>JALJCO010005957.1:0-600000 GCA_023101725.1 Atherinomorus stipes
CATTATAAAATTGTGGTCATGGATTACTAATGCATGGGGATCTAGATAAACTTAAGGCCACACGTTACGAAGGCACCAAGAACGTACACAATGTCCTCATATTGTTGTTAATGCCTGTAAATGATCATAAACATCATTAATAAGAAGGATCAACATGTTTTTTGAGGATTTGTTCCAGCACAAAAACAGTGCAGCTAGATGTTTAAAATGAACTCCTCTCACAGAAATAAGGCCATTTTCAGATCTTCGTTCAGCATATAGATGTACAAGCCTAGAGCGCCCTTTTGTGGCTGTAGATGGTAATATTTCATGTCAGTCAGTATGAGTTAACATTTAAAAACATGTTAAATTATATTTACTGATATATACGTATGTTGCACCTGATTATAAGTCGCAGGAGGAAAGCCAAACTATGAAAAAGTGTGACTTCTAGTCTGGAAAATACGGTAATCAATTCAAGTTAATTTACTGTGTTCCGATTAAAATCAATCCCATTAGTACAATTGGAGAAACCAAAGGATTGCAATGAAGCACTGAATTGAATGCATATGCTTCCCGTATGGCAACAGCATTTTTCAAGATTAATAAGTTATACTTATGTCTAAATGACTGATTGCACGGTAGTTCAAAGCTGTGTAACTAATCTCCAGAAAGGGCAAATCCTGCAGAGGAGAGAGGTCAATGCTCACTGTACTGATTAACCAGCTGCTAGGAACTGAGGTGTAAAGACAGGGTTAAAAAAGGAACTGCCGTGCTGTATCACTATGGTAGTTTGACCAAAGAGTTACCCAGACATTTCATCAAGACCCCAGGAAATTGTTATAAAAACAGGGCAGTATACCTTCTTCAAGAGGGGCTAGGGAGAGAAACCTGCTGTAGATGTTGACTGTTGCGCAAAGCTATACGCATAATTGAAGAAGGTGCTGAACTTTAGTAGCAAGCATGTGTATACATGTTTATGAGTGAAGCTGATAAGCTAAGCTTTAGCAGGGAGGGGAAATGGTAGCAAAAGATCAACCATGTCAATGGAATAAAAAAGAGAAAACACACACACACACAGATAGACGGTATAAAAATGACCATAAAGTACAGTTGAGTGACAGACTGAGTGAGTGAGTGGATTGTTGAAATAACCTGCAGGCACATACTTGGCACCGTGAATACCAAGAACACTGTGTGTTGTGTGTGAAGACAGATGATGACTGATGTCTTCACGGCATCTGTGTGTGTACTGCGTTGTAATTGTGCCATGTCAGACTGAGCTAGGCTGAACTTTCTAGAAATTTCTCTGTGTGCAGGGAACTGGAGAATCATCACAAAAAGGGATGATGTTTGCATGCCGAGTAATCAGAAGTTTTAAAAGTGAGTGGGAAGAATCCTGTTTTTCATCCTCTATTCTGGCTGATGTGTTTTACAAGTGTCTCATAAAAACAAACTCATACAGACGTGACTTGTGGGAGAAGTTTAGCGAACACTTTTAGGCATGTATACAGTAGAGCTAGTGTTTTGCAGAGCTAACATGAAACACAAGCAGTCTGTCCAAGTCTGACCTACAGTGGACTCAAGGTGCCCCAAGGTGATCTGACGACTGAGGAATCCAGGCCAGAAAGAGGCCCTGTTTATTTGCAGGTGTGCAAGTGTAAGGGAGTGGCTCTATTCATGATTATGATTTCAGTAAAAAGAAGTATTAAAAGCTCGAGATGAGTTTTTAGCAAATTAAATATAGAAAAGAAATGGATTAAGCATCTGCATTACTAATATAACAGCCTATCAGTTATTTTATGTTGCAAAAATTAATCTAATAATCTCTCTTCTTGAAATCATCATTTCAGGTCATATTTGGTCTTTTCTTCCTCCTTCCCTTGTAAGCGATATGGATCAGCAGATAATACATCCTGCATCTGCAAGGCTACATTATCTGAAGAATGCGTCCGTCTGTGTGCACATGTGGGCACCTCAACAATGCTGTCTCAGTGCAAAGGGTCCAAATGTTCTGACATACGCAGAGGGTCAAGCCGATTGCATCATCACCACAACGCTCGTTCATTCATGCTCGCCCACTCTGGGTACAGCTGGGTCATAAATTTAGGGCTGAAAACATTCTGCTTCTCATAAAATCTGGAATGTTCAAGGAGATGTTATATTCAGCAAGAGTGAGGAAAGTATGCAGAGAAGCATCAAGCTGAAGCTCAGCTTGGAGCTGTTATTTTTAACACAGTACCGCCCCTCAGTGGTTTATGGAAAAACTGCAGGCTTATTATGTCAAATTACCTGGATGGGTCTGCCGTCCTCTGACCCG
Organism: Atherinomorus stipes; assembly: GCA_023101725.1. Taxonomy (NCBI): domain Eukaryota; kingdom Metazoa; phylum Chordata; class Actinopteri; order Atheriniformes; family Atherinidae; genus Atherinomorus; species Atherinomorus stipes. The sequence goes on from JALJCO010005957.1 coordinate 2,300, forward strand.
ATCATGTTCCTCCACTCCATCAGCGACCGCTGCAGAGCGTCCAATCCTGTCTCCCAGACTCGGACATACCCGCCCATATCTACTGTGACAACGCTTCCAGAACCAAGAGCAGCTATGAGCACGTCACTCTCTGACACCTTGGACAGCCAGCTGGTGTAGGGCGACACAGTCATTGACCTGTCGACCAAAAACATGTCGGGAAATCAACCACAAGCCTTATGACTACAGAATAACATTTAGATTAATATTTACGGTACTTAGAGAACAGTACAAAGAAGAAACGCGAAAAGCATATTAAATGCAATACTTTAATTACAGACCTAACTTTTTTTCTGATAGAGTTATGAATAACATTTATGCCTGTTGAAAATATATAAAGTAAAATCAATGAGTTGATAAAGAAACACAAATCTTCATTTTATTACATTTTTCTAACAACATTTGGTTACTATACAGGAGAAGACTTACAGTATATATAGGGATGTTTGATATTGACTTTTTAACCGATAGCTGATATACTGATATTGTCCAGCTCTAAATTTTGGATATCAACCGTCACCGATATTTGCAGACTAAGGATGCATAATATGATCGGTCCCCTATCAGTATCGGCCTATATGTGCCCTAAAACTGAGTATCGGACATCGGCCACCCCACTGATATTTAACCAAAATTTAACCGATATTTAACTGATCAGCCCGCTGTGTCTAAAGTCTAAAAGAAAAAAAACAACAACTTCTTCTTCTTCAAAAACTTATTTTTCACAGACTTTAAAACTTCTAAAGACTAGGTGGGGAAAAAAAATTGATACACTGAAATATTGTGATATTTTCATATGCTATCGTATTGACATTTAAAAATTCAATATCGATCTATTTTACTAACGAAATCTTGCGATGTTTCATCAATATAGGACAAAACCTTGCGAGAATAGTATTGTGAGATTTTGTCATATAACTATGAAATCTTGGGAGATTTTGTAAGTAGAATTGATCGATACCATGTTGTTAAATATCAATATGATATTGGCATATGAAAATATTGCGATATTTCAGTGTATCATTATTTTTTCCCATCCCTATTTTTCAAAGTGTTGGAAACGGATAACAAAACTGCTATTTGCAATGACTGCTTTTTTCCAGCTTTAATATCGGTATCGATATCGGTTATTGGCCACATGAGTTTTAAAATATCGGCATATCGGATATCGGCCAAAATTCCAATATCGTGCATCCCTATTGCAGACAACTGTGAGGTTGTATCTCTCATGTCACATTTTAATGCCGATACTGGCTGATAATAAAGTATAAAAGTATAGATTGTGGATTATTTGTCTCCTTTGATGATACCAGTTGACGTTGTATTGCACATGGCTGGAAAGACTAAGGGCCCGTCCCAATACACCCCCTAGCCCTACTTTTCATCCCTATCCCTACAAAATGTGCCAAAATCCCCCTGAAATATTCTCCCGTTGGAGCTCACACTTGTTTGAGATGCGTGTGTCAGTCACAGATGAATGACGAGCACCTGGTTGATACAGAGATTTAACTAAATGATATTGTGGTTTTAGTGATGACCCCATAACTCCAGAGTCATCAGTCTGGTCACATTTAGCTGTGGGATGACATCCCATTCCTCAGCTGGCATGGTTGCATCGCTCACTGCGACACATGCGGCGCATCCAAGCTGATCCCACAAGTGTTCGGTTGGGTTGAAGTCTGGCATCACGGCAGGTCATTCCATCCTCCAAATTCCCAAATTCTGGATGCACTCTGATGGTCCTGGCTCTATATGGGGGAGAGTGCTATCATCCTACAGGATAGAGTCCATCTATCAACAAGGTGTTAGTCATGCATATGTGACACAGCACTTCAATCTCACAAGAGCGGATACCAGGAGAATATTTCAAGGGATTCTGCCACATTTTGGGGAGCACTTCCCACATATTTAGCCGTGTTGCTCATTCCACAGGGGCATCATCCTTACAACTTATACCTAGTTGTAAAGATGGATGACTAATCATGTTTTCCAGTGATGTATGGCCAATTAAAACCATCGCACCGAAAATAAATACAAGCTTTCTTTTTAGAAAAATAGAAACAAAGCAAAAACAAATAAACAACAAAATCTATTTCTTTGACTTTATCAACTCAATCATTTTTCTTTATCAATCTAATATAGATTTAAAAAAAATGATTTCAAAGCATGAAAATTAATCTGGACTTAATTTCTTGGCATAAATATTTAAGTGAATCATTACTTTGGACAGACTGAAAATGTGAAGAACAGATTTTTAAAAATGCAATTCTGTCTTCAACCACAGAGTGGCAGTAGAGGATTGATGTGCTTGGTCAGATTACCTGGGCACAGGAATATATTTAGAGCTTTTTGGAGGTCAGATCTGTCACCTCCAGGTACGCTGCTGTCATTGGAGGTGTGACATCTGTGACAAAGAAACACCGTCATAAATGAATTACATTCCCAGCCTCAGTTCCTTCACCGGCATCCACAAAAGCTGAACACTGACCTTTGGGGTAGATCTCTTTCATCGGCACTTTGCCCAGGTGGAATGGCTCGGACCACCTGATTGGCTGGAGAGACAGACTGACACAATTATCCCGTTTGGCTGTGCTGCTTCGAAGGGTCCCTTCTGAAGAACGCGTGACCCCCACTGTCACTCGGTCTTCATCTCTGACAGGTCAACGGGTCTCTTGAAGCTGTGCACCTCGTTGAGGGGACTGATGAAGACAAGACACAGACTATTTCAGACCTTCGCCTCGTTTTAAGACTACCAGTGGTGTATACTGTGCAGCAGCTTTCATGTCACATCATCAACTTTCCAGTGTTTCCACGTATAATCTCACCATTAGGTCCGGGAAGCCCACAATGATCTGTGCAAAGGAGCTGGTGTCGGCCAGCAGACGGTTTGGGGAAACGATCTTTTGGTCCAGAGCGGCGCTGAGGTTCTCATTGGGTAGCTGCTCACTTGAAACCATCTGTGGTACGGACACCTCAGCTGGGATGGGGGAAGAGACACACACAGTGGGAGGTTACTGAACAAAGAGAAAGATGAACAACAAAACTGAGTCTGTTCTTCAAGTGAGCGATAGCGGTAAATACGTTGCGTCAGCTGCTTCGATGGAAAGACCTGATCAGGAGGTCATTTATTTAATCACTAAACTATAAATGAAGAAGAAGACAATTGCAGACATTGTTAATGTGCATGTGTTAATGTACTCGTTTTTATATCTCATTGTATGATTTTTTGATCACCTTTTGTTTTATCTTTTTGTAACATAATTTGTGTTTGATTGTTCTTTCGGTGGGTGAGGTTTTCATATAAGCCCATCTTGGGTTTCTTACCTCTCCCTTGCACATTCTAATTATAGTGAATTGTTTATTTCTTTTTATTTGTTGTGCGAAATAAAGAAATAATAAAAAAGAAATAAAAAAATGTGCATCCATCGCTTGATATGGAAAAGATAAACTAGCCTGTAGATTGTCATTAATAAAGGGAAATCAGAGGTAAAAGTTACAGACAAACCCAGATATTAGTGTCAGTGTTACAATCAGTTGATTGGTTACCGGCTGTTTGAGCAAGTAGCTTGTTTGCTACAGAGTAACTTTGTTTTTCTTGCTGTTTTTGTCAACTTTGTAAACCGTTTATGCCCCTTTATTTTGTTTTCTCTAACTTAATCAAACAGTGATCAGAATTTCTTCCACTCAGAAATGCATGGTTGGCTTGGGATCTGCGGTTTGACTGGAGGCACAACTGGAGTTGTTCCGATACCGATACCAGTATCAGTAATGTCTCTGATACTGCTGAAAATGCTGGTATCGGTATCTGCAAGCAGTGAAGTTCAGGCATTGATCCAATACCACGAAAGTTATTAAAACAGGAATCTACTTATTGATTAGTTCTGTTAGCTCTGACACAGTTCTTCTTCTTTGTCGCTCTTAAAGACACACAACGGAACTTTTAGCAGTTTTCTCAGTGACGCGCTCCGTATCGGCGACTAAACTAGCAACCATCTTGTATCATACCTGCACCGTGATTCACTCCAGCCAGTAAAAGGCAGTCTTATCTTGACTCTTGTTCTGTCCCTTCCTCTCTTCCTTTTCCTCTCTTCCTCCTGTAATGTTTCCTTACCGAATCCGACATGATGTGCATTCAAAACACTCGCGATGTTGATCCCTGGTTTACATCCGGTTGCTAGTGAGTGACGCGGTGCTGCAGCCAAAAGTCGGCTGCAACGTCACGGTCGCGTCCCGGATGGGAATCTTACATAGTGCTGTTTCTGAGCCCTGGGACGCCTCTGGGCAGTGACGGCTCGAAAATGCGCAAAATGAATGTTGGTGTGACATCAAAACGAGTCAGAAACGCAGATTTTTAAGGTCTAAAAGTTACGTTGTGTGTCTTTAAAACAGTCGCACTGTTCTGTTGTCTGCAGCCTGCTGTTTAAGAGGGGCGAGGAAGAACTGATCACCTGACACTTGTTACACAAGGAGCTAATAGCAATCATGGTGGTGGCGTGGCAGTATTTCACACTGGATTCTCCCACCAGCAAGAATGCATTTAAAAATAAATGACTTCAATTTGCTGCATTCATTCATGTTTTTCAAAGGATTTAACCTGAGCCAGACCTGGGTGTAATTTGATATTTCTTTATGACATAGTGATATTGGTACTTAGTATCGACCAATACCTACAGTACAAGTATCAGAATTGGTATCGGAAGGGGAAAAAATGGTATCAGATATTCTTTTTTTTTATATATGTTACCGTCAAAGTATGAAATGCCAGCACTGTAAAGAAAACCAAGGTGTTCTACACAATCCTGGGAATTTCTAGGTAAGTATGAAATATGCCAGTGAGTTAATACTTCTTAGCATTCAAAAATGTCTAGGCACTATAAAGAATGACAAATATGATTTAGGCAGCATGTAAAACCTGCATTGACAGGTCTAGAACAGTTAATCAGATTATATTGACTGCACAGGATTTTGCGCAGTTCTATTTTTAGTTTCCCAACGTTCTGGATCAGATGGCAATGAAGTATTCTGTATGCTACGATGGCTCATTGCTGTATTTTTCAACATGCTGGACTTTGCAAGAATAAATGCTGACATCATCTTCAAGAAGTGCACCTTCGCCCAAATAACTCAAATGTAGTTTGTGGAGCAGCTGGTGGAGGAACTTGGAGCAGAGTCAACAGTCAGAAAGCAGGTGGAACAAGGTGGACTGCAGCAGCTGAGGCATAATTCAAAGGTGCAACAGACTCCAAAACCTGAAGCAGTTCCAGGTACAGGAAGCGGCAATAAAAGAAAACCTCAGACATGTGCAGCAGATGCTGCAAAGCTGGGTGGGAGTTGCACCATGAGCAGAGATGAGATCCACTCTGACTGTAACTAGTAAAAAGCTGTTCAGGCCTCATTGCATAAAATAAATACTTACCTTATTGTAAAAACTGCAAATACTTTGAGTAACATAAATATTCTTGCCTTAATATAGCTCTCTTATTATTAGATATTAGAGATGTCCGATATTACTGGCCTACCCATATTATCAGCTGATATCAGCATTAAAATGTGATATTAGAAAATATCGGTATCGGTTTTTATTATACCGATATTACTACTAATGAAATCTCACGAGATTTCATTAGTACATGTATATCCTCTTGTTCCATGAGCACCGATCCAGAATGTAGAAAAGTAATTTTGTAGAAGGGACTTCATATCGCAGCTGCTGCTGATACAGACTGACTTGCTTTGAAGCTGCTTATAATATGTCTGGTTTTAAGTTGTTGGTTAAAGCAACCCTTACCAATCTTGCATCTCAGAAAGCACAGCAAGATTATTTGAATATAAACAGTCCCGCCTCACTCCTAAGACCCAACCCCTCATTCCCTCTGCCTCCCAATGCAGAAGCAAAGGTCTAGCAGGCAGGTCCCTTGGCCAGTCCTGAGGTGCACCCCACTTCAAGGATTGGTTGGAGTTTTCATTGAATATGTAGAGATTGGAATAATATTTTATTTTGATTAATGGTGGGTCTGTCTTGTATTTCAGAGTTCCATCACCTCATTCATAGCATTTTACCCTATTAGAAAAATAGTGTAAGAATGCAACATCGGTAAGGGTTGCTTTAAGTTACCAAGTTGTCAGAAACATTATAATTAGCCACATGTTGGCTAATACCTGCTAGAATCTGATATATGGCAGCCAGATGTCCAAAATGAACTCTTCTGGCTGAGTTAAGGGTTTTTTTGGCATCTTTGGTCTCGGAGCGGAATATAGTTGTTTCTCTCGAAATATGAGAGATACAACCTCACAGTTGTCTCCAAGACTCTCCATACATCAGTTTCGGTTGATATTGGACATCGGAAATCAAGAGTTGGAAAATATTGGTATATTGGATATTGGTTAAAAAGAAAAAAAAAAAAAAAGGAAGATCCCTTTTATTAGATTTTGCATGTTTCTGAGATACATGTAGCTACAAATTGTTCTTTTAGAATATCTTATATTCTAAGATTTGTAAAGAAAAGAAAAAAAAAAAAAAGAAGACGACAAAAACAGAATAGACAAAAATTGCTCCTGTAAATATCTTGTAAATTTGTTTTTAATATGTCTTAAGGTAGAGTCAGGAGTCCCCCCACCATTTCTGTTTGTGAACAACACCATTGAAACTGAGCACCACTCCCTTCGGGCTGAAGGCCGCCTCGTTCTTCAGCCTATTCAGCTTTAAGCCTTTCCCCTCAAAGCTCGGAAGCGGGTAAAAGTCAAACCAATATTAACCCTGGTTTTCCAACGTGCACTATCTAAAGCTCTTGCTACAGAGTACTTCCTTTTCTCGCTGCGTCCGCTGTTTTTCTTTCTTTCTTTTTTTTTTCTTTGAGAGTTTGAGTGACTGGCGTCTGCTCCAATCATGAGCTCATTCCTACACAGCTTCATGGCCTTAGCTCTGTTACTGCCTGGCGACGTATACAAAAATCTCTGCCCAGAAATGTCCCAAATGCACCAAAACAAAGGGAAAGGGCGAATAACACACAGGGGGAGTTGCAAATAAACTGACCACCACATGAAAGTAGAGGCCCAAGGCGCGGTTTGAGACAGATTTCACTTGCACATGTCTAATGTTTATTTTCAGGGAGGAAACTCCGGACTCTACCTTTAATATAAAAAAACAAATCCATAATCACGCTTACAAATTGCTTTTGTTGGTGTTATCTCATTTTGTAAAACATTATTCAGCAAATTAAATGTAGCATAACCTTAGCTATAAAGGAAATTTACAACGTGTTGTTGATTTATGCATATTTTTTGGGAAGCTGTTCTTTATAAGCTCTTATAGGTTTTTTTCTTAACCCCTCCGGCTCTTAATATTCTTGTTTCTTCACTGTTTCTGTAATGATCCTTCTCTTCTATCGTGCAAATAAAGAAATGAAAATGACAAATTAATTTAGGTTTGAATGTAGCAGTGAGGAATAAAAGCTGTTCTTGCTCGGACAGGACAGTAAGCCATCTTTACAGGAACAATGTGGGACAGTTTCTGTTGCAGCACTGCAAGCTCACATGGATGAAACATCAAAGACGCTCATATTCTGACAGCCCATTTCTGGCATTTGATATATTTTCTCCAGGTTTCATACCCTGACAGTGTCGTATACATACCTGAGCTGACTCCATGGCCAGAGCTGACGGGGTCCTCACTGATGCTGTGAAGCTGACACACTCCAGAGTCTTCAGCAGCCATGTGCATGGGCTTCGTCAGCAGGAACTTCCTAGAAAACCCAAACATACGTTACATGATTTTATAACTCTTTTCAATGAGAGCTGCTGATATCTGCGTCTTACTTGTTGGTGTTGCTCTCCAGCAGCAGCCAGCGGTCCTCTGCAACCAGGAAGACCGACTTCAGGTTGATGGGGAGAGAGATGGAGTGAACCCGGCCCTCCAGCACATCCAGCACATCCAGCTGATTGCTGCATGTGCACACAAAGATCAGTGACCCGGACCGTGCAGTTCATCTGCGCACTGGATACTCTAGTTTAGACCGTAGCAGCTTACCCGTCCTCCTTGTAAAAGAGAAGCCAGTTTTTGTGGGCAAAGTCACGACACATCTTGTGTCCTCCCTGCAAACAATCACAACACACAAATACATTAACTGCAGACATTTGTATGGACTATTTGTTAGGTAATTATTCTTCTACCCTTAAACTTTAGTCTGAAACAATAGATTATAAAAAGCTCTGACCTGCTGCTCCTTACTGTTCCACCAGTTCGAAGCTTTGGGGGCAGTTTGATCACTGTCTGGAGACAACATGAGCCTCCGGACGGCTCCGGTCACCATGTCCAAATGGAGCACCGTGTTACTCTGGCAGAGAAATGAAGAACACAGAGAAATAAGAACTGCAGAAAAACTTGAGTCAAAACAAAATATCGTACTAAAATATTTCACTGTCAAAAAGTTTTAAAAAATTATTGGAAAACTCAATTGCACACACTTTCTTAAAGCTACAGCTAATCTTTAATTTGATACTGTGACAGCCTTGTACCAGTGTGTGGTGGTAATGGTGTAATGGCATCTGGATATATAAGTGCCATCATTCCAATTGACTTTCTCTCTCTGTGCTCTTCTACCAGGGCTTGGTTTCGTTTGGTTTGGTTTGGTTAAGTTGACACTCTACCGTGTTCACTCATCCATCTTTAAATTACTGACTTCACTGACCACACACACTTGACAAGTTCAGTTTCATATTATTTTCACTTAAATAACTTAATCTATTTTTTATTTCAGAGTCTATATTCCATATGAAGGTTTTCACATGTGCCTCCTGTCAGCTGTGGTTTTGATTAAATCTATTTTACCAGTGTGGTGGAAATTCTAATAAAGACCCAGATGAGATAACTTGCAGAGTATGAAGTTTATTTTACAACCAGGTTGGAGATGGTACACGCAATCAGATTGTGAGCACCCTCTGAAAGAGTACGGAAGGAACCAGTCTTTTTATCCAGTGACAGAGAAGAAAAATAGCTGGATCAGGGAACTGTTGCTGTCACAGTTGACATGAATCACACATCCTTATCTGAAGCTGTATGTGCTATGTGCCTCACACATCTAACTAGCAAGCAAACACATATCATGACTTCAGACAGTTGAGGCCAGTTCTCAAGGAGAACACCTGCAATTTTATCATTAGCTAAACCCTGAAAAAGAGAACATCATACTCATATTTCATATTGGTGCAGAAACGATAACCCATTCGGTGAAGGTCTGCGTTGCAATTAAAACTTAAAAAATACACAAATATACTTGCTTAAGTGCATAAACTCAATGTGCTCATACTAAGCTCAGTGTGATCATAAAATTTCCATTACAGCAGTATCTGTCTCTTTTTCCTCCTCAGTTACTGGTTGGAAGGTCTCCCGGGGGGAGCTCAAATGCCAGTAGCTGGCAGCATTCAGGCGGGGGCCACCGCCAGCTGCATTTTGCTTTCTTTTTGAGTTGGGGGTCTTCGGTAGTCCTGTTTTTAGGGTTTGGTTTTTAGTTTGTTTCTGTTGTTTGTTTGTTTGTTTTGGGGGCAGCCCTGATTCGAAGGCCTGAGGTCTGCTCCCTCTTTTGTTTTGGCTGGGGCTCCCTTTTCTTTATTATTTTCATTTGGTTAATAAACTTTGTTTTAACCGTTGCTACTTGGTGGTGGTCTCTCAATTATGTTATGGTTCCTTTATTTTGAGATGGTTTCATTTAAGGGCCATAACATATTTGGGGGCTCGTCCGGGATAGACACATCATCTGACACATCTTCCAACCTGTGTGTTGCTCCTGGGGCGTGTTCTCTGCAGAAGCTGTCCTGCAGGAACTGCAACAAAGGTATTTAGGTTTACAATAAGACTTAACTTACATGAACCTTAGAAGTGGAAAGTTAGAATCTGAAATAATTTTCGGCCTTAGTGCATTCAAGGGACAAAAGACGAAAGATGTGTCTGCCCCCCAGGTTTATTTGTTTTTGCGTTAGCTGTTGCACAGAATGATGTAAAACCCTGACGTTAGGGTTGAGAAACCTTACTCTCAACTACTGGCCAAAACTTCCTGCTGAAAAAGCGGTAATTTAAAGCACCATCAGTGTTCACTTACACAGACAATCAAGAAACTGAGCAGGACTGACCTGTAAGTGAAAGACCTGTTGGATGTTATTAAAGATATTGAGGAAAATGTAAAGAACTGGTTCTTTTTAAAAGACAAGATGGTGCCAAAAATTGGTGTCTTTATCTTTTTGAGGGACTGTCAAGTTAAATATTTTATTCCTCGTCGGGGCCAGCAGAGGGTGCTCTTCTCCAAGCCGCTGCATCCGTGAAATCCAGCTAATATGAACACTGCACTCTGAGTTAATTCAATTCAAATACAGACATATTGTCTGTGTGGGTGTACGGGATGTTTCGGTATTAGTGTGTGTTTGTGTGTGTCTGTGTGTTTTGGATCAACCGTGCAAAAGACATTGTGACGCACAAGGATTCATCTTCAATTGAGCTTTATGAGAAGGAGCCACAGGGGACCTGGCCTCGGCCTCGGCTACTCTACTCTGCTTCACACTAGTGGTTTCCTTATGGCCTCCCATTGCTCGCACACACAGACACACACAAATAGACACACACGCTGCTGCTCTGAGTGCTGGCTAAACTACTCAGAGAGGGCAAACCCCATTTCCTGACTCTGAACATATGCTGCTATTACAGGACCATGTGCATGTGAAAGCACACGTGGATTTCCTGCATGTTAATGCACGCTTGCTTATATCGTAAATGTCATATACAGGTTGATATTTCTCACATATATATATACATATATATGTGAGAAATATCAACCAGTATGTTATTTCATGTTTGTGGCTGTTTTTGCATTTCCTTTAATAGAGCACTTTGACATCTGCACATGGCAGAATTCAAGTGTGAATTCCTCAAAAGCTGCCACTTGGACGAGTGTGTGATTGTTTCCCTGGAAGGCCGATGACCTGTGAATGAACTTCATGTTGTCTGGGCCTCTTCATTTTTAGACGGACGAAACGCGATCCATCACTACAGTATTTTTAGAAGTCCTCCTCTTGCCTAATATGCACCAGCTGTGTGAGTTCTGGTTGGGGAGAAAGCGAAACATGCATTGTTCTTGTCTCACACTCTGCTATCACAGGCCAGGGTCTTGTGGGGTGAGAGATGTTCAACAGCAAACAACCGCCAACCATTTTAAGAACAGACTTGTGCACAGCTATTTTAATCTGTGAGGAATCTGTGGTTTCCTTCTGAGAAAGGAAAATAAATTTAAATACCAGAGTTGTGTAATTGTCTTACTGCTAAACAAGGATGTCAGACAGAAGAAGCTTTATAAAACCTGACAGCGTGAGTGGCCCAGTGTGTTGTGATAAATAACAAAGTAAGTACTTTAGAAACACATTTCCTTTTGTGCTCTCTGTGTTGTGATTTAGCATTTTCTTGCTGGCATCAGAGTTCTAAAAAGGACTAAGATGAAGTGGAAAACTAGGCAAACTGTACTGTGGTCTGACCAGTCTGAGATTCTTCCTGGAAACCATGAACATTGTATCCTCAAGGCTAAACAAGAGACCATGAGGGATGCACCCCCATCCTTCAGTGCACATGGCATGAGTAACTTCATATTTGCAAATGCATCGCTGAAGGCATATTTTCTTGTGTTTTTGAGTGGCTTTTTGCCAGGGTTTGGGTTAGAATACTCTCAGTTTGGAGGTTTAGAAACAAACCCTTACAAGTGAGCCTAACTTATAGCTACCAGATAGAGGTCATTAAAAAAAAAGTGGCATCATGTTAAAAAAACAACAGGATTAGTTAGATTGTGAGTTTGAGGTTTGATTTGTTTTTGTGTCACTCATGATCCCCATCTGAGAGGCGGTGCTACAATACATTAGAAGACATTGAAAAGATTTGGAAAAGACTCTTAGAAGACGATCAGCTCAAACCTGCTCACATTTAAAACAAGTTTTTAAAGTTTTTAGTCTCAGACTGATGCTGGGCTCACACCAAACGATTTTCACCGTCCTAGACTTAAGACTGAAATTCTTTTGTAAATCTCAGGAGTTTTACTGGAGTCACGGCACGCCTCTGCGTTATCGTTAAGTTAAAGATGGTAATTGCACTGTTTTATATCAGTCTTTTCCTCGCCTTGGGATGCGATAATATCAAACGTGTTTAATATTGTCGCAAGTCGTAGCAACGCAACACAACACATTCAACAACCAATAGTTGGATTCTGCTGACAGCAGCGGTAACAGGTGCCAACCTTCAGAACCATCAAAATACAGAGTTGCGACATACGTTGACTTCACTGTAAAAGCAGTCACATGACTCATGGAGGCTCCAAGTGAACCCCGCGCTGTCATATCTTACCGCAGAACAAAGAGTAGTAATGAGATTACTGATGGTAAACACTATATAGGTACTGTATGCTGCACATATGATCAAAATGTGATTATAAAGGAATTTTTGAGGGTTGAAACAAAGCGACAACCTCCGGTGGCCAAAAGTGAGGCCAATGGGGAAATCTGGAAAAGTGCTGAAAAATTGGAGTTCTATGGATATATTTGGGGGTTTTAAGTGTCAAATGAGGTGTTCACTGGTTAGAAACAACTGATAGTCTGTGGAAAATGTAAAAATATGTGGGCAAGCTTAAAAAGAGATTTTTGCCCCAGAAGAGTGGAGCCCCGAAGTAAAGTTAAAAGATTGTACTTTCTTCATCTGCTAGGGGCTGCAAAACAGAGCAAATCCCCATAGACTCCCATGTTAAAAAGACCAACTTCACAGCAGAAGTAAACATGTTTACAGCAGAAATAAACATGTTTTCAGCAAAAATAAACATGTTTACAGCCTGGTTCAAAAAAATCATTTTAGGTTTAATAGGTCAAGTTCACCTTCATGTCAACTGTGAGGGGGGTGATTTTTATTTTTTATAACCCACCCGTTTAGATGTTATCTAATTGTAAATTACACACAATTAGGGGTGTATCCTTTTGATTGACAGTCGAGTCGGCAGTTCGGATGCCGGCCTATCGGCTGGCGGCTAACTATTAGCCTCTTGTTTGCTCTCAGTAAGGCCTCAGCCTGTAGCAGAGTAGTAAAATGGTGTTTTTTAGCAGCTAACAGCAAGTCCAAACATGCCTTACCTTTAGCTCGCTGCTCAGAGGGCTAATCTTTGTTAACTTCTGTTAGTTTTGAGTTAGCTTGGTTAGCATTTAGCCCAGAGGACGACAGGTGTCAATCATTTGGGGCGGCTGTGGCTCAGGTGGTAGAGCAGGTCGGCCAATGATCGAAGGATCGGCGGTTCGAATCCCGATCCCCCAGCCATGAGTCGTCGTGTCCTTGGGCAAGACACTTAACCCTCCTTGCCTCCAGTGGGTGCACTGTTGGGGTATGAATGTGTGCGAATGGTTCTGGTGGTGGTCAGAGGGGCTGTAGGCGCGAAATGGCAGCCACGCTTCCGTCAGTCTGCCCCAGGGCAGCAGTGGCTACATACCTAGTTTACCATCACCAAGTACGACTGAGGAGTGAAAGAATAATGGATCTACTGTAAAGTGCTTTGAGTGCCTTGAAAAGCGCTATATAAATCTAATCCATTATTATTTGTCCCGAGGTCGCTCTTTGCCCGTTTTTGCGTTTTCTGGGAGTAACGACACACACAATCCAGCGAAAATGGAGACGATGGGAATGCCAAGCTGGCTTCGCTTTTAGCTCTTCAGAACAATAGCACCCAGTTGCAGCTTGCAGACCAGAGGCATGTCACGAAGACGGTGTGTTGTGTCATGTGGTGGGCGGGTCATGGGTAGGAGTAGGGGAAGGGTTAGATTATACAGTGCTCCCATTGGTGAGGTGGGCATGTTGTGTAGGGGTGTGGTTTATAGGGGGTGTGGTTTATGACACAGTGGATTGGTTGAATACAGAAACACAGTTCCTTTCCTGGTGTGGGGATTTTTCCACTGCATACACAGTTTGATGATAGCGCTGGCCAACAGCCTGACCAAGGCTGTCCATTTCTAAAACACCTCGTTCCTGAGAGTGCGAAGTAGAGTTCGACTCTGTGTTATTAACAGGCCGTGTGAAAACTCTGTTGACTGGCTTCACCGTGACTCCAGATTCTCCCAAACAAACTGGATCTAATGTCTCACCAATGTCGGACTGGTTTATCTGTGTGTATACGTGATCAGGTGCACACCTGCTCCTCATGCAGCACCACCTGCCCGTCCAGAGGACTCCCGAGCGGGGCAACGGTAACAAATGGCTGCCAGACGCCGCTGATCGTCCTGGGGAAGACGTCGTAAAGGTCCATGCACTGAATGGTCTCCCCGCGCTCCTTCATGGAGTACAGGCACACCGGGTTGCACATGGCCACGTACAGCGTGTCTGCAAAACACAAGCAGAGGGAACGTCTTCAGCAGCTCTGCAGATTTAGTTGCTAATCCTTCAGTTCATTAAAGCAGCTGTTAAAGAAACAAAGTAAGAGACAAAAGTTTGAAATAAAGGAAAAAAAAACAATTATATATTTTTGTATTTTAAAAGCATGAAAGCCACATGGAGTGTGAGCATTTGTGATAATTTGTCTCTCTGTGTTGACCCTGTTACGGAGTGGCAACCTGTGCAGCAGCAGCTGGGATAGGATCCCCACCCCACCCCCCATACCCGAGTTCCTGAATTAGATTACGCAGGTGGAGAAAATGGATGGATGGACGTTAGCCATGTCTGTGTGTGTGTGTGTGTGTGTGTCAGAGAAAGCGTAGAGTACCATCTGTGCTGGTGACGTCACAGATGATGTTCACTTCATTCATGGGAATCTGCCAGTGAGCTTTCTCCTCGCTGAAGCTCAAAGCCCGGCTTTCCTGTCTGTTGCAGGGAAAACTCTGGACACGCAGAAACGCAGGACCCTGCAGTGACAGCAACACACCCACACACACACACACACAGCAGGTAAACAACACCAGTGTTTAACCTTAGGATTGAGTCTGTATGAGTACACTTAATCTAACACAACAGAAATACTTTTTTTTTCTCTTTTTTTCCCCTCTGTCATCCTCTGCACAAACACAGGAGCTGTGATTGGCTGGCTGCACTAATACATCCCTGTTTCCTTTGGCAGGTTAAATGTGAATAAAAGACATGCCATGATTTGAAAATCATCTTAATCCTGTACTTAAATAAATATACACAGCAACAGCTTTTTTTTTTTTTAAAAAGGTGTGAATGGGGCACGTTCACCATCACCTCTTATTCTGCCTACACAGCCATGCTGTAACTGTAGCTGCAGAATGTGCTTTGTCTTGCTGAAATAAACAAGATCTTATCTAAAGGAAATCTTATCAGTCGAGTCACAACCTGTAAATAAGGCTCAGCGTTAACGTCATATGTGTCATTTGTGGTTTAATTGCATTGATAACAAGCAGAATGTTCCTCTCTTCTAATATCCCACATGGTTCTGTTTATCACATTGTGCAACATCTCACATTTTGACATCTGCTGTCAAAAAATGGATAACAAGTACCTCTCAAACCCCAACTCAGACTCCAGTAAGACAAAGAAGAAAAGTTTTATATTCTGAAACGAAGAGAATCAATCTTGAGTCTGACCGGCCTGTCGTATGGAGAAAGACGGGATAACATTAGCGTCACTTTCACTTGTTGCCAGAAGGGGCACGCCACTGGAAAAAAGCTGGAACTTGCGCTGTTCTCCTTGAAGCAACAGTTTTGTTTATTTGTGAAGGTCTGAAAAACTTATGGTTGACTCATGTTCTTAGATTTATGAGTAGGCTACATACACACTCACCAGACACTTTGCTAAGTCCACTTATTCCATTGCTTGTTAACATATCTTATCAGCCAATCACAAGCCACCAACTCAACACATCTAGTCATGTAGACAAGATGAAGATGACTTGCTGAAGCTCAAACTGAGCATCAGGACGAGGAAGAAAGGGGATTTAAGTGACTTTGAACGTGACATGGTTGTTGGCCTGAGTATTTACCAGGATTTTCAAACAAAACCATCTCTAGGGTTTCCAGAGAACGGTCTGAAGAAGGAAAAATACACAGTGAGCAGGAGTTGTCTGGACCAGAATGATTAGATGGAGAAACGTTGCTGGTCTGATGAGTCTCCATTTCAGCTCCACATTCAGATGCTAGGCTCACAATCTGCTGGAATCATGAAAGCATGGATCCATCCAGCCTTGGATCAAGGCTTCAGGCTGCTGCTGGTGTAATGGTGTGGGGGAGGTTTTCTTGGCCCACTTTGGGCCCCTTAGTACCAACGTGGTGGTTTAACCACCACAGCCTACCTGAGTATTGTTGCTGACCATGTTTATCCCTTTATAACCACAGTGGAGCATCTTCTGATGCTACTTCCAACAGGATAATGCACCATGTCACAAAGCTTAGATTATCTCCACCTGCTTTCTGGAACATGACCATGAGTACACTGAACTCCAGTGACCTCCACAGTCACCAGATCTCAGTCCACCAGAACAGCTTTGGCGTGTGGTGGAACAGGAGATTCTCATCACGGATGCAGCAACTGTGTGATGCTGTCATGTCAATAAGGAGCAAAATCTCTGAGGAATGTTTCCATCAACTTGTTGGATCTATGACACCAAGAATGAAGGCAGCTCTGGAGGAAAAACGGGTCCAACTGGGTACCAGCAAGATAGACCTGATAAAGTGGCTGGTGAGTTTATAGTTACATATTTTATACTGTATACTTATTAACATGTGCTACTTCCTCATGTCTTAAAGGAGTTTCTGGTGTTGATCTCCATGCTGCTGCGGCAACACCGCACTTTTCCCTGTTAAGGAAATAATGAAGGATAATTCTGTTCTTCCATTCTTTTTTAATTCAGCCTCAAGGACACAGGATCTGAAAAGCATGCCAGAGCCAGACTGGTCAGACCACTGGACAGTTTTCCATTTCTGGAGTTTTTCTTTGCTTAGAAGAGTTTGAGCTTTGCTGTGTGGATGCAGTGAAGAAGCAGCTCGCTGATTAGTGTTTCTGAGTCTGTGCAGGGACTTCCACCACAGAACTGCAGAACTGATATTCATTCTTTAGATTTGTGGCTTTCTGCATTCTTTAATATTACAAGCTGAAAATTATGACAAACATTATTAATAAATAATCTAAGTCTGTCCACACATATTTCCGGAGTGGTGAACCCTTTCCCATCTTTGTCACTCAGCCTCTCTGTGAAGATCTTTTAATACCCAATCATGTTTCTGAGCCCTTCACAATTAACCTAATTAGTTGTGAGATGCTCCCCTGAGTGTTCTTATTTTTAAACCAACGAATTTGCACAATTTAAATGGAATATATGGTCAAAATGATTTCCAAGTCATTGCATTCTGTTTTCATCCATGTTCTCCTTGCAGAGTATTACAGGTTCAATACAATGTCTGTGTAAGAAGACAGCAGCGTACAATATATAGGCAGAACAAGATGAAGAAATGTGTAAAATGGTCAAACATACATTTTTAACACCTTAAATCCACCTTAAAACACTATAAGAAATGCTGAAATACTGTTATGCAATCTGCACTGTTATCAAATGGGTTTCTTTTGCGTGTATACCTTGATGTCTATGGGGTGTGTCTCAGTGGGACAGAGCAGTTTGCGGCGAGCGTTGCCACCTTGGTTGATGGTCCAGTGTCCTGTCATCCTGACTTCTGGCAGGGGCAACCTAAAAACAATAAACTCATAAAGCCTAGAAACAGTGGTTTTCCTGAGATAACATGCATGCATGTTGCTCTTCTATTATGTTTTTATTGAATAAAATTGTGAATCTAACTAATTTTTTTGCCCCACATGGATAAAAAGACTCCACTTTTTGGCTACCGAAATATTTCTAGGCAAAAAACTTTGTTTTAATGTGAGCTGGATCTCTGAAAACAAGCATTTTAATTTAATCCCACAGTCTCTACAAAGGGTCCAACCAATATATTGCAGGACAATATACAAGTCTCTGCTCAGCTTGTCATGTCTGACCAGATGTTTACTGGTTTTCTCATGAATCACAGCTGGACTGATGCCACAGTCTTATTGGGTGCAGGTGGGGTGAAAGATCCAGCATGACCACAAAGCGCACACATTCCAGCGAGATTGGAAGAGAGTTTGTAGGAAAGAAGGTCCCCCTAACCATAAATATGCCTTTGAATAGAAGAGCAACAAGGCAGGCACTGTTCCATGTTTTCCATGTCCAAAATTGGAAATCAAGAAACAAAATATTTGCTTTCATGTACACAAAATGTGGCAAAAGCAACTAGCCTGATATAAACTGTTCAAGATGGGCTTTAAATCACTTAAACAGAGACCCCCAAAGACATAGACCCAATAAACTTGGATGATGTCAGAAAGGGAATAATAGAGCAGATTAATCTATGAATCAATGTTGGGTTTGGTCAAGGAAAATACTTGTTTCTGCTCTGTTTGACCTCTTAGTTATAATACTGGATTAACTTAATAAATATATTTTAGAATAAAACCACAGGACACAGAGGAAACAAATATTTTCCTTTATTTAAAAGACAGCTGTACAGGATGAGGCAGTGTAGTGAAGGGTAAAATATTTTCATCTTCTTCATAAGAAGCTAAATGATGTGAGAAATGTCAACATTCATTCATTCAACATTACAGGAAGCAATGAATAGACTTCATGGAAGTCTCAAAATGTAATCTGGTCTAAAAACAATCATAGGGATCAAGGCAACACTGGTCAGTATCAGAAATCTCAAGGTTTCATTGTTAACAGTTGACCCTGCTGCTCAGTGTCAAATTGAATAAAATTTCTTTTATTAACTTTAGTGTCTAAAATCCAATATATTTTAAAATTAAGTGCAAATCTACATGACCTCAAATCAAGTAATTTCTACAGTTATCATACGCATGAATTCAACAAAGTGCTTTTCTATAATAGATTTTCCAAAACATGAGACCCCACCAAACTTATGAAAAAAATATTTGTGGGTATAATCAAAGATACGAGTTCATTATTTTCTGGAAAACAGATAAAAATGTTGATGAGTCATCCTGCACTCAGGGGCGTGCCCTAATTTGTGTTCAATGGAACGACTTCTTATAAGCTGTGTCTCAATTGGAAGTCAACACACGTCTAAGTGCACGCACTACGTTGGCTACGGTTTATGTTACGTAATCCACGCACTCCAAAGCAGCCTAGCCAAAAGCCGACAGTGGAACACCCAAAACAACGAGAATTTCCCATAGTGCTACAGTCTAGTGACGGCATTCTTTCCGCTTATTTCTTCAGATACGCTGTAAAAACGTAAAATTTTATTCCTTTAAAGTTATCTGTCTTCACCAAAGACTGTAAAAAAAAATGGACGTTGTATCTGGATACGTCTGAAGAGGGAAACGTGTTTTGTCACTCCCGGAAAATACTAAAATGGGCAAAGACAGGGCCGGTCCAAGCCGCGATGCAAATTATTGGCAGCCAAGCTGATGCTAACCGCACTTATCTGAAGTAAACAAAAATGAACGAAGACAGGCGGTCTAAAGGTAAGACTCGCTCAGACTTGCTGTTGACCAGCTAAAAAACGCCGTTGTGCAACTCTTGTAAAGGCTGAGCCCTTCCTGGGAGCAAGCAGGGAGCTAACTATTAGCCTCCACGGCTAAAACCGGCACCCGGTCTGCTGTCTGTCAATAAAAAGGACACGCCCCTAATTATGTGTAATTTCAAGATTAAATTATGTCTAAACGGATGAGTTAAAAAAAAAAAAAAATTACCCCCTCACAGTTGACATGAAGGTAAACTTGACCAATAAACCTAAAATGATTTTTTGAGCCAGGCTGTAAACATGTTTATTTCTGCTGTGAAGTTGGCCTTTTTAACATGGCAGTCTTTGGGGATTTGCTCTGTTTTGGAACCAGCTCCTAGTGAAAGAAGAAAGTACAATCTTTTAACTTTACTTCCGGGCTTCACTCCTCTGGGGCAAAAACTCTCTTTTTAAGCTTGCCCACATATTTTTACATTTTCCACAGAGATTATCAGTTGTTTCTAACCAGTAAACACCTCATTTGACACTTAAAAATCCCCAAATATATCCAGATATTTCACTTGTAGCTCTGCTTTTACTTGCGTTTGGCCTGAAACGAAGGATACTGTCTGTTTCCTTTGTTTCAGGCCAAACGGAGAGCTGGTTTTGAGGCTCCTTTGGCGGCTTTAGAAGTGGGACAGCACTTGACGCGCCGACTTGACGTATGCAGCCGATGAATCCGCGCGATGAAGCGCGTTGACTTCCAATTGAGACACAGCTATAATCTGACTTGCAGCAGAGTCAATGTAGGTTTGGGGCGGGGCCTAATCAGACCACAGGTGCTGACCAATCAAGTGAGGCATTTTTGTGTAAATACACTGGCAATGCTTCATTTCATGGAAAGTCAGTTGAAAATCCCAACTTATGACAAATTTTAGATACCTGAGATGAATAAGTGCTCATCAGAGCAGGTTAGACTTAAAGATTTAGGATTGATTTCTAGTTGTAACCCTGATAAAGGGTTATATTAGCAAGAAAAATGGCTGTCCAACATGGATTATGGAGAACATGAAGAGGTTTCTACTCCACTGTGTATGTATCCTCTTGGAAGATATGTCTAAAAGTCTGACCTGTTTGGTGTTTTTTAGTATTATTTGGTCCATCTGGTTATAACAGTAGATGGATGTTTGCCTTTTCTGTCTTGAATCCGCGACCCTGCTGTATGTTCAATGCCCAGCTGCGCCGTTAGCATGTGTATGATCCTAACATCAAGTGCTCCTGGTGCCTTACTCCTTTGCCAGTTTGACAGAGGTGGGCTTGGCTCCGATGGGAATCCCGTGCTTGTGCAGCGCCTCGATCAGAACCTCCCGCATGTCCTTGTTGTACGAGTCGAAGTCAAAGACATTCCTCACCACGTTGGCCAAGCCCTCGTTGGGAAATTTCTGGTGATGAGGTAATGTGAAGTTGGGAGAAAGAGACGGGAAGGGAAAGGAGAAGATTTAAGATCGTTGGGAAAAGGAAGCAGAAAGACAGCAGAGGGAGAAATGAAAAGGAGGTGAGAAGAAAGCAGGAGGGAATAAAATGGGGAGAATGGAAAAGGAGATGGAAAAAGAAGATTAACATTGCTCACATTTTCTTAGCAGACGACAGAGTGAAGGCAACTCAAGTTTAGAATATTTTTACAGCTTGTTTTCCTCATTTATGACCACTTGATTGTGTGTACTGTCGCATCACATTCAGGGAGCCTCATAGTAAATTGGAGGACTATCACCATGGCAACATATTACAAAATAAGGCTACGTACACTGATGTGTTAAAAAAAAATACAGTAAGTCGCTATGGAGTATAAGTTGCATCTGGGGATGTGCTGATATGAAAATTTCATATCACGGTTATTGTGACCAAAATGATCATAGTTATCATTGTTATCGCGGTTTTATTGAAATACCCTCCAGACATCTACTTTGTCCTTTTTAAAGGGGGAGAAATCTCCAGATTACTGTCCACATGGATGATTTTGCTGCCTTCCACCATGTTTTCAGAAATTGAACATTGCAAACTGGGACTGCTGCTGCTTTTCAAAGTGCAGTAATCAATCACGGTTTTAATAATAATCAATTTGTAGCGGTATTACTAATCGTTGCAAATCTTATCACGATTAATAATTTTGCCAGTAGTCATTACATCCCTAGTTGCATCAGTCAAAAAATGCATCATGGAGAAGAAAAGCAAATATAAGTCGCACTGGACTCTAAGGGCTGCCACGTACCCCACGAGAAGCGAGATTTTGTTTTCACGGACATGAGTGAGGACGGCTTTCGGCTTGTTCTCCACCTCTTGGCTGAGCAGAACTTTCTTCTCGAGGAGCTCTGAGAAGTATTGTGTGGTTGGTCGGACATTTGAGGTGGGCATGGTTAACACAGATGCTTGAAGCAGGAAGTTATCACTGCCGCATTTCCACAGATGCAACATTGAACAGATAGTTTTAAAAAACAGCTGAACCAGGTGGTGAGAAAGTACAAAAATGTAAACTACACACATGGCATTCAAATACTTGGACACCGCTGCCTGCAACTGCATCTCCATCCTGCCATGGACGAAGTTTATTGTGAATGTATAATCATGAACACAGTCGTTGCCCCGCCCCCCCACACGCCCGGTCGCAGAGCTTCTTGTGGAGTATGAAATGAAATGACTTGACGAAAACCAACTTTTTCCTTGTTCGTGCAGCCTTGCGGGGAAGAACAAAGTTCTTGCTTCTCGTGGAGTATGTAACAAGTTTAAGTCTTACTTATTTATTTGAAATAGGACGATTTTCAGATCTTTCACATCTTTTTTATAACTGCTAAAAATTCCCCGATCACTCCAATTCCAAAATGAATGCCATTAAATCATAAACATCATAACTAAAAAGGATAAACATGTTTTTGGAGGATTTGTTCCCCCATACAGACAGTACAGCCAGATGTCTAAAATGAATTTCTCTCGCTGAGACAAGACTATTTTGGGATATTTGGGATCTTTGCTCACGGAGCAGAATTTAGTTGTCACAAGCCTATAATGCCCCGATGTGACATTAAACGGTAATGTTTACTCCTTGGTTCATGTTAGTCAATATGAATTAACACTTAAAAATATTGGACTATAAGTAGCAGGAGCAGCCAAACCATGAATAAAAGTGTGACTTTTAAAAATTATGGTACCTTTCACCAAGAAAAGGTAAACATCACAACTTTTTAAACCCTATGTATTCATTTTACAGCTGAGTGACTTTACCAGCAGACATCTCTTCGTCACTTTTGCATTGCATTATTGGAAATGTATTCCACTCAGTGACTGGAGGCTGCAATATTCAGCAGAAAAGATACAAAACTAGTAAAACTGGGGTAGTATTAAGGTGTTGCATGTATTCAATTAATCTCAAGTACCACATTAGTGCTATAAATACTTGTTTTGAGCTTTGGGCGCAGCCTGGATGTCCACCTATCTGTCTCGGTATGTAGTTATTGTTGATTTTTAAATTCAACACAACTATTTATGCTCCATGGGAATGTGTCATGATACTGAACAAACACAAAGATGTAGATACAGTGAAAATCAGGAATAAAATATTTTTCTCCAAATCAAATCTCATAAGATGCTATAACATTTTACTGACAACATCTCAGCATAGTGTGGACACAGAAAGTCAAATTTAGTATATATTAGAGATGCACTGATCCAGTTTTTTTTTCCCGATCTAATTTGAAACCGTTACCTTGGCTGAATGTATCGGTACCGATACCCGATAGCGATCCGATACTACTGTTGAATGAATGAACCATATACCTTGCCATGTGAGTGAAGGCATCAGGCTTGACATAAACATCTCACCTTGTTAAAGAAGGGAATAAATTACCACGGATATAAATGTACTTAATATTATTTAATAACAAATAAAGTGTACTTTGGCAGCAAAAAGAAATAAATAACAGTTCCACGTAAAGTGCACTGCAAGCAGATATTTTAAAATGTCATAAAATATAGCAACTGCCTAAAATCCAACAAACAATGGCTTAATTAACTTGTTCAAAAATACAAAATAAACAACATGTAAACATTTAGCGCAAACTGATATTCAAAATAGGGCTGGACGATAATTCAATCTCATTATATATCGATCGATAGAGGTTTTTTTCAATATAAAAAAAGAGGGTCAATAAAAGTTCAATATAGAAGCACAGTTTTCTGCTGTAGCCTATTGGGTTTCAGTGTTATGCCCCTTTCAGACTTCGACTGGAAAGCGGTAATATTGAGAACTGTCCTTTATAATGTTTGCATTCAGACATGCGTACCGGTCTTTTACCTCGGAGATGTAGCGGACATGTACCGGCTGGTCTACATGTCACAAGAGCGGAAATGTTGCGGCACGTCGTTTTGGCTGAAAGCACAAGAAAATGATCTGGACAGAGTTAAAGGGAGAGCGTGGCTGTGCTGACTTTTCTGCAACATTTCGTGATGTCTGAAAGCGCCCGGACACAATAAGTCCGCAAGGAAGCGGCATGTTTGAAAAGACGAGTCTGTTTAAAGAGCGGATGGACTTTACTGCTCATGTTCAGCAATGCAAGTCTGAAAACGGCTTTAGTTTGAACTTTATTATAAGTAGGTAATTCAGCAAAAGCTTAAATGGCCAGGGCTGCACCTAAAATAGCTTTTAATTTGATAATGGCTTTTTTGATAAATATCGATATCGATCGATACGGAATTTTTTTTATCGATAATCTTTTTTTTCTATATCGTCCAGCCCTAATTTAAAATCTAATCTAATCTAAAACATAGCAGCTTAGAAGTGGCTTAACTGACTTGTTGCATTCTGTACGTGCTCTC
Source organism: Atherinomorus stipes (assembly GCA_023101725.1). NCBI lineage: Eukaryota > Metazoa > Chordata > Actinopteri > Atheriniformes > Atherinidae > Atherinomorus > Atherinomorus stipes. The sequence continues at coordinate 26,702 of JALJCO010005957.1, forward strand.
GTGATGATGTTACCCGTGTTGCAAACATAGAACTCAAGTGACTAGATGGCTGTAACTATTGCTGTGAACGATATAAAAAAAGAAATGACTGGATCGGAATGCGGGATCAGCCTCATTCATCCGATAACCAATCCAGCTAATTAGTCAAGATCGGAGCAGATATCCGATCCGGATATCGAATTAGTGCATCTGTAGTATATATTATGAAATAATTAAAGTTTCTAATATTATCATCTGAAACGGATTCAAAGTAAAAAATGAAAAATATATTAAAATACAAAAAAATATACGATTAAATACAATTATCAGCTTATTTAATTTAGCAGTTTTCATACTTGATATTTAATGATTATAATCACCAAATGATAACAATGGGAGAAAATGTATTAAAAAACATTAGTTGAAATAATAAATAAGCCATAAGCCTAACTGAACATTAGTTTAAAGTTTATAAGCTCATAATAACCCAAGAGCCACGGAGCAGGGAAGACTATTAAGACCAGAACTGCACTTTACTCCAATACATTACAGGGCACTTACACCGTTCAATAAATCTCTACTGAATCAATAACAGCGTCATCCCAACAGGCTGCAGCTGAATGTTCGGAGCACTGTACTTTATTGATCAAGGCTTCCTTTTACCACAAAGGAGCCATTACGACTAAAGGTGAAACAGTAATTACAGCCAACAGCAGCTACGGCCTAAAGAAGCAGTTTAGACAGTCACTAAATGATGCAATCTGTCCCAGTCTTGCAGGTTTCAGTGATGGATGACAGATTCAGAGGCCTGTGGGGAAATCAAATGCAAGAGCTTGTCCCTGTGTGCCGATATATTGATCTGAACTAATGCAAGTTTGAACGCTCTAATGTCCATCTTCTTCTCCTGAATCCATTCTCTGCATCGCTTGATGTTATTCTTTCTTGAATGAATTTTAAAAGACATTTGAGATGACACACCTAATTATTGGAAGCACACATAATAAGTATGTATGGAAATATTCATATAAACAAGCTGGGAAATAAACAGTGTCACAGTTCTTGCGAAAAGTTTGATAACTGTCTCAGCTTCAATTCGAGAGTTTTCACATCCAATCCAATCAAATTAAACAAATTTTTATCAGCGTGATCTCAACAAAAGCAGAAGTTTGGGGAGTTTGCTGTTCTGGAGCATTCAGGTGTGTGTTAACACAATGCCAAGGAGGAAAGACATCAACAACTGTTCCTGCTCATCAATCTGCGAGAGGCTATAAGGTCATCAAACTGTCCATCGCTCTACAGAGAGAAAGATTATTTACAAGTGGAAAAGATTAAATACAGCTGCTAATCTTCCCAGGAATGGATGTCCCAGCAGGTTCAGCCCCGGCAGGATGTGCCTCAGTGTGCTCCAAACATTTGAGCACCATTACAGTTTGGCAGCAACTGAATCATCCAACAGGACAATGATCCCAAACACAGCAGCAGATCTACAACAGAACGGCTGGGAGATAAGAAAATAATAATGAAGGTGTTGACATAATCGAGTTAAAGTCAAGACCTCAACCTTGACTGAGATGCTGGGGTGGGACCTTCAGAGAGTTGCAGAAACCGATAAAATGAAGCATCTTTGGAAAGAAGAGTGGACCAAAAGTGTGCCACAACCATGAGAGACACTGATAGCATCATACAGAAAACCAGTACTGTATTTTCCGGATTACAAGTTGCTCTTCTTTTCTTAGTTTGGTTGCTCCTGTGACTTATAATCTGGTGCGACTTGCATATATTAAAATATATACAATGTAACTTATTTTTAAATGTTAATTCAAATTGTCTGACATGAAAATAGATACTACTACTACAAATAATAATAATAATAGATTTTGTTTGCAAAGCACTTTACATTTTAACTCAAACCTCAAAGTACTACAGTGGACACAGGATTAAAAAAAAACGGGGGAAAAAAAAAACATTAACCAAGAACATGAACCAAGGAGTAAACGTTACCATCTAACGCCACAAGAGGGCGCTCTAGGCTTTTGACAACAAGTCTTGTTGTTACAAGAGCAAAGATCCGAATATTGCATTTTCTCAGCAATAGGGGTGTGTACTGTACTGGCAAGAATTTGGTGATACGATATGCATCATAATACAGAAGCAGCAATACAGTATATTAGGATATTGTGTTTATAGAAAAGTATTCAAAGCTGTGTAAAGATGGTCTGTCTGGTATGATTCATTCACTTAAAGGGACTTGAGGCAAGATTAAGAAACGAAACTCACGACTGCTGTGATTGGCGCTTCAGGTAACTACAGCCACAAGCAAAGCCATCACGGGAGCGTGCACAAACTGAAGCTATGATGCTGTTTACTCACCTTTCTCTCCCCGAGTTATAGTTTTTAGTGGTCTTTCAGTTGATCTGGATCGTTTGCTGACGGCAGAATAATCCATAACAATCGCTTACAGTGCTTGAATTTACCGCGACTGGCTTCGTCCTTTATCAAAACAGCGGATGTAGCGTCATGTGACGTCACGTCCGCATGGCAGAGCTGGAAAACTATAATGTTGTTTACTAAGCTTTTTCTTCGTAGTTACAATTTTTAGTGTCTTTCAGTTGATCTGGATCGTATTCTGACGGCAGAATAATCCATAACTATCGCTTACAGTGTTTTTATTTAACGTGACCGTCTTTTTCCTGCATCAAAACTGCGGATGTAGCGTCATTTGACGTCACGTCCGCAGGGCAGCGCGGGAAATTCGGACACCGAATTGCAGCGCATTTTGCAGCACACAGTCTGTTCAAGGCAACGGAGAGAAACATGGGTGGAAACGTTATTTTTGGTACTTAGCGCTTCATCACCCATTAGTATGAAAAAAAGGGACATTCATGTTTGGTTTTTTTCAAATTCCTGCCTCAAGTCCCTTTAAATAACGTTGAGTTGCACTTTACTTCATCAAAGCAATTACGTTTCAATGGCACATTACATATTAGTATTGTTGCCATATATGAAATAAAATGAAATGAAGGAATGAATGAATGAATGAAAATGAATGAATGAATTAATGAATTAATGAAATGAAATGAAATAAAATAAAATAAAATGAAAAATTTAATTTAATTTGATTCAATTTAATTTATTTTAATCTAATTTAATTTAACTTAATCAAATTTAAATTTAAAATTAAATGAAAAATACTTTACTTATCCTGAACGGAAAAATATATATCAGATACTAGCAGGTATTAGCCAACATGTAGCTACTTATAATGTTTCTAACAACTCGGTAACTTAACCAACAACTTAAAACCAGATATATTATAAGCAGCCTTAAAGCAAGTCAGTCTGTATCAGCAGCTGCACCGTAGTCATATGACTCTAAAAGTAATGCTGGGATATGAAGTTCTTCCAGAATAACAGGGACTTTTATACATGCTGGACAGTGCTAATGGAACAAGCTCTTGTGTGATTTCATAACGGGATAAGGAGCTCTCGCAAGATTTCTGCAATAAAAATATTGGTACAGTGCTTTTAAATATCAATAGGATCTCGCAACTCAAAATATTGCAATATATCGTGGTATTGATATTTTCTTACACCCTACACCCTAATTGATTTCATTAATCTCATAGACTGTTTCAGCTTAACGCCACATGTGTCTGGCCCCACGCATGTTCTTGGTCATTCACTGGACTTGGTTCTGTCTCATGGTTCAAACTTTGCTAACCTTAGAGTTGAGGATGCTGTGTTCTGTGATCATTGTCCTGTCCTATTTGACATTTCTGTGTATGATGCTGTAATACCCATCCCTGCTTATTTACGTACTGTTTGCATGATTAACCCTTCCACTGCTGCTCATTTTTCCTCTTTTTTCTGGACTGTGCCATCCCAGATAGTCAGGACCCTGAAGGCATTAGTTTGTGGTTTCATTCCACTTGTCAAATGATCCTGGACAGAGTGGCTCCTTTAAAACTCATGTCACTTAAAGCTAGGGATGTATATATTTATAATTTTATCGATACAGATAAAAATATATATACTGGTATTTATCTATTTTCTTATTAATAATATAATATAATTTAATAAAAAAAAAAAAAAAAATAAAAAAAGATAAAAGAAGCTGGGGGTGAAAATATTTTTTAAGATGATGAAGAAGAAGCATGAAAAAAAAAGAGGGGGAGGGGGGAGAGGGGGGAAAAAGGGAGTGTTGTTGTCTTAATTCGTTATTATGATTATTTATTGATAATAAAAATAAAAGGAGAGATAGAAAAAAAAAAAAAAAAAATAAAGAGAGGATAGTTTAACAGGATACTATGGCGTTATAGGTATAAAAGGATAATAAGAATACCAAAGGTCACCGGTCCCTACTTAAAGCTAATGCTCAGCCCTGGCTAGATGCCACCACTCGTGCCGCCAGGCAGCGGTGCAGGCAGGCAGAGAGAAGGTGGAAGAAGGATGGGCTTCAGGTATCTCTCCAAATTTTGAGGGACTGTTGGTCATGCTATCAGTCAACAGTCAAAAAAGCTAAGCGTAATTACTTATCACAAATGATCTCATCCAACCACCAAAAGCCTCGAGTCCTGTTTCATACTATTGATGCTGCTCTCAGTCCTCCGCATCTCCCAGCTGTTGCCCCTTCTGACCATAGCTGGATGACTTTTTGAACTTTTCATCAAAAAAATAGTGGCTGTTAGAACCTCAATATGTGTCCCCCTTTCAGTCTCCCCTACTGTCTTAGTCTCCTCTGCACCCTCTTCTTCTAAAAACACTTCTTTTAATATTATTGGCGACCATACTCATCCCCCTACACCTAATGGGTGGTTTAGATCCTATGTTTGGCTCTTCTCTTCCCCCTCTTTATAAGAAATATATATTTATACCGTTGGTGTTTTTCTAAAAAAAAAGAAGTCTGAAGTTTTTGGTTTTTTGTTTTAAAATTAAAGGGGCCTCGTCTCCCCCCCACCCCTAGTCCTCCTTGTCCAATTTCAGACCCATCTCTCAGCTCTCATTGGTCTCAAAGATCCTAGAGAAAGCTTCAGGTTTTAGACCTCTGCACAGTACAGAAACAGCCCTTTTGAGGGTTTTTAATGATATTCTTTTAGCAGCTGATTCTGGCAACCATGTTGTTCTGGTTTTACTGGATTTGACTGCAGCTTTCGACACGATTGATCACACCCCTCTGCTGACACGCCTTGAGCACTGGGTAGGCACAAAGGGCGTGGCACTGGAGTGGTTTAGATCATACCTCTCCAATAGAACCTTTTCCATCCGCTATGGTCAGTGCCAATCTCCCCCTGCTTTGTTATCCCGTGGTGTCCCCCAAGGGTCCATTCTGGGGCCTCTGCTCTTCTCCCTCTATCTGCTCCCCCTGGGGCAAATCTTCAGGAAACATAAATGTCCATTTCATCTGTACGCTGACAACACTCAGGTCTACGTCCCACTAAAACACAACAATCCCTCTGCATTAGCAGGTCTGCTAGCCTGTCTTGAGGATGTCAAAATCTCTCTCAACTTTTTACACTTTTATGAAATTAAAACCGAGGTCATCGTCTTCAACCCCACTGCTCTCAAGCCTTCATCTGCTGATCTAGGTTCTCTATCCGGTCATTTACAGACTGTGGTTACAAATCTTTGTGTCCAGCTGGACAACTTTCTTCATCTTGATACGCAGATAAAAGCCACTGTTAAGGCCAGCTTTTTTCAGCTAAGGCGTTTAGCAAAGGCTAAACATTTTTTAGACGAGTGCGACCTGGAGACAGTCATCCATGCTTTTATAACCAGCTGAATTGATGACTGTAATGCACTCCTCTTTGGCGTATCTCAGAAACACCTGTCCTGCCTCCAGTTGGTCCGGAATGCTGCAGGACGGCTGCTGACGAACACCAGGAAGAGAGAGCACATATCCCCCGTCCTGGCCTCTCTTAACTGGTTGCCTGTAACTTTTAGGGTCCAGTTTAAGATTCTTTTATATGTTTTTAAATCTTGAAATGCTCTGGCCCCCTCCTATCTCTCAGAGCTTCTCCATCCTCATGCTCCCACTCCCACTTTTCGGTTTGCTGAGTTGCTGCTGTTAGATGTACCGAGGTCTCGATGGAAGATGTGGGGGGATAGAGCATTTTCTGTGGCAGGCCCAAAGTTGTGGAACTTGCTGCCATTGTACATCAGACAGGCCTCAACTCTGGCAGTTTTTAAGTCCCTTCTTAAAACTCACCTGTTTGCCCTGGCGTTCTGATTTTGTCTGTTGTTTTAAGGCTTATTTTTTCTGATATTTATACTGTTTTTACTGTTCATTGTGTTGATTGTTTTTATGCTTGATATTTGTTTTAATGTTCTCACTGCGAGATTTAATTTCTGTTTTTTTACCTCTGTCCAGCGCTTTGTTATCGGTAGATGTTGTGTTTAAAGCGCTATACAAATAAAGTTGACTTGACTTGACTACTCAGCAAGGTGTGTTCATTTTTGGACATCTGGCTACACTGTGCAGTGAAAAAAATCCTCCAAAAACATGTTAACACTGAATTTTGGTTTTGATCATTTACAGGCATCAACTGTGGAATCAGAGTGATCGGGGAAGTTTTACCAGTCACATATAGGCCTAAATGAAAGATAGAAAATAGCTTGTGTCAATTTAGCCAATTCAGCCTCCATAGTATGTTCTGTGTTATCTCAACATACCAGATATTCAGCCCGTTGCCATGTGCGCGATTGTGTCGATGAATAACTTGTTTTTCCAGATTAAATGTCTGGTCTTGGATTTTTTTAAGTGAATTTATAAATAAATGTGACTCATAGTCCAGTTGGACTTACAGTCAGAAATATAAGGTACTTCATCTTACTTCTGCTAATGATAGTTAAACTGTTGGATTTTCACACACTCATTCTGCAAGTTGACTTTGTTTTGTTTTTAAGTCATTATTCACGTTTAATATGTCATGTTGTTCATCTGAGAGTGTATTCACCTCCTTTTAAAACCTAATAAATGCAAGTAAACCCTTTGAACTCTCAGAAGTCGTTCTTTTTTCTTTTTTTTTTATACTGCAACATACGTATATGTTGATTCAAGAGGCAAAAACTGCAGGGCTCTTCTTGCAACATCTTGCATAACCTGGCCAAGATCCAGTGTGAAAACCTCCTCCTACAGCTGCACATAGCACATTATTGTGTAACTGCATTTTAAGGAGTGTGTCTGTGTGTGAGTGTGAGACTGAGGAGGCAGGGAACACCGTCTTCCCTCCAACACAGCTGAGCTGTGAGGACACTCTTGAATTATTTAAACAGTGTAGGATCGAGGTCACATAAATAATTGATGGAAACTAGTCTGAAACAAAAACCTGAGGTAATAAAAAGAAAAAAACTAGTTATCTGTTGTTAAAGGGTAAGTATCGCATGCATCCTCTTACCTGCAGGTGTTTCACAATGTTGACCACCTCTCGAGTAGAGTAGGGGTAGGAGATGGTACCTTGGTCAGCCATGGACCTCAGCTCTCCAAAGGCGGCCACCAGTTTCTGCAGAGTGGCATCTGGGACGTCGGGGCCGTACTGTTTCAGCATCGCCAACTCTGCCTGAGGCTTTGGATTGTCCACAGCATGGCAGCTGAAAATATCACCTGTCACCAGATACAGATAAATGCCACAGTTTACACAACCACAACAAACATGGTCTTGCCCAACCTTTATTACTGTTTTTGTTCCTCCTGCAACCAGATTCAGTTCAACCACCACCTCCTGTGGGCTGAAGGGGCAGATGTGGATCTGCTGGTGTGCAGCATCCACAGTAGGGCTGGGAAAAAATATCGATACACTGAAATATCGCAATATTTTCATCTGCTGATATATCGTATTTAAAAATGCGGTATCTATCCATTTTACTATCCATGAAATCTCGTGAGATTTTATAAGAGAACTGCAACATATTGGTAAACTAGATTAGTGTTGCGTTTTTAAATATCAATATGAAATCTGCATATGAAAATATCGCAATATTTTAGTGTATCGATATTTTTTCCCAGCCCTAATCCACAGGTAAGGAATGTAACACCTGCTGCAGTTTTGACTGGAAAAGTCGGCTGTCTGTAAAGTTATGAGTGAAACTTAAAAGATCCTCAGATTCCTGATTTTAGTGAGAACATAAATCATCCTTGCTTCTAAAGAATTCCTCTTTGGGGTTTCCCCAAGGGACACTGAGGTGCAAGCTCCACAGTTTGAGCCTGGCTAGGAAAATGACCTCCCTATTTGGATTTGTTGTTAGATGGATGTGGAAAAACCAAATAAAAAGAACAATCTAAGGGTGCATTCACACCAGGATGGTCCACATGACTCAAAACCACGTGGGGAGCATCACACAGTTACAACTACTGCTCAGTAGGGGTCATATTTCTTTAAACAAGGATTGACCAAAAGGAAAAAATGCTGGAAAAAGGAGGTAACTCCAGTTTACAGTGCAATTGGCCAGGGCTAAAAACAGCTTGTTTACTGCAAGTAAACAAGACGAGTGAAGGCAGGTATGGTCCGAAAATAACTTTTTGACTCACAGGCCAACTTGGACGGTAGACGAAAACATCTGATGGCCAAGCATATTTTTTACGGGCCGAAATATTAAACTTTTTTACACACATATATCTTTAGGCCATTATTCTATAATACAGTGTTATGTTGGATGCAAACTGAAAAAGCAACAAGAACAAAAAAAAAACATATTTGCATTTATTAAACTGGTAATTTCTGAACTTTTTATTTGAAACTTCCTGGTCAGGCTCCTCGTTCTCTACTAGCTGCTTTCACACAGTCCATGAAGTCTGGCCTCCTGGTCCTGACAGTCCTACAACGTTACAGCCTGGTGGGAGCCTAGTTACTCCCTGATCTCTAGAACACAGTTGGACAATAAGGAGATCTGACAGTGTCCCCCAGTCTTTTTTTTTTGGCTTGTTTCAATGTTTTGAAAGTAAATGCAGTAAATGCACGTATAAACTCCTGGAAATAAGTTCCAGGTTAAAAAAAAAGAGAAAGTTATCCTTTAATGTTCTTTAAAATGCTTCTATTATTACACACAAGAGAAGATTAGTAATGTTGTTGGGTTGTTTACATGTTTTTTTTTTACCTAACGCTCCAAAGAAGTCATTGCCCAGGAAAGGAAAACCAGGCCGGTTAGCCAGCACCATCATCCTGAAGTCTGGGTGCATCACTATGGTGTTGGGCCTCCCCTCAGCTTCACGTGGATCTTTAAGGGAAAACATAGTTATTGATTTAAAACAAGCAAGGGTAGATCTCTCAGCATACATCTGCCTTTACTTCTCACATTGTTCACAAACGCATCTATCAGGCTGACTTTATCTCTTTATAAACTCAAAGTTAGGACGGCTTGAGTTTACATTCTACTGGTCGTATGAATCTCTGACATGAGAACATGTCTGAGGCTACATGGGAAACCTCCATGGTACCTGGCCCTAAAGGCCTTTATCCCAATCCTCCTTCAGCAGCTTAGATCAGCACTCAAACACCCATTTTAATGGCTCATCTCTGAACTCAGGACACGTCTCCTGTGGAGATGCTTCAGTCACTGTGAGCGTGTGAACGTACCTGAAATAATTCTGCGCCCGTCAGCCAGGATCATCTCTCCACTCTCCACCAGGGTCTTCAGGATGCAGGTGACATTAGTGGGAGCTTTGTCAGCCTCGTCAATCACAAGTATGTGACCCAGCTTCACTGCTTTCACCTGAACACATGTATGCAAATCATTCCTGTGCCAGAAGTCACAGCTGGGTATCGGACATTTTTACAATCAGTCCTTCGTCCATTAAGTAGCAGTTTCATTACAACCAATGGCTGAAAATGTAAAGCCTTGGATGGCTTCTATCCACCCTCTCAAGTGCTTTCTCATAACTTTCTCAAGTTCCATGAAAAGTATTTTGCTGTATTTTTTTGCATAACTTCCTTGTTTCATCTTTTTCTTCTTTTTTTTTAATCTAACCTTTATTTAACCAGGAAAATCCCATTGAGATTAAAAACCTCTTTTTCAAGGGAGTCCTGGCCAAGCAGTAACAGAAATTACAAGACTATTATACAAGTTATACAATAAAAATAATCTAAAAGCAGTTACAATTTAAAAAGGCAGTTTCAAGTGCTCTCAATTAAGACATAAAAGTGCTCAAAGAAATAAGTTCAAATAATATCCAGTCTTTTTGCAAACTGCACCTTGTAGAAACAGCATATTTCTATTTTTGCTGTATTTTTCTGCATAACTTCCCAGTTTTATCGTCATCAGTCAATCAAAGTTCTACTAATAAAGAACTTAAAAATACTAATAAGGTAAACAATAAAAGGAAATACAAAAAGATAAAACAAGAAATGAAAAATGAACCAAATGCAGTCATAAAAAGAAATGTTATAAGATATGATTCAAGAGAAATCAAAGTTTTGTTTGATTACCTAAGCTGCCTATGAGGGTCACAGGGCAGCAGAAGTTGCTTTATAGAGCAAAAGCAGTATTTTAACATGAATTCTTTGCTGGTCAGCGTAACAATCTCAGAGGTGGGGTGATATGATCAACTTTCGTACACTTTATGAGGACTGGAACTGTACCATTCTGATTTTGTGGCAGACCTGCACTCTCAAAAATAGAAGTACGAGACAGGAACATTTCTGTACCTGTAGGTCCAAAGTAATATAAAGAACAAATTTGTAGCATTTCAACCCTAAGGGTACCTGCAGCATTGAAAAATATGGGTAGCTTGTACAATAACTATAAATAGCAGTCCTTCTAAACAGTAGTATAATTATAGTTATTATATTATGATTTTCATAACAATCATAGTAATAACTATATGTATAATTATATAAATGTTTGGCCTAATATTTATATAATAATTATTTATTTATTATTAGCATCTTTGATTGTTGTCCTAATCTCTATTTTATTGACTTTTATTCATCATTTTTAATTGGTTTTATTGTACTTTATTAACTCATACAGCCTGATAAGGTACAAAAATGTCTTTCAAAAAGGAACACCACCAGCGACAAGCTTTGTACCCTTTTAAGTACAAATTGCTACCTCTATTTTTGAGTGCGTGTCAAGAGGAGCAATCCAGTCTGCTGAAAATAGCCTACCTAAACCAATTTTTCTAAATCATTCAAACACATCAGCCCTTTGATTTTTGGAGTACTGAGACTATAGTAGGCAGACTTTGTAACTAACTTCATGTGGCTGTTGAAATTTAGATCACAGTTCAAGATGATCTCCATGTTTCTGGCTTTGTTTGTGCTGTTTAATACTCTAGAGCAGGGGTGTCCAGCTCTGGTCCTCAAGGGCCACAATGCTGCAGGTTTTCCATGTCTCCCTTCTCCAGCACACACCTGACTCAAGTTAATAGGCGTTAAGACTCATTTAATTCGAGTCAGCTGTGCTGGTGCAAGGAGGCATGGAAAACCGTCAGGACAGCGGCCCTTGAGGACCGACTTTGGACACCACTGCTCTAGAGTGAAGTTGTGCACTGGCTTTTAACTCCTTTCCTTTGAGTCCAGACTAAACTGTGTTTATTCTTTGTTTATCTGAAGGAAATTCAGGAGCATCGACTTCTTTATTTGTTCAAGACACCAATTAAATTAAGATTTTTAAAGAGTGTAATTTCTAGATGACATGGTAATGTAAATTTGTGTGTCATCTGCATAATTATGACAATTCATTTGGTTGGTTTTTTTTATCGTTGTGCAAGTAGGAAAATGTAAATGTTAAAGTGAAGAGGACCCAGAATAGAACCATGTGGAACTCCATGCTAATTTTTATGCAAAAAGTTTTAATTCCCTTAAGATGCAAAGTACTCTCTATCTATTAAATAGAGCAAAACCAGCTAAGTGTCTTACAATATATATGAATATAGTGTGCGCTCCATCTTATAGTCTTATAAGTCTTTTTCATGCCAGAGATACAAACAGGATTAATAAACTCATTCACAGAAACAGAACCAACATTGATAAGACTGTGGAGACATTTGAGTCAATGAGGAGGACAACTTCATGGAGACCACTGTGGACGATAAACCCCACTTCCCCCTTGACACATCTTCCTATTCTAGCCTAAAAATGCCACTCTTCTTGCTGAATGATGTCACAGTATGGTTCAAACATTCAAGTCCACAAGACTTCAGACTGAAGTACAGCACACATTCATATGGTACAAATACCAGGTCCAGATCTTAACTAATGTATCAATATGATCCTATGATCATACATTTGCAATATTTATGATATGCACAAGGAAAATTATGAAAATGTGTGTGTTAAAAACTGACCAGAGGTGAGTCCTCATATGTAATGATTCCATCTCGCACAGACGGCTGCAGGGTCAGAGTCTGGACTGTTGTATCCCTGAAGGGGGGAAAAATATATTTACACTCACAAAAAAAAATTCCAAAATAATGTTTCAGAGTTGTTCATTTAGGAAAATTATCAAAAATATTTCTTGGCTTTGTTCCACTCAATAATGGTCAAAGCACACTGAACTTTCAGAGTTGGGGAATGGTTGCTTCCTAGCATTAAAATATTCTGAAGGAGGGCTGCACAAGGTGTAAAAAAGGAAGAAAAAAAAAAGTGCAGAATTATCCCTTTATTAACATGTATAATAACCAATATCATGAAGACAGCCAAACACATTTTGACCAGATAGAAAAAAATCTGTTATATTATAATGAGAGCTCCACCCCAACTAGAGAAGTTCTCCTTTTGTCCATGCAACTAACCAGCATGTACAGCTGCAGAAAGAGGTTTGCAGCCCCATTAATACAGCTGAGATAAGCAAGAGTTCCTAATACTGAGAAGCCCAGTTCAGAACTCAAGGTCTGCCAGTGAGCCTAACCTTTTTTCAAAAAGCAATGAGCAATAATCAGCTGTAGATGACTGTGCTGCTGTAGACGACAAACCCGGGTTCTTTTTTTGCTTCTGGTTCCATCTTTTTTCATAATTACAGTATTTATGCTGTAAAAATCCTATGCAATTTTAAATTCTGTTCCTCAGATTATTTGGTGCCAGGCCAGTATTTGATAGGACGGTTTTACTGGCCAGTACAAAACATTAGCTTCTTTTCCTAACATGTTACCAGGGCTGCATTACATAAATCTTACACTGGAGCCCTTTTTGCTAGATTGAAAGGGCAGCTATATGTAACAGTCTGAAGCATCCATTAATACAACCTACAGTCAGAAGCTCTTAAATATTAATTTCTGAATATAAATGAGTCAAAGATGTCAGAAGTTTTCTCTTACATGAACTTTAAAGGGACATTGTGTAATCGGGAGCAGCTCCCTCGTACTTTTCATGCTGCATTCGCGTGAAACCGGGCAGACCGACGACAGCCGATGCATGTACAGTTATCACCAGCCTCTATGTGAAGATGTGGTCCGTCAGTTACAGTGACATCAGTCCACATCTGATTTGTTGCCATGGCGATGTCGTATTGTTTTCCCTGACCCATGTTTTACCGTCTTTCGCTCGGCTTCATTGATTAAAATGACATCTGGTTTGTTACCAACGGCCGTCTGCCCGACTGCACGTGAACCCAGCATCAGTGAGACGCTAGTTTCTCCCCACTGCAGCGCGGTGACTTTTCAAAGGCATTACCTCGAACTGAGCTGAAAACTCCGGTGTGTCCGGTGAGTTTCTGTGTTTTCCTACTGTCACGCTTCTCCCGAACGCAAAAACACCTCCACCGAGCCGACCCGCTCGATGTGTAAATGAATGATACGTACGGCAAATTTAGAACTTAGAGGAGCACTTCAGTTTGTTGATGGGAGTGATTACTGATTAATGAAAAAACACTTTTGAACCAAATAATCAGTTTTTGTGAATAAAACACAGGAGAACTTACATAATATCCCTTTAAACAAAAACTGAAACAGCTATCTGCTGCACCGACAGGATGGAGCATTAAAGGCTTTGTTAAGAGCATCATATATGGTACAGACTTCCAATTTCCTAATTCTTCATGTCTGTCAAAATGGTAGTCCTCACAGCCCCCAAAAAACCAAACAAAAACTAAAGTAGTACCAGCTCAGGGGTTGGAGGCACCAACTAGACTAACTAAAATGTGGCTGCCAACCAGTGAAGTATTTAATCTGCCTAACTGAAAAGAAATAAAAAAATTAAAAAAAAAAAGACAGAGCTTTAATAAGGAGAAAAGCTGAAGCACCATGAGGTCAGAGTTTGTCTTATCAATTCAACTCTGAATTAGTTTATGAATGCCATTTAATCTACTGATCAGAGCAGCATTTTCAGTCATTTTTTCCAGGACTTTTCTGGGACATTTTCAGGACTTCTTCAGCTGCAACATTACAAGTCAAGCTACCACAACATACACTAATAAATTCCACCTCTCAGCTTTGGAGAAGTGTCATTTTCCAGAATTGTACCTTGTAATTTGTACATTTAACCAGCTTGCTTCAAAGTTTATCCTCTCCCTCTTTCTTTCTTGTACTTTCTCCACTAAAATATTTTTATATGTTCAATTTCCTTTAGTTAATCTGTTTACTTACAGCATATGTTGTGCATCTGACATCTGCATTTTAAAGTAAAAACCCAAATCCCAGCAAAAATAAATAACACACACATATATATGTATATGTAAATGCATATACATATATATATATATATATATATATATATATATAGATCAAATCCTATCCTGCAGTGCAAAATTGTCAATATAAAACAAAGCAATGTCATCTAAATTAAAAATGTTCCTCTAAAACATTCTCAGCTATTGTAGCTTCTTGACTCTCCTGCAGTAGTTTCAGTGTTTTTGAGAGCCGCTCGAAGGGAAAATGCAATCTGATTGGTTGGTAGCGTCATGTGGGGCACTGTGCCGGCTAGAAGCAGAGATGAAGCAGAGATGAAGCAGAGAAGCTACGGCTCAATGTTGACCATTAACGGCAGCTGAAAACAGACATACATGCACAAAATGTTTAACCCATTTGGTTTCATCCACCAGGCAACGAGACGCAGAGGGAGGAAAAATAATTGTTCAGGACATTTGACTTTTTTTCTCATTTTTCAAGTGTTTTCCATGACTGGAAAATTGGTCATTCATTTTCCAGGTTTCCCAGGATGCGCAGAAACCCTGACAGGGAAGGTTTCAATAAATTCCAATTTTTCTTGATTTATTAGTTTGTGGATGATATACTGATTTGGGGGGGGTGGTATCTCTCTTCGAAGCACTTGACATATTTGCAGGACACAATCCCTCTGTGGGTTCTCTCATTTCTCATGAGTTCTGAACACAAGCAGATTCTGCGGCCATATCTCTATGATCTATTTGCATCCCAGCAACATAGAAACAAAGACTTGAAAAATATGGCTTAACAGCTCTGATTCTCCAGTGCCATCCATAATTACCCTCCCTTCTTTCTTTGAACACCTCCTTCTTCAACCCAACCCTCCCTCCAGCTCTCCTCCATACCTTACAGCGTGACCCAGGACCTGTCCCAGTTTCCTTCCTGGCTGGCTGCATCTCTTTTGCTTTTCTGAGCCACATCTCTGTAGGATTTCAGTCACAGGCTCCCAAAAGCCACATGCACAGATCCTCCTGCCTCTGCCCTGCGCTAATATTAGCAGCTGCTACAGTAGCTAACCAGGCCACATTCATACTCAGCTCCACTTCGACTTTCACAAGACTTTGACCAAGTGCGTATGCAGCAGCCGAGAGGACGAAGCGGCTGTTTGTCTGTGACAATACTGTCTCATATACTCAGAATGATTAATACAAAGATTGTATATGTCATTACTGAAGGAATATACATCTTCCACTGCATTATACCATTGTGTTAATTTACCTATGCTCATGTTAATCAAGTTTTTACAAGTGACTATCTATTGCTCATCTTCCATCATTCTGTGACATGCTAAACGTTTTCTTATTCGCGCAAAAAGCCTCTGATTGATCTAACCTACATTCAACAGCATAGCTGACTTTACAGCATAAAACCCACTGATCTGTGGATGAGCAAGTCTGACCTCATTTTCCCGAGGTGTGATTGTGTGAGTATTTATAGAAGCAGAAAATCCGAGTTAAAAAGGACTCCTTGAAACGGCTTCCTTTAAAATGAACATGTGAAGTCCTTGTTCTGGTGAAGAGTGGCCTAATTTACTGGTGACCAAAATAGCTTTGACACCCTTTGATGGGAAGGGCAAGGCTGGCAGAGCAGCAAGAGGACAAACTGGCAGCTCACATCTCCTCATGAACAGGATTACTTTGTACATTTTGTTAGAAATCAAAGACAAAAAAAAAAACTTGGAAGCAGAAAGCAGTCATGTGAAAAAAAAAAGTCCAACCTCCGTCGAATCAAGGGTTTATGTATTAGGACAGAATGAGAAATTATCTGGCTCTAACAAGGTAAAAAAATGAGGTAAATACAACCTCAGATTAAAAAACATTAAAGGGCATATATGTACTACGCTAAGTTATTGTTTATGCAACAAAATCGCAGGGAAAAAGTGAAAAACTAACTCCATCGTCAGCAGTAACAACTTTCTGATGATGTCATCAGTCTAACATGGTTGTGGAGGAAGTGTTGCTTCAGTTCATTGAGGTTTGCAACTCTGGTTTCTGCATCTTTCACCACAGCATCTCAGTCAGGCTGATCATTGATCTGTTGCATGATCCAGTTGCTACCAAGCTTTAACTGACTCTAGCATATTTTGGTATCCAGCGGAGTTCGCAATCCACTCAATGACTGCAAGGTGTCCTGGTCCTGTATCTGTAGAGCAAGCCCAGATCATCATCCCTCCACTGCTGTGTTTGATAGTTGGTACTGCATGAGGTGTTTGTGCTGATATGCTGTGTTCACTTTTCTGCATTCTGACCAAACATCTCCGCTTTGGTCTGGGATGTGCAATGGACATTGTTCCAGAAGTCTTGATGTTTGCTGAAATGCAGCTTTGCAAACCTACCATGTGCAGCCATTTTTTTGTTTTTAGAGAAAGAAGAACCTTTCTCCTGCAAACAAGCCATATTTCTTAAAAAATCTAAAAAAAAAATTTTAAAAATTGAAGTAGCATTTGAAGGCTTTGTGGGAAGGTCTCACCTGTGGAGCTGCAGGTATTCCCTGGGTCTGTTGAGAAGGTGCAGGAACCTGTCCACTATCTTATTTTTACCCACACCCTATGGAGGAATACCAAAATAAGACAGTTAACAAAGAGCTGAGACATTAAACAGCATATGGACAAATTTTGGTGACTGTAAAACACAAGCTGCATACATCATAAATGCATCCACTTGTCAGTGTTTTGGCAAACAGAAATGAGCATTTAGAGTAAAAAAAGAAGTGGATCTGCTTGGTTCTTTAGCTGTTGTACTTTTTTTCCTTTAGATTCTTGCCAATTCTGGCAAGCAAAGTGCTAGAATGTGGCCTTATACTGTTCATTTTGTGTACTCATTAAAAGCAATGTCACAAAACAAGACACTTACACTACTCACAAAAAGTGAAGGATATCTGGCTTTTTGTATGATGTCAGAATGAATCTAAAATCCACTACAACCTTTCCAGGTGAACTGAATTAAACTTTCTCTAAACTTTTCAATGCACATGTATATTGTTCAATGATTACATATTTATTCTGCATCATTCTGTTCTCCAAAAACTGAAAGTTGAATATCCCTAACTTTTTGTGAGTAGTGTATTTGACATCTCTGTTTCAAAGCAAGCATTTTCAGCTCCAGTTTAAAGCTCCCTCTTCCTATCCATTCTCATTTTCAGCATTGTAACCTGATTCAAATCCATCATACTGTATGTAAACATAACCAAAACTTCCTGTAGTTCATCAGGTCACCAAAATCACTGGCCCAACTCAAACTCCGTAAAACGTTTGAGGGAACAGGACAAGCAGAGAAGAAGAGTCAAGACTGAAGAACTATCTACAGCAGCAAAGACCTGAACCAGGAGCTGAGAGGTGTATCTGGACCTTCAGCTGATCCATATACTGTTGGCCGAAGCCTCAACAAAAGCGGTCTCCATGGAAACAGGGCTATCAATAAAGCTGTTCTTATGGAGGGAAACGGAGAGAAGGCAGAGGGATGTCACATGACCCAAAAACTGGACTGGTGATCAGTGGAAACAGGTCTGATGGAGGGACGGATCCTCCCCAGAACCTGGACCTTAACAGGTCTGATGGAGGGACGGATCCTCCCCAGAACCTGGACCTTAACAGGTCTGATGGAGGGACGGATCCTCCCCAGAACCTGGACATTAACAGGTCTGATGGAGGGACGGATCCTCCCCAGAACCCGGACCTTAACAGGTCTGATGGAGGGACAGATCCTCCCCAGAACCTGGACCTTAACAGGTCTGATGGAGGGACGGATCCTCCCCAGAACCCGGACCTTAACAGGTCTGATGGAGGGACGGATCCTCCCCAGAACCTGGACCTTAACAGGTCTGATGGAGGGACGGATCCTCCCCAGAACCCGGACCTTAACAGGTCTGATGGAGGGACGGATCCTCCCCAGAACCTGGACATTAACAGGTCTGATGGAGGGACGGATCCTCCCCAGAACCCGGACCTTAACAGGTCTGATGGAGGGACGGATCCTCCCCAGAACCTGGACCTTAACAGGTCTGATGGAGGGACGGATCCTCCCCAGAACCTGGACCTCAACATTACGGAAGTAATCTGGGATCATCTGGACAGCGAAAAGAACAAAAGGCAGAAACATTCCAACATACATACATTTTCCTGGTAAAATGTATATATCATGTGTAGTTGAATTATTATTATAGTTATTATTATTATTATCATTATTATTATTATTAACTGTAGCAGTATTTGTAGAGTGGTTGTCATGATGATAGTAGTTGGAATACTGACTGATTGATGGATTTATTTTATTTTAAACACCTAAAAAATAAAATAGATGAATAATTAGTAAATGTAAATACCAAATATGTTCGAAAAGGAAGAAGTGAAAAAATACTTACTAAATCCTACCCCCAATCTACTTCTTCATTCATCAGTGACACATGCACACATATATGCATATACATACTCATAAATATACACAATACACACATATCTATATCTATATATAGATATATATTTATATATCTATATATCTATATATATGTATCTATATATATATATATATATATATATATATATATATATATACATACATATGTATCCATATACACACACTCCTATACTCTCACACAAACCTTTTCCCCCCTCAATTTACTTTTTTTATCTCTTCAATTTATAGTGGCAGTATTAGTGAAGTATCATACATATTATAAAATTATATTTACCATTATGTTATCTATAAGGTACTATATTTTCTATTAAGTAGTTTTCACGTGCACTTTGTGCACGTTGACTCGCATGGATGCCCTGTGGGGCAAACTGGGGACGATGTCTGACAGCATAAAGGATGTTGGGTTCCACCTGGAGCAGTTGGAGACTTGGATTGGGGGTAATTAACACAAATGTGGCTGATTTGGTCGCCTCTGAGACCTGCTGAAGACTTTACAGGCAGACAAAAAACATGCCTCCGCCTGGACCCAAACTATCTCCTTATCTCAATCTGGTCCCCGGGAGCGGCCTTGCAGCTGCCCCTTAACTCCCACATGTCCTTGGAGAAACTGCAGAAGTGAGGCTCTGCAACCCCCCCCCCCTCCACGAGAACAGTTGGGACTCTCTGAAGGCCGTTTCTATCATCTACGGACTGTGTGTGAGCCGCTGTCTCTCGCTTACGCACACACATTTTCACGACACTGATGCGCACATCCCACTGCAGGGCTGGTCCTTCTTCTTACCCGCCCTGCTGGACAGACTGAGCTGACGGGTGCCTATTGCGTCCTCGCTCTGCTGTTTGGGGAGAAACCCCGCCCTTCCTGCCCACCATGTGTCTATGTTGTGACTGTCGAGTTCGTGCTTCTCTGTACTGGTGTGTGTTTTTTTGTCTCCAAGGTCTCCACCTGCATAAGTGGAGAGTTCGGAGACCTCTTTTTGACCACCAACCCATCTTTCCTCATGTTACCGTTTTCTTTCTGCAAAGGTGCGCCCTGTGAGGGGCTGCGTGACCGCGGTCTGCCTGATCCTGTCTTGTAATGTTCTTGTGTTTGTGTGTCTTGGACGGGTTGTACTGAAACATGAATTTCCCCTCGGGGATCAATAAAGTATCTTTATCTTATCTTATATTATTACTATTAGCAGCAGTGGTAGTAGTAATTGTATTAACAGTAATTGGCTATTTATGAGTATTAGTGTATAGATCAGAAACTAAGTAATTAATTAAACAGTATTGATTGCTAAGAAGGGATGGGATAAAACAAGTATAGTACTTCTTCCCACTTCTTTTCAGATGTGTAAATTCAATATACAGGTATAAACTAAGAACATACTGTATGTTCTTAGTGTATGCTTAATGATTTTGTTTTCTTTTTTCTTTTATTATTCATGTCAGTCCACTGATGTGTGATTCCTTTTTTCATTTGTTTGGTTTTTGTTGCCGTTTTGCTTTACATGTCCGAAATAAATGCTCAAATGAAAAAATGTAAATAAAATAAAAAGAAAAAAGGGGGGATGACTTCAAACATTTACACAGAGCTTTAAATATGAACAAAAACAGTTAAATGTTGGACCCTCATAAGATAGTGGCTTATCAATGACAATGCAGCAATATCAATTTACTAGTTTAACCACCATTTTACTTTAAAATTGGCCCTAACTTACCAAATTAATATAATGTTTTATTAAATAAGACATGGAACTCATGTTTAAGACTATAAAATGTTAATTGAGCAACAAGTCTTGGTAAGTAAACTGATTTTCTGCAGAGATCTAAACAAATGGACTCTTTGGAGCAACAGGGGCCTCCCTTTTTGCTAGTTTCTAACACTTCTGCATCCGTTTTAAATGAAAAGCTACATCGGTATTTTTGTAGACAGTCCACTGCTGGAAATAGAGATAAAGATGTGTGTGTTTCATCTGCAGAGAGAGAGAACCGAGTGTGTCCCCCAGTTTTGACGGTGCTCTGTTTTGACGGGGGGTTGTTCTGTGGGACTCCCACTGGCCTCTCCTGGCCGGCTGCTGAATCTCCCAGCCAGTCTGTCAGACGTCCAGTAAGCTGCTCTGACAGCTCCTAATGTCTCGGCTTCGCCCATGCATGGTCATGCACTCACATTTGCAAATGGCTTCTCCCACTCAAACTTTCTCACATGTGTGCACGCCCGTTAACATTTATGCGAGGTGGTTAGCCTCCTCTGGGTGATGGTACACCATGTCCATTTTCTCTCACCCCTCCTCTTCCATCCTCCCTTTAACCCTGCCCATCGGATCTGGAGTGGGGACTCTCTGCGTCCCTGAGGGAGAGCTACATGTGTCCTCATGCCAGCAGCGAGCGGGTGGAGTTGGAGGGAGCCTGTTTCATAACTCTTCCCCTCTAAGTTCAAACAGAGCTGACATGAGTGGGCGTTTGCTGCAGAGACGAGACGTACCCACCTCTGCGAAGAGCGATTATAATCGGACCTTTACGGACAAAAGCTCAACAGGCTTTAATCTCGGCAAATTGAGGAAGTTAGAAAATGGCTCGGGAGACCAAAAAGGAGCTCTGACATTTAACTCACCTGGTTGCCCACCAAGAGGAGGTGCTCTCCTAACAGAAAGTCTTTCAGCATGTCCTCCATCACCATCATGTGCTGCAGGGACACAAACACACACAGCTGAACCCTCGCAGTGTTACACATGTTATGAAAAATAAATCAGCTTGATGTCTCCGCTTCTTCTCAATTCTGAAGACAGAAAACAGGTCATAGAAAAAGTAGGGCAACCTCCTTCCACTCATTTTTTTAATCTCTGTCTCCAACACAAGCAGGCAGAGGAAAAGGGCAGAATGAGGACAGAGAGTGGGAAAGAGACGAATCTGGGTCGCACGCCGTCACCAGTTATGCCTGAGGATGTCAGAGTGTCATTTCCTCTGTTGGCTCCTCTCTGGGCATCCTGTGGTTGAGTCACTCTGGGCCACAGGGGAGAACATTAATGACAGAGCAAACAAAAATTGGCATATATGGAAAAACCACCACAATCTCCATCAGCTGCTCGTGCCGGCTGCAGTGAGGTGGGATTATATAGATTCCAGATAAACTTCACTCTGCCTGAAAGGTTGAAGCATTTCTCCCTGTGGCGTGTGGTTACCTGGGGATTGTCGTAGAAGAGCACATCTGGAACCTTCATTTTCTGGTTGGGGTTGTAGATGGGGGCCGACACACTGCCAATGGTCAACATGCCGTCCTGTACCTCACCTGCAGACAAATTACTGCAGTTATCTGCAGATCTGCACTGAGAAGCTCAGTCTGGGTTCAGCAGCTTTTTCACAGAGATGATGGAAACAAAGGTTTTGGGTTTGAAATTTCATCAGGTTTTTCTAACTGATCTTTCCATTTGTTATATGGCTCTTTAGAATGCTGTTGAATACTCCATTGACTTGAATTGGTTTTCCCAACATTCCAGCGGTCATTACTTTAGTATAATGACCGCTGTAACAATATAATGACCGCTGTCAATGGCAACGGATCTTTTTTTTTTTTTTTCTTCTTTTAACCTGTAGTCTTGTGGTCATCCTAATATCCCTCTGCATCGCAAGTAGTCCAGTCACTACAGCAAACGAGCATGTAGTGACACCTCGTGACCGATTATGGATTACTTCCCAATTAATTTGAACATCTTCGGCGAGTGTGGTGATTTTGAGCTCTGGGTTCAGGCCGAGTTTAAGGATTTACCCTCCCCAAAAC
Source organism: Atherinomorus stipes (assembly GCA_023101725.1). Lineage (NCBI taxonomy): Eukaryota > Metazoa > Chordata > Actinopteri > Atheriniformes > Atherinidae > Atherinomorus > Atherinomorus stipes. The sequence continues at coordinate 49,442 of JALJCO010005957.1, forward strand.
GAAAAAGACAAAAAGAAGACCACTGGTAAGACGCATACAGCTAACAGCAGAGAAGGAAATGTCCAGTTCAACCTACAGAAATAGCTGGTGCTAAGCCAAATTCCAGCCGCAATGGATCAACTAACAAACGTTGCTAAGCAGTTCCCCGACTATGGGGAACTATTTTATTCTTAGCGTAAAACATAAGAACAGCAGAGGAGGAAATGTCCAGTTTAACATACAGGAACAGCCGGTGCTAGCACAAATTCCAGCTGCCGTCACTCAACTAACAACGGATCGAACAAAATCACTTGTAACTCACATCACACCATGAGAAGATCAGATACGATGTTTTTTGCAAACATCCGACAATCAGACCTTTGCTGGCTTTGATCGTAAGGGGAAGATCGGGACATAAATCGGGCTGATTTTCCTGTAGTGTGTACCTGCCTTAAGCAACAAGTTCCCCAACCTGGCCTCGACTGTGGGAAACTATTTTAATCTGAGCGTAAAACATCAGAAAGTTATTTGACCCTCGCAAAATTAGAAGACTAATTTGAATTTTATTTTTTGCAAGTAGCCTTATAATAAGCGGGATAATGTATGGAACGCAGGTCATTATCGGGAAATACTGACCTTCAGGGCGAATGTAGACCCAGATGCAAAACGGAGGGGTCTGCTTCGCCCTGTGGGTCCCGATAATGACCTGCGTTCCATACATTATCCCTTACATACAAGAGTATTTTTGTTGGTTGGGTGGGGCTAATTTTTAAAATGCTTTGCCTATTTTAGTAACACTACCTTCAGCATAATATGGTAAAATGTGTATTCTTATTCAAATTCAAAAAGCAACAAAACACATCCAATTTAAAGGGATATTATGTATGATCTCCAGTTATCTATTCACAAAAATCAATGTGTTCTTCCATTAATTAGTAATCATTCCCATCAACAAACTTAAGTGCTTAAGCAACGTTCCCAACACTGTATACAAATAGTTTTATCAAATTTGATGGGTCCCCAAAAATGAATATTTACATCTGATTAGTATGCCAACGTTGGGATTCTTTGCCACTAGTATTAGCTCCGGGGGTTGCTAGCTCAATTGCTATGTGTAGAAATAGCATCTTCCTTGCCTAACTTCTCAAAGTTAAGCAGACAAAAAAATTAAACAGGATGGGGTGAAGGTAGCAAAGGGGCTCAAAATCCCCGTAGAGTTGCCTCCCTCCTCCTGAACATGCAAGTTTAACATTTGTTCATGCTAATTAATGGTTAGCCAATTCCGTAACGTTGCTAATGCTAATTGAGGAAGCGAGTATTCGCGTGCCACCTACCGGCTGGGAGGAATTAAACTTGTAGCTATCACCTATATAGCTAAATAACTATTGTTACTTTATTACTTTTATTTCAACCAAATTACTTTAATTGTTCTCCTGAAAAGAAAAATTACACACGCATACACACACACACACAAAAAACACTTTCCAAGGTTTTTTTCTTTGTGAAGCTGTTAAAGGGCTAGTATCAATCCTTCTTACTGCATCAGAAATGCAGTTTCTCGAAGAGATGTTTCTATCCACCTGTAAATATATTTCTTGAAATTCAAGTTATCTTACAGAATTTTTGCAACCCTTTACTCACACTTATAACTGATAGCTACCGTTTATATCACACCTCTCTAGCTCTGTGCACACTTATTTATATACATCCTTATATCACATATATACATAAAGGTGCAATCTCCTTATCACTGCTGAGACAACCTGCATGTTAAATGCAACAAAATTTAGTTCCCAACGCACTGATGTGTAATTCGTGAAAGGACAATAAAGAAAGTCTAAGTGTTAATATGATTCCACTACAACTCTGAAGCTAACAGTAACTTGAAATGGCCATGACAACAAGAAATATGCACATTCTGATACATCACACCCAGTGTAAACATCATTATTTATCTATTCAAGTTCAGTCAAAGCTGCACAAAACATCAATTTAATCTGATCTCGTCTATCAAAAACATTACCAGCTGCTGTACTGACTGTATCATCCACAAGGATTCCAACAACAGCTTCTCAACAACCATTCTCAGCTTTCACATGCTGGAAGTGCAACATCACACACTCAGGTGGTCTTCTTGTCAAATCATGACTCATACAGGACTCAGATTGGTCTTTATTTTCAGAAAGTTGATCTACGACTGAGTTTTATTCATTATGGGTTGGAGTTCCATTTTTAATCCACAGTTTTTCTATCCAGATTTGTGCAAAATAAAATGCACACGCAGCATAAAAAGCAGACAGAGATTAAGACTGAGCATTTACAGATTAGATTTTGATACATGTAAGTCAGTAAATCAACTTAAATTTACAATTCTGTTCCAATTTCACAGAAATTTCCCTGGAAACATCCAAACAGCAGTAGAAACATTTTTACTGAGTTTTGTTCAGCTGACTGGGACTTACAGCGATAATCCCGGGTGTGTTCAGCTGGGTCCGGTGTGTCCTGTATGGAACAGTTACTGAGGCTTTTTTCAAGAGAGGCTCGGGCCAGGCTGGGCAGGAACCTGAAACACACACCAACAAGATTACTTATTCAGTACAGCAATGTGCGGTAGACCTAGGACCCTGCCTGACATGGTAGACCTGGGAACCAGACTGACATGGTAGACCTGGGATCCAGACTGACATGGTAGACCTGGGATCCAGACTGACACGGTAGACTAAGGATCCTGACTGGTGTGGCAGACCTGGGAATCCTGCCTGACATGGTAAATCTGGGATCCTGCCTGACATGGTAGACCTGGGATCCAGACTGACATGGTAGACCTGGGATCCAGACTGACATGGTAGACCTGGGATCCTGCCTGACATGGTAGACCAAGGATCCTGCCTGACTTGGTAGACCTGGGATCCAGACTGACATGGTAGACCAAGGATCCTGCCTGACTTGGTAGACCTGGGATCCAGACTGACATGGTAGACCAAGGATCCTGCCTGGTTTGGTAGACCTGGCCCTCTATTGCTCTGGTGCTCAAGGCTTGTCCCCGGTCTTAATTGGCTGAAGAGGTTCAGGCCTGTGCAGAACCGCAGCAGGGACATCCTCTTGGTATTTGCTAAATTTGATGGAGACGGGGCAATTAGCTCAATGTTGGCCTCAAAGCTGGTCTGCCACAGCCTCATTGATTTTGTAACTGAGGCTTTACGTGTTGTTGACCTTGTGCAGCTTCAGGCATTCCAGGCTCCATGTACAGGTATGTGGCATTGAGTCATGGGCTTTGTGGTAATCCACCCAGGCAGCACACAGGTTTGTCCGTCTGGGTTTGCAGTCTTTGACGACTGTTCTTCCAACCAGCAGCTGGCTCCTCTGGTATTTTTAGCAACACCTTTCTGTACTTCTGTCATGTATTGATCCACATGTCTGCTGAAGGCAAAAGGCTAAAATGCTTTGTTTTTAAAGGTCACCATGACTCTGCCATAGAAATGAAGGCATTTTAGTTACTTTAAAAGAGTGTTTTGGAGATTTTTGTAATATCTAGTCCACTCCTTGCTATCCAAAAAGCACCCCATACAAGAACTGATGAAAACAAAACCAAAGTTACAGGGGTTAGACAATGAAACTGAAACACCTGTCATTTTAGTGTGGGAGGTTTCATGGCTAAATTAGACCAGCCTGGTGGCAAATATTCATTAATTGCACATTGCACCAGTAAGAGCAGAGTGTGAAGGTTCAATTATCAGGGTAAAAAGCACGGTTTTGCTCAAAACATTGCAATGCATACAACATTGTATCAGAGTTCAAAAGAGGACAAATTGTTGGTGCATGTCTTGCTGGCGCATCTGTGACCAAGACAAGTCTTTGTGATGTATCAAGAGCCACAGTATCCAGGGTAATGTCAGCATACCACCAAGAAGGACGAACCACATCCAACAGGATTAACTGTGGACGCAAGAGTAAGCTGTCTGAACGGGATGTTCGGGTGCTAACCCGGATTGTATCCAAAAACGTAAAACCACAGCTGCCCAAATCACGGCATTCGCTTGGCCCAGGACTTGTGCTAGATGGGCCAAGGACTACTGAACCATTCTGGAGGACCATGTGCATCCAAAGGTTCAAACATTGTATCCCGAAGGCGGTGCAGTGTATCAGGATGACAATGCACAAATACACACAGCAAGACTGATGAAAGATTGGTTTGATGAACATCAAAGTGAAGTTGAACATCTCCCATGGCCTGCAAAGTCACCAGATCTGAATATTATTGAGCCACTTTGGGGAGTTTTGGAGGAGCGAATCAAGAAACGTTTTCCTCCACCAGCATCATGTAGTGACCTGGCCACTATCCTGCAAGAAGTATGGCTTAAAATCCCTCTGACCACTGTTCAGGACTTGTATATGTCATTTCCAAGACAAATTGCCGCTGTATTGGCCGCAAAAGGAGGCTCCGCACCATACTAATAAATGATTGTGGTCTAAAACCAAGTGTTTCAGTTTCATTGTCTAACCCTGTAGTTGCCCTCATTCATCAAACGATCGTACAACAAAAATCTGTGTGTACACCATTTCCACGCAAGACTCTGCATTTATCAATTTGGACGTGATCGTAGGATACAATCAAATCTCATGTTAGCTCTGAGTTCGTGTACGCAAGTTTGAGTCAGTGAGGGTTTGCAGCGCAGCACAGCAGAACATGAAAATATTTATTAACCAAACTGCAAACCATCATTTAATCATAAGTATTCACATATCCAGCACTAAGAATGAACCCATTTGCAAAGAAAACGAAAGAAAAGGAAAAAAAGGGAATGTACAATGTATTCCCAAAATTAAAAAAAATAGCTGTAGCAGAATTTCATTCCTCCATTTATCTCAACAAATTATTAAAATCATTAACATGTTGTGGTTCTAGGAGACAAGTGTTTTGCATTCTTCATGCATCTCATCACCCTGGTAAACCTGCCACACAGCAGGAGCGCAGGTAGGCATCAGTGCTTAGCGCTGCAGGAAGGCAGGTGGATATGTGTCGGAGCAGCGGGCTGAAACGCTGCTTTAGACTCAGAGAAGGTCTGCAACACAATCCTGTCCTGTGCAGTGCTGCACGGCATCGCTCTGACAGCTGCTTGGTCTGATACGAAGGTTTTAATAAATCACACATGGATCCAATCGTACGATCCTTTTTACGATCAGATGTGCGCTCATTTCTACGCTTGTTTGGTAAATGAGGGCCATTGTATGTGGCAATCACTCTCCCTTTGGATCACCTAACCACTACACTCGGCCCTCTCGCCGCTCACCATTCTCCAAATGCCGGAAATCTTGGAATGGTTTTATTTATTTATTTCAAGCTAGAGTAGTAAGTAGGGGTGCCACAATATATCGCTACACTGTGATATCGCGATACTTTGTTTTGTGACATTGTATCGTATCAGGCATGGCATTTTCTATATTTTTAAAAAATCTTTACCTAAAAGGCAAATGTTAATTTATCTGTCTTGTACAATCAGAACAAGGTTTTTTTTTCTGTTGTGAAATGTAGATTGCTGTTGCTTTTCATACAGGTGATGACTCGTTTAAAGTATCACAATATATTGGAATATATTGTATCACCACCCATGTATCGTAATGTGTATTGTATTACCAGACTGTGACCAATTCACACCCCTTGTAGAAAATGAGGTTTTTTTTTTCTCCCTCCCCATGTTGGGGCCATGGGATGCCATAATGCAGCCCGTGGTAGGGGTGTTATGGTGCGTTCAGACCGACTGCGGCAGGCGCAGCAAGGGCGTCGGGTTTACATGCAAAGTCTATGTAAACGCGTATTAAGGAGCATCAAACCTTGTTGCGGCGCGTTTAGGGCGTCTGGCGCGGCGCGTTTGGAGCGTTCTGGCATTCGCCGCGCTTGCTGCGCTCAAAATGCGGCAGGCACGGCAACGCGGATGTTGGAAAATCTGAATTTTTGCCGCGCCTGCCGCGGGGCGTCAACCAATCAGAGACTCAGTATGTGTCAGCATGACACACATTTTCTGACAGGACGGGAAATACAGAGGAGACAGCGAGGAATCTCTCCCCTCCACGGAGACAGTGGAGGATAAACTGTGATCTGAGTCCGGTCTCAGGTTCCCAAACGGCGGGTTGATGACCTGTCATCCCGATCGGATTAATAAGCTTATAATGCCGTCCCGAGGCAGGACTGGGTGGATAGGATGAAAGCTGAACGCGCCCACCGTCGACGTTGGTCTCTGAATGTCAGCGTCTGATTTTATGTGAACCAGTGTCAAACTTTGGGCGTCAAGCGCGTTTTTGCCGCCGACAACGCGTTCAGTCTGAACGCACCATCAGACTGTGAGCTTGCTCTCTGACCTAAACTTCGGAACAGAAGGTGGCAGTAATACTCCAATCTGCTGAAAAACTCCAAAAAAGAAAGAAGAGTAGTAAGTGGTTTCATCAGTCAGGTTTCCAGTAGGACAGATTGCTAAAGCCAAATCCTATCTTCTTTTATATTACACCTGGAAAAACCTATTCAGGCCTTCACTGTAGATTACAGCAATTGATAGTATTGATTATAAGTATTGATTCACTTACTTTTTAGGTTTTAAATAGTATGGTACATGCTCAACTATCTGCTCTATTTTTATAACCCTATAAGATCACTGAGATCATCCAGCCAGATGGTCTTATATAAACCAAGGTCAAAGCAGAATGGGGGTCGAGCTTTGTGGTGGAGCCCCAAGACTGAAACAAAACATCATTTGCACTGCAGAGTCGTTAGTCTTTTAGATCCTGCCGGAAAACTCACTTTTTTGTAGTGATGCACGATCTAATCAGCCTGATATCGGTATCGGCTGATATTGCCTTTAAAACTGAATATTGATATCGGCCCGATATTGATCAGATATTGGCCGATATCATTCTTTTACTTTTTTGTTGATTTGATAGTGACAGAGCATATTAAAACCAAATAAAAAATTACAAATACGCCAGATTTAGCCAGAAGGCTAGTTTTCATCTGTTGTCCCTTGCCAGATCTTAAAAGGCTTCCTGAAATGAGGAAATACAGAAATATCTAACAGTAAATAAAATAGTTCTCAAAATAATATATAACAGGTGCTGTTTGGTAGCAAGCCTGCAAAATGCTGTTTTTTGGTTTGTTTGTTTTATTTGTGGGGCATGGGAACAACATAAGGCTGCATCCACCATGCAACATCATGACTCCAGAAATGAATGGATCTGCAGCAGATGCAGCAGAAGTATTTTACACATTTTGCTCAAGGATTGAATAGCCCCGGCTTTACACCTGGTCCGTGGAGCGCACCAGCTTTATCTGAGACCTGCACGGCGCGAGCATTTACACTGTTTACTGTGCACCCGCGAGCACACCCGCGAGTGCCCCAGCTGTTGTTAGATCCGTGACATCACAGAATTACGTGAGGATTGCAAGATCGCCTGTGATTCTCATCCAAATGGTTAATTTTGTCCACGTTTGTGCGTCATGGTTTCTTCTTTCACTGAAACCTTGTGGACACGGAGATGCTGTCATGTTCAGATAGTTCAGCAGTTTAAAAGCTGCACAGTAGCTTTTGTTTAGGAAGTTACTGGATGTTTTCCACTGAATCTGTGTCTGATTTTTTGGTGTTAATATAAAAAGAGGGGGGGTGGGGGTAAAAAAGGGGGGGGGGAATTTTAGGAGGGGGGGGGAAAGGCCATGATCGATATATTTCAAACCATTGACTACATGGGCGCGATCTGGTGCGCATGGGGCGCCGTTGCGCTTACGTCACAGACCAGGTGTAAAGCCAGGGTAACATCATCTTCAGCTCGTATCGGTTGAATTTTTTTATATGGTCATCAGATTTTTATGTTTTCATTGTTTGGGCTTGTCTTTTTACATCAACTCACTTTGGTCGCCCTTGTTGTGCTAAATGTGCCATAGAAATAAATTTGACATTGACATCGTGGTGGTGGTGCATAAAGTAAAAACAATGCATGAGAATGACCATTTAAAAGTTTCTGTTGACAGTAGCTCCGTTTACATGTCGCAATTTTGATCCGATCAAACGCCAATCAGAATAAAAATTAAAAATGTGCCATGTAAGCGTCTGCTGATCCAATCGGCCTCAATCGGAAAGAATTTCCAATCCAATCGAGAGGGGTGGTTTAAACCTTTTTACGATCCGATCAGCTGAAAAAAATGCCCATGTAAAAACTCTAATTCTGATCATTTCTGTGGAATTTTGTCTCTGCGCATGCTTGAACCACGTGGGGGTTGCGTGACGTAGCAGAATCAGGGAAGAAGGCGGAAGCAAAACGGAACAGGACTTTGCAGGGCAACCCCAGATAGCAAATGGGCAGCGCTGCACCTCTGATCCGCCTTGCAGAGTCATACAGGAGTCCGCTTGCACAGCGGAACGGATCCGCCGATGATCGCATTCTGACTGGAAATTCTTTAAAAAAGAAAACTGTAAAAACAGCTGGAAGCTCCGATCGGAAAGATTTAAATCTGATAGAGAAATTGTTTGTCCATGTAAACGTAGCTGGTGTTGTATTTATCTTAAATAAACGTGTTGTAGCTGGGGGTGGCTTCTATATTTAACATTATGAAATCAACAGTATGACTGGATGATAATTTTCAACTTAAAAGGGTGGTATAATACAGATAAAGGTTTATAATACAGATTAAATGGTGTCCATCAGTTGTGGTGCCGATGCCACGTCATCAGTCACCTCAGCTGAAGTATCGTCTGCATGAAGCAGTAATCTGTGTTCCTGAAATCCACTCTTAATGACCCATAATGTCCTGATTCATCTTGCCACTGAAAGCTACTCTTTCAGGGAAAATGACGGTGCTTTTATCAGAGAAGATCAAACGGCGCGGTAAACACTCAGCAGTCTGATGGTGTGTGTCTGCGTTCACCTGGAGAGACAAGCCTTGTTGACGGCGTGAGCGATGCTCTCCTCGGGGTACTGCGAGAGACGGCGGAAAATCCTCAGCAGTTGTCTGGTGGAGAGAGACGAGGCCAGAGACTGTGCCTGGAGAGATGAGTTGTACACGTGCACTTTATTTTGCTGACGTGCATGTAAACTAAGTGGTAAAAGCAGACAAACTTACTGTGGGGTCGTTTGTCTGGCGGAGGCTGCGTGTGAGGTGCAAAAGCTGCTCTGCTGCTTCTTTTGGAACATTAGGCGTCTACAAATTGAAACCAAGAAGGGGAGGGATGGTGTAGAGGTGAGTTTTGTCAGGAGAGATGGAAGTGATGAGCTGGTTGTGCTTCTCACCAGCCCCTGTATGAGGTCCATCTCCTCTGCTTTGGCCAGCGGTGTGACGGTGTGGTACAGGAACATGGTGAGCAGCTCTGGGCCCAACCACTGCTGACCTTTGCTGCTGCTGCTGCTGCTGCTGCTCGATGTGGCACCCACAACGGGAAGCTCTGCCAGGGCCAGCACTCTGAACGACGGATGGATGGGGAAGATTGACCTGAAAATACACACAAACACACACACAGCTGCACACCAGCAGTGGAAGACGCATGCTGTCGAACATCTGTTGAGCCGTGTCCAAGTAGCTGTGGGAGGGAGGCTCAAATAGAGTGTGTGAAGGGTGTGTATGTACGTGTGTGTGCGTGCGAGTGTCCCACCCAATCTATGTCAGGGTCAAAAGCATGACTTCTGACAGCTGGTTGTGAACTCCTCTGATTCAAGGGGACAGCAAAGTCCATATCTGTCAAACCACAGAGACACCCACGCAGGATATATTTATTCCACTGCAGGCGAAAGTGGGCGCTAACCATCACCATCCTCACTGGATGAATGTGTGGGAAGAGATTCTTAGTATGAAGATATCATAGGCCGTTATTATTAGAATTACTCATACGCAGTAATCCTGACTCCATCTAAACGTGCTTTAAATCAAAGCTAGGTTTGCTTTTCGTTATCTCTGTTGTTCCCACAGTTGGCGTCAGTCTGCTCTGTCATGTAGCTTCTTTCACAAGTTTAATTACAGATCAATGATGAGACAAGACGCGTAGCTACAACATAAATCTGACCAGAAAACAATAAAATCACACGGCTTTCAGGTAACAATTCTTCAGTGAACATCTGTTCTCAATTTTATTCCAATTTTTTGAATACTTTTTAAACTTTATTCATACAACTCTATAAATCCAAACTTTGTTTTAAATAAATCTTTATTTTTATTTAATTTTTATTTGTAATGTTTTCATTTTATTTCATTGTATTCATGCAATTAAAAAAATGTCATGTTTTCTATAATCTTTTTCTCTGTATAATTTTGACAAAAAAGTCAATAGATTATTCTAACAATTATATATAAGAATATTGAAAATATCAACAACAATTAATCACAAACATATAGGTAAAAAAAAATGTTTATTTTCGTATTATACTTGTATGATTTTTTTTTTTTTTTACAATGTTACCTTTGTTGAAAATGGACTACTGCTCAACCTAGCGGTCTTGGTAACGGTGCTGGAAATGGTGAGAACTGAATGCAAAGAGATGCATTAAGTTTGCATTATTTTCTATTAAAAAAGACATGATGATAAAATTGATAAAATGTAATTTAACTGATCAAATATGAAAAAAATTTAAAATAAATGATAATTTAATCATAATTAAACCACATATTACACAAATATATATATATATGTAAATAAAATTATTTTCAAATTATACTATACTTCTATAATTTTTTACAGTATTATCTTTGTAAAATATTTATATTTTTATATCTTATTACATATTACGAAGATATTGTATCAATATGTTTTTATGTAATAAAAGTTTAATTTATATTAAGTTTATATTGTTTTGTAAAACAAAATACACAAATTATGATGACATTAATTAAATGTAATATGATTGGTCAAATATAATATGATATAATTAAACAATCAATTATAATTATAATAAAATCATGATTTAACAACAATATGTTTACATACATACATACACACACACACACACACACACACACACACATATATATATATATATATATATATATCTTTGGGGTGCAACAATATGAAAAATTCACAGTTCAGTTTGGTTCATTACTTTAGTGTCACGGTTCAATTTTTTTTTTATACAAAAAATCCATTTTCATGGCTTTTTTAACCCAATATCCTTTTATCCACAACAGCTTATCATCAGGATCAAACTCAACGTGAAAACAACAATAGTGCCAAATGCCAGATCTGATTGTAGTAGAATGCAGATCCACTTATTTTTTCTACACAGAGCTCATCATCAGAACACAAGTTAATAAAATTAATTAAAAATGATATTGTGATACTGTGGATTGATATTGGATAAGCAGTGCTAATGGTTCGATACACACCTGTATTGAACGGTTCGATGCGAACACATGTATTGCATATACACTGTATATATAAAGTATGACAAAAAATTTTGTTCATATCAAGTTTGCAGTCTTTGTCCTGTATAACAAAAAAAGACACAAATAATGATAAAATTAATAAAATGTAATATGACTGGTCTAATATAATTTTAAAAATTAATTATTATAAATGAATCATAATTAATGTAATCATAATTTAACAACAATAAATTACACCCAAATGATTATAATATAACTTTATATTTGTGTTTGTTTTATCTCTATATTATGAAAGATAGATCCACATATTCTATTTTTAGGAACACACTGATGAACTGTGTATTTACCAAGAATGGAAATGGAACCTTCTCTAAACATGCCAAATAAAATCCTGGTGGTCAGACAAACACACACACACACACACACACACACACCTATATATAAACACAAACTTTGTCTGAGCCGCAGAAGTGGAGGAAAAGGAAGTGGATACAGTTAACCCAGACGCCCCACCACAAACATCCTTCCTGCAGCTTAGGTGGCTTTTTAAGAAGTGCACACACATACATACACAAACGTGCACGTAAATAAAAACATGTTTCATGCGACAACGAGAACAGTTAAGGTCAACACCAACAACACTCACTGATAAACATATATAGTAAGTCCTACAGCTTAAAAAAAGACAGTTTTAGGAACCACAGTTGTTTTTTTTTTGGTTTTTTTGCATAATGACTCTAAAAACTCCTGGACACACTCTAAAACCTTCCCAGATCACTTTGTTAGTGCTCCGTCCTCACTGCTGCCTCCACTACTCCGTACACTTCGGCCTATTTTCAGTGTGAACACCTGATTAAACTCCCTCCCCTGACAGGAGCTTTAAAATTAACTTGATAAAAAGAACAGTAAAGGAGGGGGTCCACATATAACTAAAATAAAGAGTGTAAGACTGCGTGAGCTCCTGTTACATTTTTCCATTTTTCCCTCAAACACTTTCCACACCTTCTCGTACACCTAGAGCTGAGGGAGGATGAGGATGAGACGGAGAGCCTTCAAAACACAGAAATCACTTATCTGAACATCACACTCCTGCTATTTCTGTCTTACTGTCAGCTGCTCCTTCATTTCATTCCCCCAACTTTCACTCCACATTACTGCATTTACTAAAGTCACATTCATGCAAAGAGAAATTCTTAAAGGTACAGTATGTAAAAAATCAAAGGTCAATGGCAGAAAAATGTGATATATAATTCAAAACTGTGATTCAATTGATGTATAATCGCTGCACGAGCATAGCTGTTATAGGTTTATTTTCCTAGAATGAATCATTTATATCTACGTGCTGGGTGGTGCACATATGATGGCTGCCATATCTTTTCTTCTATCTTTAATACAGTGTTCCATAATATCTATATCTTAGAAATATCTGTTCTATCTGTATATTAGATATACATGTATATAATATCTGTAGATTAGAAATATCTGTTCCACCATTTTTAATAAGGTGTTCCTGAATGGACAAAACAATGTGTCAAAAGTGAGAAATCTCTGAACTTTAAAACTGCTGTACCAGCTTTGTTTAATGGGAGTTAGAGACTGTTTGGGATCAGTAATGCCTTAAAAGACATTAAAAGTAGTTACTCATAGTACAGTCATAGCTACACCTGAGATCACTGGATCCACTCAAAAATTTAAAACATCTTTATGTCTGGGAGAATTTTGGCCGCTATTGGCCACCATACATTCACAACAGTGCTTGGAATTTGAAGCCATTTGAAAGAAAACAACGCCCATCTTTACCATTAGATGTCAGTAATTTTTACATACTGTACCTTTAAATACACCTCCAACTTTGCCCACTTTCCCCCCGTTGCTACAGCCTGAGGTGTGTGTGCTCACCTCTCCTGCAGCTGCTGGTCGGTAAGCTGCAGCTGCTCCTTCAGAGTCTGGTATCTGTCCCACCTCAGCAGCCTGGAACCATCATAAAGATCCAACTCCCTGTCATGGAGCAACCTGGAGAGCACAGCCAGGGTTCCCAGGTTGACCGTGTGGATGGCGTCGAGGATCAGCAGCTTGCCCTCGATGGCGGCGGTGACCAGCGGAGACGGCCTCCACGCCGTGTCTCCGTTGGGGAGGGTGTACCTCTGCTGGAGCAGGTCCCGGGCCGTCATGTCCTGGAACACACAGGAAAAGAAGAAAGAGGGGTGAAATAACAGCGAAGGAGGGAATAACTCAGCGGGGAGAGATAAAAAGGGACAAAAAGATCAGACTTTGCAAAAGGCAGCATTGGACGAGTGAATAACTCCTTTAAAGAAATCATTTTTAACTGTCCTAGACTGTTTAGCTTTCTGGTTTGCTCCTGTGTAATTGCACATTCACTGTCCACTACTGCACCACCAGCTATTGCTCCACACTCTTTTTCACAATTATAATATATAAAATGGTGAGTATATGAACAGTTATGTTTCACACACATAAGCTGTTTCTATTCTTTACATTTCTCATGTTTTGGGGTTTGTGTTCATATGCTTTTGTTTGCTGTCTTTAGTGTAAGTTTTTATGATCTATTTTCTAATACAACCATTGTTACGAGAGATGTCCGATATTATCAGCAAATATCGGCATTAAAATGTGATATCGGAAAATATTTGCATAGTTTCTTTTGGACCAACATTTTTTATTAACAAAATCTCGAAAGATCTCATTGTTCCGTAATGAAATCTTGCGAGATATTTTACATTAGCATTGGTCCAGCATGTTGAAAAGTCCCTGTTGTTGTGAAAGGACTTCATATTCCAGTATGTGACTACGGTGCAGCTGCTGCTGCTACAGACTGACTTGCTTTGAAGCTGCTTGTAATGTCTGTGTTTTTGTCGAATAGGGAGGGGTTGGGGCCCGCTTTAGGGGGGCGGGGTCACCGGGGCGCGGGGGAGAGGAAGACAACCATCCTCCATTCCGGGGAATAGGGATTAACCTGCCTGCATGTCTTTGGATTGTGGGATGAAGCCGGAGTACCCGGAGAGAACCCACGCATACACGGGGAGAACATTAAAATTCCACACAGGAAGGCCACGTGTTGGAATTGTTCGAACCCCCTCCCCAGCCGGGCTCGTACCAGTGACCTTCTTACTGTGAGGCTGCGGTGCTAACCACCACGCCAAAGTGCATCAGATTTAGAATTGCTTTATTTGTCATTGAATCAGTGTCACAGTACAACTAAATTACTTTCAGTATAACCTCTCCAAGTTCAAACAGTCGATCAACATAACAAACATAAACATTAATGTTCAGGAACCGGGAAGACTTGAGGAAGCAGCCATGAAATGAAAATAAATGAAGTGAAATTGAATGAAATTAACTTTGCACGATATTAGAATTTTGGATATCCAATTTGCCGATATTTTAAAACTCATGTGGCCGATCACCGATATCGATACCAATATTAGAGCTGAAAAATAAATTATTTAACATTCATTCCTTGTGCAAAATTAGAAAAATACCACAACTTTTGTTATGTATAACAAGTCAAACTTAATGACAGTTGTTCAAACAAAACTAATAGGATATGTGCATAATATCCTAGAATGACCTGGATTTTCTTCTCCCTGGGAAGAGAGGAAAAGATAATTACCCAAAAACAGGGGATATTTGGTTATTTACATAAATGACCGTGTGTAAACTCTGTTCACACTGAACATCCTAAAAGAAACTGCCTTTAGACGTCTTAAAGTCTGTAAGAATGAAGTTTTTGAAGAAGAAGAAGAAGAAATTTTTGGGTTTTTAGATTTTAGAAACAGCAGCCTGATCAGTTAAATATTGGTTAAATATCGGTGGGGTGGCTGATGTCTGATACTCAGTATTAAAGGGGAAATTCAAAATTTTTAGAAGGGGGCCCATTTTTAAAGGGGGAAAAATATTAATTATAAAAGAGAAGGTTATAATAAATTATATTATTTTATTATTATTGGGGGGGGGGGGGGGATGATAATGTGAGAGAAAAAAAAGAAGAATGGGAAGTTGTAAAAAAAAAAATATTATTAAAATTATAAAAGAAGATAAGAAAAAAATTATTAATTTTAAAATAATATTGGAAAAAAAAGTGTAATAAAAAAAAAAAAAAAAAAAAAAAAAATAATCTTTATATTATTTTATTTTAAATTTTGGTGGAAAAAAAATTTTAAAAATTTTTCTTTTGAGATAGGGGGGGAGGGGATAAACTCATGAATAAATGGAAGAAGGAAAAAAAAAAAAAAAAAAAAAATAAAAAAAAACAAATGGAAGGGAAAGGGAAGGAGGAAGAATGGAAATGATAAGAAAATTTCTAAAAAAAACAATCATAAAACTTGTCTTTATGAATTTAAAAACAGAAATAAAGGGAAAAAGGTGGTAAGGAGATAAAAAAAAAATATATAATGAAAAATTAATAAAAAAAAGGAGATTAAAATTTATTAAAAATTAAATAAAAAGATTAATAAAACAATGAAAAAAAAAAAAATAGAGATTTGGTTTCAGATCTTCTCTGGAGTGGAGAAGATAGGGATAAAAAAAATGAGAGGGTAGAGAATCAAATATAATACTAATAGAATTAGCATAAGAATCAAAAAGAAAGAAGGAAGGAAAGAAGATGAATGGGCAACAGTGATAAGTAATATTTTTGCTGACTTGTAAATGAAGAAGTATGTGACATAAATCCCCCTTAAGTCTGATATAGGCTGATACCGATAGGAGGCCGATTATATTGTGCATCCCAAAAATGATCTCCTCTGGCTGAATTAAGGCTATTTTGGCATATTTGCTCTCAGAGCAGAATGTATCTCCCAAAATATGATATACATCTTCACAGAATCAACTGATTTTGGATTAGGAATGGACAGTATGAATAACCGGTAAAAAGTCAAACTGGCAAATAATTCCTGACTGTTAGTTCTACCTAGGGATCTTCGATATTGGCTTTTTTACAGATATCCGATATTGTCCAACTATTAAATTCCAATATCCAATATCAACCGATACCGATATATGCAGACAATTGTGAATTGAAACGAGTTGGAACGAGATTTCATAATGGAACGAGATCTCAATTATTTCGTTAGTAAAAAATATCAGCCCAAAAAACCCAATACCAATATTTTCCAATATCACATTTTAATGCCAATATCGGCCAATAATATCAGTAGGCCGATATTATTGGACATCTTTACCATTTCAGATTATAAATATCGTAAAACCATGATTATCGCGCTTTGAAAAGCGGCAGCAGTCTCTGAAAACATGGAGGAAGGCACTGAAAGCACCCGCATGGACAGCTCTGGACATTTTTTCCCCTCTAAAAGGGCAAAGTCTGAAGTCTGGATGTATTTTAGACTTTTTTTAAGGATGCTGGGAGGAAACTTTATTTTTTATGTATTCATTTCTGGCATTATTTTAATGTTTCTGCCACATGACTTTGTATGGTAGAGCTGCTTTTGATGTGTTGCATGGTGGTAGTGTTGCTCTCATATCCACATTTGATTTCAACTTAAGGTTCATAAAAAACTGAAATTGTCCTTTCTGTACCAGTTCTTTTGAAATCTGTAAGACTAGATCAAGTCTTGGTCACTGAATGTAAAGACAAGTATTCTTGGTTCTTACTGTATCTGCAATTTGCTCACAGTGCAGTTTCCTCTTATGGCCACAAGATTCCATCTTTAATGCACATTTTTATATTTGATGTTTAAATGTAATTTAATGTTTTTATTGTTTCTGCCAAAAAAGTCTATTGTGCTTTTTATTTAGGCCCCCCATATTTGTTTTTAAATATAACTTGGTGAAATGATTTCAGTATGTGCAAGTTCTTTTTAAATATTTTGCCTCCTTATTCTGCATATAACTGAAGTGTACTAACAATTTAATCAAAATATAGAAGCATACTTTTTTTTTCCCAGAAAAGATCAATGGTGTTATTTTAAACTAATCCAAGAGTACAAAGTTTACAGCAGTCACTCTGATGTCTTTGAGTTGCTAAATAATTATGAATGAACTGCTCCTCTGTGGATTTGATATATAAAAATTTCCACAGCATACATATTCTTTTTCGAAATGAATAAAATCCAAATTACTAACAGGGAAAATGTTTTTTTTTAAGTTTAAAAGTGAGTTTATGATCACTCAATGCAACTGAGCTGTTCTGCCGATCATAAACCCTTTTTAAGTCAGCCCCCACACGATCCAACCCCTAGCTGCTAAATTTGATATCTGTGTTTTACAGATAACAGTTAATGGCACTTTTCTGTTAGAGGGTGTCTGTTGAGCAAGGCTGTCATATTCAATATCATGCCAACATGTCATGGCATGAGGGGAAGAGGAGAGGCGTTGCACGATTCGTTCCAGGCTGTGATTAGGGAGCTGCTAACTGCACCGAGTTGAAAAACTACTTAAAGAGCAACTAGCTGTCTTCTAACAACAGATCAATGACGAAGATGCTGCTGAAGCTCTTAGAATAAGAACTCTGCACTTGGCTGGGCTGGAGGCTGGTCACAGTTATTCTCCTGCACCATAAAAGGCATCGCCACTGTCGTTGCTGCCAAGGATCATTAGATATCTCATGTTAAAACACAATGAGATAACTTGAGAGTGTAAGAATTCATAAGAACCACACTGGAGGTGTGGCTAAGAAGCCATACGCTCCATTTCTGAACAGACAGGAAGATTTGTGACATGGCTAGTTTAACATTAAGGAGTTAACACCTGATCCGCAATGAGATATTCAGTCCAAATCAGTTCAATCAGCACGTTATTTTTCCAGGAGGGGCAATTTGTAAGCCACACATGAAGGAAAACAAAAAAAATACTCAAGATGATCCAACAGTGATGGCGGGGGGGGGGAATCAGGGTTTCAATTGTTCAATGTGTGTGGCTGCAAATATTCAGTATCTAGTGGTGAAAATAGCCTTGCAGAGCATAAAGTCATAAAGTTTCATGCAACATGAAAATGATCTGACATCTATGGAAGTAGAGTGCTTAAAAACACACCCATCAGTGAAAAAGATAAAAAAGCAAATATTGTATACGCATTATGACAAACTATAAATCTTAGAAGAAAATAGCTCCATGCAGAGCAATTTGGATAAATAACTGTAAAGAGTGAGACAAAAATAATAATAGTAATGCCAGGTCTGCAGTTCAAGGTATAACCTGATAAAAAAAAAAAAGGTCAATCAATGAGATCTTTTAATGATTTTTTAAATTATTTAGGACAATATTTACTTCAAAATGGCTCAGAGACAATTTATAGATGAATATGGTCAAACTACAGGAAATACATAATCTACCATTACAGCAGCGAGACCTTCCTGTTCATTCTGACAGTGTCGAGTAAATCAGAGGAAGACCCAGGTTGGACTCCTTATTCCTTTCAGAACTGCCTTCAATCTTAGTGACATAGATCCAACAAGGTGTTGGAAACATTCCTCAGAGATTTTGTTCCACATTGACATGATAGCATCACACATCTGCTGCATCCGTGATGAAAATCTCCTGTTCCACCACGTCCCAAAGCTGCTCTGTTGGACTGAGATCTGGTGGCTGTGGAGGCCGTTGGAGTACAGTGAACTCATTGTCATGTTCCAGAAAGCAGGGGGAGATGATGTGAGCTTTGTGACATGGTGCATTATCCTGCTGGAAGCAGCATCAGAAGATGCTCCACTGTGGTCATAAAGGGATGGACATCGTCAGCAACAATACTCAGGTAGGCTGTGGTGGTTAACAGCCACGTTGGTACTAAGGGGCCCAAAGTGGGCCAAGAAAATCTCCCCCACAGGATGGATCCATGCTTTCATGATGTTTCCAGCTAATTCTGAGCCTAGCATCTGAATGTGGAGCTGAAATGGAGACTCATCAGAACAGCAACGTTTCTCCATCTTCTATCGTCCAGTTCTGAGTGAGTGTGTGTGAATTGTAGCCTCAGTTTCCTGTTCTTAGCTGACAGGAGTGGCACCCAGTGTGGTCTTCTGCTGTATTCTGATGCAGACAGTTGCTGCTAACTGGATATGAAAAGTTCATTTGCAAAAACAGTTAACCACCATCTAGAGAAAACGGAGTTAACTGCTTCTGCAAATAAACTCTTTATTTACTTTTTGAATATTTTCACCAAATCACACTGGCATAAAATAGAGGGTTTTAATGATGCTAAATGGAGGTTTGTACCCGACAGCGACAAAAAGCAGTTAACTCCGATTTTTTCTAAATGATGGTTAACCATTTTTGCAAATGAGCTCTTCATATTTTCTCTTCTTCAGATCATTCTCTGGAAACCCTAGAAATGGTAGTGTGTGAAAATCCCAGTACATACTCAGACCAACAACCATATCACGTTCAAATTTACTTAAACCACCTTTCTAATGTTCAGTTTGAACTTCAGTAAGTCATCTTCACCACATCTACACAACTAAATGTGTGATTGGCTGATTAGATGTTTGTGTTAACAAACAAAAAGTGTAGAAGTGTCCAAAGATCAGAATGTATCAGACTTGAAAGTTTCTTGAGCCTGCCTGTTAGGTCTTGGTCTACATTAGTTCGCTCATATATCCTCCAGTACTAAATGCACATCTTTTGGGATCCTTCCTGGCGGATGTATGGAAAATATGCTTTTTCATCCACAAAATAAGAAAACCGACTGCTCATGTTGACCCTTGTCCATTATCATGAGCATCAGTTGGTATGATTGCATTATCATAATTGCTGAATTTATTCATGAGTGAAATGACGTGTTTAGACCTAAAAATCCACAAATAAACACATAATTCGAATGTTTCAGCCACAATGAATCATCATCAGTTAGAGACGTCTCATATTCCTTCATGCAAATATTCAGATTTAAACTAAGCCTATGGGGAGTCATTTAAATATTGCTGCAGCAAAGAATTATGGGAAGCCTTTTTCTTTTT
Organism: Atherinomorus stipes; assembly: GCA_023101725.1. Lineage (NCBI taxonomy): Eukaryota > Metazoa > Chordata > Actinopteri > Atheriniformes > Atherinidae > Atherinomorus > Atherinomorus stipes. The sequence continues at coordinate 69,695 of JALJCO010005957.1, forward strand.
TTCTTCTAATAAAAAGGACAATCCAGTTCATCATTTATGAAGGAGGAATTCAAAACTGGATGAGCTGAAGTGAACCAGGTCCTACCATGGCTGACACGAAGATGCTTCCAGGTTAATTCAAAAAGAAAGCAAAAAAAAAAAAAAAAAGACTGCGCGTGATATTTGTTTTCCAAAAATGGACTTTTCAGAGCTTCAGAATGCCCAGAGAGGGATTCTGCAATTCCCGCAGCACAAGTCACCCCTGACCTTCGCTAGCTAAAAATAGCAGCAGCATGATACATTCATGCATAATGCTTCAGCACGCCCACTTCCTGCACAATCACAGGCACAAAACCAAGGAGGAAATGTGGAGCATCTTAAACCACAACCTTCATGGCTCCATAGTCAATTATTTTTAATCTCGTATGAGCAATAAACCAATTAGATGCACTTGTGCTGAGTATCTGGGTAAACAGACAAACAGCTTCCCTCTGATGAAACCATGTTTGAGCCACCATCCTGATGATTTCCAGACTTTTCCAGCCTCAGAAATCTCGGTTTTATCTTGTCAGAGTCTATCAAATAATTTAAATCTCAAGATAATGAATATTTTTAAAACACAAAAGAAGTTAAATTCTAAACCAGGGTCATTACTTACAAACCAATGTTTCATTTTTGAGCCAAGAAAAAGCATCAACATCCACATCATAGAAAAAAAAATCACTTTTTTAGTCTCATGGCAGCAACTCAATGCATGTGACTGTCTATGTGGCTAAGACGAACAGCTGAAGTTCAAACTGAGAATCCGAATGAGGAAGAAAGGGGATTTAAGTGACTTTGGACGTGGCATGGTTGTTGGTCTGAGTAATAGAGAAGCACCGATCCAGTTTTTTCCGATCCAATCCGATACCAATACCTGGGCTCAGCACCGATATCCGATACCGATCCGATACTACTTAGCTGTTACTAAGTGAAGAATGAATGAATGAATGAATAAAACCTACCCCTTCCCATGTGAGTGAAAGCATCAGGCTTGCCATTAACATTTAGCCTAGTTACAAAAAAAGATAAATTAACACAGATATAAATGTATATACCGTAATATCATGTATTAATAAATAAAGTGTACATTAGCAGCTACAACAAATAAATACCACTTCTCTGCTCTGCTTCACGACGTAACTGGTGTTGCAAACATTGAAGTGACTAGATCGCTGTAACTGGATTGCTGTGTATGATATTAAAAAGAAATAACTGGATCAGAACGCTGGATCTGCCTCATTCATCAGATATCCGATCCGGATAACTAGTCAATATCAGAGCTGATATCCGATCCAGGAATCAATCGATGCATCTCTGCTGAGTATTTATTGTGATTTTCACACACAACCATCCCTAGGGTTTCCAGAGAATGGTCTGAGGAAGAGAAAATATCCAGTAAGCAGCTGTTGTCCAGACCAGAATGGACGAAAAGATGGAAAAACCTCCTCTGGTCTGATGAGTCTCCATTTCAGCTCCACATTCAGATGCTAGGCTCAGAATTTGCTGGAAACCTCATGAAAGCATGGATCCATCCTGCCTTGAATCAAGGCTCCAGGCTGCTGCTGGTGTAATGGTGTGGGGGAGATTTTCTTGGTCCAGTTTGAGCCCCTTAGTACCAACGTGGCGGTTTAACCACCACAGCCTAGCTGAGTATTGTTGCTGACCATGTCCATCCCTTCATGACCACAGTGGAGCATCTTCTGATGCTGCTCCCAGCAGGATAATGCGCCATGTCACAAAGCTCACATCATCTCCACCTGCTTTCTGAAACATGACCGTGAGGTCACTGGACTCCAACAAGCCAACAAATCTGCAGCAACTGTGTGATGCTTTCATGTCAATATGGAGCAAAACCTCTGAGGAATGTTTCCAACACCTTGTTGGATCTATGACACCAAAGCTGAAGGCAGTTCTGGAGGAAAAAGTGGTCCAACCATCTACTCCTAAGGTGGACCTATTAAGTGGCCAGTGAGTGTACATATGGCCTATATGAACAACTCCACTACTTCCTGAACTTAGTAGTGCTCCTCTGTTTACTGTCTTTCATTCCTGGACAAACTGATTAATCCAGGTGTGCATAATCTCAGTTTCCACGACGACAATGGCTAGACACACCTGAATCAATCAGCTTGTCCAATTATGAAAGACAGGAAACAAAAGAGCACAACTAAGTTAAGGAAGTAGTGGGGTTGTGCATATAGCCCATTTCAGCCACCGGGTTGGAACAGGTAGCCGGTGTTACAGGAAAATCTGTTCCAAGTCTGGGTTGGAAGTCCTAAAGTAAAAAATGGAAGCTGCTTTTGAGGGTGGTGGAAAAAGTCTACAGTCATCCTCAAAATTATCCATACCCTCCAAGTAAAAGAAAACGTTAAATTCACAATAGTAATTCAAATAACAGGAAACTAAAGAAACAAATAATAAATGAAAATGGTGTACAAAATTGTAATTTGGTAAAAAAAAAAATTGTTTTGGAATTGGGGTTGGAAAAAATTAAAAAAAAAAAAAAAAAAAAAAAAGGGGGGGGGTGGACCATAGAGGGGAAAGATTTTTTTTTAATAATTAAAAAAATCATAAAATATCCAAAAATATTTTTTATTGTGTAGATGTGAAGTGAAGAACAAATAAAAAAAAAAGGGAATATATTTTATGTTTATTTTTGTTGTTTTGTTTGAGTGAGGGGGGGGGGGGGGGTCATGCAGAGGGAAGGAAGGGGGGGGGAAGGGATTAGGGGGAAGCAGCGACATGAGGGCCCAGGGTATGGCCCTGGGAATGGGGGGGTGTTAGGTTTAGTTAGTTTCCATCTTTGCTTTAGTTATTGTTAGCCGTTAGCCTTTTTGTTTTCCCCTGTGTGTGTGTTATTTGGTTTGGCCAAACCACTATATAAGTAACCCTTATGTGTCATTGTTTAGGGTCAGTTGTCCTTTGTTAAGTTTGGTTTGTTTGTTAAGATATATTTGTGTATTGTTATATTTAGTTGACCTCTTTTATAGGCCGGCTGATTTATTCTTTTGGAGTTTGTTCAGTTTTTGGGTCAATAAATCCGCATTTTTGAAGTTACTTTCTGTGTCCTTTCGCCTTACTGCTTGGTCCCTGACACTGTCCCAGACACATACAGTAAGAGCATCTTTTCCATGAACAGTGGACCAAAATACCTGTTATTAGGTGTAGAAGTCTTATTGAACATTAGAGAAAACAGTGATTGCCTCGAAGTGTTGCTCAACAAAATTTTAGCTTCAGAGCCCCATCTTGCTTTTTGCTTGTTTTATTTTTTGTGTTTGTATTTAACATTTCTTTTGAACCACAATTCAAAATCAATGACATGGTTTTACTAGAATTTTTATTTCTTATTACTTTTCTCAATTTCAACTTATTTCACTGACAGCTGATTTTTTTTCAAGTGTATCTATCTGCGGCTTGCAACCCAGTGGGCGGCTATAGGGGCGGCTATAGGGGCGGCATAGGGGCGGATATAGGGGGGGTTGGTTAGGTTTAGAGGAAGGGTCAGGGGTAGGGCTAGATTTTCCGGCTCTCATTGGCCTGGGGGCGGGCGAGTAACGTCACTCTACGACACGCCCACACTCGCCGCCGCTGTCTTGCGGGCCGCAGATAGACCCTTCTCGATTTTTTTTTTCCTTCTTTAACTTGAGGGTATGAATAATTTTGAGGACGACTGTAAATAATGTGGTGAACTGGTGACAGCTAACTAACCAGACATGGTGGTGGTGAACAAACGACAGAAGAAAGCAGTAGTGAACGATAGCACTATCAAGAACTACCAGGGCTGAAGGAGCAAGTTGGAAAGATGTGAGGAGTGAAGGCAGCAGTGGTGTCAGTGGTAACCTGGTCAGTGACTGCTAACTTGGAGAGAAGTTCCTAGACTAAGACAGCGACCAGAAATCTCTGTTTAAGGAGGAGCTAAGATACTGCGGAGAGCCCTCAAGCTCTCAGGGCTATGGTACCGGAGCTTGAAAGAGGAGCTTAACTGATCTAACTGTAGTTTTAGTCAGGACCTAATTTGGGAAAAAAAATCGAGGTGGTAGGCATTTGGGGGTAACAGTGGGTTTTTTTGGTTGTTCCTATAGTAATTTTTTTTGCGCTGAATCCATTCCTGCCGGATGTCAAGCTGTAAAAGTTACAGTTTAGTCATAAGTATTTAGCATAATGATTGATTATTCTCTCAATTTTAGAAATGGCTACAATTTTACATGTTGTGAATATTCTATATATGGTTGTTTGGTATGATTGTAAAGGGGGCATCCAGGGCTTTTACCCAAGCCCAAAGTTGTAGCTTTCTGACAAACACAGAAGTCCCATGATATCTTTAAACCGTAAATTACATACATTTTCCCACAATTTTAGCCTCAACTAAATAGTTTATTTAACCCCTGTGGGAAATCAACAACTGCACTACTCAATAGACTGTCAGTGTAGGAGAAGTATAATATACCCATACTATTTCTTTGTGAGAGGTTATTGTAAGCCTCAACTTAGAAGCTACTGGCTCAGGCCAATCCACCCTCATTCATTCTTTGGACCAGCCTTATGTGAAAACTACTAAACCAATCGTCTAGAAATAATGATAATATTATACTGATACTTACAAAACTTCATTAATACAACAGTAGACCAGAAATGTTTTCATCCATTTGTATAAATCAATGTTATTCACTGAATAATAGTGCAAAAAATAATATAGGGACAACCAAGAAAACAATTTTACCCCAAAATTCAGGTTGCAGAATACTGAAGTTACAACCCTGATTATTTTAACTGTTGTTGCGATGTTTTCCTGGATAGTTAGATAGTTCGTGTCCACCTCACAATACCATGATTTTTTTTTAAAGGTCCCATTAATGGTGCATTGCGCAAGTTTAGATGTTAAATACTATTATTTTCTTTGTCGCACATCCTCTTACAATTGCCTGATGTGTAGAATGAACTGATCTGCTGTTGTCTCTAATACTGTTTCTGCATGCTCAATGCAAGAGTTTCGGGTACGAAGCCTCAAGGGGGCGCATGTGGGGGAGGCGAGCTGCGCGTTCTCATTCTGGCTGTGCCTGACTGCTGCTAAAAGATGGATAACATTCCTCTCAAACCCCAACTCAGACTCCAGTAACAGAAAGAAGAAAAGTTTTGTCTTGTGAGACAAAGAGAATCAAACTCGAGTCTGACCAGTGTTGTGCCAAAAAACACCCACCCACGGCAGGGGGGCGTTTTTCATCACAGCACCAGCACCGGAGTAAGACGGGAGTAAAAAAAAAAAACCCAGCTTTTTTCTTTCTTTTTTTAATTGGATGGAGCTCCGATCCATTCTGGGAATAAAACGGGACCCACAGTTGGCTTTCTTCTCACTAACAAGGTAAATGTGATGATTGATGGAAAAAAGGATGCATAATATTGCAATGCTAAGTTTTAAGCATGTAAACGTAGCAATGACAGTCATATGACTGTTCCTGGGGAAGAAATACACTAGTCCAGCCACTTGTTAGATTTAGTTGATGTGGCAATTTTATAAGGTAATCGTGGTCTCAGCCTGTGAATTTGGATATGTGATCTACACGCCAGCGTTAGCCTGTTGTTACCGTTAGCATACAGTCCGTCAGTTTACTCAAAAATCAAACCGTAAACAACTTGCAGATTTATAACTTTATTACCTCAGTAGACTTTGTGACTCTAACTCTGGGCTCAGACTGAGTGTAATGTGGCTTAAACTAAAAACCAACGCATTCGAAGCAGCTCATGCGTGTGCACGACATTAGTGTCACTTCCACTAGTCGCCAGAGGGGGCGAACTTCTGGAAAAAAAAACGGAACTTGCGCTGTACTCCTTTAAGATTCAAACTGAGCATTAAATCGCTGATTTAAAGCAAGACTAAATTGCTGATTGCCAAGTTGCAACCAGATTGCAGCTCTAATATGAAACCCTTTATGGATTTTTTTGTAATTTCCTCATTTTCAGTCTTCCATACTGCCATTATATTAATATATCCACACAAGGAAAATGAAAAATGCCAATGGGGACACATAAAAATAAAAAAATTATAAAAGCCTGAATTTTTAATCTAAGTGAAGGAAATGAAATAAAGATTATGTGTGAGGAAAAAATACTGCTGCATATGTTGCACAATGTGGGTCAACCGGCAGGACTGACAGATGGGAAACGCCTGATTGTCTCATGTATTATTTGAGGCTTGTGGCTTAAAAAGTGGTCATACTTTTTTCCAACAATTGCTGCGTTGTACTCAAGCATAAAATAAATGCTGACTGCTCTCGACTTGATTAAATAATCCCATTTTAAAAGTGGTTGTTTACCTGGTAGAGCATGACGGGCTCGATGCTGTAGCCCAGCATCTCGGCGAACTCTTTGGCAATCACTGACTTGCCACAGCCCTGAGAAATACAAAATCCCCGTTATAAAGTTCACACATCATGTGTGCTGTAGGTGAGGAGGCTGCAGGGTACGTGCGCTACCTTGGCTCCTATCAGACACATGTCCTTCACCATGTGCGACTGCATCATCTCAGCCAGCAGCTGGCAGTGGCTCGGTGTGCTAACGAAGCTGGAGCTGCTGTTTGGGGGACGCGGCTCCTTGGTACCTGATGGAACCTGATGTTTGAAAAATACAAAAAAAATGACATTTTAAAGATATTCCATTTGATAAACCTTGATCAACAAGCTGAGCAGCATCAATGGTACATTTGTGGAAACAACTAAAATTAAATGCACACTCCCCGTGGGAAAATGCCAGGTTTTTATGATGTTAAGGGGGTATAGAAGATGTTTTTTTTTTTATAATTTTTGCAATAATTGAAGAAATTAGGTTGACTGCCCCATAAGGTATGATTAATTAAAGCTTAAAGATATGATTCTACATTAAATGTGAAAGTAATGGTACTTAAAGACTTTTCAACCTTAAAAATATGCATTTCTGATTCGTTTTAATGCCACACCAACATTCATTATGCACATTTCTGGAGAACATCATTGTCCAGCGGTGTCCCGAGACTGAGAAACCGAACTATGCAACTTTTCATATCCGGGATGCGGCCGTGACGTTGCAGCTGATTACTGGTTGTGCACCTAGCCAGCAAATGGAAATAAACACACTGGGTGTTTTGAACGCGCACCATGGTGAATTTGGCATGAAAAGAAAGAGATGAAGGGACAAAAGAAGAGAGAAGACCAGAGTCAAGATAAGACTGTCTTTTACTGGCTGGAATGAGCTCACAGTACAGGTAGGATGAAGATGGATGCCAGTTTAGCCGTCGATAGGGGGCACATCACTGAGAAAAGTTTTGTAGTTCTGTAGTGCGTCTTTAAAAAACATCCGCCCATTTCTGCTCTCATAGCATGTTTACTGGCTCATCAGTCACTCTGACTACATGCTGTAAGTGGGGTGCGTCCTCTCGTTTGATTTTTCAGTGCGCAGCTAACAATCTTTCTGCTAGCACTTAACAACGTTCACTGTCTGAGCAAAACCCCAGTGAAGGTGGATGCAAAAGAAAGAGTCCTTTCAAGGTTGCTGAGCAGAGGAAAATAAAGGCAGAAGAACGGAATAAAACAGTCGTTCTCAGTGGATCGTTTCCCCATCGGTTAGTGCTGAAGAGCCTGAAAGGAACAGCGACCGACACAGTGGTTGCTAAATTTCTGCTCAACAGGTAACTTTTACACTCAACATTTTCTTGTCAGATTATTACATTTTCCAGTGCCATGTAAGATAATTGCTTGGTGTTACACCATCGCATTTGTTTGATATAGTACATGTAATGTAAGATGCTAAGCTTTCCAAACCATAACAATTGCAAAGCCTTTGTGGAGGACAAACATGCTGCTTACTGCATTACTGTTACAGTTAAGGACCGATGATAGCTTGTAAAAATGGTAAACCTTTACACAAATGGATCTAGTTGGGATAATTCAAGCTTCTATTGATTACATAAAATGTACATAAAACCCCGGTGTCGACGGGCTCGTGCATGTTGTCTCAAAGGTGTGGCCAGCTGAAGGAGCTGTGACCCGAGCAGACTGGTCTTGTGCACACGCTTTATTCAAAAACTTACAACAGCCTTTGTCATGGAAATCATCTATACCGCCTTAAAAAAAAAACCCACAATAAATCATTTTAAAACCTCTCCCACCTTTAATGTGACCTGTAACTCCTATAATTTGATTAAAAGACACAGGGATCGGTAAAGTGAAAAAAAAAAAATATATATATATATATAAAGAATAAATTATTATTTTCTTTCATTTATTTATCTTGAACTGAAATTAAAAGCAAATGCACACATTTGGCGCACAAAATAATAAAAAAAACATTGTAGTTCACAAAGGAGTTTTGGAAGAAATTTAGAAAAAATTGTCAGATCCAAAACCCTTTTAGTCAGAGACAACTTAAATGAAATGTTCACCGTAATTTAACTAAATTTCTTTACACAATACATCATACGTGATAAGAACAAAACTCTAAAAAACATCATAGTCCTCAATAAAAAAAAGTATAATGACTAATAATACTCAATAATAATTGTACCCTCTTTTGTAAATCACAAAACACAAATACAACAAAGTTCTCTCACTATAAATCAGAATCCTCAGTAATTACAATACTCAAAAATAATAATGATAATATTATTCCATCTCATGGGGTTGGGATGGAAGCAGAAGTCTTTTTTGACAAAGAAAAATTTCCCAAACTGGTTACAATTTGAGAAAAAATACACAAATTTCCCAAAGCATGTGGAAAATCACTCCTGCCTCTCAGGACCTGGCAAATTTCCCATGTGAGCCAAACTTGTAGACATTACCAAAAAAAGTTGTGGATTTTTAAATGTAATTTTGCAGTTTTAGATAGACGATGTTGGGGGGGTCAATGTAAAAATGTATTTCTTTCCAGGTCAAGATTTTAAAAAGTTACCTGGAAGGTGACGTCCTTCTCCCCGACACGTACTGTTACATCAGCATGACCTTCCAGTTCTTTTGAAGAGGACACATTTAAGATGGTGCTGGGCGGTGGCTGCCGGCGACCATCCATAAGCTCAAATCGCTGTGGAAGATGTTATGCATGTTAAATAAAACCAGTAAAACCTGAATGGTGATCCAGTTCCTGACTTACGCTCAGCACGCTTTCAACAGCAGAGTGTCCATCCTTGCCCATGATACTTTTATAAGGATAAAGCCTCTGGATTAGCTGCTGGGAGGACAGTGTGGGGAAAGTGTTCTGCAGCAACAAAGAAAACAAACCTTTAGGGCAACTTTTTTTTTTAAAAAATGTATGTAAATCCTGGATTTCTTTCTGCAGTCTCACCAGAACATGGAGGGCAGGAAGTAGGTTGTCCACAGGGAAGTCTGGGAGGCCGAGATTGGATGATTCCTGGGAGCACAGCGTGGTGGCGAGTGACAGTAGCTGCGACACCCTACACACAAGATACAGCATGAAAAACTGCAGAAATCAAAAGGAAACCATTTCAAAGGGCCCTAGCTTTACCTTTCTGCTGCCACATTTGGTCCCGCGGCATATAACAACTCCAACTGGTCCTAAAAAATATTAAGATTGCAACAGGTGAACTTCCCATGAAACATACAACTCATTTTGTCTCCTTATTGGTAGAGATGCACCAATCCAGTTATTTCCAATCCAATCCCATACCTGGGCTGAGCGTATCAGGCGATACCCGATACTACTGTTGAATGAATGAACTGTATACTTTGACATCTGAGTGAAGGCATCAGGATTTAGTCTAAAATTTCCCCTTGTTAAAAAAAAAAAAAGTAACACATTAATACAGATATAAATGTACTTAACATTATTTATTAACAAATTAGAAAAGCACTTGGAGAGCGCAGACCTCCACCAAGCAGCTCATGCCCCCCTCATAATGTGATTAACACAAACTTTTATTGCAACTTGTCTTTTATTAAATTTTGTTTCTGTTTATAAGGTTTAAACTGGAAAGTTCACAGTTCATAATGTACCTGAAAAAACAGAGCTCATATGGTAAAGAGACATGATTTATTACAGTGTATTTGTAACCATATGTTAACTTCTGTTTTTATCATTACAGCAGTTTGTGTACTCCTGATATTGTGTACTCCTAACTTACACCTCAAACTAATACCTCTACATTAATTTTGTCAACATTATTGGATTCTTTGACCCATAGCAACCCATATATTTGTAGCATTATAACTTCAAGAGTTCTTTGCAAAAAAAAAATATTTTCATAATAACGGTTTCTTTATGTCCCCCTCATATTGTGACTTACAACAAAAAAAGTATATTCCTGCATTCATTTAATCTACATTATTGGATTCCTTGACCGTGAAAACATACCAGAAGCATCTGGAATAATGCTTGTATCACTATTACTTCAATAGTTATTTCAAAAAATCAATATTTCCGTAATGGTGGTTTTCTTGTGGATCTAGTTCCGTTGCTATTGAAGATGTGTCAATTCCTTTGACATACTCCCGATTCAGCAGAGTCTTGGCTACTATTTGGTGTTAGTTGCATGTCTGTATCTTCATTTCAGTATTGAAATTTCCAACAACTCCCTTATTTTTGTGAGTTCTGGATCATAGTATCTGGAATTTTCTCTGGATCCTGATCAACTTTCGAAACATTATAGAACTCATTGAGATCCTTTCTTGTAATTTTTTACCAAACACTCAGGCCATTTGTATGGAGTTATAGGCAAAAATTCCTAAATATGGCCTATCGCACAATGATAAAGAATCCTTAAAAAAAAAAAAAGGTGATCCGGATCAGCCCCAAATTTAATGGGTTCGTCCTTGGGCTGAAGCACACGGCTGGTGAAAATTTCAGGTCATGCCGTCCAGAAGTTTTTCTGTACATTTTCTGACAGACAGACAGTCAAACAAACTAACACTACCAAAAACATAACCTTCTTGGTAGAGGTAATAACAAAGTGTACATTAGCAACAAAAATTAATAGCACTTCTCTGCTCTGCATGATGACGTAATCGGCGTTGCAAACACAGAGTTAAAGTGACTAGATGGCTGTAACTGTATTGTTGTGCATGAAACTAATAAAAAAATAAATGACTAGATTGGATTGCTGGATCAGCCTCATTCATCCCATATCCAGTCCAGCTAATTAGTCAATATCGGAGCCGATATCAGATCCGGGTATCGGATCGGTGCATCTCTACTTATTGGTGGTGTTGGATTATCTGCAAATTCCTGCACTGACCTTGAATGGCAGGTAATAGATGTCCCGAGCCTGAAAGCGAGAGCGAAGAGGAGGATCCAGAGGGTTGCCCTTGTATTTGGGAACAGGAAGCCCAAGAGCAATAACCCGAAAGTCCTCGCTTACACGGATAATCTTCCAGCTGTCCAGCTCTTCTTTGGTGTGCTCCTGTAAAATATCAAGTACAAAACGTCCATCTGTTACTGTGTCTAACAGCCATCACCAACTCTGGAGCTCTACATGTTCTGCAGGTTTCAGCTGTTTCCCTGCTGCAACACCTTAACTCAAACAAGTGAGTTATTGGGATTGTGCTGAACAAGCATTTGGAAATCCATTTCATTTGAATCAGGCGTGTTGCAGCAGGGAAACATCTGAAACCTGCTCATCTCTGGTTTACAACATTGCTTATTACTTGGAGATTGCATGCAAAAGGCTGCAGGTAACAAGTACAGACTATTTATGGTGGCAGCATTTAATCCTTAAAAACGGAGGAGCCCTGGGGGAGTAGTGTGAAATTTCACTGCTTTGGTGTGAAGCTTTAGCTTCATAAAATCGTGAAAAACAAATAAAGATTTAACACAACAGCACCCAAATCCCCAGGAGTGAAGTCTGTCACCTTTAAACGCTGCCACTTTCAAAAAGAAGATGAGAACGTTTCGTTTCCGAACCAGATTTTCTGTGATTGAGTGGTGTTCGGCTAGTGTGGGTGGCGCTCTGACCTGCAGCAGCTTGTCGTAACGCTCGGCCGACATGAGGAAGCGTCCGTCCTCCAGCTGCATCTCTCTGTTCTCCAGCAGGTTGTTTAGGACAGGGAGAACATTTCTCTCCGCCTTCTCCAGCCCCTCCAGGACCAGGACTCGACCTTTTGTTGCAGCTCTTACAGCACACTGGAGACAAACATGAAGGAAAATCAGGATTAAGGAAAGACCGATACACTGTCCGGCTGATATTTTAAGTCGGTATTTGCATTTTTTGCCGGTATCTGCATCAGCTGGTACGTTGGGTGTGATGGCCGATACTCTCACTTGGCATAACTTTCAGACTTTTCAAAAATTTTTTATCTCATATATATATTTCAAGTTTAAAGGGACATTGTGCAACAATTGTATATCGCAAGCAACTCTCTCGTACCGTTCATGCTGCAATCACGTGAAACCGGGCAGACAACAGACGGACCACAGCTGCCGCATGTAAAGGCATAAACAAGTCTCTATGTGAAGACGTGGTCTGTCAGTTACAGTGACTTCAGGCCCCATCTCTGATATGTTGTCATGGTGATGTTGTATTGTTTTCCCTGACCCATGTAACACCATCTTTCTCTCGGCTTCTGTGATTAAAATGACATCTGGTTTGTTAGTGACAGCCGTCTGCCTGAGTGCACATGAATGCAGCATCAGAGTAATGCTGGATACTCGTGCGTCGTCTGCGTAACCGCTCCGCGTGGGTTCGCGGAGGCCTGACGCGCGCCTCATCAGACCTGACCTGCATCCCGGCCACGCGAACGCAGAGACATGGACGTACGCCCATGTGATTGGTCAGTGTGGTTACGTGTCTCCGGATGTTTGGGTTTTGTTGCTGAATGAATGAATGGATGGATGGATGGATGGATGGATGGATGGACGGACGGACGGACGGACAAACTCCACACTGTGGAATTTTCCGGTCAATTAAAACCCTACTGTCGCCTGCAGAACTCTACGCTCAGGTAAAAATCACACACTGCTTCTGTGTCAGCTACGCAGGCCCGAATGGACGCAGACGCCATGCGAGTATAAATCCAGGGTAACGCTCGGTTCCTCCTCACTGCACCACAGTGACTTTTCATAGGCATTACCTCGACCTGAGCTGACTACTCCTGTGTCTCCAGTGAGTTTCTGTGGTTTCTTACTGTCACACTTCTAGTAAACGTAAAAACATGGTGACATGACATCGCAGCCACCACGAGCCTGCCAGTTCCATGTATATAGGAATAATATGAACAGCAAATTCAGAACTTACACTAACACTTTAGTTTGTTGATGGGAGCGATTACTGATTAATGGAAAAACACTTTTGAACAAAATAATCGATTTTTGTGAATAGATAACAGGAGAACTTACGCAAAGTCCCTTCAATGTTTCTATCTAATATTTGTTCACAAGTGCGCCGTTTCTTTTTTATATATTTATTTGAAGTGCTTAGTTCATTTTTATATTGAAAGAGTTGTAAAATAACTTTTCATTGTATCCTTCATTATATTAATTTGGGAGTCAAATGCAGTATCGGCCCCAAATATCTGCAGGTTGTGCCGGCCATCGGCTGAGGCTAATGAGAAAATATCAGTATCAGCCCTAGAAAATCTGTATCAGTCTATCCCTAATCGAGATTCCATCAAAACTTTATAAGAAACATAAATGAAGGAGTTTTAGAAGCAACTGATCTTAAAATTAAGCCCTGCTTGTCAACTGCATTTTGTTGCTCCAGGATGAACTCTGACTCAAAGATCAACTTGACTATCCTGCAGTTCATGCTTTCTGTGCTCAAATAAGCCTAAAATGAGGCCTTTCCTCATTTTCCTCCAAAACTACACCAAACTTTCAACACCAGTGCAAGAAAACAGTTCAGGTTGGTTTTTTTCAGCTCTTGTGCATGTGTGCAAAAATGTGTGTGTTTGTGCACACGCACTTTTCAGCAGAACTCAAAGAGGCACATCTGACGTCAAGAGGCAGGAAACTTTAGCTGTCTGGGTGGACCGCAGAGCGAGCGGCCATGTAATTAGGTTAGCATGTAAATGCGTGGCAGGTTGTGTGGGAAGCAGAGCCATAAAACTATAGTGAGGACCAGATGTTCTATATTTAACTCCTGATCCATTTTCGGCACCAACGCTGTAATCAGATAATTGTTAGAAATGTGAATGACGCAGGATGGCGAAAGGCAGGGAAGCACAGACGGGCCTTGTGTTCTTTGAGACACGAACCCAGCAGGGAGAAGGAAAACATCCCTGCAGATACCGAGGCGTCCTGAGACGACACAACGGCTGCTCACCAGATAGACGGACGGGAGTTTCATAGTAAGAAGGGAAGAAAGAGATCTACGGAAAGCTGGAATTATGAAAATAGAAATATGAACAAGCACTCAACCATCAGAAAACCACCAACAGGTGAATAGAACATAAACCTATTAAAGACCACGACTTTTCTAAAGTTCTTATAAGCTTCTACATCCAAATCATTACTCCGACAGCATGGGAGGAAGTGTGCTGTAATTTACTGGATGAAAACAAAATTAAAAAACTGTTTATTAGAGACATGTTTTACTGATGTTTTAGAGTTTGTGTTTTTAGTGGTAAGTTCATGTGCTACAGACAGTCTAAACAAATAACAAAACATATGAAACACATATTTTTGTGTTTTTAATTACCTTAAAAGATTACATTTATATCTGTTTGTGGTTTTACAAGAAATAACACCATATCATCTTTTATAACAACAAAGTCAAGTCAAAGTCAAAGTCAACTTTAATGTAAAATGTGCTCCATGTTAGACATACAACACAGATGAAATTACAGTCCACTCAAACCTACAGTGCATAAAATATAATAAACTATAAGATAAAAATATAAAAAACTAGGAATCCGCTCGGATAACCTAGAAATCTAAACACGAAACCTAAGTTTAAATACTAAAGAAGATTACAAATTTACAATTGGGTTGACAGTAGACAATGTGAATGGTATTGCAATCATAATGTAGGAAGTAGTGCAGATATTACAGTGCAATGACAATGTAAACAATGCAACTGTTGCATGTAACAGTAAAGTTTAACAGTGTAACAGTACAGTGGTCCTGATGGACAACAGTGCAAATAGTCAATGTAAACATGTAACTGTAACATGTACAGTAAGTACAAAGAAATGGTAAATAGAAAAAGAAGTACTTTTCAGAGAGTGAAAAAAAACAGACAAATTAGCAGCTGTAAATGTTGCTTTGTGGTGAGTTAAACACTCAAAAAAGAGGATCATATTTATTAATTTATACTTAGAATGGAGCATGAACCATAAAAAGGTAGATGACCAGAATAGACAGTGGTTTTTGGATTGACACTAGCATGTAATTTAAAACAGCACCGTGTAACCTCTGACCCTAAAACTCTGTGCTTCTGATTTGTTTCGATGACACACTGGTATTCACTATGGACAGTTCTGCAGCATCCAAAAGTTAAAAAACAGGATTTACAACTTTTTCTTTAATCCCCACCTGGAGCATCTCATGACAATTGTTTTTTGCTTCATGACACTACGTCACACACCAGCAACTGGACATCAACACACTGGCCTTTGTCTTGTCCAGGATCGTAGCAGCAGAATGATCTGGCTGCTATGCTGTGCCAAACAAATTTGCCTTGCCAAGGGGAGCTTTATGAGTACAAGGTTCCTCTTGGTCCTTTTATTTTAATTAATGTCTATCTTATATTATTTTATTGAATAACTGTTTATGACATAATATTGTTGGACCAGACAAGAGGAAAGAGAAAGTTAAGAAAAGAAAGGATAAGGAGTGAACAAAAATTAACTAGAAAAGTGCAGACTATCGCCAAGGAATTCGTCAGATTTTAGCCATAAAAAGCTAAATCGATGTGAGGTGAAGGAACGGCAAAGCAGTTTTTTAAAGAAATAAAAGCAATATTTCTTAAATTAGGGGGAAAAAAGTACAATTATGATATGCAGGTGTTTCCATTGAATGGTGTAAGCCATAATTCTCATGAAATCCCATCACGCAAGAATCCACTTTGAGGAAGATGGAGATACAAATCATTTTGCGTTACAGAGCTGCTGCTCCTCATCAGGTGAAAGATGATAATTCAGAGGCAAAGTCTGTATGTACACTGTAAATTTTTGTTGTCCCAATGTATTATTCTATGGCAAATTAACAAGCTTCTGGTATATTTTTGTGATAAATTAAAATAATTAATCAAACGCATCCTGAACACACAAAAACCGTTCCATTCAACACAAAATTTTAAGCCAGCTCTTTAACTCATATTTTTAATTCAAATATTTTACAGTGTGCAGCGCCCTCTGATAACATCTGCAGGAAACAAAAAAAAAAAAAAAAAACTTGTGGCGACACGCTACTAAGGCACGACCAAAAAATGTTATCCCATTGTCATTAAATCACGGCAACATATAATTCACATGTGTGAACGAGATAACAGAGTCGTGGCAATGTGTTGCAAATGTATGGAAACAAATAGGGATGGGCACAATTAATCGATGATCGATAATTGATTGTTTCAAATTTTTTCGATCACATAGTTTTTTATCGATCATCCGACGGTGTTATAAAACAGAGTTCATTCATGTAGTGTACGTCTTGAAGCTATGTAATAAATGTCACTATGTGGCAGTAATAAAACATTCTACCAGCGGGGGGCGATGTAGCCTAAAAACAGCAGAGAAAGCTGCCTGCAAGATGCCGTCTTTCCTTACACAGCTAAAAGAAGACTCGTCTAAAACATGAAGCGAGCACGGGTGTGGGACCATTTTGCTCTAGAAAATGACACCTAACATTATAAATACTACGACACGTTTTATAAAAACAACTCGACAACAACTCCCGCAATGTACCATTTAACAAACGCTGATCCGACCGAGCTTAAAGGTGATGGATGAATTGAAGCCGGAGGAGCTGTGATGCAAAGCAGGCAAACAAAATCACGACAAGAGCCTGGGGAATCTGTAAAATGATTTTAGTGGATTAAATAATATAAATATTAAAAATGTTGCCCAGAAGTGTCGTCGATGGGAAATGTTTCCCAGATTTGGTTAATTTACTCGATCCAGTTTATCAGTGTCCTTGAAAGCGCATCATCACCAGGCTCACTGAAACACGAGAAGCTAAAGCAGGAGCTGCTAAACAAATTAGCCACAGCAGCTAGCGTTGCCATAACAACAGACTGTTGGATCACATTTAAAAGCGCAGCACTACCTCACCATAGACATCATGCCACCACTGCTGACCTTCTCGCCGAGAAGATTATTGAGGGCTGTAAAGCAGTGGGGAATTAGTTGAACTAAATACGTAATTTTCCAGGGAGTAAAAGGAGGGGACAGCCTGCCTGTGGTATGTGTAATGATTTTTTAAGACATGCATTTCTTAATGATTAATCGATAATTGATCGTTAATTCTCCTGACGATCGATCAAAAAGATGTTGCCTTAATGCCCATCCCTAGAAACAACGTAAATAATTTGTGGCCAGTCAAACCATACACTGTAAAATGTTTAAATTGAAAATATGAGTTAAAGGGCTGAGGGAAAATTTTGTGTTGAATGGAACGTTTTTGTGTGTTTAAGATATGTTTGATTTAGTTTTTTAAAGACACACAACGTAACTTTTAGACCTTAAAAATCTGCGTTTGACTCGTATTGATGTCACACTAACATTCATTATGCGCATTTTTGAGCCGTCACTGCCAATCGGTGTCCCGAGGCTCAGAAACAGCACTATGCAACTTTTGTATTCGGGACGGAGCCGTGACGTTGCAGCCGACTATTGGTTGCAAACCACGTCAATTGCAAATGGATATGAATCAGATATGAACACAGTGGGTGCTTTGAACACGCATCATGTCCGATTCGGTAAAGAAACACAAGTAAACATTACTGGAGGAAGAGAGGAAAAGAAAAAGAGGAAGGGACAGAACAAGAGTCAAGATAAGACTGTCTTTTACTGGCTGGAGTGAATCACAGTACAGGTACGATGCACGATGGATGCTAGTTTAGCTGTTGATAGTGGAAAACCGCTGAAACTGAGAAAACACTAAGAAAACTGCTGAAAGTTCCGTTGTGGGTCTTTAATTCATCACAATATACAAGAAGCTTGGTGACACAAAATAATATATTGGGACAACAGAAATGCCAAAATACAATTTACAGTGTATCCACATGTACTTTTACAGAAAAACTGCTGTATCGAAACCTCAGAAAAACCGCCTCATGAAAGCGTAAAAACTTTTTTGTGATATTTGAGGGGTTTTTTTTTCTATAAATGTAGGTGTTTCCATTACTAGTTTTTAATTGCAATATCTAAGTTTTGGGAAATTCTACATGAAATGTTAACACAGCTAAAGACCAGATATAGCACCTGATTCAAACACAAGCCTGTCTCCACCTCCTATAAAGTCTCAACCAACTAAATACCAGATCAAATTAGTTTTTTTGGTCAGCTGCAGTCATACAGTTCTGGGGCTTAAAACTGCTCTATTACACTGTTTCTCAAATAGGGGTGCATGTACCCCTGGGGGTACTTTAAGGCATTCCAGGGGGTACATGACATTTTTTTATATTTATGTTTTTCTAATGAATGAAAAAATTTATCAAATAAATATTTTAATAGATGTTAGTGTACTTTCATAAACTGAGTTTATATTTTCAGACTTTTTCATAAAAAACCTGTCCTCCACATACTAACATGGTTTGACCCAACCTGTTACGAGCCAAATAAAATCAAACGTCAATCACTGTCACCCTGATATGGAGTCGTGGTTGAAGTGACTCAAAAGAAAGAGGGCTAAGGGCCAAAGAATGCAAAATTACATTGCACCCAGTTTAATGAACCAGACACAAATGACAAAGGGCAGTAATGTTTTTTTTCAATCTATTATTCCAACCAAAAATACCCACTGATCCAAAGACACCTAGTCTAAGTTTAGACCGAAATTCACCTGACAATAATCGGTCTATATTTTAGCCCGAAACTAGAAGTTAGAATTTATTCCATAATATCAAATTAAAAAACAACTGTAAGCTATAAATGACGGCCAAATGTTGGATTAGAACATTTTTGACAGTCATTGATCAATGTACAGTGTAGTTTAGATTTAGTCTAAGCTTAAAGGTCTAAAAAAAAACTTTCATTTTTACACCAGTGGTAGACCGATTTTAGCCTAGACGTCTAAGGACCATTAGAAGTCTATTAGATGGACCACAAATGCTTGGTGGGTACTTTGTGGTGAGCTGAAAATCTATTTTAAAATGGGTAATTTGTAAAAATAAATAAATTTAAAAAAAGGTTGTAACCATGCCAATGAGTCATTTCTCTTCCATAGATACTACAAATCCATTTTTGGAATTCTTTTGTGTTGTTTTAGATGAAAATAACTTATTATCCTCATCACTGTCATCACAGGCTTTGATTAGATGCTCAGCTGCAACATGTTCGTTCAAGTCAATGAAGGCTTGAAGGAACATCCAGGAGTATTTATGGATTAAATTGCAAACTTTAACTTAGAAGTTGCTAAGAAAGAGCATCTTGCTTATTAAGTCAAAAAGAAACCTTCAGAAACTCAAAATTGGTTGGAATTGATTCCAGTTCAGTTTTAGTGGAGGTGGTAAGCCTTATATTACTGGAATAGACTTATCTGCAGTGTGGGTTTGAGGTAAGCTGCCTTACATAAGAGGCAGCTAAATGGAGAGGGGTGACTCGAAATGTCAATATTTTAACAAGCATGCAATTATATCCATGTGACTACAGCCTTCAGATAAACTTGAAGGCTGGGATGATGCCTTGAATGAAGAAGGAGAGGGTAAAAAAAAAATAGAAAGAAAAAGAAAGACCCAGAGCTAAAGGGAGGGGAGGGCCACTGAATGCACAGGGACCGACATGCTAAGCCTGTATATAGGGCTCCAAATCAGCACAGGGCCCGGAGGAATACGTGGATGTTCTAGTTAGCACACAAACACACCTCCTACCGCCCCAAACCATCTTCAATGAGAGAAGCTTCGGAATTTACACCCACACGTTATCAATTCCTGAAACAGTTGGAGGATCCAATAATGTGCACTTTAACTTGGCAATCGCAGCGACAGGCACACGAACACACAAACCCCCAACTCATAAACCAGCACATGCCAAGGCACACCATGCTCGCTGGATGGTCAGTTCTGAGGAAGACCAGAAATAAGCAACACCTACAGTAGTAAAAGTCCTGCATTTATGCAGGAGAAGTTTCCATGGAAACAATGGGCAATTTTTCAATCTGAAGAAAAGGTGGATGTGTTTCAGATCGAAGGCGTTGAGCAACTTTCCTTATTACTGGAAAAGACAACATGTTCTTTTCGAGATTGTTTCTATGACTGGACCTGACCCACAAATGTTTCCTTCAAAAATGACCATGTCCAGGTTCTAAGAGGCCACATATGGGCAGATTTGGCTCAAATTTTCTCCAGATAACAGCAAATGTTGAAGCCTCTTATTGCTACCTTGCCTCCATGCCAGTCAGCTTAATCAATCAGAATAGGAGAATAAAATTACTCCCACACTTCTCATTTATGAGCCTATCAGCAGCATAGTTTTGGCATAAAGTGAGAAGGAACTATGGATTGAGACAAGAAAAACAAACTGAATGAAATCCATAAAACAAATGCTAGGATAAAAGCTGCAGCTTCTCTTCATCTTTATCAAAGTGCTGCCTTCTTGAAAGCATGTCCTTTAGCTGTAGCTGTGACCGGAGGCAGGTGGAGTTATAGCATCAGTGCAGAAGCAATCTGAAGCAATGGTTTTCTGTATGATGATATCAGTGGTTGCAGAGGAATTTAGGTCCAGTCTTCTATATAACTTTCCTTCAGTTCATTGAGGTTTGCAGCATTTAGTTTCTCAGAAGGTCCCACCAAAAATTGAGGTCTGGACTCATACCAGTATATCAAAAAAATAAATTAATTAAAAAATAAAAATAAAGTAGGTTTTGATCGTTCACGACACTGACAAACACGTGTGGTTTGTTACATTGCTGTTGCTAAGACACATTAACCATCGCTCTGAATTAGCAAAGAAGGACGGAAGCTTTGTGATTGGCCACTGGGTTATGATGTGGGAAGCCAATTTGCCTGAGCCTTCCTTTAAGGGTCTGCCATTGGTTCATGATGATTTGAATGTAAAAATATTCAGAAATGCAATTTTGAGTTTGGTTTTCTGTCCTCTAGCATAAGAAATATGTCACATTAACATATAAACAACATGAAAAACATGATATTCAGTGGAGTGGGTCTTTAAAACAACGACAACAAATACAGAATGGCTCATAAAGGGTGGAATGCCGGGGCAAACAGGTCAATTTTGAGAAGAGACTGAAAAGCTTCCAGAGATGAGGCCTGTCTAATCTCTGGTGGAAGTACATTCCACCCGCTACAGAAATTGCTCTATCCCCCCACATTCCCATCCAGCTGTTCCGGCTTCCTCCCACCATCTAGAGACATGTATGCTAGGTAAACAGGTCTCTCTTGCAAAAGAGACTGCGGGTCTTCATGGAACTTACCTGTACAAATAAAGGTAAATATTTTCCACAAAGACCTTGGTACAAAAAGCAACTCAGCTGACTGAAGGGGGCAACTAGGAGCATGGAGAAGCTCCAAAAGATAAAAGGGGCTGGGGAATTTAAAGATTTAAAAACACATGAAAGAATCTCAAAATGTAGCCTTTAGTTATAGCAGGGGTGCCCAAGGTACTCGAGAGCTACTATCCTGCAATTTTTAGAATACCAACACACTTGAATGAAATGGCTAATTCCCTCATGCACGTGTCGTTCAGATCTGCAGAGGCTGGTAAAGCACCATTTATTTGATTCAAGTGTGTTCTAGAATTGTTGCAACCAAAAAGTGCAGGATAGCAGCTTTCGAGGAATGGACTTGGGCAACCTGGGTTATAGGCAACCAGGGAGGAGAGGCAAGGACTGGGGAAATATGGTCTCTCTTCTTGGTATTTGACAAAACCTGTGCCGCAGCATTCTGGACCAACTGGAGTCGAGAGAAGGGTTTTTAGAGAGTTTTCCTGCCACCCTTCCAAACAAACCATACCCGTTCGGACTTTTTTTTCCTTACTCATGAACTTTAACATGTAACATGCTAGCTGAGGCCTGGAGAGCCTGATATGGAGCTCTAGGCCTTTTTAGTTTCTCTTTGCATCACACAGTTCCAACTTGAGATGTTGGATTTTTTTAGGTTTTCCAAAGACTGCTTCTGCATTTTGGCTTCATTTCACAGTTTTGACACATATCTGCAGTGAATCAACCTCAATCGCCAACGCCACCTCTACATTTTCACCCATGATGCTAAAGCCCAAAGGTCAACTAGAGAAATGCAACTGTAAAAAGGCCCAGTGACCCTGTAATATGTTGTGTTTTTGTTTATCTGAGGTTGTATTTAGTTATTTAGAAAGAAAAATATTAGTTTATACAACATTCTGATATGTAAAACCTGTGAGGTGAAAGGCAGTACTGAACAACATTTAAAACTGGATCAAGGTCGACTTTTTAAGGTCTCATTAGGGCGCGTCTGAGGAAAGAAGTCAATTTGTTGATTGCGTCATTTAAACAAAGGTTTCTTTGAGAATTAAACAGAATTATGAAGATTCAGGATTTTTAATGAGCAGTGCAATACAGAATTAGATTACTTTATTTAGTTCAATTATAAATGAGTTTCTTCACCATCTATATTGTTGAAATGCAGAAGAAGTATGGAGCCTCTTGGTCAAATTATCTTTCAAAATGACCTAAAAAATGGAAAATGATCCAATTTCCCAAAGGCATTTACAAATAAGGTGAATGTTTTCTCCCCAAACATTTAAAGTAAAAATGACATTTTGTTTTGCACAAATTAGAATGAAATGAAGTAAAGGAAAATCATGCAAAGGTTTTGGTACACTGAGATATTTGAACTTTTCAGAAAACTTTTACCCAGGACTTTAATTAGCTCGTTAGGGCTATGAAATAATCTCTAACAAGGTAACAAAGTGTTTCCAGGCAGCTGATTTCCAAGACTGTAACATAGTTAAGAAAGGCAGTTTAAAAAAAAACAAAACAAAAAAACCAGCTAAGGTCAAGTTTAGGTCTGAAGGACTAAGATAACCTTCCTGAAAACTGAAAAGCTCATCAGATGTTTAATAAACAAAAAGAAAATAGTTTGCTGTGCACAGAGAAAATCCTCTGAGATTAACAATCCTGAATCTGTCATCACTGCTGCTTCTTTCAAATCTGACTGCCCTTTTTGTGGACCATCAATCAAAAGCATATAAGATGAAAATCAGCTGATAATAACGGGTGCCCAACCGATGAGAGCTCAGAGGTGGGTGTTGCTACTTGTGTAACTTATTATCTTTTGTGTAAGAGACCAGGAAACGATGATGAAGGGTGACAAGCTGCTAACATAGCTAAACAAGCTACACACTTCACATCGGATGTCCATTCCTTATATTCATCAGTCCAGCCCTTTTACTCCACATGTTCTCTCGATCAACTGTACCATTACGATTTTATCAGGTTTTTCTCTGTTAGGGCATCATTTTCCTTCGCTGGGTGGATCCTGAATAAAGTTTGTTTTTGTTTGTGATGCTTGCCTCATGAACACGCCTACAGACAAGTTTCATTCCCCTACTAACCCTCGAGAGAGAAAAAAAAATGCGGGGATGAAAAGAGGTAAAAATGAGCTTATTAAATCTTCCTCCCACCCAACTTTGATAAAAAAGATCATTTCAGAAGGACTGTGTATATAAAATATTAGGTTATGACACCTTTAAAGGGACATTGTGTAACATTGTTTATCGCGAGCAGCTCCCTCGTACTTTTCATGCTGCGTTCGCATGAAACCGGGCAGACGAACAACCGCCGCTGCATGTAAAAGCATAAACAGCCTCTATGTGAAGACGTGGTCTATCAGTTACAGTGACTCAGTCCACTTCTGATATGTTGTCATGGCGATGTGGTATTGTTTTCCCTGACCCATGTTTTACTGTCTTTCTCTCGGCTTCTGTGATTAATATGACATCTGGTTTGTTACTGACAGCCGTCTGCCCGACTGTATGTGAACTCAGCATCAGTGTGACGCTGGTTCCTCCTGACTGCAACGCGGTGACTTTTCAAAAACATTACCTCGAACTGAGCCGGTGTCTCCGTTGAGTTTCTGTGGTTTCTTATTGTCACACTTCTACTGAACGCAAAAACATGGCGATACGACATGGTAGCCCCCACCGAGCCGACCCGTTCGATGTAGATATGAATGATACGAACAGCAAATTCAGAACTTAGAGGAGCACTTCAGTTTGTTGATGGGAGTGATTACTGATTAATGAAAAAACACTTTTGAACCAAATAATAAATTTTTGTGAATAGATAACAGGAGAACTTACACAATATCCCTTTAAATGCAGCTGTTGGTGCCTGATACGATTGCATGAGTGAACAAATTAGCATTCTTTATTTGAGATCTTAGTAAATCAGGATCAGTGTACAATATCAGTAGATTTTGCTATTTTGCCTCAAAGCCGGGAAACAGAAGAGTAGGCAGGATAAACCGAGGATCCAACAGAAATTATACTTTTTCAGGAAAATAAAAAAAATCCCTGGAAAAAAAAAAAACTCTTTGCTGTTTCTTAAAGCCAAACGTTAGTTTTGGACCCTTCCATTTCTTGGCTCTTTGACAAATAAAAAGACATTTTACCCAAACCCAGGACTGTAATGAAATTGCTTTGAGCTACACGCTTCGCATGGAACCCTGCCAATCATTTTACTAAAAGCAATCACAACCATTATAACTATTACATTCTTTAGAGAAGATCTGCTAAAGCTGGACCAAACTGTAAGCTCAGCAGTGTGAATGCCTTAATGGTTAATCTACACTGGCACACAGACGGGCCTCTTTTCCCTCGATGAAATTATAAAAGCACTCAGCCAAGATTTTATGCAAAAGCATGCCGATGCTTTTGTGCAAGTGAGAAACATATATTCACCTCTCTAGCCATGGCCATGCATTAACTCGGAAATCTGTGTGCATGCTGCGCAAACACATTCATGAAAAAGCTCTTCTTCATTTAGTTGACTGAAGCGCTGAGGAAAGAGGCGCGGCGCAGCAGCAACTGTCAGCTGCAGTCTCATCAAAAAAAACTCAAAGTAATTAAATGTGTTGTTTGCTTCCAGAACACCATAAACATGAATAAACCTTTCTAGTTCCCATGGATGTGATCTCCGAACTCTTGTGTAACTGTTTTTTTTTTTTTTTTTCCCACACAGATGAAGCTAGGTGCTAATTAGCTGTGGATAATGACATAGTGTTAAGCAGCTCCTCATCAGTTGTCTCTGGTTGAAACATCAGTGTTTAATAATCAGCTTTCTCTAAGACTTTACTTCATTTCTCTGTAGCAGAATTAGAAGAAGATGAAGAACAGAAAGTTCAGCAAGGAAACTGCTGGTTTCTATGGTTACTGAACAGAGAAAGTTACAGAAAGCTGACGATGGGGGGAGGATGGGTTTTTGCATGAAGCTTGATCGATAAAAAATTGCCGTATAAGGAAGAACATGAAACTGTAGCAGTGATGTGACTGAGTGCTACTGTGGTCAGGGGTTAGCTCTCAATTACTCCACAGTTATGAACGACAAATAAAGTCCCCCCAGTTCTTTATATACAGTGCTCAAATGTTTACACCCGTTCCCCCACACACAATTAAAGAAGGGAAAAAAGTCATCTGTCCGTGAAATAAATTGAAATTGACAAAAGTAATAATACTAAGAAGAAGAAGAAGAAGAAGAAGAAGAAGAAGAAAATCATGACATTGTGGTTCAACAGAAATATTCAAAACAAACAAACAAAAAATTTAAAAAAATTAAATAAACATGATGGGGCTCCTGAATTAAAATTTTGTTGAATAACACTTTGAGACAATCACTGCAATCATGTGTTTTCTGCATCGTCCAATCAGACGTCTGTACCTGACAGGTTTGGTCCACTGTTCATGAGCAAGGTGCTCTAATATGTCTGGGACAGTTTTTTTGTTGTTGTTTGATTTTTTTTATTATTATTATTTTTCCCACCACAATTCAAAATAAATGTTTTATTTGTATACATAACATTTTTTTCTTTTTAATTTATAAGGCTAGATAGATAGATAGATAGATAGATAGATAGATAGATAGATAGATAGATAGATAGATAGATAGATAGATAGATAGATAGATAGATAGATAGATAGATAGATAGATAGATAGATAGATAGATAGATAGATAGATAGATAGATAGATAGATAGATAGATAGATATTGTTTTTTTATTTTGTAGTTGGAATTCAAGCAGTTCAAGCCCAATAATGATACAAGGGTAAATGATGATCTGCTAGAGGTTAAAAAAAGTATAAAGTCATTTTAGAATTATACAAAAATGTTGCATGAAACGAGTCAACAACTTAAATCTGTTCTGCAACAACATACTGTAAGTTGATCAAGCCTTGAAAAGATGTGCTACCATTTACCAGAGCTTTCCCAGCTTTGCTTGGTCACTTACACCATCATCTATCTTTCCATTAAAAATCCAGATTTCCCTTTTCTGAGATCCATTCAAAACAACAGCTGACTGAAAGGCATTTTTCCTGGTGAAAGTTCTGAGTTGACATTCACTTTAAAATAAATAAATCTTCAGAATGAAAACCTCCTAACTGTTAAAAAAGGTGCATTTGAGGTATTACACAGTGAAAGTGTAATACTTTCCCCCCCCTGCTGTAATTACTGGGACAATACTCCATCCAAGCAAAGTTAGTTACCATAACAAGCTTAGTTTTATTAAATCGTTCCCCCCCCCCCCCTGCTGTAATTACTGGGACAATACTCCATCCAAGCAAAGTTAGTTACCATAACAAGCTTAGTTTTATTAAATCGTTCCTGAATGCAGCCTGAACTGTTTGGCTCCAGCAGCATTGCAAAAGCTGAATCACAAAACCCTTGTTATTAAGAACAGACATGATTTAAATGAATGCTTCTGGGACGAACAGGTGCAGATTATTTCAGTACTCCCTGCATGAGAGGCGGAGTACTTGCATGTCCGTCACAGATTTAAACAGTGCTGTGCAGTAGCTTTTATACCAGCTGGGATTCAACTCAAATTCTGCTTTCAGACAGTCTATAAACCCATTCGGACACAAACTCACCTGGTCTATGTAGAAGGCCGTCCCTGATCGGATCTCTCTCCTCTGCTTCAGGTCAGTCTCTGTGGTGTCTCTGGACAGAGCCACATACTCCACTTCCCGTTTGGTCAATTCCTAGTTAACAAAGCAGGGAAAAGCCACAAAAACTTAACTTAAAAAAACAGAATTCCACTTTAACTAGGACATTTTAGAAATGCACGAAATGCAGAAACACATTGCATGAACTAAAAAATAGCAACTTGATTAAATGGACCCAATTATTCGGATAAAAAGCCTAATTGGAAAAATAATGCTGGAAAATTCAGAAAATTCTGTTATTGTAATCCAGACAGGTGGATCATGCAGACTGTTGCTTCTTACGTGGAGCATGAAAACACATTCTGAGACCAAATATGGAAAGAAATGATCCTTCCTGCACAGGCCTGTTGCATCAACCATAAGTCAACATAACAATCTCACCCCGCGTACACACCGAACGCGATTTGGACAACAAAATCGCACCTGATGCCCAAAGTTGGACGCTAGGTCGCTAAAAAGTCAGACGCTTTATTTCCATTTATGAAAACAAAGTGTATATTTGACCACTAGAAAAGTTATTGGAACAAAGCTGAAACCGCAATCTATCTTAAAAAACATAAATTTCTACTGAAGATTGAAGGGGCACCCGCCATTTTTCTTTTCGTCACACCAGGGAGGAACGCGGCAGTCACGTAACCACCACTGGGAGTCGCTATTGGACGCTTTTAAGAAAAACGTAAATATAGGTCGTATTTTCGTGCATGCAAAAATGACCCTATAGTACGTATGACTTTGGAGGACAGATCGCACAGGTCTGTCTGCACCATGGCAGATGCAGGAGAGAGAGCAGCTGGGCTTTATGTGATAAACAAGCTAGGGAACGTTGTCGGGCGTCTCTGCTCCGTGTCTGATTCACCAGATAATTCCAGGTGTTCTGAGTGTGATGAGTTTCACCGTTTACTCCAGGAGCTGCACGCTGACGAGGGGCGCTTTAGTCATCTGATCCGGCCCAGTTTAACAACCCGCTGTCCCGATGCGGGGCAGCATTACAGTATAAGCCCAGTACATCCAGTCGACACAGGAGGTCATCAAACCGCCGTTCAGACACCGGAACTGGACACAGATCACAGTTTATCCTCCTCTGTCTTCAGAAAGAGGAGATTCCCCTGGTTCTTCTGGGTGTTTCCCGTCATGTCATAAAATGTGTGTCTGTGTCATGACATTGAGTCGCTACGATTGGTTGACACCCCACGTCAAGACGCCAAATTTCAGATTTTACAACTCCGGCGTCAAACGCTCAAAATCTCAAAACTCGACGCGAGAAAAGCGCGTAATGCGTCTAGACGCACTGCGCCGCACCGCGCTGCAGGGTTTTCAATGCCTCCTCAACGCGCGTCGGCCATTGACTTTACATGAAAACCTGGCGCCCAAATCGTGTTTGGTGTGCACGCACCGTCACACTTTAAGGGACACTGTGTAAATTTTGGCCACTAGGGGCACTAAACCTGTTGTGTAGTATGTAGTGTTGGAAACTCGCATGGATGCGCATCATGGAAGTACAATGTACTCCTGTTTAGGCTATAAAAATATACTAAATTATGTCATTTTAAGTAAATTCTGGACGCTACCCACTCAGGACACTTGGACTACATTGGACGAGCAGTGTGGAGGAATATTGCTAAGTTTTTGTGGACTTTTATGGACCTTTATGTTTTGTCGCCTGTCACCTCCATTATATGAAAGTTGGTAGATAAAAAAAAAAAAAAAAAAAAAACAACACAAAAAAACTACCCGTGTTTTTCTACCCGTGTTTTTTTGACACGGGTAGACAATGTAATACCGTGATAACACATGATCACGCATTTTCGGCCTGATGACGTCATTCAATCACACCTCAACCCTGCAGCATATTTCCCCATCATTGACTCAGTCGTGATGGCTATATTGTTCGTGCCACACAATCCCGGGAAATAAATAATTTAAAATGGACATCAAAAAATGTTAACTGAAGCTGCATTGCTGCCTCACAGGAGGGATAAGCTGTCAGAAATCCGCGCTGCACGTGAACACAGCGGCAACGGGGAGAGAGGCAGAGCCCACAGGCAGGTAAACTTCTCCAGCATCTGACAAGCTGATTACGTGTGGAGTCCAGAAGGACCGACATCTGTGTGTTCTGAAGAATCACTGAACGTCCGGTACTCCAGGGTGGCCGGCAGCCGACCGGGTCACGTTCAGTTCCAGCAGCATCGTGGGTTTGTCCCGACCTTCGCCGCATGTCAACTCTAACCAGCCTTTAAAGGTACAGTGTGTAAGAATTACTGACATCTAGTGGTAAAGATTGGTATTTAAAAGCAAAGATGTTTTCTTTCAAATGACTTCATATTCCAGCACAGTTTTGAATGTACGGTGGCCGTTAGTGGCCAAAATTCTCCCACACATAGATGTTTTTTATCTGTAAGTGTATCAGTGGTCTCAGGTGTAGCTATGACTGGACCATGAGGAACTATTTTTTATGTCTTTTAAAGCGTTACTGATCACAAACAGTCTCTAACTCCCTTTAAGCAAAGCTGGTACAACAGTTTTAGAGTTCAGAGGGTTCTCACTTTACTCACATTGTTTTGTCCATTCAGGGACACCGTAGAAAAAATGGTGAAACAAATATGGCAGCCTCCATATGTGCACCCCCCAACAAGTAGATATAAATTACTTATTCTAAGAAAATAAACATATAACAGCTGTTCTAGTGCAGCGATTACACATCAGTGGAAACACAGTTTTGAATTATAAATCACATTTTTATGCCATTGACCTTTGATTTTTTACACACTGTACCTTAAACGTAACGTGAGAGATGCAGAGCGTCCGTGAGTGCGGGGATCCACAAGAGAACAAATGATTAAAACGGCCGTGATCTGCTCCGGAGGCCACGCTGGACACAGGCTGGGTGGGAACTGACGGATGAAGCTACTAAATGTTTAGCTACAAGGCAGCTAGCAGCACCACTGCAGCACAAGTTCATGTTAACGTTAGCAGCATCCAAGAAGTGAGTGGAGGTGCATGTGAAGATGATGGACAGAGATGATGTTGAACGTTACATGAATGGTTAGTAAGATATAAAACTAGCTTACTGTGTGGGCTGGTGTTTGTAAATGTCAAGTTGCATTTTACATCTATACCCAGTTTGTGTTGCTCAGTATGTAAAAAATTAAATGAAATGATGATTAAAGTAGTTAAAATGGCAAAACTTGAAGCATTTTATCTGTAAAATGCCACATGCAGCAGTAATATTAACACTGTGTAATAATGTTAATAAACCATGGAACTGTAGAGGCTTTATTAAAAGTGGGTATCAGTGAAAGGATTTTACAGAAGCTCTGACTTCTCAATAAGACATCAATATCGTCTGTGATATCGTCATCGAGGTATCTTGGAAAATATATCGTGATATCATTTTTTGGTAATATCGCCCACCCCTAATCTCCGGCTGCATTTGAGATATTAAAAAAGTGCTCCAGAGTGTTGCTCAGCGTGAAGGTGAGTAGAAAATGAAGGCACATCATTCCGCGGGTGTTATATGCCTCTAATCACTGCAGTATTTCAAGGTCAGAGATGCTCGAAATCATGTGGCGTTTACAAATGCTGCAATGTGTGAGAAAGACATGAGAACTTACAAGGTACTGCATGGCTATGGATCGTCTCAGAGGTCCCGGGGGTCCAATGAGAAACACGTCTTGGCCCAGAAGGTCTTTCTGCATGATCCATCGAAGGTGCTGCGCCACCATCTGAGGCATGAGGTCTGAAACTGGAGAATCGGGACAGTAAATGACTAGTTGTGCAGACACATCCGGTCAGACACACAAACACACAATGAAAGTGACGTACTGTGTTTGACGGGAACAAGCTCGGGGTTCTGGGGTGTTTTAAGTTTGTAAGCGATCTCGCCGATCATCACTGTGTCTCCTGCAAACAGAAAAGCATCCTTCACAAAACGTTCCCATGGTAACCAGGACAGATGAATTTCTGTGATAGTTAGCTTCCAACACAGAAACAATCCATAAAAAATAATTAACAACCAATTTCTGGCTTTCAGGCATTAGAAGAAAGAAAACACTGAGTGGTGCTTAAACAGTTGATGTGATGTCATGTGATTTTCCTGCTACAGGTTGAGCTGCAGTAACAAAAGCTAAAAGATACAAAGCAAAACTGAAAAGCAGTTTATTTGGTTTGGACAGAATAGTTAATAACATGCCTTAATAAAACCCCTTCTCCAAAAATATTAAGTATTTAAATGCAATCTCATAACCAAACATTTAAATTCTACAGTCCTCAAAATTATGAATACCCAAAATCCCATTAGAGAATAGTCTAAATTCACAATAGTAATTCAAATAACAAGAAACTAAAGAAACTAACACAAAATAAAAATAAAAATTTACAAAATTACAATTTAGGGAAATAAAATATTGCTTTTGAATTGTGGATGGAAATAATGATGAAAAAAACAAACAAACAAAACTGTCCCAGACACATCAGAGCACCTTTCCCATGAACAGCAGACCAACATACCCGTCAACAAGTGTAGAAGTCTTTTTGAACATTAGAGAAAACACCTGATTGCAGTGATTGTCTCAAAGTGTTGCTCAACAAAATTTTAGCTTTGTAGCCCCATTATGCTTGTTTACTTGTTTTATTTTTTTTTCTGTGTTTGTTCTTAATATTTCTTTAAAACAATCATTTAAAATCAATGTCATGATTTTCATTTTTTATTTATTATTACTTTTTGTCAATTGCAACTTCTTTCACTGACAGCTGATTTTTTTTCCCGCTTTAATTGGAGGGTATGAATAATTTTAAAGGCCGACTGTATGTAAATAATTACTGGTGTTATTATGGTTTGCCTCACTTTTATCCATTTATGATTCTTATTTAATGAGAAGCTGCGTTCAGCTTCTATGCTCCACATGTCTGGAACAAACTCCCAGAAAGTCTCATATCAGCTGAAACCCTTAGTTTATTTAAATTCAAGTTAAAGACCCACCTGTTCTCAGCTGCATTGATGTAGATTTTACTCAAAAGTTAAAATCCGCACGGCTCTATATTCTCTCTTTTTAATCTTAAATTTTTTTAAATGTTTTTCATTTTAAATCATGCTTCTACTTTTTTTCTTTTTTGCCCCTTTTGCACCTCGCTGTAATGCTTATAATGTTTTATGTAAAGCACTTTGAATTGTCCTGTACATGAAATGTGCTATATAAATAAACTTGCCTTGTCTAAATCTGAAGTCAGTGATATGCATCAGCAAAGGTGGGACTGAAATTGCCTTTTTGCAAAACAATCAAATATTTTTGCAATACTGATCACAGATTAATGGTCATTATTAACTACATAAATTATCTTGTTATCTCGAGAAAACAACAATTGCTATCCCGAGATAATGAAATAATGATTTCTTTTTCTCGGGATAACAAGATAATGATCTTGTTATTATCTCAGAGTTAAAAGAAAACAAAAAAACAACCATGACCGCTCCCGGCGTCCGTACATAAGGATGTTAATAGACCAAAGATCTGTGAAGTTCTTCTTTATTAAATTCACATTTATTCACATTTTTAAAATCTTAGCAATAGATAATTTTTTGGGCAGTTTTTCTGAGTGATGAACCGCAACCCATTTTCACTTGGAAAGATAAAATGCTCCTGAATTACACATCATTAAATACAATGTAGTTAGGCTGGGATGACAGTGAAATAAACTTGGTTGCACTTGCAGCTGTTAAAAGGTTAGAACTAAATGAAAAATTACTAATTTACATCTTTGTTGCATTTTAGAAGACGTTTACAGAAAAGGTCTTCTAATGAGTATCAGTATGGTTTTACTCAAATAGAAGCTAAATCTGATCTAAATCTGGACAGTAAAGGACAAATTCATCCTTCATTACAATTGTCTGTATAGTAGGGCTGACAAAAACGATTATTTAATAATCACTGATGTCATATGATCTGACTAATCGGATCATATGAAAATTGTAGCATATAGTACCAGTCAAAAGTTTGGACACTTTCTCAGTGAATCTAATCGAAAAAGATATCCAAACTTTTGACTGCTAGTGTGTGTGATAATTTAGGTCAATATACTATTCAAGAAAAGATGACCAGACAGAAAGGCAGCTAAGGCAACCGCTCAACCACGCAGCAGAATGCAAACATAACCCTGAACAGGTCACCAGTCCGTCGCAGGACCAACACAGAGAGACAGACAACCATTCACACTCACTCTCACTCCTAGGGACAATTTAGAGAGACCAGTTAACCTAACATGCATGTCTTTGGGTGGTGGGAGGAACTCGGAGAACCCGGAGAGAGCATGCGAACTCCACACAGGAAGGCCACAGTTGGAACTGCTGAAGTTTGAACTAGCAACCTTCTCACTGTGATGCAGCGGTGCCAACCACCACGCACCGTGCAGCCCGTGTTGAGAAGTTAACGCATAATAATTGTGATAATTGTAAAATTGTAATATGAAAATCTGTAATTATGACATCTGTAGCCGATACACCTCAACTGGTCTCTGTGTGGACATGGTCTTTATTCCAATCGCACTGGCTCTCAACAATCAAATAATCGGGAACCCCTGCGCTCTTTGGGGGGACCCCTTGCGAGTCCAGGGACCCTTGGTTGGGAACCATTGTGATAAATTACTGACTGTGGTGGTTAAAATGACATCACATTACAAAACAACTGGTTGTGACCTTTCACGTAAAAGCCAGTTAAAGGCACGGATGATGTCCTCAGTGCGAGATCACCTTCACCTTCCTGCCGATGACACTTTTATCTACCAGAACATGAGCTGTACACTTTCCTGCACAAACACGCGCAATGTCAGACACAGACTCCAGCAGCTGAGCCGGTTAGCTGTTACCACAGGTCAGTCAGTCTACTCTTCACAAACAAATAAACATGCTTATTTTTCTACATCTGTTGTCTGCGGCTGCGGTGTTGTAGCTGCTATCAGACCGGCGGCATACCTGAAGATGTGCTGATAAGTTTGACCTCATGAGTTCTCCACATCCAGCCGTCTCTTCCCAGCACAGAACCCAGAATATTCCGCATCCTTCTGGCGGCGACAGCGGCTGCTGTGCCGCCGCACAATAAGTGCGAATGCATCTTTAAGCTCTTTATGATGCTAGTATGAGATAAAAAAAACAATTTCTTGCTGTTAAACTACGTGCTGAAGGGGCCCCATTCCTGTTTCATAACGTCTGTCAGCTCATTCTGAAGGTGTCGGAGGAAAATAACGGAAGGACACACCGGTCCGGGACTAAAGTCTCCCGGAGGGTTTTCACTTTGTTGACAATGGTTCCGCTCATTTAATCGTCGTTATGATAAATGTGAGGTTAACTACAAAGCTTTGCATTAACATAAATAAATAAATAAATAAATATTACAATAGATGTTTTTTAAAACAATGATAGTATCTATTCATCTTGGAACCCCAACCTGTAATAAAAAACTGAATTTTATTTTATTCTATTTTATTTGTTAATGTTTGCAGAGCTGCTAGTTTAAAAACATTTAATTTTAGCCAACTAACTAGTAATGAAACTCAATCTATTATGCTATCACTTACAGTGTGTGTTAAAAGTGAAATGGAACAAGTTCTGTTTTTTGTGTAGTCTACTGTATCTTTAATTTGTTTTCAATTGGTTAAACGGAAATAAACTTGCTGCATCTATTTGGTTTTGTTCTGCAATCTTGTAGCAAGTACAGATCTGGGCATGAAAAAGTTCCCCTTTCTGCCGACTGCCAGCCACTTACCACCGGCTTGTCTGCTAATTCAGTCGCACAGAAAAACGCCTGCGTGCCTAGGGAAAACGATTTCAGAGCATAAATGAATGTCTGGAACAAGGACGTTTCCACACGCCAACTTTGGACACCGTGCGTGATGATGTATTCGCAGGACAAATCATTCAGCCAGTGATAGTGCAGCAATGGTGCACTATCACTGCACCACTTCTGGCAGAAAAAGGAGAAACTTTTTCATGCCCGCATCTTTAAATAAGGGTGGTTTAAAACTTTTGCACTGTAAATTGGGCAGATATCATATTTATTGCTTTTAAAATATAGCCAAGACATTGTACTGGTCAACTTACAACAGCCTTCCAGCAAACATGTCTAAAAATATAGAAAAATGTGTTTAACACAAAACACAAATACTAATCGATGAAATTTTCTTTATCATAGTGATGTCTTTAGGTCCTTTGAATTTGAGGAATGAAATTAAATCAGGCACAAAAGTATTTTTCTTACTATAGATGAAGGGAGTAAATACAAGTTTCTTCTCTACTGCAACAACACATGTTATTAATAGTTTTCCTGGACCAGTTGTTTTCTGTCAAAAAAAATTCAGTAATGGGTCCGGTTTTGTTATGCTTTTTTTTTTTTTTTTTTTTTAAAGATTTACGGCTACATTAACCTGATTTAAATTAGTTTATTTTACAAAGAAATTTAAGAATTGCACTTGATTTGGCCTAGAAAAATATACAAAAACTATCAAGAAGATTATTATTTTTTATAATTATTTATAAAAACAGTCTTTAAAAAATAAAAGACTGCATTTCAGTAAAATTGCATGAAAATATTAAGGTGAAATTCGATTAAAATTGCTAAACGGTGCTTAATGGGCCAACTTCAGAAAGGCAGTTTTTAGATTAACTTTCACTACACCTACAGAACTACACACAAGTGTACCTGGGTGGGTCTACAAAATAAAGGGCCTTTCAAAAAGACCCTTTTTACTCATCCTGCATCGTATAGCTTTAACTACTGCTGCACAAGCGTTTATAAAACTTGCTTGAGCACAATCACGTTTTCATCAGTTTGTTTAACATTCTTGGCTGTTAAATAATTTCATAACTGGTGGTTTTATGACTTTTGACTCATCACAAAATGCGAAAAGTGTGGACAAATAAATATATTCAGCCATGTAGTCAGTTAATGATGCTGAATGCTGCACATGGCCGTGACGATGTGCAGTAGCACGAGCTGCATTCACTTAGCCCCGGCAAAGTCCGTTTTTCTAAATATTGGTGAGATTTTGATTGTTCTATTCTTGGGATGGCGCCTGGGGGTGAAGTCAGATTTTAGGGGTGGCCTGTGCCCTCCCCCAGGCCACCCCTCTTGCCCCGCCCTTCATTCGCACACAAAGTTGGCCCTCTCACCTCCGGCCGTGACGACCCCGCACCGAGTTGCGCGCGCTTTTAATCTGGTTTGACATTTATCACGTGGAGCGCTGATAAGCTCGGCCCTAGAAAGAAAGAGAGAGCGCTGTTAAGGGAGAGGAGCGGTGGGAGGACGCGGCACGGCCAGCTCCACGTCCCGTCTCCTCCTCAGTGCGCATACGAGTGGCGTCAAGCCAAGGCAGCGAGGCAGGTTTTGAATTCCTCCACCTTTCCCTGATTCGTTTCTTCTCTCCCCCGGAGCGGACGCAGAGGACTGGGAGACTATGGAGGATGTATACCATTACAGCCGTAGTCCCGCATGGGAGGAACTGGTTAGTAAGACGCAACACTGAGAACTTAAATAAATCAGATGGACTCTCGTTTCGCTGCAATCGGTTCTAATCAAAGTAAAGAATTAGACCACGCGACGTAAATCCATCGCTAATTATGAGGGGTTTGGTTTCTTTTAACGAGGAGACGTTTTGTCCTCTTAAGAGTTTCTTGTGGAAAGCGTCTTTTCATTTTGCAGTGATTTTTGCGCAGATATGTCGTATTAAAAGTGAATTAAATGCAACTTTTGAGCGTTTCACTGTGTTTAGAAGTACAAGAGTCAATCAAATCCGTCTATAAGGACTTGAACGCAGCTTGGTTGCTTTTTCTCGAGTAACTTCTCTTTTCTCGTCTGGTATTGACAACTGTCACGTCCATGCTATCAATAAACTTAATTATCCAGCTTCTAAACTACGAGTCACTTATAAGTCACTTGTAGATTGAACTATATATTTTTGCGAAACAGCTTGAGCATCTCAGGCATACTTTATATTTTAATGCACAATTTATCCAATAACCTCCTGAGTAGAATTCGTCCTTTTGTGCGTAAAGCGTCAATTTCTCTTTAAATGTACTGATAGATTAAAAGAGGAAGAACCTAATTATTTTCCATTGATCGCTCTCGTTTGTGCAGGTGGAGTGTTTTTGGTCGTTACCACCTAATTATAGCTAATACATCTACTCAGCATCTAGTATTGATTGGAAAGAGAAAAGTGAAACGGGAGAAGTTTGATTGCACTTATTTCCTCTTTGTGGCACTCCCTCTGTAACTCTTGCAGTGTTGGTGTAAACCAGCCACTAGGGTCTGTCATGGCACGGACCAGTCCGCCGGTTTGCGGAGTGGATGAGGCGGTCTCTGCCCTCAGTCCGGACTGGTCGTGCAGGCTGGAGCCGTAACCATCTGCCAGGCAGGGGGTGGGTAGGTGGGGGGCACTGTGGAGTCCAACCCCACCGTAGCGAGACATGCTACAACCCGTTTGCGTTTACCAGTCCGCACACACTCCAGAAAACACAGCTGTGTTCGCCGTAGACTCGCCGAGAGATGACAGCGAGGAGAGACGCTTCTCAGCCGCTCGGAAGCTCTCGCCTCCCGGAGAGGAAGAGAGCGGCGGACCGGGCGAAGGCTAACCCCGACTGGTTTTATCCCTCCCCTCGACAGGAGCCGGAGAAAGGGCCCGTGTCGTCTGCGGCGGGGATACATCCCCATGTGGTGGGCGCTGTCGCCGGCTCCGGCGCTGCGGACGAGTCCTCCGACAGCGAAGCAGAGCAAGAAGGCCCCCAGAAACTCATCCGGAAAGTGTCCACATCTGGACAGATCAGGAGCAAGGTAGGGTATACCTGTTTTTTCCTGGTTTTCAGGGGTGTTGGGATCTGTTGCGTGATGCTGGGTGGTCGCAGCTCGCTGGACTGGACTTCTAATCTGAGCAAACATTCAACAGATCCGCGCGCTGCGGGGTTTGTCGCCTGGACTGATGCTGAAGACGATAACGGGTCGGAACTCTGTGGCCGCGGTGCTTTGGTGGCTGGTTTTTCTTTGCCATGCAGACAGATGCAGGGCAACACTGCGGGGATCCCGCACACTGGCAGGAAGTTTCTTAAAAACCTGTTGCTCGTAGTAAATATTAGCTCAGTGAGGAACCACTCGTGGCTCCGTCAGCCTGAGAACATGACTATTCATTCATTCTAAGAATATTTTGGCTTCAAATTTTCATTTGATTATTTCTGCTGTCACAAGAGAAAAGATTAAATCATTTCTCTCTTTAAATGTAATGCCAGTTTGATGTGGCAAATGCAAAGCAGTAAACTGGTTTTATTTGTGTGTTTGTTGCTTTTTAGATGAGATGTGTTTAACTACATTAGTATAAAATCATTTTTGCATTTTAGGTCTAGTTTATTCCAAAAGAAATGAAAACAGTGGAGCCTTTGCCAGCTGCATATGGAGGACCAGTAAAAGAGTTTCAGGTGTTAAAATGCTCCAATGTGGAGGGAGGTCAGGACTGCAGGCAGGCTAGTCCAGTACCCTCCTCTTCCTCTGCCATGCTGGTGTAATGTACAGAGTGTGCTTCTTCGTGGTCTTGATGAAAGCTGCATGGACGTCCCTGGTGAAGATGTGGTCCTGAAGGCGGCAGATGCTGCTGTAAAATCCCAGTGAATGTTTCCAGCGTTCATGTTGCTGACAGCGGTCTGATGCTCCTTTTGTTCTTTGCTCCATCTCTTCCAACACAGACCTGGAATCCTGGTCTGACTACAGTCCAGGTCTCCGCTCTATCTCAGATGCCTCCCAGTTCAGGGACGTCCTCTGGAACTGTGGACAAAGTTGACGTGTCTCATTTTCTGCTCAGTAAAGTCTCAAGTAACATCTGTGGATGTGATCCTTGTTCGTGTGGTTCTATCAGCTGGTGATGATGATGATGGTGGTTCTGGATGCAGGTTTGTCTGTCAGATCAGAGATCAGGGTCTGGTTTAGACTTGCTCCCTCATCCGTTACACACTTAAATTCCTGCAGGTTGTTAGAATGGTTTATTGGTATTCGGCACCTTAGGGAAAAATGTGCACGTCCCTTCCAGACTTTCTTTGAGGGCCATTGTATTTAAACTGTTCAACAGGAGATCCTCCGACCATCTTCCCTCCTCAGACGCTCAGACTTCCATGAACATCATCTGTTTATGTGTGAAGTGCCTTCTTCACCACAACAAAACTGAATACATTTTTAAGAATCAATAGTGATACAAGATATGAAAAATTTCAACCGATAACGATAACAGATAATTTTCTGCTTCTCATGGTATACCGATACCAGTACCGATATTAAAGCTGAAAATGATGTAATATTTATTTCTTGTGCAAAATTAGAAAAATACTTGTGATCCAGTAGTTGCTGGAGACGTCTGATGTTGCCCGGTGCGTGTGGCCTTATGTTGTTCCCATGCCCACGGATTAAATCAAACCAAGAAACAGCATTTTGTGGGTTCATATATATTGGTTAATTATATTGAAAACTGTTTTATTTACAGTTTGATATTTCTGTATTTCCTCATTTCAGAGAACCTTTTAATATCTGGCTAGGCACAACTGATGGAAATTAGCCGTTTAGCTAAATCTGGCATATTTGGAAATTTTTTTTGTCTGTTTTTTATATGTTCTGTCCCTATCAAATAAATATAAGATTTAGAAAAAAAATTGGCCTGATATCAGGCCGATATCGGGGAGATATGCACCGATCCAGTTTTTTTTTATATCCAAACCGATACCTGGGCTGAGCATATTGTCAGATACCGAATGAATGAATCGTCTACCTTGCCGTGTGAGTGAAGACATCAGGCTTGACGTAAACATTTAGCCTTGTTAAAAAAGGTCACAAATTAGCACAGATATAAATGTACTTGATTAACAAATAACAAAGTGAACATTTATTATGATATTAATAAAAACAGAAATGACCTGATCGGAATGTTGGATTGGCTAAATTTATCCGATATCAGATCCAGCTAATTTGTCAGTATTGGAGTCGATATCCGATCTAGGTATCAGATAGGTGCATCTCTAATATCGAGTCAATATCGGACCGATGTTGATATTCAGTTTTAAAGTCAATATCGGTCAATACCGATATCGGGTCAATAATATCGTGCATCACTACTAATCAAGCTAATCTGAGCGGAAAATCATTGGGTCCTGCTTCCATGCAGTCTCAGA
This sequence comes from Atherinomorus stipes, assembly GCA_023101725.1. NCBI lineage: Eukaryota > Metazoa > Chordata > Actinopteri > Atheriniformes > Atherinidae > Atherinomorus > Atherinomorus stipes. The sequence continues at coordinate 110,123 of JALJCO010005957.1, forward strand.
CTGTAATAAATAATCTTCCATAGTTCTAATTTAGGGTTCCCCAATCCGGTCCCCTGTAGGACCGGATTGGGGAACGATCCGGGAATGATCCGGTCCTACAAGGGTCCAGATCGTGCAGGTTTTCAATGTGTCCCTGCTCAAACACACCTGACTAAAATGAATGAGTCATTGACCTGAACGTCATTGCTGTTGCATCTAGGGATGCACCAAAATGAAAATTCTTGACTGAAACCAAAAACAAAAAATGAGCAAACCAAGGCCGAAAACCGAAACCCAGAAATTATTACAGTATGTCAGTTATTAGAACCAAAGCATTTTTGCCTACGATCTGTGCTAACCTCACTAAAATCAAGGCATTGCAATAGATCAAATACAAATGTATCAAAATATTTATTTACCGCTGACATTACAGCAATGCACAATATGAATTGATATTCAAACTAAAATATTTAGTTTGACCCCACTTGTGTACATTACATAATGCCTTTTAACTTGTTCTCTGTAGGACGACTACAACAAATAATAATATACAGGCTTATAACTGACCGGCCTGATGAAAGACTGAAATTAAATATGTTCCCACATAAAAACACAAAGTGCATAAGTCGCGTGCTGGGTGCGCTGTTTACCACAAGTCATGTTCATCACAAGTGCTGTTTCGGATATTTATGTCTTTCACTTTTGGCTAATTTTTCGGCTGAAAACTTTCCATTTAATTTGGGTCAGGTGAGTTGGAGCAGTGACACATTGAAAACCTGCAGGACTGCGGCTCTCGTAGGACCAGATTGGGCAACCCTGGTCTAATGCTTTGCCAACAACCTGCTGCAGCTTAGCGTCTGGCGTGCACAACCAAGAAAGAGGATGCTGCTCTAATTCTCTGACACCTAAGCTCTCTTGGCCCACTTATCTTTTACACTGTAAATGAGTGCCGTCCTCCCACACCAATGGATCCACTTAATTATTGACCGCTCCACCCTTCCTACATTATTAAGGGTGTGACGGGTCTTATTTAGAGACTTTGAGCCAAGCAGCATCTCGTCACACATTTCATATGCAAATGTTCAGTGCTTTTTATTTAACTCAAGTTTTCAATATGCAAGGATTAAAAAAAAGAAACTTTTTAAAGCTGAAAACGTCTTTCAAGGTGACTTAAGCCTAAATTTCATCATTTTGTCTAAGAAATGTTATTCTGGTGTCTCCGTTGCCTCTGCAGGTATAGGAGTTTTAAACATGGATAAAGTCATGGTGATATGAGTCATGATGTATGCTCTGCCTGCAGCGATGCACATAAACCGAGTAGTTACATCGGCTGTACGGGAGCCCAGATGGACCAAATCTGTTCTACTAAACTACAGCTCCTCAGCCTAGATCCGCTACACGATATCACAGCATAAAACTCTACTTTTCTGCTGTAATTGTATCAGTGACATTGTGCAAACGGAGGTCTCCAACTTGTCATGTGTGTGTGTGTGTGTGTGTGTGTGCAGAGAGTTACTAATGGATCATGCAGGCACTGACTCACTGAGTGTTGTTCCACTGGGTTGTTTGTTCACCTCTGGACCGTGTGTGTGTGCATCACATTGTCCTCGTCCACCCCTCTCTGTCCACTATCTCTCCACGTCTTTGGTTGCCACAGACAACCACGTCTTCCATCTCTCATTGGTTGACTCCATGGCGATGCTGTCTGCAAGACAGCTGCTTTGCTTGAAGGGACACATATGTCACACAGTAAGTCTGCTTACTATGTTTTTCTCAGAGTTGTGAAGTAGAAAGTAGACGTCTTTTAGTCTGAAGGTTTTATGTATCTAGGGCATTTTAAAGCTTCTTGTCAGGTCTCAAAATGAACCTTTAATGACCACCAGTACATGACTTATTACACTGTGTTATTGTTGATTGGACAGAAACTAAATTGAAATGCAAAAGCAAGCATGAGCTCCTCTATGAAAAGGGGGAAAGACATCAGCAATGATCTTAGAGAAACAGCTGTCGCTGCACGTCAATCTGGGAAGGGTTGGAAGGTCATTTCCAAACTATAATTTTCCAGAGAGAAAGATTATTTACAAGTGGAAAACGTTTCAGACAGCTGTCAATCTTCCCAGAAGGGGATGCCCCTGAAAATGCAACGCTCAGTGAAGCTAAAAAACACAAGAGCTACATCTTAGACTCTCCAGGCCTCAGTTGGCTTGCTAAATGTTTACTCACTAAAAACTCCCATTATGGGTTATTTTTGACCCACTGCTGGGTTAAAAAGGGACCAACCCAGAAAATTGGGTTATTTTTTCGACCCAATTTTTGGGTTGAATATTTGACCCAGAAGATGGGTTATATTGGCTACAATGTTGGGGCAACAACCCAAATGTCTGGGGTGAAATAACCCAGAAATAAGTTTGTCACTTTTTAACCCAGCAGTTTGACCCAGGGGTTTTTAGTGTGTTCATGATGGGACAGTTAAAGACAGAGTAGGTATGTCCGGAAAAAAAACCTCTTCTCTCTTAAAAGAACATATTTGCAAAGCTAAATCTGAACGAAACATATCAACAGCAAGACTGCTGGAACGATGTTGGACAGACCAGATTAAAGTGGAGATGTTTAGTCAGAAAGCACAAAAGAAACAAGCAAACAAACACAGCATATCAACACCAACAGCTCATACCAGGTGTCAGCACGGTGGTGGAGGATGATGATATGGGCTTGTTCTGCAGCTACAGGACCTGGACACCTTGCAATCATTGATTGGACCATGAATGTGAGTCCATCTGTCTGACAGCTAAAGCTTGGCTGAAACTGTCTCACAGGACTAGACATGTCTAATGTCATTTGCCGATACTGGCATGTGATACTAGAAAATATCAGATTTGTTTTTTTCCTACAGATATTTTTACTAATAAAATCTCGCAAGATCTCATGGTTCTGTTGTGAAATCTGATGAGATCTTGTTCCACTAGCATTGGTCCAGCATGTAGAAAAGTTGCTGTTATCCTGGAAGAACTTAATTTCCCAGCATTCCTTTCTGAGTCATGTGACTGCGGTGCAGCTGCTGGTGCTACAGACTGACTTGCTTTGAAGCTGCTTGTAACATGTCTGGTTTTAAGTTGTTGGTTAAGTTACCAAGTAGGGCTGGGTTATATGATACCGTTCACTGTAATACCGGTGTAACGTTAGGGAATGATAAGAAAATGAAATATCACAATATAATATGGGTGAAACAAGCATGCGCACGACTGTAGTTTTGATACTGTCAAACACACATGCAGCCAGTCTGGCCACGACCGAGGAAGAGGAAGAGGAAGAGGAGGAGGAAGTTAAAAGCAGCTTATTTCATCCTCCGTGAGAAGCGAGGACTTTGTTCCCAGTTCTTCCACCGCGGGGTGGCTATTAATGCAGGGGTATGACTGTGAAAAACTTTGTTCGTCACAGGTGGGTGGGGTTACGCATGCGTCGTGTCCGTGTATCTAAATGCCACGTGCTGTGTATATTTCGTACTTACTCACCCCCCGATCAGCTGTTTATTAAAGCTACCCGTTAAACTTAGCATCAGCGGAAATGTGGACTTCACAGTTTTCCACTTCAAGCTCGTCTGCGTTAACCCCGCCCGCCTCGAATGTCCGAGTGATCACTCAGTACTTCTAATGGCCCCATGAGATGAACACTCAGCTCATATAAATGTGATCACGTTCTGCTCAGAGACTCGTTATTTTGAATAAGGTGTGCTGAATAAATGCAGGACGAGGGCCAAAGTTCTCCACCTGCTACACATGGTTATGTTCAGGATTCGCAGCCCTTTTCCATTGGAAACGCTTTTTGCTTAAACTCACTGACAGTAAGGGATTTGGAATGTCAGCACTGTTGATTTTATACAAAGTTACAACTTTAATGCACATCAGAAACAGCTGCTTGTTAAAGTAAAAAGAAGCTGTAAATTTTCATTTGCACAAATAAAGTTGTGCAATTTTCAAGCATTTTGCCTCCTGTCAATCATATCGCCACTTATGTTGTCATCGCAAATTTGATCATTTATTTTGTGATAAATACTTTGGGCCATATCACCCTGCCCTTTTACCAAGTCGTCAGAAACATTATAATTAGCCACATGTTGGCTAATATCTGCTAGTATCTGATATATGGCAGCCAGATGTCTAAAATGAACTCCTGAAAGCCGAGTTAAGGATATTTTGGAATCTTTGCTCTTGGAGCAGAATATTGTGAGGTTGTATCTCTCAAAATATGAGAGATACAACCTCACAAGTGTCTGCATATATCAGTATCTGTTGACATCTGATATCGGAAATTAAGAGTTAAACAATATTGGTATAGCGGATATCGGTAAAAAGCCATCATCAAACATCCCTAAACATGACAATGATCCAAACACAGCAGCAGATCTACAACAGAATGGGTGGAAAAGAAAAGACTCAAGGTGTTGATATGATCCAGGCAAAGTCCAGAGCTCAACCTAGCTGAGATGCTGTGGTGGGACCCTCAGAGACCTGCAGAAACCAGAGCTGGAGCAACGTTGGACAGCGTCCCTCTACAACCAATGAGACTCATAATATCCTACATCATACATACTTCTTATCACTGCTGAAGGAGCTTCTCTAAGCTGTATGGGGTGTAATTAGTAAATTAATAATGATATAATATGACCTGAATGGTTGTTTATCTGAGGTTTGTTCATCTCATTGATTTATTCTGATGCATAAAACCTTAGAAGTAAAAGAGGTTTTACTTTTTTTACCACTTGATTTATATGTAGAATTATCAGCTGATTTGTCATAATTAAACAAGCATTTTGACTACATGTCATCACCAGAAACATCTTTCATTAGCCAGTTTTAAACATCTGCGCAAGATGAATATTGATGCAATAAAAGCATTGATATGACATAAAAGTAAACCCATTCATTCTGACCATTTGTAGCTAACTTTTTAGTGGAATATCAATACATTGGCAGCTGTAAACAGATGTGAGCAGTTGTGTGATGCAGAGATGAGATAATAGGTCTATTTTCTGTCTGCCTGTGTTCTGAAATCTCTCCTCATGCAGAAAATAAGTGGATTTGATGCGCTCATTTATGGGGATTTCTCTTTCTATCTGTGCAGCGAAGATGCAAACAGCTGTAGATGCTTTGCTGTAAATGTTTTTGTGAACTACAGCAACATGTCTGGAAGAAGTCACCTCCCCATTTAGGTCTGGAGTGAATAGCAGTCTTTTCATAGCCTCTGCTCACCTGTCATCTCCGCTCCCGGCCCACTCTCTGTCATGCTGCAGCTGAACACAGCCTATAAACTTGTGACTAATGCTGTGGCTGTGTGATTGAAAGCAGAGCTAATGGCATTCCTGGGTCTGTGGTTGTTGTTGCTGCTCCTGCTGCACAAGGTTGTGCAAGCTCTGTGAGCCTGACCTGGAGTAATCTAGAGCAGATAGATGTTGAGTAAAGGGGGAGTAGGGGTGAGGCATTGAAGGAAGAGATGGGAGGTATAGGGTTGATTTTCTGGATACATACTCTTGGGAACATTTTATTTTTATTCACTCTGTTTGTCCAGTCAGTCAGCATACTTTTTTTCTTGTTATATTTGTATTTTAAGCATATTTTAGTAATTAAACATACATGTTGTTCATGTAAAGTATTGCTTGACTTGACTTTTAACCTTTATGATGAAACATCTTGGTCTACCTACTAAGCAAACAAACATTTCCTCCTGATCCCAGACTTAGACGGGAAACTTCCTGCTTAATTTCGCATTGAAAGGTCACATTTCAGTTGAGTGCAAAGCTCCAGCAGAATCATTCTGCATTTGCTAAAATGTTCTCCCTTTTATTTGGATGTGTGCAGAATTTTGTGCATCTCCAGCCAAAGTCACATAATTGTCTGGTCAAATGTGGATTTAAATTCAGAGAAGTAACTAAATTGCAGGCTTTGATAAGCAACGTTTCTTGCCCGCTGTTGTTTTTTTCAAAGCTCCTGATGTCACTGAAAATCATGCATGAAGTTCTTTGGTTTTTGTCTCCTGCAATACCAACAATAGCAACATAAGATGCAAATGCAAAAGTAGAAATTGCAATATTTGGGTATACACTGGAGGCCATCTCACCACAGTCAGCTCGCCCACTGTTACATTGATTTAATGGTACGTGTGCTTTTTAAACAACCTTAACTTGCTCAATTTTCTACCGATTTTCAAACGGTCTGGTTTGTTATAAACGTCAGAGATGTAGTCATAACAGTGCATGCTTATCAATAGTTATAGCCAGTGTTTCTAGAACAGAGCTGTAACCATGGACTTTCATATTAAAAAAACAAACAAACAAAAAACAGACTGGAGTAGTGAATACAATATGAGGTATTTATGTGAAATTAAAATTCATGCTAATAAAACTGAAAACAGAATGGCAACATATTTATATAAACCCCTTTGACAGCCCAATCTGTGGCTGACTACATCCACTGTGACCCATGCTTGCCATCACTATGACAACCAAGATAAACCAATTAGTCAACCCAGTGATCAGAACCCCAAAACAATATTTATTGCACCTAAATTTGGTTAATAAACTAATGATAAATAAAAATGTATAAAATGATGATTTAGTGAGGTTCAAAATCAATGTCATGATTTTCATAGAATTATTTATTATTACTTTTGTCAATTTTATCGTATTTCACTGACAGCTGATTTTTTTCCCTCTTTAATTGGAGGGTATGAATAATACACACACACACACACGCATATATTAGGGATGTAACAATTTGAAAATTTCATATCACGGTTATTGTGACAAAAAGGATCACGGTTCATTCACAGATAATTTTTATTGCGGTATAGAAATACCCCCCAGCACCTTTAAAAATATCCAAATTGGGTTTATATGTCTACTTTGTCCTTTTTAAAGGGGGAAAAATCTCAAGAGAACTGTCCATGTGGGCACCTTTGTTGTCTTCCGCCATGTTTTCGTAAATTAAACATTGCAAACTGCGACTGCTGCTGCTTTTCCTGCCAGTGAACAGCATCACTGGGAGTTTTTTAAAGTGCAGCAATCAGTCACAGTTTTAGGGATAATTAAAATTTAAAGCGGTATTACTAATCGTTGGGAATTTTATCAGGATTAACCATTTTTCCGGTAATCATTACATCCCTAATATATATAATAAAAGTTTAATGTTTCTATTTAATATTTGTTTATAAGTGCACTGTTTCTTTTTTTATACATTTTTTGAAGTGCTTTGTTAATTTTTATTGTTAAGAGTTGTAAAATGACTTTTCATTGTATCTTTCATTATATTGATTTGGATTAGTCAAATGCAGTATCGGCCCCAAATATGCAGGTCATATCAGGCATTGGCTGAGGCTGATGAGAATATATCGGTATCGGTCCTAAAGAATATCTCGGTTGAGCTTTAGGTATAATGATCCCCTCATATAATGTAATGAGTGGGCTGGCTGTGGTGAGACGGCCATCAATGCGGACGTTTGACTCCATTTGCCAACAGTGGTGGCGCCATATCTAGCATTTATGTAGGGTATCTATGCAGTTTAGCTCTGAAGCACCCATGAGCGCCACAACCAAACCCCCAAACTAGAGGGAGATATTTTTCCTTCTTTGTCCACTAAACAGACATAGATTGAAAATGATCTGCCCACCTCCTTGGTACATTGAATGCAGCATTATGCAGGGGGTCATGGAAATAAAAAGCAAGACCATCACTTAACATCTCCAGTGCTTCGTTGACACATGCATAACTACCCATATGTGTGTACCAGATGCACAAAGGAGATCACAGACAGGAGAATTACCCCCTCCTACCTACCAGATTGTAATTTTCCCATCACTTTGGGGGAATTTTAGCATGTGGTGGGAGGTGAAGGAGGAAGGGTACAAAGTAACTATTACACTCAGAGGAGAGGACAGTACGCCAACACAGTCACAGCAGTGTGCTGGAGCCCAGAGAGGAACAGAAATTCAGCGTCGGTCTCTGAAAGACTTTATTGTTCTGGCTTCACATGCACCCCAGTCTTACTCAGCAATGACAAATGATTTGGTTGTGGATACACAACAGAGTGTAACAGCTCAGATAGTGGACGTCTCTCAGCAGGCAGCCAGCGAGGACACGTGTAAGCATCTTTATGGACAGCAGCAGTTTACTCTTAGGGGTCATGAATTAAAACGGCCAAACAGAGAAAAGCTGAGAACTTTCTCCACTGAGCGAAAGCCGAGGTGGAGGTATGTGTTTATATCTGTGCGCTAGAGTGTATGTCTGTCTTTGAAATTGTGAATGAGTCAGGTTGGCCTGTGCAGAGGATAAGCTGGGTACCTTTTTTTTTTTTTAATCTCTGTCTTATATTGTTCAGTGTTTTTGTCGTGGATGCATGGAAACATGCCAACTTTTCAGAGCTGCTAGTGTTTTGCTGATAAATGATTCCACACACAGAACACAGCATTTGTGGAGGTCCTGTAATTGGAAAAGCCACATAATGTCTCTAATTGTTTCTACTTTTTTGCTGTGAAGATTTAATGTTGTTATTTTATGATAAAGAAAGAAAGCTGAGTGAACTAATAAGTGTAGGGTGGGTCTGGGATTATTATTCAATCACTTGAAAATGGCAAAGAAAATAGCTCTTTTTATCTTACATTGAAAATGTAATGTAAAGTCCCTGTGAAATCAGACTCAGTATGAAGGGCTTTTTATGGTATTTTGAACTAGGGCTGGCTGATATAAACCAAAAGTCATATCCCGATATATTTAGACTGAATATCCATATACGATATACTGTATATCCAGATATTTTTTATCACAAAGTTAGAACAAATGTTTAATCACAGTCAAATCCAAATATGCCATGACAGGTAGTTTTATTTGAACCGGCCAAATGAAATACTGCTCAGCTGTTCAAAGAACAATAAAATGAAAAAATTACTGTAAACAACACACTAAATCCACAGATGCAAATAATGAACATGTAGGGAAATACAACCTGACAAACCCTCATAAAGGGAGCATTTATACATAAAGACAAACCAAACAAACATTTAACTACACAAATCGATATAAGTGATATGGTCCAAATCTCATTTAAAAATCTATTGATATGATTTTTTATATCGATATATCATCCAGCTCTATCTTGAATTGTACATCTTTAGCTATCAGATCTATCCCAACAAATGGCAAAGAAAAAAAAAAGACTGGTTCATCCAATTGGGGACAGATAGTGGCACAAATGGCCGTGACAGAGATCTGGCCTAAACTACAACTTCTCTAATTTTGGTCTCCTTCACATTATTGACTTTCCCTTCTGGGATTAGGATTAAATTTTTTATCTAATTTGTTATCAGAGTTGGCTTTGCAGAGAAAATGTCCACATGTGATCTAATGGAGGTTTAAAACTGCAGCTGCATCATCCCAGAGATGTTCATCTTCATCCTGGAAGTGTTTTTTTTTCCCCCCTTATTATAGGCAAGTCTGAAACTTTTTACATTTGTACCATGTGCCATCTTCAGTTTTTGTCTTCATCAGTAACTTTTACTGATATCTGAACAAATCTCACTCGTACCAGGACTCCAGGACTCCAGATGTATTTATTTAGACCTTGTGATTGCAGCGGAGAGCTAAAAATAGGCACAGGGCTCAAAGGGTTAAAGTTAGAAACATCTTTTAGCCTTGAATGATTGATCAGTAATAAATGATTTAATTAAGATAAAGTCCTGAAAAGCTTTCCACTGTATTGTATGAACATGCAACACTAATGAATTTGATGCAATTTCAAATCAATGATTGATGGATCTACTTTTACTATAATACACTTCTTCCTCTATAGACGTGTGACTCATATGGATAAAATCTGGAGCTGTGAACGAACCATTTGAGCCCAGAGCCTATTTTTAGGCCTCTGCTTGAAAATCGGACACCCATAATGAAACGAGTATATCTCCTCAACCACAAGGTCTATTTGATTACTTTCTGAACACTTATGAGATTGTTTTAGATGTGTAAATATTAGTTTATGTGTTACTGGTGAGGAAGCAATCCATACGGCACATAGCACAAATTAAAAAGTTTCGGGCTTGCCCAAATAAAGATAACTGCCTGGCAAAAAAAAAGTTGCCACCTGGATTTAACTAAGCAAATAGTCACGAGTCTCCTATTGGATAATTACTGCATGTATGATTATCTTTCAACTGGCAACAAGCTATTTAACCCCAACTGGTGCAATGAGCTGCTTCTCATTTCCTAAATAACCATGTGGAAAGACACATCCCGTGGTTGTGGCCAATATGTGCCGTAATCAAAGCTCAAGGCGGTCCAGCGAAATATTAGAGTGTATTAGGGCTAAAAGATATACCTTTATCGTATCTATATCGAGATATGAACATTCAAGATATAAATATTAAAAAAGCAACTATATAAAAGATATAGATTTCCCCTGTGCTTGTCCTGCATGTAAAGCTCTGGAAGTCACAAACAAAACTGCACTTTCCACAAAAGTGCTTGGTTTTCAACGAACCCATAGTCATATCGTATCGTATTGATATTGAGATGTCTGGCATGAATATCGAGATATGAAATTTTGTCCATATCATTCAGCCCTAGAATGCTTTTTTTTTTTTTTTTTTTGTGGCGACTGCAGTGACAATCATCATTGTCCGGAACATTTTCTTGTGCATTCAGCCAGAACGACTTACTGTAAGATTTCCGCTGTAATGGCAGGGGGGCTAAAGTAGCCGGTACATGTCCACTATAGCTCCAAAGAGAGAAACGTTTGTCTGAATGCAAACGGTATAAAAGACAAGCCCACACTACTACCGCTTTCCAAAGCTAGTCTGAAAGGGGCTTATAAGTGTGCAAATTTAAGCAGAGGCCTAAAAAATTAGGCACAAGGGGTCTAAGTATGTTGTCAGAGTCTGATTTATTTCTGTTGGACATCTAAAAACAAGGCTGGCTTAATGTGGGACTTTCTACCACTGAGAAAGTCCAACAAGACCTCAGCTGCATTTAGAGCATCTGGCCGGATGATCTCAGGCATCTTTCGGTGTTATAGAAGTGGAGTTGCTTGGTTACATAGCTGGGTGTTGTATCTTTAAAACTTTCAAAATAAGGAAGCAAAGAATCTTGAAATGAATAGTAAACAGACAGATGGCTGAAAACTTGAGTGATGCGCCTTCTCTAAAGAAGGTGCAGCAGCATTGTGAATGAATTGAGGCGATAGAGAGACTAGCATTCAAGGCCAAGGTGATGAAGGTTTGAAGAAGAATCTGAAGCAGTCTCCTAGTCAGACTAAAACTAAGTTGGCCACCCTGCATTTCTCTGTGAGCTTCAGTTTGAGGAACTGATGATCTTTGTTTGGCTACAAATTAGCCAAACAGAGAAAGAGGTTAGAAGTCAAGCATTTTTATTGGATTATCAGTCCAGAAAGGAATAGTAATTGGTTTAGGACCTCCTTTTGAGGCTTAAGAGTAAGACTGATAAACGATCCCATTAGAGGAAGGGATTGTTGATTCTAGTTAGACTTAGCTTAAGTTCGTAAATGGCCCGCTCTCACAGGAACTAGCTAGCTGTGTGACTGCTTGTCTGGGTATTATCACAGAGTGGACGTGGGTCTGCTCTGCTGTCTGGTGAGGGAACTCCTGCTCTGCTCTTATCCACTAACCACAGCTGCTGGATTCATTTGAACCGCCTGTGCCTTTGTCCATTGTATAAGCTAGTGCATGTGTGTGTGTTGTTCTGAGGCTGTGTGTCGCCCGGTCAGTGGCCAGGCAGAGTGTGGGTGTAAGGTACATGGTGCTCAGGTTACTCATTTCTCTCCAGCACAGGACTCGCTCTCTGTCTCACAGTTTAGCAGAAGAGAGAAGCTGTGCACAGAGGCAACCAACAGGCTATTTATAGATCACTTCTGGCCTACTTGGCAACAGGAAGGAGATGAAGACAAGAAAAGGAACTATGGAGGCCAAGGAGGAACAAAACAGAAAATAGAACTAGAGCAAAGTCACTTCTTCCAGCTGGTCAGAGAGGATTAAAGCTCCAGTTTAAGACCTTGGAGGCTCGAAGGCGATGGCTCGGATTCTCTCTTAGTTTTTTCAAGACAACATGAAACACATTAGGATGTTAAAGCAGCCTCTGGTTGGTTTAACGGTTAAAGCAGCTGATTGTAAAACAAGCAACAAGTGAGCTGCTCTGCTCTAATGCTGCTCTGTTAAAACACCAGGAGTCTGAATTAATGCTCTGTTTTGCTAAGAAACCTTCCTATCTGAGTCCATCTGTAGACAGATGTTTAGAAGATTTTTTTTGTTGTTCTTTTGCACCTTTCATCCTCAGGCAAACAGCACAAGGGCACTTAAAATAACTTCTCGGGAAAGGCCTCCAGGGGTCATGATTTTTTGATAATCATATGCAGACAAAATAGCTTTTTTTTTTTTTATTACAAATGCAACACAGATACAATGACCCCCACCCAATCCATCTTTTCAACATTTAGATTTAAAAATTTAAGAAACAATTGAGAAAAACACACAGTGACAGCACAATACTAAAACTTCATCAAGTAAGTTCTTAAAAAAAAAACAAAAAAGGAAGGAAAAAAAAGGATTCAACAAAGTTTTAAAGATTAATGACAATATCACTAAGAACAGCTTTCATTAAAATTTCAATCTCAATCTTATTTTATCACTTCGGTTGGCTATTTATTTTACACATTATAATCACTTAAATTTACACATGTCATGATTTCATTTGAAGAGGAAAGAGTAGCTCAATTTCAGTTCATTTTATATCCAAAATAAAATTGTATAGTGGATCCCATATTTCCAGAAAGTCTGGTTTTTGGTTTGCTGCACCAGATTGTTGGCATCTGTGTGGTTTGTGCCACAACATGCACTTTGTTTACATGACATTGGCAGATGAAGCCAAGATTGCGCCAGTTAACAGAACCTTAGTCTGTTTGCGTAGAAATGTAGTTTGTAGCCGACATTGAAGAATGAAGCATTACAACGTTTTTTTTGTCAACACTAGCATTGGCCAACATGACCACCATCATGGTTCGGCTCTCAACGGTGTTTCAGTCATGTGTCATACTCCACGGATACAAGAAGACCAGGATTAGGACCCAAATGCTGGTCTGTGAGACAAAATGTAACAACTAAGATGCAACAAAAAGCTCTGCAAAGGCAGGATAGTCCAGAATCTAAGGCCATGTCCACACGGAAACAAGCTTGCGCGTATGTGCTAAAGCAGGGGTGCTGAAATCTGGACCTCGAGAGCTACTGCCCTGTAATTTTTAGAGCATAGGCCTACCCTCTCCGACACACTTGAATCAAATGTCTAATACCGTCATGCAGAGGCCTGATAACGAGCCATTCATTTGATTCAGGTGTGTTGGAGAAGGGAAGCAACTAAAATGTGTAGGATAGTAGCTCTCGAGGACTGGACTTGGGGCTCCCCTGTGCTAAGTTTTTTTTTTTTGTTTGTTTTTTTTTTTTCTTTTCATCATTTGGATAGGGCTGAACAATTTGGGGAAAAAAATCTAATTGCAATTTTTTTTTTTTTTCACCAATATTTCAATTGCAATGAGCTCTATTCATGACTCCACTACTCCCTGAACTTAAGGTAGCTCTTTGTTTCCTGTCTTTCATTATTGGATGAACTGATTAATCCAGGTGTGTCTGGCCAGTTACAGAGGTCAGGTACACCTGGATTAATCAGTTTGTAGTAGTAGTAGTTTGTAGTAATGAAAGACAGGAAACAAAGGAGCTACTTTAAGTTCAGGAAGTAGTGGAGCTGTGCTAGCCTGGTACACCAGCCTGACCAACGGCGTGTATGAGATACACGGCAAGTCAATCTGGGTTCCTCCACTGGAGACTGATTTCCAATGCGAGACAAGAGGCGGGACTAACAGGAGGAAAGTGAACTGAAGGGAACTAATCAGAGAAACACGGAAGTGACTGTAGCTGGCGTCCATAAGCGTAGTTCTGCACTCTGTTGCTATGGTGACGTCGGAAGTCAGCGTTTACACGTTGTTTTTTTTTCCTCTCTATTTAATGTAATTTTCTTGTGTATATTAACATAGAATGTTTGGTTTTATTACTATTAATACTCTGTTACATGTCAGCATTGTTTATTGCTGAATTACTTGTATAAGAAAGCGTTTGTGTCGCACGTCATGTGACAATGACCCCGAAGCTGTTAGTTAAAGCAGAACTCAGTAACTTCAGCTCGGGGCTCCCCCTTGTGGCGTCTTTTCACTGTCGTAAAGTTCAACCCCCCCTACACCCCCGCAGCACACAGCCGGCTTCTCTACCTGTCTTTCCTCTATTTTGATCCCTGGATATATTTCTACGCTTTTACTAGCTTGTTGATGCTACTTTGCTGCGTTGGTAGCAGCACCTCGTCTCCCTCTGCTCAAAGCAGAGTTCTGTCTCTCCTAAAATGGGACGTTTTACCCGCGATTTGCGGGTAAATATGCCGTGGATTATATTTTTCTCTGGTGTTGGCGGCTAGCAGGTAACTTTTATTTACTTTTTGCGGACATGACTGATAAGTGAGTGAGTGATTATTGACCCTGAAGCAGTGATGCTTCACCCGGCGCCCAGGCAGCGCAAGCTACGTGAATCACTCTGGTCCAGCTAAGAGTTGGTTATGAGAGCCAGGAGCCGTGTTTAGGTGGTGTGAAGCTAAAGAAATGCTTTCTTCAAATTAGCGCTGGTAGTCTGGTTAAAATCAGATCTGGAAGCAGCTCTGTAGATAGGGGACCTGAGTACCGTACAGCGGTTTCTGTTGTCGCAAGTTCTGCTCGGGTCGGCGCAGGCAAAGTTGCCTAGAGCTGCTCGCAGGCCAGAGGCACCGGCGGGAGGGGGGGAAACATTGAATCGCTCCGTAAACACTTTGTTCAGCCCCACAGGGATTCCGAAAAGCATTTTTTGAGGTAAAAAAATTACTGAGTTTCCTTTAAGCACCAAAACGGAGCAGAAACAGCGGTGGAGATGTCGGAAGAGTTTTACGTTCCTGTTAATAATTCTACTGCTGCGCTGCGATTGGTCCGGTCAATTTTTTACCGGAGTGGAAATCACTTCCCAATGGAGGGAACCCAGACTGACTTGCCGTGTATCTCATACATGGCGTTGGTCAGGCTGGTGTACCAGGCTAGAGCTGTGCATAGAGCCCATTTAAAATGCATTTTTTTTAAAATGTGTTTTCTATGCAGTATTTCCCCATGAAATACAGGGAAGCAATCAGTTCAGTGTTACAAAAACATGATTACACAAATGAATCCTTCCAGAAGGCTTAAATGATAACGTTCTTTTTTTCTTAACCTGGACCTTATTTCTAGGAGTTTAGATGTGCATTTATTCACTGGTAAAATTTCTGTATCACTTTGACTCTTTCAAAACATATTCAGTTGAGTTTCCCTTCAGTGCAGTTTGTTGGTGTCTGGGTAGCGAGCTGTGTCAAGCACGCATGCGGCTTTGAGTGCAGAGAAACCAGGCACAAGACATTTTGGACAATTCCATGCTCCCAACTTTGTGGGAATAGGGTTTGGAGCTGGCCCCTTTCTCTTCCAACATGACTGTGCACTAGTGCACAAAAAGGGTTCATACAGACATGGATGCAGAGTTTGGTCTGAACTTGACTGACCTCAGAGTCCTGACCTCAACCCGATAGAACACCTTTGGGATGAATTAGAGTGGAGACTGAGAGCCAGGCCTTCTCCTCCAACATCAGTGTGACCTCACAAATGCGCTTCTGGAAGAATGGTCAAAAATTCCCATAAACACACTCCTAAACCTTGTGGACAGCCTTTCCAGAAAAGCTGAAGCTGTTCTAGCTGCAAAGGAGGCCCAACGTCATGTTGAGCCCTATGGATTAGGAATGGGATGTCAGTTGAGCTCATTTGTGTGGGGGGGATAGGTTTGGGGGGGGGGGGGTGGGGGGGTGGGGGGGGGGGGGGGGAGGAAGGGGGGGGGGGGGGGGCCCCGAGGGAGTGGGGGGGGGGGGGGGGGGGGGAAATGGCAAAAAAAGTTGAGGAGAAGGAATGGTAAACCGTGGGGGAAGGTATACATTTGGATGTGTGAAGGCTTGTTTTTATTTGAATTTTTTTTATTATGTGTTGCCTTTTAATGGTATGAAAAGTGCTTTATAAATAAAGCTTGATTTGATTTGATTTGATTTGATTTGATATGTGAGTCAAGGCAGGTGGGTGAATACTTTTGGCATTATCATGTATTTACATATGTGTAGAGAGCATAAATAAGCGATATATGTGGTTGGATCATCATTTCAGCTCTGTCATCTTTTCCTAATTACTTCTGAGTTTCTCCAACCACTATTCCTTAACCTTAATCTTGTAACATTTCCCAAAGACAAGGAAAAGAGCTTTGTTAAAAGTTAATAGAAGGGTTTAATTGGACCGCAGTTCTGCCCAAATATGAGACAGCAAAGAAGATCCCAGTATGAGTTCATAAACTTCAGTATTTGCTGGTAGCCCAACAACTCTAAATGAGGAGATGACTTCACCCGCCTTGCCTGTGTTACAATCCCTCTTTGATTGTAGTAGCAGGCCAGCTGCTGAGGCCTTATACGGTAGTCAGCTTTGAGGTATTTCACCTTAATCCACCGCAGGAATTTTGTCCTCAGGCTGCAACCTACAGAAAGGGAAGCAGGGAATTAACGAAGGTAGACGTCTGTTACAAAGAATTCTCTCCGTGTCCTCTCACTGTCACATTTTTCTTCTGGGCAACTAAGCTCTTCAAACAGACAGATTTTCACTTACAGTGATGCTGTCCCAATTTGGATTTGTAACTTAGTTTTAGAAGATCTAAAGTTTCATGACAGGTCCTTTCAAACTTTACCTCTGCAAGGAGCCTTTTAAAGATAAGTTTGACTTTCTTTTCCACGAATAAAAAATGTAACATCCACTTCTGTCAAATTACATCAGAATGCATCAAATAACAGCAAAGATAAATGCTGCAATCCAACAATTTCCAACAAACTATTTTCACTTCACACACTCGCATTTGTTCAGAAGTGTTGTTTTTGAAAATGCAACATACACAAAGTCTTCTTTACTGTACGTATGCATAATTTTCTCAGTTGGAAACTAGTTACTATGGAAACATGGAAAATGAGAGTGAAGCTTTCTGCAATAAATTATTAGTAAGATGTTTTAAGTTATTATTTGATCTTTTTCAGCATTTATGGAGGAACAAGGTGTTTTAGTTGTGATTTTTATGAATGAATGTTTGGTTCCAGGCAAGTGACCTCATAAAGAACCCTTACGATGTTGATTCTTAAACTATTTTTTAAAGGGTAAAATGTATGAATGGGGAATGGAACTCTAAAAAAAAAGAACCAAAATAAAAAAAAAAATATTACAATAAAATAGAGAAACCCAAATGAGGGGGCCTAGGATGTAAGGAGTGAGATTGATGGGAGGGGAGGGAGGAGGGGGGGGGGGGGGGGGGGGAAAAAAAAGTAAGGGGTTAACCTGAGAGACAGATGTGACCAAGCATTTAGAAATAAAGGGAATGTGGTGGTGTAACTAGCATGCCACTAAACCTCAAACCTGATTATATGATTGACATATAAGTAAAATAAATCACTGATAATGTAAATATAGAAAGACTAAATGAAACTAAATTCCTCTGTTATTTTGGAAACCACACATGAATTATGTTCAGAGCAAGTTGGCACACAGTGTTGCCGTCCTGGGGAAAACCAGGACTAGTAATACGGACTACATAATAAACCTGGAAGCTCTGTATACTTGATTTTTTGTTTTTTTTTTATCATACGTTAGTTACTGTGTAGGGGTGAGGGGAAAGGCATACAAAAGTAATATATAAACATATACAAATATACAAAAACAATGCAGTAAACAGTGTTGTATTGTGAAGTAGGAGGTTTGAGTTTATTGTGGCTGATTGGTTTTAACTTGTGTCATTTATTTTGTATTCTGTTCACATATTTATTTGTACAGCACTTTGTGATTTTTATCTGTAAAAATGTGCTTTATAAATACATTCTACATGGATGGAGTGTTGCAGTGTATCGTAGAAATGGGGTCCTTTTCAGACATGGGGGGGGGGGGGGGAATATTGTAATTATTGCTCATGGCAGAGCATGTATGAAATAAACTATCAAGTTTCAGGTACAATTTATACGATATCTCATATAGCAGGGTTCCCCAATCCGGTCCTACGAGGGCCGCAATGCTGCAGGCTTTCAGTGTGTCCCTCCTCCCACACACCTGACTCACATGAATGAGCATCATTGGCTGTTGGAGCTATGTAATTTGTGTCAGGTGTGTCGGAGGAGGGAAACATTGAAAACCTGCAGGATTGCAGCCCCTGTAGGACCAAATTGCGGAACCCTGCTTTACAGTATGCACATTATTCTTCTTGCGTGATCCTGTGTGTGTGTGTGTGTGTGTGAGTGTGTTTTTACAGTGAGCTTTTATGCTACAGCAGTGCTCTGAGTGTTTAGGTTGACACAGCTGGTGGGCAGGATGTCAGCTTCAGGCCTCTGTTTCTGTTTGTAATTCCCCCCAAAGAGAGCGGCCTTCCTTTGCTATAAATAGCTTCTATGTGTGTGTGTGTGTGTGTCCCACCTCGCCTTGCCTCAGTGAGGCCAAAGAGAATAATGTTCATCCATGCAACACTTCCATTTGTGCGTGTTATTTCTTCTGCCCACTGTTCCGTATCTCACTGTTTTTACTCTTTACATTCAAGTATCTGTGTGTTTGTGAGAAAGATGATGGTGTTCATAATGAAGATGAGTGTGTGTACCATGTTGCACATTGGGATTGGTTTGATATGACACATAGGCACTGTGGAAGATAGAAAGACGAATACCAAGTCTCTTTTTAGAATCTTACGGTTACTTAAAAGCAACACTACATAACTTTCCAACCTCAAAACTGTCCGTCTGTTATCTACTGCTTCTGACTCTGTGTGATGACACACTGTTCGTGCTCATTATGTTCGTTGCTGGAGCCGTCATTGCCCTGCAGCGCCTCGAGGTTTAGAAACTGCACTTCACGGTAAAGTTGGTTGATGCATACAATTTTTTCAACTGATATTCATCAGGCCAACAAATGACGATATGCTGGCACAGGTGACATTTTGTGGGTGTAACCAGTACTCGAGTTGAGGGGGGATGAGGGGGGATGGCATCCCCCCTGTAATAAAAACGATCAAAATCATCCCCCCTGTAAAACTGCCATCCCTCCATTCCATCCCCTCCCTTTTTACAGTAAATCCTTGAAATATAACCAATACTGATATAACCGTTTCATTATCAGAAAATAGTACGGATGTTTCTTTGAGTAAAAGAAGTAAAATCTGAGGGCACAGGGGCACGAACACATGCAATGATGCAACATGACTGGTTGATGCCCGATGCCAGAGGGAGCCGCACAAGCTGCAGCGGAGAGGGACATGTTTAAGGATTAACTGCGCTGCAATGTCAGCACGGTCAAACGAGTGGCTGGACAACGCCATGTCGGAGACTATTTTAGAAGTACAGTATAGTCACCGGTGAGCCATGACTCAAGACTCAGAATCTCAATCATTACTTTTGATCAATCTATACAAAAGTCGCTAAACTCGCCACAAGATGCACAATATCAACACAGCTGGTTTGTCCAGCTCGCCGTGTAACTCTAAACTAGCTGAGATTCTTGATAACTTGCTCGCTAAAACGCAGGACTTGTCATTCAGTCACGTTAAATTGGGAATTATGAGCCTGGAAAACGTAAAACAGATATTAACTGTTCACATTACTGCAGCAAACTGCTTAATTTCACCAATACTTTTAAATAGAATGAGCGAACAAATGAACAAGTACTGTTGCCTTGTGAGTTCAGAGTTTCGTGGTCTGCATTGTTGGTATCTAGGTAGCGAGCTGCTTTTCTCAGCAGCAGCGTGCATTAAGGACGTGCGGCGACCTGTTGAGTGTAGAGAAACCTCCAATAACTAACGGAGAGTTAATTCTAACCTCACAAGACAATAGTACTCATTTGTTTGTTCATTTTACTTAAAAGTATTGGTGAAATGAAGGAGTTTTTGCTGTAGATAATGCCTTATATAGAGACTGCCCTATCTTTCCCATTATATGTATATACGCCGAAGGGTAACTCAAAGAAATATCTTCTGAAGGAGTTAAAGCAACACCGGTGAGTAAATGCACGTATAAATAAGGTCCAGGTTGAAAAAAAGGAAAGTTGTCCTTTAATTATGGTTAGCAAACGCCACTTTCTTCTTGGTCAGCTAGATAGTCTGTTTGCAAGTCAACCAAGACCCCGGCTTTTAGGTGGACCAGAGTTTACTTCTTTGGTGCACACCAGGATGCAGTTGGCGTTCACCTTGCACCAAATGAAGTGTGCTTTGGGGGGAAGTCGACCACGGCCCATTTAAAGCGGACCAAACAGCCACAGTGGGATCGCACCCTTAAGTTGTAGACCAAAAAGTAAAAATCAGTCTTAAAAAACTACCCTTAAATGGCTCAGCTTCTCGTTGATGGTCGATAAATTTGTCCAGTTGCCCAACCTGACTTTACAAATTTTTTTGTCTAGCTCAGAGCACCATGTTACAGCTGTATTTTGTCATAGAGCGCCGAATCACAAGCAAGCAAATGGACATCAGCACATTGATTCTTTTGTACGTGTACCATGGCTGATTCAGCAAAGACACCCAAGTGGACATTATTGGATGAACTGAGGAAAAGAAAGAGAAAGTGACAGAGCAAGAAATAAGACAAGAATCAACAATGGACTTTTACTGGCTGGAGGGAGTTCAGAGAAGAGACAGGATGCAAGACAGATGCTGAATTAGCCGTCGTTAGGGTACAGCAAAGTGAGAAAAAGTTCAGTCGTGTTGCTTTAAAAGTTAACCACAATGAACACAAACGTGGTGTTCCTGGTAAACTTGTGGCCTAAACACTAAACATCTAAACGAAACTCTAAATCAGATGTTTGAAACTATGAACATAATATCCAGAGAAGTTAAAAGTCATACATAATGAGTTCTGACATTGTCCTGCTGAAATAATCACAGAGGAAAAGATATTATCTTGATGGTAGCATATGTCTCTGTAGAAGCTCTTTGGTTTCTTGCATTTAGAAAGATAATGATAATTCTCAGATGGAGAATTGGCCCTTGGTCATAAGCCAGAACCCATCGTTACTTAGAAAAACTAAGCCTTCAATGGATCCTCCTTTTACACCCAATTATGGCACCCTCCCCTACCACCAATTTAATCTGGGGATTGGAGAATCGTCCTGAACACTTCTACTTGTTTATTGCAGATTTCCTGATTTTCTGTTTCCTCTCTGCACCTGTTTTGCTTTTTAAAACATGTTACTGGGGTCATATTCCAGATTTTAATATATTTTTAAACATAATGAAGTTGGTCAGTAAAGACACTGAAGATCCTTTCTTTAGACTACAGATTTAAAGGTTCAGTGTGTAGCAAAATCAAAGGTCAATGGCAGAAATTTGTGATAAATAATTCAAAGCTCTTTGCATTGATGTGTAATTTCTTCTCGACAATAGCTGTTACATTTTTATTTTCTTAGAATGAGCCATTTATATCTACTTGCAGGGGTCTACATACATGAAGGCTGCCATATTTGTCCCACTGTTTTTGCTAGTGTTCCTAAAAAGTAGTTGCGTGGAGTGAATCATATAGCTGCACCTGACACCACTGGATCACTCACAGATGAAAACATATTAATATGTGGGAGAATTTTGGCCACTGAAGGCCACTGTACATTCACAACAGTTCTTGGCAAATGAAGTCATTGCTATGCCCATCTTTACCACTAGGTGCCAGTAACTCTTACACACTGTATCTTTAAAGTTTTTGTTGGAGTTGCCTGCTTCCGGAAAAACAGGAAAAAGAGGGAAGAGAGGGGGGAGGGAGAGCCCAGAGGGGAATTGGGTGAAATCCCAACGGAGGGGCGTGTGGTTAAATATAGCAATATACAAGCACAGTTAACAAGTCTGACTTTTCAAAGCTCTATGAATGTTCTTGATTTATGGAACAGTCATTATTTAGTGGGAATATTATTAAATATTGTAGATGACAGTATTTGTATTCAGCTGGAAGTGTGGCAATGTTTTAAAAGCTCCAGGTCTTTCACAGATCAACAAATGTCCATGACAGCAGGAACTGTCAGTGAGAAAGCTGCTGCAGCCTTCTCGCCCTCCTTTTCCTTTCATCTTCACTCAATCCATCAATCTTTTTTCTCTGAATCATTGGTTTAGTGTGTTTTAAGCTCTTTAGAGAAATGAGGGGTGGTGTGGGTAATGGGCTTCCTTTCTTCTCTACTTTTTGGCCTATTCATCGTCTCCCATGCATAAAATTGCTGCTCACACACAAACAGTAGGCACTTTTTATCTTGACAGCTTCCTGCAGATAAATACAAGGGGGTGTTCTGCATCTGGTAGGGAAACTCGCTGTGAGAGCGAAGTCTTTTCTTGCTTTATGATGAAAGGTTTCATGAAACTCTTGTTTATTTCTGTTGTCTTTTCTCCTTGCAGACGAGCATAAAGGAGGGATTGCTGCTGAAACAGACCAGCTCTTTCCAGAGGTGGAAAAAGCGCTATTTCAAACTGAGAGGACGAACTCTCTATTACGCCAAAGATGCCAAGGTGGGTTCAACAGGTGTCCAACACTCCCCTTTCCTCCATGCTGCACACACAGCCACAGCAGAGCAGTCTGGGAAGTTTAAACTCAGCTACTTCTACCTGAATTATTTGATTTAATGCTGCAAATGCAAATGCTGCAAACTTTGGTTTTAGGAAACAAAACTTTTCGAGGTCCAGAAACATTCTGATGCCACTCTCATGGGTGCCCCCAACTTGCATGAAGCATGAGAATGAGAGGAAACACCTGTTAAAGAATAAATACATTAAAAAAAAACAGCTTGTTTTATCTGTCCAAAACTCTCACAGTGAAAATGAAAATTTGATGTTTTATTGGGGGCTATTTTCTAAGCCAGCTCTCAGCTGCAACCACCAGCTTCCCTCAGCCTCTGCTGGTTGCCTAGCAACTGTTCCCAGCCCAGTGATAGAGTGTTAATTTGTGAGCTTTATGAGGTGTGTTTCGTTACCTTTGTACAGAGCAATGATCAAGGATTTCCCCGTCTTTCTAGATTCCTGTTGAACAAAGCAGGTTGTGCTGGATGTATTTTCATACAGTGATACGAGAGTGGTACCAGAACTCTTATCTAACAGTGTGTCAAACTCTCTTTCTTGACCCTCCAAGTTTTGTGTTTGACCATTTATTTCTAAACCTTAATAACTTATATTCTTTACTTTTTATGTTTGTTATATTTGCTTTTACCTTTTGAACCTTTCACTCTTGTTGACATCTCTTTCCTTTTTGCTTCTTGCCTAACCTCCTTGGTCTGGAACACACGCGTGTGTGTATGTGCGCTTGCCTGCATGTCTGAATGCACACTAGTCCGGCAGCGCGTTGGCGCGATGGCAGGAACGAGCTCTGCGCAGAGTGTCCAGGAGCCGCGTGTGCTGGCGGGTTCTGTCCGTGTGCTGGACGGGCGCGCGACGATCCCCGCCGCCTCTGGGTGCCAGCGGATCTGAGGAGGGCCTAGTGAGAATTCGGGTCAGCACAGCTCAGCCAGGGGAGGGCCAGACCACCAGGACGGCTTAATCGATACTAGATAGAGCTGCATTCATGTCATTTGTATCTGTAGGGTCAACACGGGTTTTATATCTGCTGATGATTAAGTATTTGTTTAAATTAATTTCAAATTCAATTGACAATATTTTTGTACCTTATGACATGAATGTGCTGTTTAGCATGACATAAGTACTTTAGGCTGTAAAACACATGAGACTACAGTATATATATATAAAATGCTTAAAGTGTCATCCTCAGTGAGGAGTATGGTTTCTATGACAGTAAAAAGGACAAAGTTTAGTCCCCTGAGAGGCAGAAGAAACCATACTGTTGTTCAAGCCAGCTACTGATCTGGCCTGCTGATACTGGGCTGTTGTTGGGGAATTTTAAATGTTAAATTCCCTTAAATTTTGAGGAAAAATGTACTTGACTCTTGTGGCGTCTCATGAGTCTTACTCAGGACAGCTTCCCATGCAAGTATACACTGAAGAAAAGAGTGAAAAGTCAGCATATTTTTACATCTCTGTGGTCAAACCAGGCACCCTTAAAGAATGTGTGTGGATTTTAGATTTACACACATACAAAAACAGGTGCAGAAATTCGCCCATCAATATTGAAATTATATTTTGAGCTGGTCAATGAAGGGCATTGATATCTCATCAGCCAGAGCAGTAACTGGGTTTGGCAACTTAATTTTGATCCTTTTATCGACCCGTAGAGTCCTCCGTTTAAGACTTTGTGTTGCTTGTCCTTCCCTGACTCTCTTTAAGGCCATGCTGAAAGTTTGTAACTAAAAGAAGTACTTTTAACTGGAATTTTTCCAAGCTTCTGGCTTCTTTCTGTCACGGCCGGAGAGTTAGGTTCATCTCTGTAGATAAGTGCCAACTGTCCTACATGTCCATCCACTCTGGTGTCTCCACGGTGGCCTGGCTGGCTGTGCTGCCCTGTGCTTAAGAAGCCCCACCTCCTCATTGATCCACCAGGAAGGCGTCATCTCAGCAGCACGGCAGCTTGTTGCTGAAACTCCTCTCCTTCTGACATGGATGGGTTAGTGAACAGGCTTATGAGCACTGAAATAAAGAACGATCTGCTTCTAGATTATATGCCAATGTTGCTCGATCCATCCATGCTTTCCAGCCAGAGTTAAAGCTAAACAAATGAAGCTTGAAAGGAAGTAGTAAACACACAGATGGAAGTGAAAAGATGGATTGAAGGAAGGAAAGGAGGCTGAGATGTTGCTGCTGAGCTAAGCTCTGGATCTATGGGTAACACAGGGTCTGGGTGCTTGTCTTTGTCCATCATTAACTGACAGCTTTCATTACAGCTTCCTTCAAATCAGTAAATACTGCAGCCTCCACATGGACACACACCTGACTGTGGGAAAGTGACTGAGTGAATGAAAAGAAAGAAAAAAAAACTCGATGAAAGTTAACACACACATACTGTATGTGATACAGCTGTAAAGCATCCAAGAGCTTTGAAGCTTGTATTTGGATTGACATGCCATTCATATTTACACCCTCCCGGCTGACACACACACACACACACATCAGAGCGAGCGTTGGCTGGTATCCACCTCCAACCAGGCCGGAGGAGAGCGTTGTTGACTGGGCATTCCCTCTGACAGCTGCAGCAGCTCACTGCTATCATACACAACACAAACACACACACACAGGCAGAGGGCATTCCTTTGATGACACTGGTTTTTGGCCTGCAGTCCTTTAAGAGCTCAGCTGCGTGCCTTACGCATCACAGCGCTGTTAGCATATCATGTTCCAGCTAGTAGATACTGGCCCTCCTCTCAGTCTGGCTCCAGCTCCGGCATCACACACAGATTCAATAAAACACAGGAATATTCACCACCATGGTGTTCACACTTTTCTCATTTAGGCCAAACAGCAGGAAAGGGGAAGGTCTCACCAAGATGTGCTGCGATGAAATGCATTTCCTGCCAGCTGGAACAAACCGAGTTATTTCAGGAGGTCCAGACAAACTGGGCTCTGTTGACTTTCATAGCTTTGAGACAAGAGGCTGATGCTCCACAGCAATCAGAACTCAGAATATCAGGAAGCGTACTGCCAAAGGCTTTAAAACTGAATATAGATATCGGCTTGATGTCGACCTGATATCGACTGATATAATTAAGCAGTTTATACAGACTGTTTAGTGACAAACATGTGGAAAGCTGTTTTTTTGTTTATTTTTCTTTGAAAAAATAAATCTGTGGGGCATGGGAACGGCATAAAGCCGCGCCCACTATGCTGTATTATGACGTTTCCTGATCTGCAGCACATGCAGCACAAGTATTTTTCTATTTTTGCATGAGGAATAAATATTACATTATTTTCAGATTCAATATCGATATTTGTATCTGTGTCTGTATCAGGGCTGCTCGATTTTGGAAAAGATCATTATCACGAACCAGCAACAAACTCTGTCTTCACGTGCGTTTTTGACGCCCAAATTGCGTTTGGTGTGAACACAGCATTAGACTAAAACTAAAGCTGTGCTGCAGGATTCTAGCAAACGTAGATGGTTTATGAATGTATCACAATTATTTTTATCCTTAAACTTGTTTTCTTCAAATACTAGCTTGATTTATTAAAATATCAAGCGCCCCCCCCCCAAAAAAAAAAAAAATCTTGTAGTGGAACCCTTAAAGGAACAGTACACCCTCAGAATGATGAGCCTTCATTTTCTACTCACCCTCATGCTGAGCAAGACTCTGGAGCACTTTTTTAATATCTCAAATGCAGCCGGGGATCGGGGAGGTTTTCGTTATCCGCTGACATTCATATGATGGGATTTGCTGGTGCCTGAAACAAAAAGGTCCATAAAAGTCCACCAAAACTTGCTCGTCCAATGTAATCCAAGTGTCCTGAGTGGGTAACGTCCATAATTTACTCCAACAACATCATTTAGTATATTTTTATAGCCTAGTAGAACATCATACTTCCTATTTGCGCGTTCATGCGAGTTCACGACACTACAAAAGCCGGGCAGACAAGATTGTGCCTTTCTTTCTGTCTGTCTTTCTTTTAAATCAGTAGCCGACCCCTCTTGTGTTTGTCCCAGTTTGTCCGCAGCTCGGTCGCTCTTAGCACAATGTAAACAGTGAATTTCTTCTTCTACGCTTGCATTATCGGCAGAGTAGGCACTGAACGCCACGGCTTCCATAGTGTCGTGAACTCGCATAAACGTGCATACAGGAAGTACAATGTTTGACTGTTTAGGCTATAAAGATATACAAAATGATGTCGTTTGGAGTAAATTATGGACGCTAACCACTCAGAACACTTGGATTACATTGGACGAGCAGTATGGAGGAATATTTCTAAGTTTTTGTGGACTTTTATGGACCTTTTTGTTTCGGGCACCAGTGAACTCCGTTATATGAATGTCTGCGGATAACAAAAACCTCCCCAATCTCCGGCTGCATTTGAGATATTAAAAAAGTGCTCTACAGTCTTGCTCAGCATGAGGGTGAGTGGAAAATGAAGGCACATCATTCTGTGGGTGTACTATCCCTTTAAAGGCGCTTTACCTGATTATGCACATTTTTGAACCATGAGTGAGGAGAACAGTTCGGTTTGAACTGTGAGCACACCCACAGCTGTTTTTCCCAGTGAGAAAAGCTCGTACTTTCCCTCATACTGTCCTCCCACACGACGTGCATGAAACACGCACATCTCGTACTCGTGCACAAGGAATCTCTCCACAAGAAACTAGTGACCAGTCAAGCCAGTTGCCATCACTGAGTGGCTATCTTCATCATGCTGTTTGCTAGTAACCAGTGTTTATCTTAGTGGGCTACTAGTCTATTCATGCTAGCCACTTGTTTTCATGAGCTATCACTTGGTTGAAAAGTTACGCATGTAAGTGGGTAGCTTCTCATCCACTGACATACTCATTAGTCTTAATTTCCCCCACACTCAGCAACATACACAATTTGTAGGTAGATTTTTTTTTTTTTTTTTTTTTTTTTTTTCCAATTTGAGCACTTCAATGTCTAGAAAATTCTGGACTCGCTGTTGTGAAGTTTGCTGCTCCACATACCACAAACTTTTTTTTTGTCTTCCTTCATTTAGTTAATCCAGCGGTTGCTCTCTGCATGACTTTTGCAGCTTCTTTACAGAGAAGTTTCATTTAAGATCTGCTTTGCTCTGGCCATGACAAGAAAACTCTCACAGCCTGTCACTGTCGTCATGCCTTAGTTAACACGAAGCTAAGTTCAACCCACTGTGTTGAAAATAATGTGAGAAAGCTCATTTTCTTTTTCATCTCTCTTCTCTCAACATGTGAATTCGTCTTCATACCTCCTCCTCTTCTTCTCCGCAGTCCCTTATATTTGATGAAGTGGATCTATCGGATGCCAGCGTCGCAGAGTCCAGCACAAAGAATGTCAACAACAGCTTCACAGTGAGTGCATCTTGCAGTCTTAGTACACACAAACACTCCAGATTACAGATGAGCTGGTTAGAGACATGCAGCATCACTTCTGCAGCCTGCATACCAGCTGTAGTGCGTTTATTAAAATATTTTGTAATACATTTGTGTAACTTTTCTTTTTCTTTTTTGCAGTTTTATGTTTAGAATAATGACAACGCACATACTGAATGAATACAAATGCGACAGTCAAGTAATGGAATATTATGTCTCTGACAAAGAATCATTAGAAGTTATGATCCTGCAGCATGTAGAGCCATCTACTGGCACAAACTGCAAATTACAACCAACTGAATAAACCTAACAGCCCCCAAATTAAGCAAGAAATTTCTTCTTGTTCTCTTCTTGATGCCATGACTCGAGGTCTCATTTATTACCTTCGCCAAGGAGTGGTGGATATCTCCGCTCACCATTTACCATTTTTTGCGGGATATTAAGCGCACTTGAGTACTACCCCTCTAGAAAAGGAGATTTAAACACATACAGGCTGCACATTTTTCAATAAGTAGCGGGTATCCACATTGTAACTAGAGCTGTCCCAGTCCTACTTTTCACTTCTGATACCGATACCAATGCCACAGGTCAAGTATAGACCGATGCCCAATATAGATACTTATAATTATACTTAGATGTGTGTTGGGCCAAAGATTATGCATAATGATCTGATACTTGATTTTATTCTTGGTTTATTTTAGGTATGTCCTCTTTTGTAGAACCACACCTCTAAAAACGTGGTTTAACAGGTTAATGAAATAAGTTCATAACAGGAAGTATGAGGAAAAACTGGCCCATTTATTATTTACCAATGCGTATGATGAATTTTAAACTAACAAACATAATAATATATAAAAATAATTACAAATGAATTAAGACTCAGTCGGGAAGAAGTGCTTGAAAGAAAAGCTGGAATGAATTTCCTGGATCTGCAAATTTTGACGCATTCTGATCCGATCCATGTTTTTTAACCAATATTGGGCCGATATCTGATACTGGTATTTGATCGGTACAGCAACCCTAATTGTAACAGGAGATGTTTACTCAGAAAGATGATTTTTTTAAAACCTTTAATTAGATACCAGTAACATACATGTAGGCCACATACCGTAAAGGTTTTTTTTTTCCGAGCAGTGCATGTACACTGCCTGGCCAAAAAAAAGTCGCCACCTGGATTTAACTAAGCAAATAGGTACGAGCCTCCTATTGGATAATTACTGCATGGGCGATTAACTTTCAGCTGGCAACAAGTTATTTAACCCCAACTGGTGCAATGACTCGCTTCTCATTTCCTAAACAACCATGTGGAAAGACATATCCGTGGTCTTGGAAAAGATGTTAGTCTGTCTGAGAAGGGTCAAATCATTGGCATCAAGAGGTGAAAACATCTAAGGAGATGCAGAAACTACTAAAACTGGGTTCAGAACAGTCAAACGCATTATGAAAAACTGGAAGGATAGTGGACCATCGTCTTCCAGGAAGAAATGTAGCCGGAAAGGCAGATGAAGTGATGCAGCATCATGCCTAGTGCTACTGTATGAGCCTGTGGGGGCAGTGTGATGATCTGGGGTTGCTGCAGTTGCTCAGGTCCAGGTTCAGCAACAGTATGAGCTCAGATAATGAGGTCAGCTGATACCTGAATATACTGAATGACCAGGTTATTCCATCAATGGATGTTTCTTTCCTGATGGCACGGCCATATTCCAAGATGACCGTGCCAGAATTTATCGGGCTCAGATTGTGAAAGATGGTTCAGGGATCATCAGACATCATTTTCACACATGGATTGGCCCCCACAGAGTCCAGACCTGAACCCCATTGAGAATCTTTGGGATGTGCTGTGGTCAGACTCTACAATCATCAAGATCTTGGTGAAAAATTGATACAACAGGATGCAAATAAATCTGGTGACATTGCAGAAGCTTCTGGAAACACAGTGAATGCTGCCGCAATCAAAGCTAAAGGCGGTCCAACCAAATGTTAAATGTTTGACCTTTTTTTTGTTGGCGACTTTTTTTTTGGCTGGGCAGTGTATATATACATACATATATATACAGTTTATATATCTATACTATATATATGTATATATACTGTATATACAGTCATCTTCAAAATTATTCAAGAAAAGGCTCCAATTAAAGAAAAGGATAAATTTACAATAATAATCTAAGTAACAGGAAACTAAAGAAACAAGTAATAAACAAAAATTTACAAAATTATAATTTAGTGAATTAGAATATTACTTGGTCTAGGGATTCTTTTTGAGTGGGCATACATAACATAAGTATTTAGTCCAATGAAAGGTGGTGGTCAAAGTGAATCATGCTTTTGTTGTTTGTTTGTTTTTTTTGAGTAAAGAGATTTTAGTTTCGATGGTTAGAGCAGGTACATATCATTACAGTAAGCTAGTTACAACTGAAAGAAAATAGCATTACTCGGGATTAAGGACCAAGTTAGGTGAAAATCAAGTTATAACTATATTTTAGTTGTTTTTATGATTTGATGTGAGTGGATTTGATGATGGTAAATCAGCTCTGATATTGTCTCTTATTGACTGCTGGCAAGAAATCATAGCATGTTTAAGCTTGAGATTTACAGCCCTTGCAGTTGACTCATTTGTCATAAGTCATCCAAGTTTCTTCTTTCCTTCCTTTCCTCTGCTGACCTCGGCTGCATTTAACCGACTTCCATCAGGACAAACTAGAAAACATGACTTTCTGAAGTGAATGATTCACCTCACATTTTATCCGCCTCACTGGAAAAACGCCACTGTTAAAATAAGTAAAACAGAATAAAAACAAGATTATTTTGCTTGTAATAAGCAAAAATATCTGCCAGTGGAACAAGTTAAAACTTTCTTGAGAAGATTTCTTGAAATAAGACTTCCAGCTTATTTCAAGATACTCTTGAAATTAACTGGAAAAACTCATTCTTAAATATATTTTACTGTTATTGTGAAGTTTTGTGTCTCATTATGTTTGTTTTATCAGAGATAGAGCTAAAAACAAGATGTTTTCAAGACTCTTTCACTTAACAACATATTTAGGATGCATTGTCTAAAAACAAGTTCTTGTATCTCACTGAAATGTTTGTCTTTAGGTGATTATGTCTTATATTGAGTGTGATTAGATATTTTGACAAGAAACTAGACAAATATTCTTGATAAGATTTTCAGTTTTTGCAGTGGGATTAGCCCGTCTTTTATATATATTGTCATCCTCATTTAATTCATACCCTCCAATTAAAGAAAAGGCGAAATTCACATTATAAATTCAAATAACAAGAAACTAAAGAAACTTATAATAAAAAGGAGTTCATTAGCAGTAGTTATTTAATTTATTCAGTCATCATACAATACATAAAAATACATCAGTGTTCACATTTGCAATCACGATGACTGTAAAGGTATAGGCTGAAACATAAGCTTATATTGTCTATCCTACAACAAAATTCCTAACTCAATCCATCAAATGAAGGAAGGAAGAGAAAAAATTAACTAGATATAAACTAGAAAATACGTTTTTTATCTAGAGAATGTTTTTTTAGGGATGCATGATATTGGAATTTTTGCAGATATCCGATATGCCGATATTTTAAAACTCATGTGGCTGATAAAAGATATCGATACCGATATTAAAGCTGAAAAAGCAGTCATTGCTAATAGCAGTTTTGTTATCCGTTTCTGACACTTTAAAAAAATAGGGAAATAGGGAAATAGGAAAAAACATCGATACACTGAAATATCGTGATATTTTCATATGACGATATCAAATTGATATTTAAAAACACGGTATCGACCTATTTTACTTAGAAAATTTTGCGAGATTTCATCATTCTCTTACAAAATCTCATGATATTTTGAGAATTCCCGCAAGATTTCGGAACAGAACGATGAAATATTGCAAGATTTCATTAATAAAATGGATGGATACCGCGTTTTTAAATGTCAATATGATATCAGCATATGAAAATATCACAAAATTTTGTGAATTCCCTCGAGACTTCGTAACAGAACGATGAAATATCACAAAATTTCATTAGTCAAATAGATCAATACTGCGTTTTCAAATGACAATATGATGTCAGCATATGAAATTATAGCGATATATTTTAGTGTATCAATATTTTTTCCCACCCCTAGTCTTTTGAAGTTTTAAAGTCTGTAAAAAAGAAGTTTTTGAAGAAGAAGAAGTTTTTTTTTTTTTTTTTTTTTTTTTTAGACTTCAGAAACAGTGGGCTGATTGGTTAAATATCGGTGGGGTGACTGATGTCCAACACTCAGTTTTAAGGCCGATATAGGCCGATACCAATTGCGGACCAATTATATCATGCATCCCTAATTTTTTTTCACCAATTTTTATCTTTTACTGTATTTTCCCGTTTTTCTTATCTCCTACTTGTGGCTGAAAATAAGATTCAGCAATCGTACACTTAAAAATCAAAAATGAATGAATTACACAAACGTAAATTCAAATTAGCCTAATTCCAAAATGTTACACCCACAACAGAAACACATCTCCTTTAAATGCCTTTTGTTGCTTTTGGCACAACAAACTTAAAACCATCTCTAAAGTCATATTTCCCTTCAGACATAGAGAAAAATCTTTGTGAAGTTACAGGTCGTGAATTTGTTTTTGCCTTGTACATTATTTGCATTATCCTGAAATATACTATATCATTAAATTTCAAAACATGTGACTTCAGAAACAACAAATAAAAATTCACAAATTATGAAATAAATTATTGCTTCTGAATTGTGCTTGGAAATAATAATAAACAAACAAACAAACAAACAAAAAAAAACAACTGGCCCAGACACATTAGAGCACCTTTCCCATGAACAGTGGGTCAAAATACCTGTCAACAGGTGTAGAAGTATTTTTAAACAATACAGAAAATTGCAGTGATAGCATCAAAGTTAGGGCTGGACGATATGGAAAAAAAGATTATCGATAAAAAAAAAATCTGTATCGATTGATATCAATATTTATAAAAAAAAAAAAAAAGAAGCCATTATCAAATTAAAAACTATTTTAGGTGAAGCTCTGGCCATTTAAGCTTTTGCTGAATGACCTACTTATAATAAAGATCACACTAAAGCTGTTTTCAGACTTGCTTTGCGGAACATGAGCGGTAAAGTCCATCTGCTCTTTAAACGGACTCATCTTTTCAAACATGTCACTTCCTTGTGGACTTATCGTGTCCCGGCGCTTTCAGACATCAGGAAATGTTGCGGAAAAGTCAGCACAGCCCCGCTCTCCCTTCAACTCTGTCCGGAACATTTTCTTGTGCGTTCGGCCAAACTGTGCTTCTATATCAAACTTTTATTGACCCTCTTATTTTCTATTAATAAAACCTCTATCGATCGATATATATCGATTTTGAATTACCGTCCAGCCCTAATCAAAGCGTTGCTCACTTTGGAGCCCCATCAGGCTTTTCAATGTGTTTTTTCTAAAGAATATTTCCCTCAAACCACAATTCAAAATCAGTGTCATGATTTTCATAGAATTTTTATTTATTTTTTATTTTTGTCCATTTTATCTTATTTCGCTGACAGCTGATTTTTTCCCCTTCTTTAATTTGAGGGTATGAATAATATTGAGGACAACTGTAGATAATATTTTATGTCTCTCAGCGTTGCTCCTTATGTTTTGTCACATGCATCTCATCAGGACACGTTCTCTGAGAGGAAAACAAGCGGTGCTGCTGTGAATGGATGCTTGTTCTAAAAATAGAAAAAAGCAGCTGAGTGTGTGTGTGTGTGTCGGGGGGGGGGGGGGCATTGAGGGAAGTTAACATGAGTATTGAGAGCAATGAGGATAAAAACAGAAAGTGAAAGAGCTAGTGGTGCCCTCTGTTTTCTATAAATGTCTCTCCTCTCCAGGGATGTAGCTATAAAAAGGAACATGGAGGAGGATGGAGGGGTGGGGGGCAGTGCCCTGAGGAGAGCACATGGCTGTTTTTTTAGCAACGCCTTGAAATGCTTCACTGACTACCTGCTATGGCTTAATGTCTGCCATAATAAAAAAGGAGATTACGTGAGCCTGTTGCGTGTGTGCAGCATATGTGGTGACAGTGATCTGATATGCTGCCTGGATAAACACCTCTGATGCTTCATGTGTGTACATATCACCAGTGTGTACCACATGCATCACTGCATGTACCACTGCTGCTGCTTGAGCTTAGCCAGGACGCTCTTGTGAAGGAGATTTAAGAAATCTCAAGAGCCCTATTTGTCCTGGTTATGTAAATAAATTCAGAAAAATGCTCTTATGAGCATCAGCATCCCACTGAGAGGAAGAGGGAGGAGGGAGGGAGGGAAAGGAGTGAGCTAAGGAGAGCCAAAAATAGAAACATGGAATCAAGGACGTATGGAGACGAAGGAATGATGTTGAATGTGTTATCTGAGGAGAACGTCAGCGGAGCAGCTTCAGAAAGGTAGAGCAGAGGAGGAAATCCTGCGGTGATGTCACTTCAGCGCTGACTGCGTTTGCACACATGCACCTCGGGGGGGTGGGGGGAAGAGGGGTAGAAGCAGAGTGAGGAGGGAGCCGGGCAGAAGGGGGCAAGGAAAGACGCAGGACGGGGGAAGCGAAGGAGAAGCGAAGCCGGGACAGACTGACATGAGGACACGGTGAAACAGAGAGGTAACCTGACATGCTGACACTTCACCTGCATGCGCACACGCACGTCTGATCCAGGGGAAGACCGGGCTTCATCTGCCTGCGAAGCCGTAGCAGGCTCTTCTGCATCTGCTTGCCCCCCCCGCCCCCACTCCCCTCCCAACACCCCCCGAGGAGGCTGGCTGATGTTGCTAGCGTCCTCTGCGCAGGTCGCTGCTGCTCGGGTGAACAGTTTGTACAAGATTGAGTCATGCCAGTGCCGAGATGCTTAACGCGGCGTGCACATTCATGTGGGCGCCCTGCAGATGACTCCTCAGCATTATGTGCAGGCTTCTGTTTTAACACAGCGGGAGGGGGAGGGGTGGGCGACCAAGGACATCCTAGACATACCAGCAAGATTAAAGAGGAATTAAGCAAGTTAGAGTGAGTGTTATGTAATTGTCATAAATTAGTTCATCAAGGGAAATAACAAGAGGAGCGCACGATTTGGGGAGAACATCCAAACAGAGACGTGCTTTTCTGCATCAGTTTGTCATGACTGTATATCTAAATGGCCTTTCTGTTCATGTGTGCATGAAATACAAACAACCAGCTGGTCCTGTCTGTCTGTTTGCAATCCTTCCACTCGTTTAAGCAATATTTTCACTTGTGTTTTGGAGAGGAGCCTGCGTGTGTGAGTGTACTATGAGGCTGCTGTTGTAGCGTGTAGACGGAGCACCTTGAGGTCCACGTGAGGGAGCGCTCAGCCCAACCCAAACGCTAAACTCATTACCGACTCGGCAGGAAAAGCCCGCCTCTCGCACCGACTCTGCTGCTCATTGGCTCGGTTCTGTTATTAGATTCTGCTTCCAGTCTGCGGGGAAATTCACATTGTGCACTTACTCATGGATGAAGTGCTTTAAGGAAATGATTATTTATAGCAGCTGCGATTGTTGTTCGCCACCTCCTTTTCTATTGTGCTGAAAGATCCCCGATCAGCGCAGCGCTGTTTGCGTGTAAGCAAATGTTGCCCCTCATTATCTCCGCCAGTTGCCTCTCTGTCTCTTCGGATATAGATGCTGCACATTTAGCTCGTTTCTGCCCCCACTTATCATTGCACACTCGTCTGATGTATTCATCTGTGAAGGTCAGTCATCAAGAGAGGTTTTCCGCACTTGAGGGATGCCTAGAGACATTTTTGGAAGCAGCCATTCCCTGTTTCCCCTGGCAACCAATCCTATCGCTACTCTGTTTCACACACACATCAAAAGACTCGCATACGCAGACAGACACAGTACACCAGCAGAGAGACAGGATGATCTATGTCCGAGGGGATCAATTTGCTGGTGTGCATGCGAGTAGACACACGGAGACTCAAGTGCACGGCCGCATGCGCTCCAGCCCTGGTGGGCGATGAAGATGTATTGTGATGAACGGCTGAGAAAAAGCAAGAGTCCTGAGAGAGAGAGAGGAGAGAGAGGAGCCAGAGGCTGCCAGAACAACAGATTTACTTGTACATGCGGAATAAATTCTAAATGGCTGATTGGCTGGGATTTAAACGTGCACTGCAAAACACACACATGCACACACACAGCCCATGTGAACAGTAACAAGGGAGTCGTCGTCTCCACTTAGAAAAAATAGGAAGAAGGCTGATGTGATTAGCTTTATTATCAAGTGAGGGCGAGGAATCACGCACACAAAATGCACAAAGGCGTGAATTATATTTGATATCTTTCTTTATTTTCTGTGTGCAGGTATGACAGATATTAGGGATAGATGCACGTGTATCTCATTCAGGACTCGAACTTGAAAATTTCAATAGCAACGGCCGGTTTTTCAGTAAAGAAGGCAGGAACCAGCGTTTTTGCTGTTTTTTAGTTCTTCCTTCGACAATGCTCCAACTCTTAACTGAGATTCATGACATTCAGGTTGAGAGATTCTCCCTAATCCACTTAAACAAAGTAAAGAAACAGGCTTAATGGAGGGAATATGTCATCAAAATTTAATTACACAAATGACGATGAATTAGTGCTTCAAAACACATGACATAAAAATGCATTCTGCCATTTTCCATCTACTTTTATTATTTTTCTCAACTTGTAGTGATAAATAAAACAAAGTGATTGTAAATGTTTCTGCTCAGTTGGTTAAAGCTGCTTTTTATGAAAAAAAAAACAAAACAGCTCTTTTTCCATCATAGCTTATGTTTCGATGGAATTATGATCAATAGAATTGGACCTCTTGGGGATAAAATGTGAACAAAATCTTGGTTCATTAAGCGGAAAAAATCCTCAAATTGAGCATTTATCTAAACTGCTGCTCAGCTGTTTTGTCAGAAACAACCTCGCCGATTGATACATCTGTCACTCATACGAGACAAGGAAACGATTGTAAACACAGACAACAATCAGATTCCAAGAATTCTTCCAATGAAAGTGTAAATTATTCTCTTTTGCTTTAAGTATAAAACAGGCCTGCTGAAGCAATGAGATACAAATTGTTTTGTATCTGTATGGTGGTGTCTGGATACTCAACAAAGGTATATTTTGCCTGGCTGGTACTGAAGTATCAACTCCAGGGTATTGATCGGCCCGTCTCTTTCCCCAGCCTGCCACCTTCCATCTTCAGAAAGAATGAGCGACTACGCCCGGGTTATGGTGTTGCTATTAAATCTGAGTTGCATTGGAGCTGCAGGACTTATAACTGGTTAAACAAATGAGAATAAGAATTAGAATAAGAATTTTCACTTTTTTAATCCCGATTGGGAAAATCATCTCTGCTTTTAACTAGGTATGTTCAATATTGGCTTTTTCACAGTTTCCAATATTGTCGAACTCGGAATTAAATTCCGATATCCGATATAAACCAATACTGATACATGCAGACAACTATGAGGTTGTATGGCTCATATTTTGAGAAATACAGCTATATTCTGCTCTGATAGCAAATATCCCAAAATAGCCTTAACTCAGCCAGAGGAGTTCAATTAAGACATCAGATACTAGCAGGTATTAGTCAACATGCTAATTATAATGTTTCTGATAACTTGGTAATAGGGACGTAACGATTACCGGTAAAATGGTTAACCGTGATAAAATTACCAACGATTTGTTATATCATTTCAAAATACAATTATCATTATAACCGTGACTGCATTTTGAAAAACTCCCAGTGATGCTGCTCATTGGCTGGTAGCAGTCGCAGTTTGCAATGCTAATGCTAAATGTTTAATCTGTGAAAACATGGCGAAAAGCAATGAAGGCACCCACATATACTGTGCTCTTGAGAGTTTTTCCCCTTTAAAAGAGGACAAAGTAGACATTTAGAGCCATTTTGGATATTTTTAAAGAGGCGGGGAGTATTTCTATAATACTGCAATAAAAATAATAACTGTGATCATTTTGGTCACAACAACCGTGATATGAAATTTTCATATCATTACATCCCTACTTGTAACTTAACCAACAACTTAAAACCAGACATGTTATAAGCAGCTTCAAAGCAAGTCAGTCTGTAGCAGCAGCAGCTGCACTGTAGTCACATGACTCTGAAAGGAATGCTGGGATATGAAGTTCTTCCACAATAACAGGGACTTTTCTACATGTTGGACTGCAGCTAATGGAACAAAATCTCACAAGATTAGAAAAATTATACCAATATTCAAAAGCGGTTTACCTAAGTGCCGTGTCGGGGACTTGTACCCGGGTTTTCCAGACCAAAGGCTCCAGCATTAACCACTAAGCTACCCACTCCCCAATCTGAGGTGAAAAGGACTCGTCCTGATGAAAAGAAAGTCTTGAGATGTCGAATCAGAGTCCATAAACCATAAATCAAGCCCTCCATGCTGCATCCCATGTGACCTCCCTCAAATGTGACATGCAACAAATCAAACAAACCCACCTTTACTTTATTAAGATCTCCATTGGCTACTGAAGCATCAGTTGCTATTCTTTCTGGGGTCTCCCATCTGATCTGGGCCGTCTATTTAAGCTGCGCTATGACTCTCTGCTGCTTCTGAGAACAATGCACACTGGTTTCCAGTTAAAAAAGAAAATATTATTCAGTATTTACCCCATTCTTTATTAAAACATAAATGCACAGGGACTGACAGGATCAGCGCTAAACTACAATTATTCCCAATAAATCTTTTTTTGTTGTTGTTTCTCCAGCTTGAAAGATGGCTGGCTGAGCTGTATTTTGAGAACCGTCTGTCGAAATGAAACCAAGATTTATTTGCAAAGCCAAGCAACATAATTAAGTTTGAAAGATTTTATATAATCTTAATTTAATCAAGAAAAATTCCACTGATTCCACTAAAAATACCTTTTCCAAAGAAGAAAACAAGACAGTAACTTTAAGATCATCACTTGGATTTACAGCTAAAATAAGCGGTCAGAGGCATAACATGGACAAAAAGTTAGTGAAGCCATTACATACAGTAAATAATCCCTTAAATTCAACTAAAAAACGAACTAAAGAACTAAGGGAGCGATTACGCCATCATTCAGTATTCACTGTCTGTTGGGAATTTTGCTTTAACTAAAAGAAGAAGTTAATGATCCGGAACTTTTTTGGGGGGGATACCAGTAATAAACCGTCCATATAATGCTCATCTGAGACGGAGCAGACTAAATACCTGGAGAGTCTAAAGATGAGGAAGAGTCTGTATTAGCTCATGTTATGTAACCCTGCTCTTCTGTATATGATTTCACGCCTGGTTCTACCTTGTTTGCACCAATGTTCCCTCCAGTTTTCAGATCGCTTTCTATGGAAAAGAATTCCACTGAAAATGACGCATTTATTCATTTCTGTAAACCAACTTCCTAATTACAAAAATGTAAACATCCCACAGTGAAATTATTCCTGTAAAGCAAAGCATCGGAGGTAAAATCAAACACGTTCATGTTCCCTAGATAAAATGATCTGCTTAGTGGCGTTTATCTAGCAGCAACATGTGGCTGTAAAGCAGATGGTTAGCTAGCAACGGCAGCCCTCATGCAGAAAGAAAAGCAGATGTATCTCACCAACGTGCATGAACACTCGTGCACACAACACACGAGGGTTGTACCTGTTGTTTTCCACACCTTGCGAGGGCCTCAGGTGCTGCTTTTTTTTAAACAGGTCCATGATCAGAGAGACTTTTTTTTCTGTTTCATGGAGCAATCCCTTGGCTGATGATGATGTGTTTACCCTACAGGATGTGTGGACTTCACAGTAACACATTTATCCAATTATTGCAAAAGTGGGTGTAATTGAAGAAAAGAATGGACCTCCACAGCAGCTCCACTGTACAGCATCAAATTATGGAGAACAGTAGGTCTGAAATGGTGTGTTGGTAAATCAGGGAGCACTTTGTAGGAGAATAAGATACTAAATGAACTCCCAGTTTGCTCACACTTACGCCAGGCGGCCAGAAAATGGGTCATTAACCAAAAGATGGAAGCAGATCTTGCCACCTGCCATATTATGAAGTAATGCACTATAATTATCTTACACAAATAATACACAAAAAATCCCGGATTGGCCCCTCCTCTTCCTCCAGAACTGCCCTCATTCTTGGTGTCATAGATCCAACAAGGTTTTGGAAATATTTCCTCAGAGATTTTGCTCAATGTTGGCATGATTGCATCACACAGGTGCTGCAGATTTGTTTGCTGCACATCCATGATGAGAATTTCCGGTTCCACGGAGCTCTGAGAAGTTGATTCCGGTCGTTCTGAGCATGCTCCTGCCCATGGACACTGAAGTTTATGTGAAACAAACGTTGAACTCGAGCTAGCTGGCAGACATAAAGTAGTGTGTAAATGAAAGTGAAGTGAAAATCAGTATTATTATGTGGTTTTCCATGTTGTAGCCAAAACAAAAAGGAGAAGGAACCAGGGTCTTTACCTCCGGGTAAACATACTGTAAGCAGACATAAATATTAAGGGGGAATGATAATTATTAGGCCGATAACAGAAAATTATTTAATCATTTCAAGTCCGATATATGACGACTTGCCCCGATAAATATATGTATATACAATATATTTAGGACTGCAGATGGGATTTTTAAACTGGGGGTAACCAAATGATTTTATTTTTGTGTAAAACTCAAGCTGCTTCCAAACCAGTTTTTTTAGTGTAGACACTAGCTACCCCATACAGTTGGAATTTTTAAGATCGCACGCACAGAAGTTGAAAATCACAGTTTTAAGCTTGATAAGTCTTTTTGGTTTTGTTAATAGTTTTGATGTCATGATTAGGTATGTATGTGTGTTATTAGTTATCAGTATCAGCCTTTAAGATATATGTATCAGTTATCGGCATCGGTTCTCAAAAAAAGTTATCGTGCATCTCTAATAAATATGTTATGTCTGCCCCCTGTCCAATCAGAACCCTCCACAAACCCCAGATCTAAAGCGGAAAAGGCGTGTTTTCCATGTAAATCTCAATTTGGAATTACTATTTCCATATAAACATGAAGGAGAATAATTTAATTCTGAATTATTCTGAATTAATCCTGAAACGAGGTGTGCCAAATCGGATTGTTTATATTGGATTGCAACAATACTGGCATTTTTTTTTACATCGGTGGAAAATGCTATATTATGACATCATATGACCAGTGCATCCCAGTGGAGCTCCACTGGACTACTGAAAGGGGAAGGCAGATCAAAGCAGATCAGCAGGTATCAACTTCAAACTATCAAAAAATGGTGTTTAAAAGAAAAACCAAACTAGAAAATCAGTTGAAATTTAAGTAGAATCTGAAGCGGGTTTATTTATGTCAAGTTGGACAAACGGAAAAAGGATTTTACTGTGGATTTTTCTTGTGTGGCCATCAATATCGTCTGTGATATTGGTATTGCATAATTTCTTTTTTTTTTTAAAAAAAC
Source organism: Atherinomorus stipes (assembly GCA_023101725.1). Taxonomy (NCBI): domain Eukaryota; kingdom Metazoa; phylum Chordata; class Actinopteri; order Atheriniformes; family Atherinidae; genus Atherinomorus; species Atherinomorus stipes. The sequence continues at coordinate 151,678 of JALJCO010005957.1, forward strand.
ATTTATATATTTTTTTGGTGGTATCAACCACCCCCAACTAATCTTTAGGGTTTCTTTACAGTACAGAGCATCTGTTCAGTTTTCAGTTCAGGTGAAACCGTCAGTATTAAAAAATATATCATTTTAAAAATCAAGCTCAGACAATATGACAAAATATATCATGATAATCGTTTTTTTTTTTTTTTTTTTTTTTGCCATGTCGTCCAGCTCGTCTTCCAAATTAAAAAACATCATGTAACCGGGGTCAATCCCAGAGATTGTGTGTGAAAGTCCCAGCAGATCAGCTGTAATACTAATACAGACCTGCAGGTACAGTTACTGGTGAGTTGGGTCAAAGGTCTGATTAAGCAGTGGGATGAGACCAGTTTGTTCCTGGTTTCTTGCAAGGAGGAGGCGGATGAAGCACACACCCATCCTGAGCTGTTAAAGTCTGACACGAGGAGATAATGCAACAGTTCCTGCCCATGTGTGTTTAGCAGAGACTATTGAGACTCGTCTTGTGCATTTTTAGCCCATGTTTTGTCTTTATTACTGGTTTTCATCACAACACCAAGTCTTAATGTGCTAAATATGGGAATATACAGTATATTACCGTTTCCTCTGAAGCCTTCTCATAGATGGTTTTCAGTTAAATTCAGACCATATTAAGATCTGAATACTTTCTCAGGCTCTCATATATCTTTTTATAGGGTTCCTACAGGGTCTTCAAAAGTCTAAAAATGTCTAAAATTCTGAATTTTAAATTTAAGGCCTTATAAATCTTAAAACCAGCCAGCTTTTCATCCAAGGTCTTAAATTTGATCTAGACAAGTCTTAATTTTTTACTTTTACTCACTCCTGAGATTACTCTGAATATTACACTGCAATCAGAAGTTGATTCTGTCCGTCTGTCTAAGCGACTCAGATGGCTATGAGTGCTGCTATGGGGTGACTGAACTGTAAATCCTGTGATGACTAGAAGAGAAATGGCCCAGTTTGTGCCTATGAGAGGATGCAAAACTATGTCACAATCATGTGTCTGTGTGAACTTTTGTGGACTTGTTTCCATGGTTTAAAGTTTTCTCTCTCAGATCTTTTGGGAAAAATCTCATCATGTCCTACAGTTATGCTGACAACCTCAGTGTCACGGCTGGATATAGACAGATTTTAGTGTTAGGTTTAGGGAAGCACAATATTGAAATATTGGCCGATATCCGATATGTCGATATTTTAAAACTCATGTGGTCGATAACCCATATTGATACTGATATTGAAGATGAAAATATAAGCAGTCATTCCAAAGTCAGCCATTCAGCTCGCATCCGAGCGCCATTCGTACAGTATGAGGACAGACATTGCAAGCTGTGAACTTTTAAACTCTATGACTGATTCGCACAATTTAAGTTGGAGCTGCGAGCAACGATTGAAAAAATTGCACAGTGTATCCCAGGCTTTAATTATAGTTTTGTAAATTTTTATTTATTACGAGTAAGTTTCTTTAGTTTCTTGTTATTTAAAGTACTATTGTGAATTTAATCCTTTCTTTAATTGGAAGGTATGAATAATTTTGAGGACGACTGTAGCAGTATTTTTAAAGAATAAAAAAAAACTTGCGCGTAACTTTGCGATTAATCACGATTAAAGATTTTAATCGTTGCCCATTACTAGTTTTTACGTCAATTTCAGTTGCATTGATTTAGTCTGTTTTTAAAGCAACCTTTTTTTCTTGTTTAATTACTAAATTAATAATTAAAAAAAGCTTTTAATTTCTGAGATTATTTGAATGTTTCTTTAAATTTGATTAATAAAGGTCTTTAACAGATCTTAAATTTAACTCACTTTTTTTTTTTTTTTAATGTCCGTGCCGTTTATTTCAGGCTTGTTTATGAAGGCCTGCAGATCCGACCGTCCTCTCTTTAAGCAGTATTTCAGCTTCTGACATTTATTTTGCCCTCTGATGACTTCCAGACAAAATGGATCCAGTTTTTTCCAGTAATGTCATGCACACTTTTAGGCTCTCCTCGTAAATCCCGCCAGCGAGCCGTTTCACAGCCTTATTCAGAAAACATTTGCTTCACGGTATCCGACCTGCACAAGACTGTAATTAATGGTAGACAGTATGTCTCAGAGAGGGTGAGAAACATCAGGATCACTGCTGCTGCATGTTTATTTATTAGTGTGTATCGTGTGTGTGCCGCCATTCAGCCTCACTGCTCTCACCATGAACAGAGATAACATGAGTTAGAAAGAAGAGATGAGGGAGCATAAATAAGTGATGGGGTGTTGAAAGGGTGCTTTATGTCTACAGGGACTGTCCTTTAAACACACCAACACACACACATACATGAGAAGTGGAGGCAAAAGGGGGGAGAGGCTCTTCTTCGCCTGTCAGCACATATCTGCCTCAAAGCAGGATGCAGAGCGAGCAGAAAGAGGGAGGAGAGGGGAAAGGATGCTGAAGCCAAGGAAGCATCCAACTTAAAAAGGTGTGAGTGAGCTAGAGTTAATGAGAGAGTGGGAGACAAAGCGCGAGGGAGGGGGGCTTCTCATCCTCTCCCTGCTTTAAAGACCGAGTTGGTCGCTCTTGCTGCTCAGAGGCACCGCTCGCTGGAGGAGGAAAGCGCTGGAAACATCTCTCTCTTTTCAGCATCTGTCTCCCTGCCTCTCCCCTCCAGGTGATCACTCCGTTCCGAAGGCTCATCCTCTGCGCCGAGAACAGGAAAGAGATGGAGGACTGGATCAGTTCGCTCAAGTCCGTCCAGTCCAGAGAGCACTACGAGGTAAGCGCTACCCAAATCAACATGTTGGCAGATCTGTGACTTTTGTCTGAGTGTTTGCTTGTGTGGAGGGGGGCAGAGATGGAGGATAAGAGGAGGGAGCGTTTGGAGAAAGTGCTGCGGCAACAATAGATCTAAGATTAGGCGTATCCGCTTCCAGTGAAATTAAATCAGTGCTGAATGAATATGATAAAAAGAAAAAATCAGGTTGTTGTGGTCAGAAACGAGAGCTGTAGGAAGTAAAAGCAAAGTGCATGCAAAGACCTGCAGGCGGTCACAGGTGCACAAGTATGTGGGCAAATTTATAGCACAGAAAGCTCGCTCAGAGTAATTATTAACCAAAGTGAGCCGACTGCAACCGTCTGAGGCTTTCACTCATTAGCAGAGAGCATATGTTGATGTGAGTCCCTCTCTGTGCTCGTCTTCATCGTCCAGGACATAACCTGGAAACCACACCAAGAAAACAGTTGACCTCCTCCGTTTGGAGCGTCCCGCTGTCACTGAAGATGTGAGCTCTGGGCTGAGTGTTGACGGGTCGGGGCGAGCTCAAAGCAAGGGGGGGGGGCAAGAGAAACGCAGGCAGAAAGCGGCGCTGAATTTTAATGTCTCTGATTTGAGAGGGAAATCTTATATAAGACCCCATCCCTCACCCCCTTTACTGCACTGCGGTGCAGCAGCAACCCCAGAGCTCGCACACACATGTGCGCACACGCAAACACACCCCGGCGAAGATCTCCACAAGACAGCATCTCATTACTGACTTCTCCTGTGTGGCGCGGCGAGAACGCCAGTGACCCACTTTGCAAGCACCTGTTACAGTTCCACTTACGAAACGCAAAGTGTGTTGGGGGGCTGCATCAACTGCTGTAGACGCAACGCCCACGCCTCCTACATCAGCTCCACGCCGTCCAGGCACTTCATTAAAAAAGATCCAAAACCACGGTCACATCAGTGACCAACTCTCTGTTATCATGAGGTTCTTATCACAACTCCTAACAAATTATTACTGTATAAAATCACCACCAGATCAGCAGGATTTGACTCTTTTATATAAAAAAACAAACATTTCTTTAGTAGTTTGGACATTCTGAACCATCCAGATCAAGTAAATCTGGAACGACCATCTTATTCACATTTCTGAAACAAATACCTGAACAATCTAAAATAGGCAAATGAGTCTGCAGCTATGATTGCTTGCAGAGCTTTAAGCGGTGTTGCACATGAGCCGATTGTTAGGAAACATGGCCCCTTCGCACCCTCTTGACAAATCTCTGGAAATTCAACTGTTTATGGAGACACTTTAGCCAAATCCCCTCTTCTTCAGGAGGATGGTTACCCCAGGAGAAAGCTCTCCTTCATTCTGAATTAATTACAGACTATTTGGAGTTCTGATGACTGCAAAGCTGAGTGCATTTACCCAATATTAAGAATTAACCAACTGGAAATCCTCATGCCAGGGCCACTTTAATCAACATCCTCCAACAGGGCTGAAAAAGGGGGAAGCTTGTATGCAAGGAGTGAATGACCTGAATCTGGTGTTTATAAAGTGTCTTAAATGAACACAGTTAGTTGTAAACTATATTTTTCATGTGAAACAATAATGCCAGCTAATAGAACAAGTATAATTTGCATATTTTTATCATGAAGTGGTTTTACTTGCTTTTCTGTGACTGTCATTCTGGTGCTGCCAACCTATTTTTAACCTCTTCTTTGCCAGACGGCACAGTTTAATGTGGAACATTTCTCAGGGATGCACAACTGGTACGCCTGCTCCCACGCACGGCCCACCTTTTGCAACGTCTGTAAAGATAGCTTGTCTGGGGTCACATCTCATGGCCTCTCCTGCGAAGGTGAGTAACACAAACACACACAGCACAATAGTTGTGTTTTTTCTTTTCAACCTGCTTTTTTCCCCCTGTGATCCTTTTGGCTTTGATGAGCTTGCCTCCCTTTTAGGCTCAGATTATTAAACAAGACCTGCAGAACATTCAGCTAAGTGGTCGTCTTTTTGAGTCATAGACAACAGATTTCATCTGTCCCATAATATTTAAACTTAGAATTTATCAAATAGTTTTTCTTTAGTTGCATCAGGCAGCTACGGAGACCTGATTCTGCAGATTATTCACATAGAGCTTAGACAAAGTGAATAGTGTTAAGTAGAGATGTCCGATATTATCGGCAGATATCGGCATAAAAATGTGATATCAGAAAATATTGGTATTTGTTCTTTTGGGCCAATATTTTTGTCAAAGAAATCTCGCAAGATCTCGTTGTTCTGTTTTGAAATTTCACGAGAATTTGTTCCATTAGCAGCTGTCCAGCATTGGTAAAGTTCCTGTTATTGTGGAAGAGCTTCATATCCCAGCATTCCTTTCAGAGTCATGTGACTACGGTGCAGCTGCTGCTGCTACAGACTGACTTGCTTTGAAGCTGCTTATTAGGGATGCTCCGATCCACTTTTCTCCGATCCAATCCGATACCGATACCTGGGCTGACCCACTGAGCATTTTTTTGGTCTAAAATATGTCTAATAGACGTCTAATTGTTCTTAGACATCTAGGCTAAAATCGGTCTACCACTGGTCTAAAAGTGAAAGGTTTTTTTTAGCCGTCTAAGCTTAGACAAGCTTAGACTAAATCTAAACTGCGCTGTACATTGATCAATGACTGGCCAAATGTTTTGATCCAACATTTGACCATCATTTATACAGCCTACAGTTGTTTTTTAATATTATATTGAATAATAATCGATTAAATTATAACGTCTAGATTGGGCTAAAATATAGGCTGATTACAGTCGGGTGAATTTCGGTCTAAACTTAGACGAGACATCTAATAGTTATCTTTGGCTCGCGGGGAAGCATATCGGCTGATAATCGATACCGATCTGATACTTCTTTTGAATCAATGAACTGTATACCTTGCCATGTGAGTGAAGGCATCAGGGTTGACAAACATTTTGGCCCTGATTTACAAAGAATTCAAATAAAGAGTGCTAATTTATTTGCCGCGTTGGTAAATAGCGTGCGGTGTCTCTTCAATGTTTGCGGGTGATCTAGGAAGATTACACTTGCAATCCGTAACAGGCGCAAACAGCAGTATTTCAATGAGAATTTAGCTGTGTTATTGCTGTGCCATGGAAAGTTCAGAAGAGCATGTGGTAAATGTAAAATGAAATTCGACCTGATAGAGAGATGTTAGTTCCAGAGATATGATATGAGCCAAATAAAAAAACAACATATAAGATGAATTTGATAATTATACAATAAAAACAATGCAGCAGGTTTCCCTGGGGGTCGTTAGAAGAGGCCAGTTTATAAGGACATGGATAAGGAGACGCTGTTGAGGATGGTCTGATATTACGCACATGGTGCGCGCTCTTTGGCACAATGTCAGGCATTGGACCTGTGTAATTGCCCCCCACCCCACGCAAAACTCAGTAAAAAATAGTATCAATAGTTTGTGCTACGTTACTGGTTATTTTCACTGAGTTTTGTGTGGGGTGGGGGCCAACTTTATGCAGGGCAGCAACCTCAGAGCAGCAGCAGGAGCAGCGGTGTAGAGAGGAGGAACCGGGTCTGGAGAGGAGGAGTGTGCAGGAGCTGATCCAAATTCAAAAATATGGCATTGGCAAAAAATAAAAGAAAATAAAAAGACGTAATTAATGTCAGCTTTAACGACCATGATGCTGCAGATGTTCTGATTCATCTGTCTAGAATAAACCGTGTTAAACAGTGATGTTGATTGTTATTTAATTAAATAATGAAAACTTGACGTGTCGCCTGCACACCTCATGACAAATGATTTTGACCCAATGCTGCATGTCTGCAGTCCTGTAGGCAGCACTCTTTCAGCCATCAGTACATACAGCTGCCAGCTAATACCTGCTTATCAGACGTGCTAAAACATGCAAATTTCTTGCACCCGCTTTCCGTTGCACGGTTGATAAATCACATTGCTTGTGTTAAGCTGAGTTGTTTGCATAGTCTCCTCCCAATTTTTTGCGCGTTATGGAAGAAACACCCAGATTGCATATTCATGTACAGCAGACACGCAAAATGGATAGCGGGGCTATTTTGCCCATTAACAGCCGCAAACATCCTTTTGCTCTGCTTTGTAAATCAGCTCCGGCGGATTATTGCGTGTGTAATGAAGATAGCGCTTGTTTTAGCATGCGCAAGCCTTTCGTAAATCAGGGCCTTAGCCTTGTTTAAAGAAAATTAACAAATTAACACATACACAGTATAAATGTACTTATTTTTTTTCTATTAACTGATATTGATAAAACAGAAATGACTGGATCGGAATGCGATCTGATCCAGCTAGTCAGTCGGAGCCGATTTCTGATCCAGATATCAGGTCAGTGCATCTCTACAGCTCATAATATGTCTGGTTTTAAGTTGTTGGTTAAGTTACCAAGTTGTCAGAAACATTATAATTCGTCACATGTTGGCTGATACCTGCTAGTATCTGATATCTGGCAGCCAGATGTCCAAAATGAACTCTGCTGGCTGAGTTAAGGCTATTTTGGGATCTTTGCTCTCAGAGTAGAATATAGTTTTATCTCTCAAAATATGAGAGATACAACCTCACCGTTGTCTGCATAGATTGGTATCGGTTGATATCGGAAATTAAGAGTTGGACCATATCGATATATTTTATATTGGTAAAAAAGCCAAAATGGAACATCCCTAATTTTAAATTTGGAGTGCAGGTTTGTTGCAGCCTCAGATCTGGCAGATTCCTTCCAACATAAAGTGAAAACTAAACAAGAGCTTTTTTAGCTCCGATGGCACGTTTTCCTTGTGCTCTTTTTTTTTTCTTTTCTTTTTTTTTTTTTTTTTGCTTTTTTGCTTTCAGTCCATCTCAAAAACAAATGATTCATGTGAAATCAGGACTTCAAGCATGAGGGAGCTTAAAGCTCACTGCCTAGACATGAACTGTTTTTCTGCACCAAAGCTCAACAAATGAGATGGAGAATGCAAAGTTTGCGTGTTTCTGTGACCATATGAATAAGAAATACACCAGATTTAAATAAAACATTTTTTTGGCAAATATTGTCGCCTTATGTAACTCCCTTTAGCCTGATGAATTTTGTAGCATCTCTCACTCTAGTTTGCATCTCATTGGAAAGACTTCCTGCTCTCTTTAAACACTGCACACACTATTGCTGGAGTCGCTTGTTTGGAACAACAAAGCGAGGCAACTGCAGGCCCATAGGTACGCTAGGAAGGTATATGTTGTGTAACATTTGTGAGTCACTGAAATGAGAAATGTCTTTTTCTCAAATATCTGTCCAAGTGCAGCAGATTGGATTTACCAAAGCCAGCATGAGTCTTTGAAATGCTCTGGGTTATGGAGCAGGATGCCCATCAGACTCACGGCTTGAAGTGCAGGGAGAGAACAGAGCTAGCAGGGAGCTGGCATTAACACCATGCCAGCATATGAGCTCATGTCATCCTGCATCCATATGCTTTTGTGTCATACTGTGTGTTAGATAAGCTTTGATTCAGTCTACTTTTTCAAGCATTTCCATTTACCATTAACAGAGAAAAAGCTGTTAAAGGATCGTGTGAATGACGTCACATTTCACTTTATCTGAGAAAGAACTGGGAGGTGGGGTGTTAGGAAAATGGATTTGACAAGGGAGGACGGGACTATTTTTTGCTAGCTTTTAGCTGGTGTTAAGTGGCAGTGACAGGCAGCAGACCATAATGAGCACCATCTGCATAAGCGCTCGTGATGATTTTGCTGATGTTCACCTGTGAGTGTGTGCATGTGTCTCTCAGGCCATGCATGTGTGTAAGTGTGAATAAGAGCCTCTCCGCTTAGTGCCCGTTATCATCAGCAATGAGAAATGTCTTTTTGCATCCATCTTGCATCCAGAGCAGAAAGTAGGAAAAAAATACATGACTAATTCAAACACTGGGAACTAAATCTGCTTATCTCATTTCCAAATTACACAACCAAAAATTAAGAAATGCAATTTGGATAAAACAGTCTTTATCAATTCATAAGATAAAGATGCAGCTTTGTAGCCCCAAAGTGGATTGAGGTCCTGTAAGCTCGGCTGAGGGCTCTGCCCAATATTTTTAATGTTTCTATAATTTCCCTCTGGGATGGAAAGCTTTTTTATTAATTTTTTTTTCTTTTCATAACTGTTATTTTATTTTATTTTTTTTAATAAATGAATGAATGAAATAGAATGACTAATATGACTGTGCTGTCCTGGATAGGGCTCCATTCTTCTTCCAGTTTTGGGGGCCACACCACCAGGTGCACCAGTTTGCCTCAACAAGTCTTCCAAAGTCAGACGTACTGTAGGGTTGTTTGTGCATGCACCATAATATGGACTACATTTACACTACTAAAAGAAACCTCTAGTGGTGGTCATGCAACTGCTGAATTTCTCCCTGGCGTGACCAAAAAACAACATGGCAGATATCCCTTCAATTTTATGAGTTTATGGTTTTTTAGTGTAAATGATGGCTTTAGCTTTGTTTTTGTAACTTTTCTAGCCACAAATATACACTTCACACTTTACAAGTATCCATTCTGTTTATATTTACAATCCATAGTTTTTTCGTTTCGACGTAGTCTTTCAGGTTTTTTGCTTGTTGCTATGCAAGGTTGTAATAGTTTCAGATTTTTAATTAGTTTCAGTTTTTATTTAGTTAGTTTTTTAAGGAGTTTTGCTCATTTTTATTAGTTTTTATTTTTCGGAAAATGCTTAGTTCTAGTTGAGTTTTTATCAATTTCAGTGTTAGTTTTAGTTTTTGGATTTTTTTTTTCGTCAGGAGGTATATGTATATGTTTGGTGTGACATTCAAAATCCTCAGAAAGTCACTTGGAGTAAAACCGGTAGAGCAAAGTAAATAGATTAAAGAGAAATAGATTTCATGTCAACCCAAAGGGCTCATGTATTAAACAAATTTGCAAAGACTAAGGAGGTTTTTGCAATAATTTTAGTTAGTTTTGACACAATACAGTTTCAGTTAGTTATAGTTTTTTTAAAAACTGTCATACTTATTTTTATTTCAGTTAACAAAAATGTTTTTTCAATTTTAGTTTTCATTTTTTCGTTAGTTTTAGTTACCTATAATAACCTTGTTGCTATGGTGGTTGCTACAGTAAGGATGCTATGAACAATAAAAGGTGCTAACATCACTGTGTTGTTGCACGTCATATACAGTATGTGCATATTCCATGGTGAATATAAATGGAATTCAAATACTGTAGGCTACACTATATATAAACACTGTATCATATGGTAATCAAGTGATTTAAGAGGGGCTCTAGTGGGCTTTATATCATAGTATTGACAGTAAAGGGGGGCAGAGAGCGGGGGATGACGTGCAGTAAAGGGCCGGGAATTGAAACTCAGACCGGCTTCATGGAGGAAATGTAGCCTGTGAATATGGGAAGTTGCTCGACCAGTTGGGCTAAACATTGCCTCAAGTGTTTTAATCAATTGTTTAACATAATTTCCAATCTAACATCATTTTTTAGTCTATACTTACCTTGTCTTCAGCCGGACAGTTTCATGTATTCTGCGTCATTTCTCCTCCTGCTGCTGCTAGGCATGTCAGCTCTGATGGAGCGTAATTTCAGACGTGCACAATATGTGCATGACCCAATAGTGTGTCTGACTTTGGATGACTTGTTGGTTTGCCTTAAGCCCGGCATACACTGTGCAATTTTTGGCTGTTTTTGAGCCGATTTTCCAGTCATGCAACAATTTTGGCGATCGGACCAACTCTTGGCCAAATCACGTGTCGTGCAGCATACTAGGGGGTCACAAGAGGCGACTGGCACCTCACGATAAGCTCCCGATCAGAACCTGATAACCTAAAGCTTACCCAAATAACCTGTTTGATATTTTGGTCGTGGCTCGTGAGTGACTCGCATGTTGAAGCGGTGCCACGACCAGACTGAGAACTCTTTCAGAATTTCACATTTCGCATGCACGAAGCGAAACGAACACTGGAGGCAGCATGGCGACTTGGCTTGTCATTTGGACAGCGTTCTCCTTGTAGAACCGACAGACCGTACAGCCCACGTCTGGTCAGCCAATTCCTCGTCCACACGCGACGTTGTCGTCTTTTCTTTTTGGCGAATTCTTCACAAAGAAGAACGCAAAATGCCATGGCATTGCAGTTTACTGTATCTGCTGCTGTTGTTGTTGTCGTCTTCTTCTCCGTCTTCTTCTTCTTCTTCTACTTCTAGCCTACTTCTATTTATTGCGTTGCATGTCGGGATTGTTCAAGGCCCCGCCCTGTCTTTGAGGACGTACAGTGTAAGTCGTCAGATTGCATCCGAGCGTCAGTTTGAGGAAATACATCGCAAGCTGTGAACTTTTGAACTCTGCGACTGATTCGCACAGTTTGAGTTGGGGCGGCCAGCAACGATTGAAAATATCACACAGTATATCCCAGGCTTTAGCTTTCCACATCTTTACTTTTCCCTGTCTTTTCCACAGTGTCCATTCAGTTAGCCTTTGTTTGTTTCTCAGTCTGGATCTGAACCAGCAACCCATACTCTGTGTGAATGTTACATTATATTCTAGCCACTCAATTATAGCTGGTGATTCACAATATTATCGGCCTGATATTGGTTGCAGACAATATTGGCTTCAAAATTGACTCTGGAAATCGGCCCGATATTGAACGATATTTTGTTTATTTTGTTTATTTGATAAAGAGAGAGCATAGAAAAATTAAAGAAAAACTTCTAAATATGCCAGATTTAGTCAAAACAAAAGGCTAAATCTTTAAAGGCTCCCTGAAATGAGGAAATACAGAAATATCAAATTGTAAATAAAACAGTTATTAATATAATTAATCAATATATAACAGATGCAGTTTTCTTCATTTCTTCTTTTTAATCCATGGGGCATGGGAACAACTTAAGGTCGCACCCACGGTGCAGATGCAACGGAAGTATTTTCTAATTTTGTGCAAGGAATGAATGTTACATCATTTTCAGCTTTAGTATTGGTATTAGTATCGGCCATGAGAAGCAGAAAATGATCAGTTATTGGTATTGGTTGAAATCTTTCATATCCTGCATCACTAGTTATAACAGATAGAGATTTGTTCAGGATCATGAATTCTCTGACATTTCTGATTGGTGATCTGTTTTTGTTTTTTTTTTGTTTTTTTCAACTTAGTCATTGTTATTGCAGATTTGAAGGCATAACTGGGTCCTGCAGCTGTTTGAGATGTTGTGTTGACACATTTAACTACTTGTGTAAACTTATTATGTTCCACTGCTGGAAATACACTTGGCTGGTTGTGTCCTTTATCCAGTATAGTTTGTAAATGTGTACATGGTACAGGTTGATTCACTTAGACATTACATTTGAACAGTTCTCAGATTTCCTCCTGTAAAACAACCACCTACCTTTTGCCTACTACTCTGCTTTGCCACTCCACTGGTGCGGCCCCAAGGCTTGGTGCTGGGACCTTTTCTTTTTTGCACTCTTCATCTTGGCCCTGGTCACCTACTTGCATAGCTTTTAGTCTTACTGCTATGCAGATGATACTTTACTGTACTTGCCATGTCAGATGACTCCGCAACTTCAGCACTAATCTCAGTTTATCTCTATTATTTCTTTATGGATGAAGGAATCTCACATTTGACACAAACGTGTCTTCAGTCTGAGCTTATGATCTCAACATCAGCATAAAAAAACACCTCTTTAAGTATCTCTTCAGTAAAGGTTGTTAGTAGCCTGGGTGCCACGATTGAAGACTATTTCTTCTACTCTAACCATGTTGAATCTCTCTTGATCACGTTGCTTTGTACTTCACAACAGAGGTTCTCAAAGTGGAGGTCAGGACCTTCTTAGGGGTCCCAAGATAATTTCAGGGGGTTGCCAGATTGTTAAAAAAAGAAAAGAAAAAAAAAAGCTTACATTTATGAATAAATTCAGGATTTTTATTGGGGCTGTCAAAAAATTCTGTGAAGTTAGCACATTAGATTTTTATGTGTTAATGCAAAAAACAACAAAGTTATTATCCATGCCAAATTAAAAATCCAAAAATGGCATCATCTTGGTGTGAGAAGCTGATTTTGAGTGAAAGAGGAATGTCTCTTTTGTTACAAACTTGAGTCAAGTTGCAAACAACAGACATTAAGTACTGAACAGTCGGAGCCTGCTGATGTCTGACTTAAAGCTAAATGCAAGGCAATAAGAGGAATGGCCGAAGATACAGGAGGAGAAAAATGTTAGAACGCAAGAGAATAGAAGAGAAGATTAGAAAGCAGGAGACTGTTTCTGTTGAACTTCAAGAGCAGCCAACCAAACGGTTTCACAGCAATCAGTGTGGCTTAAATTTCCCTTCGATTTCCTGCCCAGGACAGTCAGTGAGGATTGATTCGTGCTACCTAGCCACACACACACACAGACAAATACATATGCCTGTCTGTATTACAACGTTCACAGGCACACACAATCCCAGCGCAGTCTGGTTTATGAATGCTCAGAGTTTAGTCTGGCCATTAACAGCACATCATATCATGTCCTCTGAGCTCTCCTAATGCTCTGCTAATGCTTTCTAACAGCATTTAGCGGTAAACTAGATTGAAACATCGATTGTTGCTCTCCGGATATGACTATGGCTTGTAGTATCTGTGTAGACTAGCTAATGACAACCTTGTGTGTATGTGCGTTAGCTGTATGAGTAAGGGTGGGGTTGCTGGGAGGAAAGTTCCCCAGAGTGCACACATTATTCATGAGCTCACTAAGTGCCTCATATCCACTGGAGGAAAAGGGGAGAACGATCTCCATCTGTCTGTGCAGCTTTGTCTGAAGTATTTGTGCTACAATTACATACAGCAGCTATTGAAACCAAACCTTTAAAGGATCTGACTGGACTGAGGTTTCCTGACTGATCATCTTTATTTAAGATGGATTTGATTAGTTAATCTGTTTCAGATGAAATATTGAGAAGTTATATTACACTCTTATTACATGAAAACAAAGCTAAAGCTAGAACCAGTATCTCCAGAGTATTAGCCTGGCTCCATGCAAAGGTGAAAACAAACTACCAACCATTTAAATAGGCAAGATTTTACCCAGACCCGAAGTCTGGATTATCACCAGTCACGTCTAACTTGGTTTGTGTGTCACTTCAGATTTCATGAAAACCCATCTACTCAGTTATAAATAATCCTGTAATGAGCAAACTATACCAATCACATGACGTGGACGTAGTAACAATATGGGAAGAAACATTTGCATGTATGTTCAATACATCATGTTGGCAGCTTGTTTTTTTTTTTAACCCTTTGATGCCATACATATCATATTTAATGCAGTTTTTGAGACTTTTTGCATCACCTTATGGTAAAAACTTTGCTTAAAACCCTGTTGTACACAGCCTCACAGTCTGATACTTGTCTTCTGCTCACTAATGGACAGCTTTTGCACTACAATAAATTTGACATCACCCAGTAAATATACAAAAATGTTTTTTTTTCTTTATTAAAGGGCCAAATAAATATTTCAGAATAAAAAGAATTAGAATTTTTCTCCTGCTTTTCCTGGGCTTGAGCTGTAAAAGGTTCATTTGTAAATGGATTTGTCATTTCTGAGTGGTGTTGTCTTCTCAGTTTAACTATATTTTGCAAAAATCAAAGGATAAATGAGACTCGTGATGTGGAGCAAAGTTAACTGTATGACAGATGATATGTGCAGAACAAGTTTTGAGAAGTCGGTTAATTCCACCCACTGACGTCTAATTAAAGCTTGTTTCATTACAGTACTATACTTTTCTGGGTGTGTCTGTTTCTGAGTCATCCATCAGTGTCCGGCGTTTTCCATCCTGTGAAAAGAGGTTTAAAAGATGTTGAGTTTCCTGCAGTAACATCTGAACCTTTCAGATTAACTTCATTTGAATAATTTCTGTTGTGTATTAAAAACTTGGGCAGTTATTTAAAGAGAAGCCTTCTGTCTCGACATGGTGTGTCATTAAAAATTCAAAAATTCATCTTTAAGTGTCATTCCCCAGGTGTTTTTGTCTAATGTTTTCCTGCAGGATGAAGCCGCTGAGAGGTGGCAACTGGCGTCAGAGCTGGAAAACACAGTCAAACTCGTGCGTGTGTGTTTGTGTTTTTCAGTGTGCAAATTCAAAGCCCACAAACGCTGTGCTGTCAGAGCCACTAACAACTGTAAATGGACCACACTGGCTTCCATAGGGAAGGACATTATTGAGGATGAAGATGGGGTGAGTTTGTTGAAATCTGATTTTTTTTTTTTTACAGTGAAATAATGTCTTAGAGCCCATTTAAGAGATATATTCATAATACATTTTTTTCATTTCCTTTGTACAATAATAATAAAAATCATTGCTGTTTTTTTAACCAATGATTGAGATGACAGTAAGTAATTTAGTATCAATAGGGATTAGGGATGTAACGATTACCGGTAAAATGGTTAACCGTGATAAAATCACCAACGATTAGTAATGGCGGTAGGTTTTTTGGATTAAGGGCTAGGGCTCCAAAAGGTGAAAGTCGCCGTCCAGTTGCTTTCGCGTTTTTTTCTGAGAACGTGGTCGCTCTTTTAGAAGGTCCTAACAGAAGCTTCCACTTCCGGGGGTGCTGAAAAAAAGCAAGAGGTAGGTATTCGATCGACACATATTTAGTGTGGAGGTTATTTTCCGACGCTGATATTGAGCCCATTTATACGTTTATGTGTTTGTGAAGAAGACAAACTGTTAAAAATATGCATGTGATTCCAGTGATTGCAAATATTATTGAAAAGCTCGGTTTCGTGTATGGAAATGGCTAAAGGGTGGCGATTGGAAATTTACAGATGCCTATAAATAATGGTATTTGACGCTATTTGTTGACGTAATGGTGAAGGGACCCCACCAAGAGGATGAAGCGCTCGGCCACGCAGAGGAGATGGCGATTGATTGAAGAAGTGGAGGTAAAAAAGATTCTTTTGGAGGGACAAAGGGGAGAAAGACAGAGAAGCAAGGCAGGGCAGGCAATCAAAGCGTGAAAATGTCCCCATCCAGCCCTTGCAGGTGCGCGACTGACACCGACGCCTTGCTGAGTCCGGTTCCATCCCCCTACCCAGGCCCCCGCGCAGAAACGCACGCAGCAGGCACTGCACCTTGGCTAGAGAAAGTGCACTTGTGGGCTGATGTGTGGAGCAACTATTTGAATGTCCGCTCGATTCGTGCGGGTAGCTGTAACGCATTGAATAGCGCGATCTGACAGCCATCAGAGGACTGAAATGCGGCGATGAAAGCAGTACATACACAGTGTCCTCCGTTCGGCGACGTGTTGGTTTGAAAATTGCTGTGGCATGTGTTGATCGGGTGCGAAATGGCGCTTTTTGGGAGAGGTGCTTATGAAGTGAAAATGCATTGAGGGTATAGATTGCGTTAATTTGCGTATTCTCGAATGTTTTTGTTTTGTGGGATCCAAGCTTTTGGTAAGTTGGGAGGCTTTTGCATAATGATTAAACTTCAAATATTTTTGTTTCTGGCTCAGTTTTTTATAGATGATTGACATTATGACATGAGGAGAAAACATGCTAAAATACACACTGTCCGTGAGGTCTTTATTTTCATTTCTCTTTTTTCGGGAAATAGTGGTTTCAAAAGTGCGGTGGGCGTTGTCCTTAGAGGGGGAACGTAAAGAAGGGTCGAAAGAGGGGTTGGCCGCTCTGAAAATAAAGAAGCTACTGAGTTAAGAGCGCATCTGGGAAACGCAACGTCCAAACAAGGCACCTTTAAGAAGTGACTTAAGGAGGACCTCAGCGTTAAGAGTGTCTTAACTAATCTGGGAAACGCGGCCAATATCGTTTCAAATTTTATTATCGTTATCAACTGATTGCTGCACTTTGAAAAACTCACAGTGATGCTCATTGACTGGAAAAGCAGCAGCAGTCCCAGTTTGCAATGTTTAGTTTATGAAAACATGGCAGAAGGCAACGACGGCACCCACATGGACAGTTCTCTTGAGATTTCTCTCCCTTTAAAAAGAACAAAGTAGACATTTAGACCCATTTTGGATACTTTTAAAGATCCTGGGGAGTATTTCTATAATATCACAATAAAAATTATAACCGTGATCATTTTGGTCACGATAACCGTAATATAAAATTTTCAAATCGTTACATCCCTAATAGGGATTTAGTGAAATTTTGAAAAACAATATGATAACAAACTTTTTGCACTACATACACAAACTAAGTGGAAATTTGGCTCCAACTTTCCATAAATTCATTGTCACCAAAAATTTCTTCTTCCAAATGGTAAAGCAGTTTGTTAAGGGTTAATTATTAGGAATTGACCGATAAAGATTTTTTAGGGCCTATACATTTATGGCCAATTCAACCTGCCAATATTTGGGGCCAATACTGTATTTTGACTCCCAAATTAATATAATGAAGGATACAATGAAAAGCAATTTTAAAACTCTTTTGATATATGTAAAAAAAGAACAAAGCGCTTCAGTGCACTTGTAAAAAAAAAAAAAAGAAACATTAAACTTGTTATATATATATATATATATATATATATATATCATCTGCCAAGTGGCAACACACCTAATCTATCGGCCGAGACCAGCAAATACACAAATATCGGCCTGCCGATGTATCGGTCTATCCTCATTGGTTATATTCATCTGGGTAGAAATAGATGTCTGCATTTCCTTGTAGCTTTGGTTTGAAAGGAAAAACCAGAAGTTAGTGTGTCATAATCATTCAGAAAGCCTCCTGCATGTTCAGGACAGATGTCACACTTCTTTAAATAAAGTGAAACGAATAAAACAAGACAGATGAAAGTGTCTTTACCACTTCTCATAATGTGTGTGTGTGTGTGTGTGTTAAACCAACAGATTGCCATGCCTCACCAGTGGTTGGAAGGCAACCTTCCTGTCAGTGCCAAATGTGCCGTGTGTGATAAGACATGTGGCAGCGTGCTGAGGCTGCAGGACTGGCGCTGCCTCTGGTGCAAAGCTATGGTGAGGCATCTGCCACTAATGCAAAAAATGTAAAAAAGGTTGACTTACTCCTGACAGAAAACGCCAGCATTTAAGCATGTTTGCATTTGGAATGGAAAAGATTATTAGCGTATGAATTATCAGCTCCTGTCTTGATTTTGGAATCCTGCATGTGTTTCCTCCAGGTGCACACAGCATGTATGGACCTATACCCTCGCAAGTGTCCTCTCGGTCAGTGCAAAGTCTCCATCATTCCCCCCACAGCGCTCAACAGCATCGACTCAGATGGTAGGCGGCACACACATGCAGGATAACCCTTGCAACCTGGCTGACTCACTCCAGGGGGGTCAGAAGTTGGTGCCGGTCTGCACCTGTGTGCAATCATTAAATCTCAGAAGCAAACACGGGAGATTTCACCCCACTTGGTCAGCTGATGTCTTCTTCCTGACCTCCGACTTTCTGCTCTGTCACATGGAAGGATGGTAGTAAGGGGGGAGGAGGGCACGCGTCATGATTCACTCTGATGCGGCCAGTCAGGCACACATTATTCGTTTCCTTTTTGGGAGCAGCTGACGTCATTAAATTCTTTTTTATTTTTATGTTTTACGAAGTTCCTGCTTGTCAGTACAGGTGCTATGCAGGCGTGTTTTCCAGGAAGATGCATGTTTCTTTTTTTGCCATGAGGTGTTTGAAAATAGTCCTGTCTGACAGCTTAACTAACACCTTTCTTAAAATAGATTCCGTGACAAGAACATGCCATGAAATGATGCTTTCCATCTACAGTTGCGTGAAAAGGAAGTACGCAATGTTTCATGCAGTCGTCTGAAATGAGGTGAAGCAACCTCAACTGAAACAACACATGACATGTTGCAGTGTCTTTATTTATTTATCAGAAGCTATATCAGAATGCAGAAGCAGTGTGAAAAACTAAGTTAACCCTTTTTTCCCATCAGAATTACAAGAGTAAGAAGCAGCCGGATGCTGGTGATTAGTTGCATTTGATTATGTGATTATTATCAGTATAATCAGCTCTAAAAAAGCAGGGTTTTTAGGTCTTCAGCATCAAGTGTATGTTAACAAAATGCCAAGGAAGAAAGACATTAGCAATGATCTTAGAGAGGCAGCTGCTGCTGCTCAACAACATTATAATCATAATAGGATTATTTGGAATAGGGTTGGTTTGGATGGATTTATTGACCATCGATGATAGGCTGAGCCATTCAACTGTCTTTTTTTTTTTAAGTTATGACAACATAAAAGAAAAATTTGGATGGAATAAAGGCAAGAACATTTTGTTATGGGGACAGTCTACACTGTTTAGGATGAAGCTAAAATAACTATTATGTAAAAATCACAGTGAGGCACGTGCAGCTGGAGTCAGGAGATCCCCCATCCAGCCTCTCCGTACCCGGTACTGCCACCTTTCAGAAGTCTGCTGCACGGTGGATTGTGCTGCAGTCCAGGTTGTTCCACCTGTCTTGCTGCCTGCTTTCCTTCATATACACCACCAGACGTCCCTCTGCTGTGAGCTGTTTGGGTGTCTTTCAGATGATGTAGACATTTATTCCTTCAAGAGCCCATGTGTTCTAAACTGCTGCATTGACCCATCTCTGTATACCACCTTTCATAAATTACTTCCATATTATATTAATCAGAACGTCTGAAAACTAGAAATAGAACAGCGAAAAATGCTGTGGTAAAAATGGCCGCTTGTGGACATAATAGGTAGAAATGATCATATTTCCCCAGTTCTTTACATGAAACATATTAAAACTTGTTTAAATGAAAACCAGCAAGGCATCAGGATTTTAACTGACAAAGTTATGGAATATGCAAAGTTCAAAATAGTCAAATGACCGCTGTGGCCCTAAAGAAATGCTTATATGCTTATAAATAAATGTATTAATAAATTTATTAAATGAATAAATGTATTTTATTGCTCCGCCCACAAAAAACTCCAGTCATCACCTGCGCAAATACCGTCCATCGTCATTTGTTGGACCGATTAGAATAGATTGAAAAAAAAATTCCATCCTAATCCTAATCTGGAGGGCAAGCCAAGTATAGCACATTTTATGTACAATACACAAATACATTCATGTCTTACATCTTAAGACAATACAAAGTGCTTTACATTAAACAGAAATGCATTTGATCAGGGTGGCGAAGAAAAACATTAAAAATTAAAAGAATAAAAAGCAGGATTTGAAATTAGCAAAAAATATATATATTAGCTCCATAAACCAGCTGTGCAGATCTGAATTCCTGATTAAAAGCTATTTAAATGCAGCTGAGGCTTTTTGGGAGTTTGTTGCAGACATGTGGAGCATAGAAGCTGAACCATACATTGTTTAAAGGGGGAAAACTTTACACTATGCCACCCGTTGGTTTCTGAAGAGTTAAAAGTGAAGCTAGTTGGACGTTCCCACCATCGCCATCTTTGCCACATCACATGTGTCATCACTCCCAGTAAATACAAAAATGGGCAAATGATTGACAGCCAATGAATTCTTGGCTAACTGCTAACCAAGCTAACTTGACACGAATGGAAGCTAATGAAGTTTCGTTCCCTAGTAGATTAGTACCCTGATCAGTGGGCAAACAGTAGGGCATGCTTGAACTTGCTGTTAGCTGGCTAAAACCCACTGTTATGCTACTCTGCTACAGGCTGAGGCCTTCCTAACAGCAAATAGGGAGCCAGATAGAAGTGCCCGGCCGTTTGCCGACATCTGGAAGGACACGCCCCTAACTATATTTAATTTCAAGGTTAAACAGCATCGAAATGGATGAGTTATAAAAAGAATTCACCCCCTTCACAGTTGACTTGAAGGTAAACTCAACCTATTAAACCTAAAACTGTTCATTGAACCAGCTTGTAAACATGTTTATTTCTGCTTTGAAGTTGGCCTTTTTAACATGGGAGTCTATGATTTGCTCTGTTTTGGAGCCCCCAGTGGTTAAAGAGAGAACTACAAATGTTTCAGACTTTCAGGTGGCTTCACACTTTTACCGCTTGAGCTAAATGCAGCTTCTCCATGTCTGGTTCTGACTCTGGGAACTGATAGCAGACTGGTCCAGATGACCCGAAGGGTCTTGTGGGATCATACTGGGTCAGGAGGTCACTGATGTGTTTTGATCTTGAACCTTTCAGAGCTTTATAGACCAGGAACAGGACTTTAAAGTCTATCCTTCACGTCCATCGTTCTATAGAGAGAAAGATTGTTCACAAATGTGGAAAACATTCAAGACAGCTGTCAGTCTTCCCAGGAGTGGACATCACAGCAATTTCAGTTTCAGTTTCATTTTGGTTTATTTTGAGCATTTCATGCATACAGAAAAAAAAAAAAAAAATCCAATTCATAGACGTCAAACATAAAAGCTCATAGTGAGATTTATGGTTTATTTATTTAATTATTATAAATGTGAGTTTTGTCACCAGGCTTTTTCTTTATTTCTTGCAAGTCTGAAATAAATATATAAATAAAAAAATGAATAGTTGCTTGAAAAGGCAAGGAATAAAGTTAACGTATTAATTTTCCCAATGTTTCAGCAGTCGTTATTTTTGTATAATATTTTGTGTAATGTGATGTGAATGACCGCTGAAACAATATAATGACCGCTGTCAAGGGCAACAGATTTTTTTTTTCCTTTTTTGTAACCAGTAGTCTTATGGTTCACCTAACATTACTGATCAGTTATCTTAAACAAGATCTCAACCGGAAAAAATGGCATCAAAAAACAGAAAGGGGGCACTTAGAGACACCCTTTGGTAGAAAAATGGATAACTTCCCAATTAGTTTTAACATCTTTGGCAAGTGTGGCAAGAATTCACCTTCTCCAAAACAAAAAAGACCACGAGAAGACCAGTGACAAGAGGCATACGGGTAACAGCAGAGGAGGAAATGTCCAGTTCAACATACAGAAATAGCCGGTGCTAGCCCAAATTCCAGCCGCCATGGCTCAACTAGCAAACGTTGCTTAGCAACAAATGCCCCGACTGTGGGGAACTATTTTATAGCGTAAAACATCAGAAAGTTATTTGGCCTCACAAAATTAGAAGAGAGTTGGTCTGTATTTCCTAATAATGACCTCGTTCCATACATCATCCCTTACATATAACGATTTAAACACAAAACTTCACCCATCCTAATTACCAAAATAATTCTTCCAGACATGTAGTGGGCGCACCACTACATGTCTCAGAAGAAGATGATGGCTGCAGCGAACCATCAGGCTCCACGTGTGTGGGCTCATAACTCTTTTTTCATCCACCACTCTGTGTGTGTGTTCGGAGGTGACTGTTTACCAGAGCTCACTTTAAGCCTATTGTAGATGGAGATCAGCACCTGTAAGGCAGACTCAGATAAGCATGTGTGATTGGATTACTGTTGCTAAAGCCAGTGGCTGCATCACGCACACACACACACACACACACACATGCGGTGCACACACAGCCCACTAAGTCTGAGAAAAGCTGGCATCTGCTAATTGGTAGCTGGATGAAAGTGAGGCGGAGGAAGGGAGGACAGGGCATCCAGATGAAAGGAGGAGGACGAGATAAGAGCAGAAAAAGGACAGAGGTTATACGAGAAAGCAGATATGAGCAGCATCGCTCGCTTTCTCCCCGCATTTCCTCACGTGCTCAGGGTCTCCTCTGCCTAAATGCAGGATGAGAAGAGGGGGCGTTCGGTTGTAATTGGCTGGGGGGACACGAGCTGTCGCACGTGCTGGAGCGTCGTGACTCCGGTCCTCCTCTTCCTCTCCCCCTCGCTTCCACTCACGCTGCCTCCATCCATCCCTGACTGACAACATCATGGAAACAGAGGCAGAAGGGAGGAAAATCGAAGGGTGTAGAAGAAGACATTAAAGCGTAGAGTGACGAGGCGAAGCGGGTTGCAACAAAGGAGAGGAGATAGCTATGACACACACACACGAAGGAAGGGTGGAGGCTACATCACACACAACGCTGTCAACACGGTGGTGCACAGATTACGCTGTAAGCACAAAAACCATGTGTTGCTTTACCTCCCACAGATTACTGTATACGGCATGTGTTTTTAGCACGTGCTTTCCTCCTGCTTTTGCCCAAAATTTACATGAAGAAGCACTTTAGGTGTCTGAGTCGTCTTCTGATGCTCAAGCTACTGCCGTCCTGTTTTAGGACAACAGAGGCAGCCATCCAGGATTAGGTCTTTCCTGTTCCCTGATGCTCTGCTGAAGATCCTCAATGCTTTCATCTTGTCCAAACTGGACTATGACAATCCACTCTTTACTGGTGTTTCACTGGGAAACACACAAAAACCTTTTGCCGTACATGGCTGCAGCAGTTTGTGCAAACAAATAAATGTACGTTGTAAAGCGAGCGAACTTACCATAGGACAGCAACTAGAGGCTGCAGGACCGTCTGGGTCCAGCTATACAGATGCAGCCCGCAGTCTCCACCTCTCCATCCTCTGTACCAACCACCCAAGCCCTCTGACAGGAATCATCTAGACCAGCAGTGGGGAACCCTGGTCCTCAAGGGCCGGTGTCCCTTCAGGCTTTCCATTTCTCCCCACTCCAGCACACCTGATTCAAATCAAATGGATCTAACAGTCAATCAAGTTCTGCACAGAGAATCAGGTGTGTAGGAGCAAGGACAAGTGGAAGACCTGCAGGACGAGGGCCAAGGTTCCCCACCCCTGATCTAGACACTGGCTTGGTTGAACATCGCCTTCATGGACACTAAATTGCTGGTTTGTGTTGCTATCAACACACACCCGACTGCGTCGCTATGGAAGTTTATGGCATTCCTGTTTATCACCATGGACCAACAAAGTACAAAAATATTTAGCTATTTTTAAAATTAGGCCATTTGATCACATTATCAGGTGTGGAAGTAATAAAACACCTTTTTACAAGAAATACATGAGAATATTACCATTTTAAAGACGTAACCATTCAATGTAAATGAACGCAGATCAATTGGCCCCTGTTACATGTTGTTTTTAATTCGGAATTAATTATTCCAAATAGCTAATTCGGAATTAAAGGAACTAGAGGCAGAAATTGTAAAAGAATAAACAAGCATGTCCAATTTTTTTATACCAATGGGTGATGAAGCGCTAAAAAACAAAAAGAACGAGCCCACCCACGTTTCTCTCCGTTGCCTTGAACAGGCTGTGTGCTGCATAATGCGCTGCAATTCGGTGGCCGAATTTCCCGCACTGCCCTGCGGATGTGACGTCAAATGATGCTACATCCGTGTCCTTGACAGTTTTGATACAGGGAGGAGACGGGGAGGAGGAGGGGGTGGGCCTGACTTATTTATGTCCACTTTCTTCTACCAGCTGGTTCCTGCTCCTTTGCATTTCGACTACGATATGAAAACTGCATAACACAGATTTGTCGGTTTTTTTGTTTGTTTTTCTTTTCTTTTTTAAAAATCTGTGGGGCATGGGAACAACATTAGGCCGCGCCCACTGTGCAACATGATGACATCTTCGGCAACCACTGAATCTGCAGCAGAAGTATTTTTCTAATTTTGCTACTGGTATTGGTGATGAGAAGCAGAAAATGATCAGTTATTCGTATTGGTTAAAATTTTTCAAGTCGTGCATCACTCAGATTTTTGCATTCTGTTTAAAGCTATAAATGGCTCCTGCCTGCGTACTGTGATCTTTTAACTCTTTAATGCTCCAGGAAGATGCTTCACATCCACGAGTAGCTGGGTCAACCGCTCCGCTCCTATGACTTATGGCTTCTTACTAAAAGTGATTGGAAATTTGCAGTTTGGATCCACCAGCTTTGAGTTTTATATTTTGATTGTTTTAATTATTGATGATTTTAATTATTTTCATATAAATGTTATTGTTTTTTTAAATCTTTATTTCAGCGTTGTTTCAGCTCCCTGTTGCTTGTGCGTAGTTTGACGATGTTAAATGCTGATTTTCAGTCAGTCCATTTCATCTATTTTCATAATTTACCACCAGTTTTGAGGAAATTTTTAATTTTCTCCCAAAGATCCTCACATTTACATATCAGTTCTGCCTGGATTTAGTATTTAATCAATCGCAAGTTAATATGTATAGACTTGTGCAGCGACTAAAACCATTTTTGGAAACTTGGTGGATTTTATAGAAAAGCTCTGTCATAGTAACATGGTAAACCCTCATGAGGCATGCTCGAGATCCTGTTTTAGACCGTTAATTCCAAGGATGAGATAAAAACAGATTGTGGACATATTTTATAAAAAGGTCCAGGATCTGAAGAAATGTTGAGCAACATCTAAAATATCCAAAATACAAACTATACATATATATGTGTATTATATTTTTAATGCATCTCAGAGCACCAACCATTTATTCCCATATTTCCTCAGGCTTCTGGAAAGCCACCTGTCCCCCATCATGTGCCAGTCCCCTCCTCGTCTTTGTCAACTCCAAAAGTGGAGACAACCAGGGGGTGAAATTTCTCCGACGCTTCAAGCAGCTCCTCAACCCGGCTCAGGTCTTCGACCTCGTCAACGGCGGGCCGCACCTGGGGTGAGGAAACGAACCAAACCGGCTTCCAGAGGACCCCAGACCACGCCCTCTTAGCTGAGATCTGTTTGCCTTTCAGACTGCGCCTGTTTCAGAAGTTCGACAACTTCCGGATCCTGGTGTGTGGCGGTGACGGCAGCGTGGGGTGGGTCCTCTCAGAGATCGACAAACTCAATCTGCACAAACAGGTAGTGCTCTCATAAAGCTGGCGTTACCTTCATTTTTCCTTGTTTGCTGTTGAGTTTCATGCCGTTGCTGCTGCCCGGCTTACATAATCACACAAAGTCACGCAACATGCATGCTCACATCAGACACGGAGGCCAAATAAACGCTCCGCATGCCTTTCAGTGCCAGCTGGGGGTGTTGCCTCTGGGCACCGGCAACGACCTGGCGCGGGTGCTGGGCTGGGGCCCGTCATGTGACGACGACACGCAGCTGCCGCAGATCCTGGAGAAGCTGGAGAGGGCCAGCACCAAGATGCTGGACCGCTGGAGCATCATGACCTACGAGATTAAGATCCCACCCAAACACAGCTGCCCCACCACGCCTGAGGGAGCTGACGACTACCAGGTACTTGCAGGAGTTGACAGATAATCACACGCATCAGCAGACACATTCAAACCCAGCAGGCTCCCAGACAGACAGACAGACCGGCAGGCATGCTGGGGTCGGACTGGGGAGCACCTGACATTTTTAATTTCAGCTTCACCTCAGCTCAGGCTGAGGGAAACACATTTAGGTGTGATTTAAGCTTTTTCTGTGTGCTTTCTCTGCAGTTTCACATTTCAGCCTACGAAGACTCGGTCGCTGCTCACCTCACAAAGATCCTCAACTCCGAGCAGCACTCTGTGGTCATCTCCTCCGCCAAGTTAGTGTTTTCCACACGTCCTCATGAGAAAATAACCTGAACTGAACTAAAACTCAGTCATTCACTTATAAACACCATGCAGCAACTTTAATTTAGCAACAAATATGTTCATTGATATATTAAAGCTTGGGATTTTATATCACTGATGTCCAGATTAACTGCATGCCGCTGGCTTTTACATGCACACGTGTTCATGTGTGTAAAAATGCTACATAGTTTGAGAAGCGCATGCTTGTTTAGGTCATCAAACACATTTTATATAATGTCATTGGGTCCCATTCATGAAACGTTAGTAAATGTAGGAACAGATTTACTCGTAAAAGCCTACTCCACTAAAAACTTCAGATTCAGGAATACGTGAAATTGCGTTCAGGAAACTCAGATTTGATCGTAAACACGTGTGTAGATCACGAATCCCAAACGATGGTAAATTGACAGTGCGCCCCCGGTTATCAGTTGTTTGCATAAATTTCCGCCCATGAATCAACAATGAGCTCCATAAAAGGAGGTGCAGATTGACGCCTCCGGCTTTTCCTGTCAGTCACAGCAAAAGCAGAGAAAGAGAGCGAGGGAAAGAAGAACTTCCCTGAAGCAGAGATAGAGATTATTTTGAGTGAAGTTGAGATAAAGGTAGAGTCCGTCCCCTGAAAATAAACGTTAGACTTGTGCAAGTGGAAATTTTCATTAACATTTTTAATCAGAAAAATGACCACATCACCTTTTACACACAGAAGCTTTTGTTCCGAATTTGCTTTTTTTTTTTTTTTTTCGGAGTGTCGTCCACCCCCCATCCAAATAGCGCATGTTTGTCCCGGTGATGCGGCTCCACTGCTGTGGGACTCCAGCGGTTCATACGAGGCTGAATCAAACCATCATAATCACGGCCACTGTGGCCTTAGACATAAAGGCACACAGTTTAGGAGAGGGGCAATTTCTGTTGGAGGGCTTTTTTCAACTGAATCTGTCAGTAATAGAACGCAATATCAATTAAAATTATAATTTACAACAGGGACAAGCATTATTTATATGTGCTCGTAAATTTACACAAGCGCTACACACAGTCGAGAGCATGTGTAGAGTTTGTTAGTCGCTATGAACAGATCGGAGCTACTAAAATGTTGATGAATGCGAGATTCACATAAATTTACGTCTACTAACAGTTTACACACTAATTCGCTCTGCTCACGTTTCATAAATGAGACCCATTGTTTTGTCCATTTAAGGACTATTTAGTGAAAATTTTGGCACAAATAGGGCAGCTTGCATATATGAAAATAAACATATAGCAGCTATTCTAGTGAAGCAATTACCAGAATAATGATCAATAAACACACAGTTTTGAATTATATATAACATTTTTCTGCCATTCTGTCTTTGGTTTTGTTCCACACTGCACCTTTAAGACCTCTGCTGGAGGATTGCATACCCATAATGGAATGAGTATATCTTTAATACCACAAGGTCTAGATCAGAGGTTCCCAAGCTTTTTGAGCCCTGACTCCCAGGGTAACATACCTTGGTGTTCATGACCCCTATGAAATACAATTGTGCTTAAAAGTGTACATACCTTCCATTAAAGACAGAAAAAGTCAGCTAGATGAAGAGAAGAAATCCACACACCAGAATGAGCTCCATGGGGTTCATTTAGATGCTGTGACATTTCGGGCGTCTGCCCCTCTTCATATAAAGAATTGTGCATGGAGGCGCACCTCCATATAAACAATCACGAATCGAATTGAGAAAAATAACAATAAGTTCCATGAAAGTCATGACATTGATTTTGAATTGTGGTTTAACAGATATACAGATATATATATATATATATATATATATATATATATAATTTTTAAATTAATAAAACAAGCATGATGGGGCTCCTGAACTAAAATTTTGTTGAGCAACACTGAGACAATCACTGCAATCATGTGTTTTCTGTAACATCTAATCAGACTTCTGGACTTGTTGACGGATATTTTGGTGCACTGTTCATGAGCAAGGTGCTCCAATTTGTCTTTTTTTATTATTATTATTTTTAAACCAAAATACAAAATCAACATTTTGTTTTACCTAATTATAATTTAGTAAATTCTTATTTATTTTTACTTTTTTCAGTTTGTTTTTTAGATGACTATTTTGAATTTAGACTTTTCTTTAACTTTCAAGCACAACTTTAGCTCCCAATTGCTAAAATTCAGCTTTTCTCACCAAAATAGGGCCAAATTGGGATATTTAATACAGCACTACTTTTGTTTCTGGACACTCAATGATAAAAATTCTACATGGAAGACTTGAAAACTATCAGAAACTTCAGAAATTAGGCGGATCAGGTTTTTTTGGGTGGATTTGGTCCACTGTGGTGACAAGACACCTACATGCCTAAAATCGGCTTCTCTCTCTGAGATAATGCCAAATTCGGATGAATAATATTGTATTAGTAATAACTTGATTATTTATTCATTTAAAAAAATCAACATGTTAATTTTACAGATTAATCTATTTGCAATAATGTCCTGATTTTGAAAACCCTAAAACCCGTAAATTTATTTGATTAATGTAGGCTCTTTGTTTTTACCAATGACCTGGCAACCCCCTGACATCATCCTGGACCCACATGGGGGTCCTGACCCCCAATTTGGGAACCACTGGTCTAGGTGATGCATCGCACAAATGAAAAAGTTTAAGGCATGATTAAAAGAAAAAAATGCTTTTTTGACAGATATGAATATTATTTTGGAATGATGCTAAGAAATATCCTTCCAAATTTCCTCATTTCCTTTTATTCTAAAAAACTTATTGAATTATTTTACCAGTTTTTCTGCTCAGCAAAGCTTCAAATTCATCAATGAACACATTACTATTTATAACCAGTATTTATTAGTGATACACGATATTAGGCTCAATAATATCATGTATCGGCCGATAGTGGGTTTGAAACTGAATATTGATATCGGCCCATAATAACCAATATATAACAGGTGCTGTTTGGTGTTGAACCTGTGGAATGCTCTTTTTGTTTGTTTGTTTGTTTGCTTTTATTTTTTTAATCCATGGGCATGGGAACAACATAAGGCTGCACCCACCATGCAACATTATGAGGTCTCCGGCAACCACTAGATCTACAGCAGATGCAGCAGAAATATTTTTCGAATTTTGTACAAGGTGTCTGTATCGACCACGAGAAGCAGAAAATTATCGGTAATGGTTGTTGGTTGAAATTTTTCTATCGTGTATCACTACTATTTATTACTACTGTGTTTGATATGAGGGCTAATATAAACATCATGTTGGTATTATGATTACTGGTAAAATGATGGATTGTCTTAATAGAGTTGACTGTCCAGACAAAGAGTGGATGCATCTTATAATATGAGCTTATTAGATGCAAAATAGCCTATTTTGTGTGAATAAATCTGTTTATCTGTTGTTTAGTGTATTTACAGTAAGATTCTTCCTGTTTCTTAGGATCCTGTGCGAAACAGTGAAGGATTTTGTTGCCAAAGTCGGGAAAGCTTATGAAAAAAGCACAGAGAACCCTGAGGAGTGCGACATGATGTCTCTCAAAGTAAGCCTCAAAAATCATGCAGCTCATCCGACATGAGCTGAAACCCGACTGTGTTTTTAGATTTTATTTCTAACTGGCTGCTGTGGTTACCAGTGCGCCGTCCTGAACGAGAAGCTGGACTCCCTCCTCCAGACGCTCAACGCCGAGTGCCAGTCTCTGCCTCCGCTCCCCCACTCAACCCCTCCTATCGTTGAAGAAGAGCAGGAGGAGGAGGACGAGGAAGAGGAGGAGGAGCCCAGCGAGGAGAGCCTGACAGAGCTGAAGGGGAAGCTGGAGCAGGAGGAGACGGAGAAAGGAGGAGGAGGAGGATCCCCAACCCAGCTGTTCAAAAGCAGGGAGCAGCTGATGCTCAGGGCCAACAGTCTGAAGAAGGCCGTCCGGCAGATCATCGAGCAGGCCGTGAGAGGTACATGTCATCTTCTACAATCAATAAACCACATGTTTACATTAAGGATAGACCGATACATCGGCCGGCCGATACTTGCGTTTTTTTTGCTGGTATCAGCATTGGCTGATACGTCAGATATGTTGGCCGATACCCCCACTCGGCATAATTTACAGATATTTTTTTTATTACAGGTTTAAATAATGATTCTATTTAATATTTGTTTACAAGTTTACTGTTTCTTTTTTATATATTTATTTGAGGTGCTTTGTTCTTTTTTTATTATGTAAAATTACTTTTCATTGTATCCTTTATTATATTAATTTGGGAGTTAAATGCAGAATCGGCCCCCAAATATCAGCATGTTATATCGATTGAGGCTAATGAGAAAATATCCTCAAAAAATCTGTATCGGCCGATCCCTAGTTCAGATTAACATAAAGTAGTGTGCAAATGTTTTAGGCAAGTGTGGAAAAAACCCCAAGAAGGTTTTCATGAATGTAAATAATGATTGTATATTTTTATCAATTCACCAAATGCAAAGTGAGCAAACAAGAGAAAATCTTAATCACATCAGTCTTTGGTGTTGCTGCCCTTTGCCTTCAAACCAGCACCAAAACTTTTAGGTACAAAACACATAGATGCACAAATGCTGAGGATCAAAGATGCAGGGATCTGCCGAGGAAACCTACTGTAGCTGATGAAAAATATACCAAACATCTTTCCGTGGATTTGATGCTGTTTTGAAGGCAAAGGGTAATAACTAGGGACCAACCGATACAGATTTTTTAGGGCCGACACCGATATTTTCTCATCAAAAAGCCGATACAACTTGATGATATTTGGAGCCGATACTGCATTTGACCCCAGAATGAATATAATGATGGATGCAATGAAAAGAAACAAAGCACTTCAAACGAATATTTAAAAGAGAAACAATGCACTTGTAAACAAATGTCAAATAGAAACACTAAACTTGTAATATAGATATGTATGTACATAGCCGTCCTCAAAATTATTCATACCCTCCAATTTAAGACAGGAAAAAGCAACTGTTAATGAAATAAGTTGAAAATTGAAAAAAGTAATAATAAGTAAAAATTCTAGGAAAATCGTGACATTGATTTTGAATTGTGGCTCGAATGAAATATTAAAAACAAACACAAAACAAGTAAACAAGCATGATGGGGCTCCGAAGCTAAAATTTTATTGAGCAACACTCTGAGGCAATCACTGCAATCATGTGTTTTTTGTAATGTTCAAAAAGACTTTTACACCTCTTGACAAGTATTTCGGTGTACTGTTCATGGGAAAAGTGCTCTGATGTATCTGGGACAGCCTTGTTTGTTTATTTTCTTTTTATTATTATTATTATTTCCTACTACAATTCAAAAGCACTATCTTATTTCAATAAATTATAATTTTGTACATTTTTATTTATTATTAGTTTCTTTAGTTTCTTGTTATTTGAATTACTGTTATGAATTTAGCTTTTTTTAAATTGGAGGGTAAGAATTTTGAGGACGACTGTATGTATGTATATAAATATATATATATAAATATATATATATTTATATATTTGTATTTGGCGCTGAAGACCCGGGTTCGAGTCCCCAACCCGAGTCCTAGGTGGACCACTGTGGACCTCTGCGCAAGGTCCTTAACCCCCCAACTGCTCCCAGGCGCCTTAAGTAGCAGCCCACTGCTCTCTGGTACCACTGTACAGAGATGGGTAAAATGCAGAGCCTTAATTTCCCCTCAGGGATCATACCAGTATAACAAAAAAAAATAAATAAATATAAAATATATATATATATATATATATATATATATAATACAAATAAATATATATATTAAATAAAATAATATAAAATAATAAATAAAAAAATAATAATACATTGAATTGCCCTGTACATCGTGGGATCTCAAAGGGCTAAACTTTCAAGGGTCATCTTGTCATTTGGAGGTGTTAGAATGAAGAACAGGAACCCCCCCCCCCCCCCCCTGTGCTGAAATAGAAACATGGTAACATGGCGTCTTATAGCAACCAGTAGCCCATAATAATCTCACATTAATACATTTAATTTCAAAATAGGCTGAGACTGCATGAAGGACTTTAAAGAGCATGTGTTCATGCATGTGTAACAGGTAACCTCATCATTACTAACACATGATACAATACCTACATCATTTCATCATCATGTGACAGCTAAACTCTGTGAAGTCACATCACATTTCTAAACTTCATCATAGAAAAATTTGGCATAAATGACTGAAACGAGGTGATTAAAAAACCCTGAAGTCCTGATGAGACAGATGATCATTCAGTGGAGTCCCGCTGAAGTTCAGATCTGAGATAACTGGTGATTTTTTTAAAACCTACACATTTTCCAGTGCGCTCTGTCCACGGCACTGCTGGAGCGCACGTTTGTACAGAACCACACACTTTATTTCAATTTATGGCAATTTTTTAAAATAGTGTCAATAGCTCAGGCCGGATTTTGCTCTCGTGGCCAGCAGACTGTGGTCAGTCTGATGGTTTGGGATCCTTCTTGGCACTTGGTGCCTTACACAGTGCGTGATGCACGAGGTGGAAGGACGGTGCTGTACACAAGCTTTGTTTTAATCTCTTTATCCGAACGTTAACGGTACTCTGTTAACAGCGTATTGTCTAAATGACCGACCTGACAGAGCTACGTAAACAGAGCCAACACGAGAGACTCGACTGCAGACGTCATTAGTCTCCCAGTAAAACGTCTAAATAGTGATGCAGTGAAGTCTTTCGCTCTGCCAGCCTTCTCTGGAGCAGCCTGTCACACTCATCCAGACATGCATTCATGAGGAAACGCAGCTTTTTGATATAATGTCTTTCTTCTTCCCAAATACAAATAATTTTCAAAATATTTGTTCAAAATAAGTATTTGTGAAAATCACGTTATTTGTGCCATTCCGAATACCGGATTCAGATCCACCCCTAATATGTATATACATATATATACCTATATAAACTGCTGCCTGTATAGATTTCTGCCGAGGGGGGTATCAGCCGACACACCCGACGTGTCTGCCAATGCCAATACCAACAAAAAATGCAAATATCGGCCTAAAATATCGGCTGGTCGATATAATGGTCTATCCTTAGTAGTAACACCAAATATTGATGTGATGTGATTAAAATTTTCTTTTGGTTGCTCTCTTTGCATCTTGTGAATTGATAAAGATAAACAATCATTGTTTACATTTATGAAAACAGTCGTAACAGAATTTTTGTCACACCTGCCTGAAATGTTTGCACAGTCTTGTATGTACCAGGTGTAGTTGTTAAATGTACTGAGGAGAGCATAGAAACCAGTGTTTTGCAAATCAAGCGGGTGACCCAAGTTATTTCTGGTGCATGTTGTGCATCTTAACCCCCCCATCCCCCTGTGTTTGGTGATTTCAGTGGTTGATGAGCAGAACGCCCACACAGAGGACACTGAGCTTCCATCTCCCCTGGAGTTCAGGAAGGACAGCGAGGAGGAAAACAGAGACAGCGAGAAAGATGAAGACACCAAGGAACTGGAAGCTGTTTCCTGTAAGTGTGTCAGCTCTTATTTAAGCCTCTTTCTCCACCAAGCCGGGACAAATTCTGCATTCCCAAAACATAAAATTAGCTCAGCCTTGGCTGCTTAGTTTCTTCTTTTCTTAAAATATTCATCTGATTTTAGAGTTGAACTGGTGGAAAAATGTGGTCTTGGTGGACATTGTAATCTCAGGATTAAAATGTTGCCACCTTGTGGGTGGTGCACTCCCTGCAGAACCAGACGCAAAGCTCATGGAAAAAAAGTTCTGCTGACGCAAATCATGCTTCCTGTCATAAATAAACTCCGGGATTAGAGCTAAAAGTGAGTGCAGACTCTTCTCTCCGGTGATATTTCACCTCTTACATTCAGCTTAGACTTTTATGTCCCATCGTCAGTTTTTAGAAACATTTTCAACTCAAGAAATCTGATGAACATGCCTGGAAAAAGGATATGATGTTTGTATGCATCTGTGCATCGCAAGCAGGTTGCCGTCTCGTGGATCCTCCACAGGATGCGTTATTGTCTCAGAGGCAGGAGTTCTTCCTGTTTATTGTGCGACCGTTTCCTTCCTACCACACATTTTCCAGCCGTTAGAAGACAAGGAGGAATCAGTCAAACCCTCTGCTTTGTGTCCTCTCCCTGTTTCCTCATGCTGCCTCCTTACACAGCGATCTGAACACGAGGAGTCGTAGCACATGGTCCGGTTTAATACATCAGCTACTTTTGCATGTGTTTAGTCTCCCTAAGGAAGTTTCATGTGGTGTCACGGTGAGGCTGACGAGTTCAGCTGGATGCAGAATAAGCCAAGAGTCAGTGCACGGGGTAAAAGAAGACCCCACTTTCATTAAACATGCAGAGTACAATATGTGCCTGAATTAATGATACAGTTCACGTGAATTCAACAAATTTACAGTTGGAGAAAACTGCAGATGGTTTATAGTACAAGCCTTTTATTTTTACCTCTACAGGGACCACTTGTCTGGGCTTGAGTGGATCCCCTTTCTTTGACACCAAATAAACCCCAGCATGTCTTTGTTAGAGACAAGTGAAAGACATCTACAATATATTTTCCTCAAACATCTAGGCTAATGTTGAGTTAAATTTGGTTCTATGAATGAAACTTTAATAGACCTACTTATTTAACCCACATACCACCAGGATACGATTTCCCTGCAAATTCAGTTCAAGGACTTGTCACAACTTCAGGCTCCCCGTGAGTAAAGCAACCATCTAACACCACCTCATGACCACTTTGTAGATTTTAAGAAATGCGCCATTTGTGATGCTTCAATCTCCAAATCAGTTCTTACAACTTCATATTCAGGTGTTTCCCAGAACATTTTTTTTTATCATACAATGGGCCTCATACAACATGTTCGTATTCTTTTCTTAAATTTCTCTTGCTTTTTCTCCGACCGTGGACTCCTACGAGTGTGCCACGTCAGATTCAACAAACGTTCTGAACTTCAGATAACAAGTAAATGATCCTTGCGAACATGATGCCTCCACCTGTGGGTACGTGAGCGCGTATTCATGAGAATTGCAAATCTGCATAATTACCGCCCTGATAATTCCATATAAGGACACGACTTCCCACGCTTGTCAGAAGGCGTTCATTCGGAAAAATGGCATCGAAGACAGAGAAGAGACACTTTACAAAGAGTTTGGAGATGGAGGTTCTGACTGAGATCTGAGCAGCAGAATTAAAGGAGGTGAAAGCCGAGCAGTGGAGATAAATCACAAGAGCTGTAAGTACCGTGTTGCCTGTTGGTCGCACTGTTATAGAAGTAAAAATAAAAATTATTTGATCCAATAATGGTGTCAAAAAGACATCTAGCAAAAGCAAGACAGCCACTGAAAACTACTGGTGGAGACCAAGAGGTGCAACATATGATGTAAATGCTTAATATGAGTTTCCATCAACCAACACAGCGCAACATTCAGGAAAATCTCCTCTTAATACAACGTGCACCCCCCCCCCCCCCCCCACACACACACACACACACACACACACACACACACACACACACAAAGCCAACTGTGTCCCCCCCCCCCCCCAAAAAGCTGACGTGTAGCTAGACCACATCTGTCATCCTTTCATCATCCTCTCTCTTTCTCATACAACGCACGTAAAAATATGAACGGTGAAACTCTAATTTGACAAATTCAGAAGCCGAGGCGTCATGAAGTGACCTGACTGCACGTCTGACTGTTAAAGAGTTTCAGCGGTCACTGATGCTGAACCTCCTTTCTGAACTTTCTATCCATTTTCTGTTCGAGATGTTATTTCATTTTTGTAGAAGCTTGATCTCACGTAGAGCCACTGACTGCACATTCTTTTGACGAAATGACAACAAATTAAACCATCGTGCCCTCACCGACATGCCGGCTGCAAGTGAAGTGGCCGATAGTCCTGTCGCTCTGTCTGCGCATAAAATGTCATTTTATGATACATAATGATGTAGTCTAATTTGTGTTGGATTTTAAAATACACAGTTGCTTCTAAGTAATTAATACAGTCCTTTAGTGATAAACTAGGTTTGGATGACAGCAGACTAATTGCGCAAGACTCCTACGTCAAGTCTGGAGAAGTCATGAAATTTGTTTGTGCCTGACCGAAGATTAGAAATACGAGAAAATTGGTGAATGCAGCATTTTCTCCCAAACCACTCGTACGAACCATTTAAGAAAGAATTTGTTCGTACGAATGCTTCTTGCATGAGGCCCATTAAATGCATAAAAATTGTCTTATTGTAGACCAGGTTTCATTTTAAGTTAAGAGAAATACACTACAGTATATTACCAAAGGTATTTGCTCACCCATCCAAATGATCAGAATCAGGTGTTCCAATCACTTCCATGACCACAGGTGTATAAAATGAAGCACCTAGGCATGCAGACTGTTTTTACAAACGTTTGTGAAAGAATGTGTCGCTCTCAGGAGCTCAGCGAACTCCAGCGTGGAACTGTGATAGGATGCCACCTGTGCAACAAATCCATTAAGTTTCCTCGCTCCTAAATATTCCACAGTCGACTGTCACTGTGCAGAGAGCTTCATGGAATGGGTTTCCATGGTGGAGCAGATGCATCCAAGCCATACATCATCAAGTGCAATGCAGAGCGTGGGATGCAGTGGTTTCTTAGAGTTGATATACGGCTATACTTGAATATTAATTTTTGTTGTAGTTATGGATCCATAACTAGATGCTATGCAGTTTTTCCAAGCGCTTCCATTCATTTTAAGTAAAGTTGCAAGTGGGAACTAGGTTTGCTTTTAAATTAGACATAAACTACACACATTTCTTTCCTTGTGTGGTGGCAGAAATATCTGTTAAACACAGTCAATGGCCACTTTACCAGGTCCACTTTGCTAGTATCAGGTTACACCCTCCGTTTTTTTACCAGAACTGCCTTCATTCTTGGTGTTGGAAAGGTATTAGAAACATTCCTCTGTGATTTTGCTCCATATTGACATGACAATGTCTGACGAGGTCAAAAGCTGCTCTGTTAGACTGAGATCTGGTGACTGTGGAGGTTATTGGAGTCCAGTGAACTCATGGCCATGTTTCAGAAATCAGGTGGAGATGATGTGATCTTTGTGACATGGTGCATCATCCTGCTGGAAGTAGCATCAGAAGATGCTCCACCATGTCCATCATAAAGGGATGGACATGGTCAGCAACAATATTCAGGTAGGCTGTGGTGGTTAAACCGCCACGTTGGTACTAAGGGGCCCAAACTGGACCAAGAAAATCTCCCCCACACCATTACACCAGCAGCAGCCTGAAGCCTTGATCCAAGGCAGGATGGTTCCATGTTTCCATGATGTTTCCAGCTGATTCTGAGCCTAGCATCTGAATGTGGAGCTGAAATGGAGACTCATCAGACCAGAAGAGGTTTTCCCATCTTCTGCAGCATTCTGGTCCAGACAACTGCTGCTCACTGGATATTTTCTCTTCATCAGACCGTTCTCTGGAAACTAGAGATGCTTGTGTCTGGAAATCCCAGTAAATACTCAGACCAACAACCATTAAATCCCCTTTCTTCCTCATTCTGATGCTCAGTTTGAACTTCAGCAAGTCGTCTTCATCATGTTTACATGACTAGATGTGTTGAGTTGCTGCCATGTGATTGGCTGGTTGGATAATTGTGTTAAAGAGTGAACAGCTGTGCCATACTGTAAGCAACGTTTCTTTAGAGAAAAGACCTAAATATTTTCTGTGTTTGCTATCAGCTGCTAAAAGTCCCTGTTCCCCGACGGAGAGGAGGGTTAGCCGAAGCACGCAGTCCTACGGCTCCTTCACCATCACCCCCTTCACCACCAGCAAGGAGAACCTCCCTGTGCTCAACACTCGCATCATCTGCCCAGGTAAACATTCGCTCGCATACAAGAAAAGCCTCGTCACGCTGCGTCAACCAGATCCCAGTCACTCAGCGATGTGTGTGTGCAGGCTTGCGAGCCGGGCTGGCCGCCTCCATCGCCGGCAGCTCCATCATTAGCAAGATGCTGCTGGCTAACATCGACCCCTTCGGTGCGACACCCTTCATCGACCCCGACCTGGACTCGCTGTGAGGGCCATTTCTCTTTTATCACTGCTTAATCTCTCTCTCAGCTCATCCGTATATCTTACTTAGTTTCTCCTTATGTGTGGGTGCTTCCTCATCAGGGAGGGCTACATGGAGAAATGTGTCATGAACAACTACTTTGGCATTGGTCTAGATGCCAAGATATCACTGGAATTCAACAACAAGCGAGAGGAGCACCCAGAGAAATGCAGGTGAGACGGTTTCCTTATCTCCATACTCCCTCTCTTACACCAATTATCAGCGGTTTCCTTTGTTCTGACAAAAAGAAATAATAGTTTCTCTGGCCTACGGCTGGGGGTGCGCGATACTGCAAGATTTGGTATCGATCTGATACAGAGTAAATAAAGGACTAGTATCATCAGTACCAATATCGATACTGATACGGAATCTATACACTATTTTTTTAACTCATAAATCATAAAAAAACAAATTATTTTCCATCCCATAAAAATATGAATTTTGCATCATCTTAAATATAAATACGTTTTGAGCCTTCAGAAAGGCCAAAGTTTTATATTACGAAAACAACATACTTGCAAATATGCTTCTCCTGTTTTTCTGCACATTGCTGATCTCACCCTCTGCCCCCCTCCTGGACAGGAGTCGCACCAAGAACATGATGTGGTACGGGGTTTTGGGCACCAAGGAGCTTTTGCAACGAACGTACAAGAACCTGGAGCAGAAAGTCCAGCTAGAGGTGAGAAAAGACAGAGCTTTCAGTCTGAGACTGTTTTAGTAAGAATAGTACAGTGGAAAAAAGTACTTTATTGTACTTTTAGGGTACGGCAGATAAGGTGGTACCCTCCAAGGCTTAGTTTTTGTATCCTCAACAGTGGTTACTTATTTGTCCGCTTGTCTGTACCTTAGAAAGACCAGCACCGGGCCCCTGGAGGCCGTCTTGTACCGTCTTTTAAAAGTGGAGGGTGTCTGTCTCCCACCCCAAAATAAAGATGCTATTCTCACTCATACATGTCTGCATGCCAGTGAATGCATCAGAGGCATCGTGGACTTCACGGTCATGAAATCTGGAGAAGCTTAAGCTCAAACCATCAACCTCGCCCATAAAAGTCAGAATCATTTAGCATTCCAGCTTTACGGCCAACAGTGAATACGGGAATTCTTTTCTTTCTTCCTTGGGAGTATAAATGAACCTTTCAGACACTCAGAAATGTACACATAGTAACCCTGATGTCCAGTTTCGAGCTGTAACAGGTGCATGAGTCCAGATCTGAGCTCAGGGGACAGAAACCTACTCTGACTGCTCTTTTTCTGACAGTGTAGGATCATGTTTACCAGCAACGGTGGTTGATGTTCATCTGGTGCATCCTGGTTGTTTTGCACTGACTTCGCATGAAACCAAAAGGACTTATTTATATTTTATTTTATTGGGCAGATAAAATGTTTTTGGACCATGTGAAATTCAGTGATTTGCAAATGAATGAATGAGCAAACAAATAAATGGATAAAAAATTGATCAGTAATAAAATGAATAAATGATTACATACATACTGTGCAAAATGGTTTTAAACACTTTGAATACATATTTGTGCATGAACTCATTCGCTCATTCATTTTTTTGTGTATCAAATGCATTTATTGATAAATTATTCATTTACTTACAACTGATCTTTTATGTTAAGTATTGCAATAAATGTTTATTTTAATAGTCTTTGGCCATTCAGATATATTGAGATGAGAAGCCGAAATATTTTGACACTTTTGGAAAATATACAGTACCAGTCAAAAGTTTGGGCACCCTTACTAATTAGATTTATCTAAACGTTTGACTGGTGGTGTATCATTGTTTCTCTGACATTAAAGGATTTATAAAAATAAACTTAGTTTGTTTTTGGTGCAGATGTGACACCACACACGTTGATGTGTCCACCTCCAGTACCTTCTAGCAGTCTCCTGGTTCGCCGTTTTGGATGGCAAATTGTCCTGAAAATGGATGAAATGAAGCAGCAGCAGCTGTTATGATCTGAATGAACTGGATTTGATGTTAAAGCATCTTGGTTGCTGTTTCCTTCCCAGTGTGACGGCCAGTACATCCCCCTGCCCAGCCTCCAGGGCATTGCGGTCTTAAACATTCCCAGCTACGCGGGCGGAACCAACTTCTGGGGTGGCACCAAGGAGGATGATGTGAGTACATTCACAGCCCGTTAGATAAAACGACACTCAGCGCCATCCTCCACCCAGCTTCCATGCCTAGATCCCCTCTGGAGGGGACGAGGGGTGTTTTCCTCTTCAGACAAGGGACTGGCCAAACTCCTGGAGCTTTGTTTTCTTCCTCTATTGTTAGCTAATAAATGACAGAATGGTTTGATATGACCCCACTTTGCTGGAGGAGGGATGGTTGTTTGTTTAAGGCTCAAAGCAGCACTGCTGCTGAGGGATTACAGTGTCAGTTTGCACACACACACACACCCCTGAGTGAGGCCCTGTGGACCACACACACACACACACACACATACATGCAGTTTGGGTGTTATATAACTGCTGTGCTGCAGAAGAGAAAGCAGTGAAATGGAGGGGTGCAGATAAACTTAGTCATCATCATGAAATCAAGTTTTTTATTTTATTGTCACAAATGAATCAGAGACTTTGACATTTTGTGGCTCATCTATCGTTTCAGTATTCACATGAATGATCCCAAATGTGATTATGATTATAAAGTCTCCTCCTGCGTTGGTCAAGAATCCTCCACTTCTCTCCAAACGTCTCCCTCTACGGGCCGAAGCTTGTTAAGACAGCAGCTGGTTGTTTTGGCTTCTTTTCAGTTTTCCCTCCGTTCTTGTGTTGCTTCCTCAGTTTTTGACCTTTTCATCACAGTTTGCTGCCAGACATCAGCGTGAGCCTCGTCTTTCTGAAACAAGTCATTGTTCATTCAGCTCAAACTTGACGGAGCTAAAGTTGATGGAGATGTTTGCTCATAAATACTCCTGTCACAGGGAGAATGAATCACCAATGTATTACATTTAAAAACCTGGTTTTGAACATTTTTGTTTGAGAAATTACTTCCTTCCCCTACTCTCAATATTTTTAACTTAACAGTGGTCCAGATTTTTTTGTCCAGATTTTGTTGGGGTTTTTTAAATATGAACTTTTTAAAATTTGTCTTTTATTTGTGATGTCTTTTTTTTTTTATTGTTTTTTAAATTTGATGCGATTTAAGTTTTTTTTCAGTTGTTTTGTCTTCTATCTTAATTTTTTAATGTTCAGTTTTTTGCCTTTTTTAAAAAAAAATGTCTTTTTTATTTTAATACTTGTTGCCGATCTTTCTGGGTTTTTGTTGTTTTTTAGTAGATTGAATCTTTTATTTGAATGAGTAGTAATTAATTAGTTACTTACTTAAATAAGAGTCCAATCAGCTTTAAGTCCGGCATCAAGCGACTAGTATTTATCACCTCAGACTTGAACATTGATGTAAATGAAAATGGTGGCCATGATCATTTTCATTTACTTTGCTGTCCCGTTTTCAGTTTTCATCACATGGGGGTCTGTTCCAGAAAACAGATTGTGTATGTTTACCCTGAGTTGAAGGAATCTCTGAAAGCGAGGCAAGCCTTAGGCTAAATCCGTTACCATGGCAACTGACTGCATGAAGTGAACCATCTCACAGGCTCATCATAAAGAAACTGGGATGTTCGATATCAGCTTTTTTTTTTTTACAGATATTCTATGCACATACCAATATTGTCCAACAATTAGTTTCCAATATCCGATATCAACCGATATCAATTTATGCAGAAAACTGAGAGTGCCTCTCACATATTTTGGGTGCGTCCCAATACACCCACTAGCCTTATGTTTTAGCTCTCCCCCTAAATTTTGTGCGTTCCTGTGAAGGTAGTGCTGTCCCAATTCCTCTTTGCATGTAGGGGAAGTGGACATAATAAGGTGTAGTGAGCATGAATCTAGCCCTTCAGAGCGAGGGACGTCAGATGCTCACTTGCTGAAGAAGGGCCAGAGAAAAAGGGAACAACAGTAAACTCCAGAGAGCAACAGGACTCAGAGAAGAAATTTACAAATGCACATATATACAGATTACACATTTGTTCGTAATGTTAGCCAAACTAGCCACGCTAGCTAGGCTAAAATACTGATGAAAAGCATGTGAAGGCTTTTTGGCAGTTTGCAAGAGACAACAGTCGTCATAGCAACTTTTTCCCTGTGTGGTGTTGTTTTGTTTTTTAATCAACTGAAGCATAATGAATGATGAAAAAAAAGAAAATCGACCGCAACTGTAAACTCTCTGTTGTTGCTGGGTGTAATGTTATGGTGAGATGTACACTCACTGGCCACTTTATTAGCTACACCTTGTTAGTACCGGGTTGGGCCCCTTTTGCCTTCAGAATTGCCTTATCCCTACGTGGCATAGATCCAACAAGTTGTTGGAAACATTCCTCAGAGATTTTACAGCATCACACAGTTGCTTCAGATTTGTCGGCTGCACATCCATGATGAGAATCTCCCGTTCCATCACGTCCCAAAGTTGCTCTGTTGGATTGAGATCTGTGACTGTGGAGGTCATTTCAGTACAATGAACTCATTGTCATGTTCAAGGAACCAGTCTGAGATGATTCATGCTTTATGACATGGCGCGTTATCCTGCTGGAAGTAGCCATCAGAGGATGCTACACTGTGGTCATAAAGGGATGGACATGGTCAGCAACAATATTTAGGTAGACTGTGGTGGTTAAACCATGCCACGTTGGTACTAAGGGGCCCAAAGTGGGCCAAGAAAATCTCTCCTACACCTGTTCCCTCTCTATCAGCTTGAACCAGTCTGGCCATTCTCTGACCTCTGGCATCAACAAGGCATTTGCACCCTCAGAACTGCTGCTCACTTGATATTTTCTCTTCTTCAGACCATTCTCTGTAAACCCTAGAGATGGTTGTGCAGGAAAATCCCAGTAGCTCAGCAGTTTCTGAAAAACTCAGACCAGCCTGTCTGGCACCAACAACTATGCCATGTTCAAAGTCACTTAAATCACCTTTCTTCCCCATTCTGATGCCCAGTTTGAATTGCAGCAGATCGTCTTGACCATGTCTACATGCCTAAATGCATTGAGTTGCTGCCATGTGATTGGCTGATTAGAAATCTGCGTTAAAGGTAGAGTCCCTGAAAATAAACGTTGGACTTGTGCAAGGGAAATCCGTCTCAAACCGTACATTTGTTGTTTTGTTGTTGTCGGGACGTTTCTGGGTGGAGATTTCTGTTTATATCGCCAGCCAATGACAGAGCTAAGGGCATGACGCTGTGTGGGAATAAGCTCATGATTGGAGCAGA
Source organism: Atherinomorus stipes (assembly GCA_023101725.1). NCBI lineage: Eukaryota > Metazoa > Chordata > Actinopteri > Atheriniformes > Atherinidae > Atherinomorus > Atherinomorus stipes. Next base: position 195,178 of record JALJCO010005957.1, read on the forward strand.
CGCCAGTCACTCGAACTTTCCAAGGTAAAAATAAAAGAAGAAAAAAAAGAAAAACGGCAGATGTAATGAAGAAAAGGTAAGAGCTTCAGATAGTGCACATTGGAAAACCAGGGTTAATATTGGTTTGGCTTTTACCCGCTTCTGAGCTCTGAAAGAGAAACTTGAAGCTGAATAAGCTGAAGAACGAGGCGGCCGTCAGCCTGAGAGGGAGGGGCGCTCTGTTTGAATACTGTTGTTGAATACTGTTGTGAAGCAGGTGGACAGGTGTACCTAATAAAGTGGCCGGTAAGTGTATGTGCAAACGTCACCACGCAGGACTTCGCTTTCGTGCCTGAACATAAATGCATTAAGTGATGTCCCAATTCCTTGGGAAGATTACAAAGCCCTACTCCTTGTGGCTTCAATTCAAGGGTGTAGTGATCGTGGGCGAGGGCTAGTGGTAGTGAGGGGTAGTGGTTGAAAGTTGGGGGGACATTGGGATTGGGCCTTTGACTTTTTGAGTCAGAAGAGAAGTACTGTAGCTGAAGAGTTAGAGCTTTCTAGGATAGCTGTACCCATTAGAAACCATGCAGTTTAACTCTATCCCTGCATGTTTTGAAGGCTCCCATGCTTTAGAAATAGAAGTTTCTGGATTTTGGAAATACCTTATTCCCCTCAGTGCACTGAGCATAAACACATCTTCACCAGCAGTGACAAGAATATATTCACCTACTTCAAGCATAAATCCTCGGCATATTCTACAAATAGAGCATCAAACAGCACATTCCTCTTCTGTTCTTCAGATCTTCTGCGCCCCGTCTTTCGACGATAAGATCCTGGAAGTGGTGGCTGTGTTTGGGAGCATGCAGATGGCCGTGTCCAGAGTCATCAAGCTGCAACATCACCGAATAGCGCAGGTGAGACGATGCACCGGAAACAGCCCCGAGTCAAGATGCATAACAGAATCTGTGTGTGATCCGAGTCTCTGCCCGATTCAGTGTCGGACGGTGAAGATCACCATCCTGGGGGATGAGGGGGTTCCCATTCAGGTGGACGGGGAGGCCTGGATCCAGCCGCCTGGAGTCATCAAGATCCAGCACAAGAACAGAGCGCAGATGCTCACCAGAGACCGGGTGAGGAAGAGGAGTGGATCTGGAGAACATTTAAATGAGGAAGATGGTTCTTACCTGTTACCTCTGATTTTCCTGCAGGCGTTTGAGAACACGTTGAAGTCTTGGGAGGACAAGTTGAAGTATGACAAGCCTCCTCTGCGGCCTCACCTCTACCCTCAGCAGTCTGTGGATCTGGCCACGGAGGAGGAAGCCGCCTTGGTACAGATGTGTGCCCGAGCTGCAGAAGAGCTCATCACAAGGTAAATGTGTAAGATTGCGAGTGTATGAGATCTGGTTTTACGGGCCAACACTGACTGCTGTCTGTCTATACGCAGGATATGTGAGGCTGCAAAAACCAACGGCCTCCTAGAGCAGGAGCTGGCTCATGCTGTGAACGCCGCATCTCACGCCATCAACAAAACACACCCCAAGTTCCCAGAGGTGAGCCAGGCCGGACATTTTCTGATTAGACGCACGTTTGGACTTTTAACCAAACATCACGTTTCTTTCAAGTTCATATTAAACAAACGTTCATGTAGGAAACCAAAACGATTTTAAACATCTGGTTTAGAGTGATTTAATTAGACAAAAGCAGGTAAGCAAAAAGGAAAGACAAGATTATTTATGTCACACATTTTATGTAGGAGACAGTGGGCTCTATGCACAGCTCCACTACTTCCTGAATGTAAGGTAGCTCCTTTGTTTCCTGTCTTTCATAACTGGACGAACCGATTAATCCAGGTGTGCCTGACCTCATTAACTGGCCAGACACACCTGGATTAATCAGTTCAACCAGTAATGAAAGACAGGAAACAAAAGAGCTACCTTAAGTTCAGGAAGTAGTGGAGTTGGGCATAAAGCCTATTCAAAGTGCTTTACATGAACATTAAAAGTGTTACAGAAGGGTGCAGAGAAAGCATTTAAAAGTACATACAAATTTATTTAAATTAATAAAATATAAATGTAATATAATGAGAAACAAAATCATTAAAATAAAGCATAAATCATTTTAAAGGTGATAGCTACAACTTTAATTCCTCCCTGCCAGCAGGTGGCATACTCACGCTCAGTAACACAATTAGCATTAGCAATTTTACAGAACTGGCTAACTGTTAATTAGCATTAGCAAATGTTTAACTTGCGTGTCCAGAAGGAAAGAAGCAACCGCCACAGGACTTTTGAGTCCCTTTGCTAACTTCTCCTTCATCCGACGTCATTGTTGTGTGTTGATTTTATTATTTTTATCGTTTTAAAACTGCACATTGGAGTTTTTAGAGAAACAAAATTTCAATCTTCCGTGTAATGTATCATCATAGTTTCATTCACAATAAAGTCTACTTGACTTTTTGTCTGCTTGAATTTAAGAAATGTAACGCAAGGAAGATGCTATTTCTACGCAGAGCAGACGAGCTCAAAATTCTTTAGTGTAGATGTTGGCATTGTAATCAGATGTAAATATTTAGATAATTTGGACCCGTCAAAATTCATAAAACAGTTATTTATAGGCCTTGGAAAATTTATGTAGTGAAATTAATGATAGACCGATACATCAGCCGGCCGATATTTACCCTTTAAAGGGAACGCTGGTATCGGCATTGACCGATATGTCTGGTGTGATGGCCGATACCCTCACTTGGCATAATTTAGAGACATTTTTACATATATATATATATATATATATATGTGTGTGTGTGTGTGTGTGTATGTAAATGTCATTACATTAATTTGGGAGTCAAATGGGCTGAGGCTGGTGAAAACATATCGATTTTGGTATTGGCCCTAAATATCTGTATCGGTCAATCCCTAAGTGAAATAACTACTTTTATTTTGCACCTCTCTAGACGTTTTATGGATGTAATGTTATTGAAAAATTGTTTTGTTGGAAAAGTTGTTGCTATGACTTTTAAGACAACAGAGTAATACTAGAATAATTAAAAAATAGAATAGTGTAGACTAGAATACAATAATTGAACAAGTAGAAATGGAAAATAGAAATACACAGAATAAATGTTGCTACCTGGAGACCAAACCTGCCTGTGGCTGTGGTTATATCTGAGGGCAAACTGAAGAGAAGTACTTGTTTTTTTTGTTTTGTTTTACTAAAAGTCGTAATCGTAAACATACAAGATCAAAATTAAATAAATTAATAGATAAAATCGGTTCAACTTTTGTCATTTAAACTAAATTTAAACAAATAAAGAAAATAATGATCACAATCATGGAAAAGCAAATGTGTAGAAGAAAACAAAAGGATTGAAAGAGACAAACAAATAAAGATGAAAATCAGGGAAACCTGTTAGTATACATACATGAGTAAGATAATTATTGTTAAATAACTAAATAAAAACAAGATGTAAAGCTAAATCCCAGAAATATAAACCAGGGCTTATATGTCTTTATTAGTTTTGTTTCAAAAGTAAACCACTTGTGAGAATATAATTATTTGATGCAGTTCTTCATTTAAAAGAACATAAAGTTAAAAAAATATTTATATATATAGTTATAGTTACTGGGGTTTTAAACTGGTTTTAGACTGTAGCCAAGTCTTTTATAAACTACAAGTGTGACGTCTGTGTTTATTGAACATCTTGTTTCTTGTCCAGAGCCTGACGAGGAACACGGCTATCGAGGTGGCCAGCACTGTCAAGGCGCTCTACAACGAGACCGAGTCGCTTCTACTGGGCCGAGTTTCTCTGGTCAGTTCACAGATGGATCGTCTGAATGTGGCAACAATCTAATGGAATTAGGTTAAGATGGTCTGTGGGGTTTTTTATATTGTGATTTGACTTGTTTCCTCATTTCGCAGCAACTGGACCCACCGGAGGAGGAGCAGCTGTCCAGCGCTCTGCAGAGCATGGAGCTGGAACTGGGCAAACTGGGAGAAATCCCCTGGCTCTACCACATCCTGCAGCCCAACGATGAGGAGGTAAGACGCACATGCAAAAAGCATTTTGTTTGACCCCTTTTGCTCCTACTGTGCTACACCTGCACATCCAACCTGTCCAGTCACCTGCATTTATGTTTTCATCTCCCTGAAATGTGGTCGGATCTGGACGAGAGCCGTAAAGTGAGAAGATAAAATCTGACTAAAGGAAGGTTTTCCATGGAAAATCTCGGAAGATTAAAAGTTAAATTCCTACATGATTTTCAAGAAGCTTTAAAATCATTTCTGACTTATTTTCCAAATGTTTTTTTTCTTTTTGTTAAATTCATCTATTTATTTTTGTTTCTTTAATTGCTGAATAAATGTGAGTTTATTTGTCTTTTTCTTTTTAACTTTTTTCCTTTAACCTATTTGCTGACAAAAATATTTTTTTGTCTTTAGAAATAAGGTGTTGCAAGACAAAAATCCCTTCAATGAATCATTTGAAATCAGTTTTAAGTCTTAAACATGGAAAAAGACAACATTTAAATGTCTAGAAATTGACCCTCCCCCTCAAAATTTTATTTTCTCACTTGGCTTCCATTGATCTTCATCTAAGTTGTGGTCATAGATATCTCTTTTAAAACATAAATCATGATCCTTAAATCATACACTCACACATTTCCAGTTACAGTCCATCATGTTCTCTGAATAATTCCAGCAATAATCTGTGAGAAATGAATCATCTGGGTGATCCAGACGTTGCGGCATCGACCTGTAATGATTATGTTGAGGAAGAGTTTATGATCAGTCTGTTGTAGGTTCCAAAAAATAGCCAAATACCGTTTTTAAAACTTATACCATGGTAACAATGTTACAGCCCTGATCCAAGAAGATGAACATCAAGTGACTATTTATGCTTATTATTGAGATTACATTTTTTGTTTTATTTTAATATGATTTTATTTTTCATTTACGTTTAAGTTGTTACTGTATTTTATCAACATTATTTTATTCTTTTTTACTTGATTTACCCTTGTCTGATTGTGCATTAATTTTTTCTTTTTTCATTTTGTTTTGTTTTACTTTATTTTATTCCATGTTATTTATTTACTTGTGTCACACTAAATTATTTTGGTTTAGATTCGACCATTCTGGCTTTGCAAAACTTTCCTAAAAAGTCATAAAATTCTTCTTTTTAATAGCAAATCTTTTTTCAGATCACGAATAGCAGAAAGTTATGGAGTTACACAGATAAAATATGAAATATGAACCCAAAAAACTGCAAACAAGTCACTTTCTCTGGCTCCTGTTTTAGTTTTGTCTATTTATTTTTATTTATTTATTCATTTTTTGTGAACTGTCTCTGAGCACTTCGATTTAAAAATCTCGGAACATCCTCAAAGACGCTGGTGCTGTTCCTTTTTTTCAGGCAACCAGTTGTATAGACAGGACTAGTGAGGAAAATGGAAAACGAGCTTTGTCCATCTATCCTGAGTTGAAGTGAACAAAATGTTAAATCTTCATGCCGCTGGTGGTTATATTAATGCAACGATGTAAAAAACAAAACCAAGCCACCAAGCCATGCAGGTGACAGATCACACAGAAGCTCTGCAGCATTAATCGTCTCCCTGAATGATACGCCTGACACCACCAACCCTCTGACTGGAATCCTGCTTCAGACTGACCCTGATGAAACTTTAAACAGGCCTGGAGCTGCATGGGCTTCTTGATATTCACTCAAATACGATTTCCAACAGATTACATCATGCACTTAACCTTCCTGCACAAATGCTAACAAACAGGAGCCATAACAGGCACATCCATGACAATACGGGGGCAAAGGTCCTCCATCACGCTGGAAAACAATGTTAAACAAATAGATAAGAGAAAGCAAATGGTTATACTGTACTAGTTTATCATTAAACAGCTGTAAGGTTGGAATCGTGTTGTTGAGATATTGCTCTCATAGAAAGTAAAAATAAGTTTGGTATTGCGTTTGTTTAAACATACTGTCGTTGGTGGTAATAGTGTTAGCACCTTCTGTCTCAAGCCAAAGTCAATTCCAATTTTTCCCCTCTTAGTGTTAAGCATTGTTTTTCAGTCACATTTCTAAGCCTCATTCACCCTCCCTTTACGTACACTACCTGTAAAAGTTTGGGTACATTTTTCCATTAAAGTGAATGAGAGTGTGTCAGAACTTTTGACTGGTAATGGACATAAACAGATGTGTCCATTTTCAAACCCCGACACTGTCCACATACTCCCGTGTGTCATACATCCACCAGAGCAGTGGTTTTTTTTAGCCACAACTAGGCCCGGGCAAAAAATTGATTAAATTAATTAATTAGCATTTTTTGGTGTGTGCGATTTTAAAAAAAAGAGTAAATCGAGTTTTTGTGTATCGTGCATTTTTGGCTCCCGGGAGCTTCCGTATCATTAGTTTCACATCGCAGAATGGCAAGCAACAACAACACCGTCTTTGCACACACAGAAACAGCAACAGCAAGGGACAACATGGCTACCGGTGAGAGTACAAAGTGTGACTTAAAACACAGCCGGGCTTTGATTCCAAGAGGGTGTTCATTCATTTATTATTCATCCCAGAAATGGGGGTTACTTTTGTCCTGTTTTTGAATAATTAAAAATAAAATTTGTTTTTAAGTCGTCTGCCGTTTGTATTTATTGCTTTCCTTAATATATGGGGGGGGGGGGTCGGAAAAAATCGTAAATCGAATTTTAAGAAAAAAAAAAAAATGGAGGTTTTATTTTAAGGCCATATCACCCAGCCCAAACCACAACACCCAAAATACCATACTTTGGTGTTTGTGACCCCGCAGTATAGCTGCAACCAGTTAAAATAGCAAAGAAGAAGCCTCAGTGTAAGAGCTGCTCAGACTATCATCGCAAACCGAGCTGCTTTCTCTTTCTATGCATTATTATAATCTCCTCCACCAGCACCATGTTTGCTGATCAGAACTGATCAGAACTCAGAAGTAAACTCTGAAGTCCACACTGGTCTCTTGTTAATGCCTAGCAACCATGAAAATGTAAAGGATGCGTGGAAGTATGTGGACAGGATTGTTTCACATTTTACGTGTAAATGAAAATTCTGAATTAAAGTTTACATGGAAAACATGTTTATCTAATTCCACTTTAGATCTGTGGGTTGGGAAGGGTTCTGATTGGACAGGGGGTGGGCGTAATGTAATTACGTCGGTTTACGTCTACCCAGAAGTAAACAGACGCCGGTTTCTGCTCCTTTTTGTTTCGGCTACGACATAAAAACCACGTACTAACACAGATTTTCACTTTGGTTTGTAGTTTTGTAGCAGTGGCTCGACACTAACATACTACTTCATTTCTGCCATCTGGCTCGAGTTAAAGGCTTGTTTCGACATACGCCATCACAACAGCAAGGGAAGGAGCATGTGCAGAAGGACAGGAATTAACTTAGAGCGGAATAAAATTTTACATGATAGGCAAATTATTTAATTTAAAATTAAGAGGAATAACAAACCACTTAATTCGGAATTAAGTTTTATGCGCAATTATCATTTTCATTGGAATTGAGGGTTTACTTGGTCTTCTTAAACGTAGTGTGTAAAAAAAATCAAAGGTTACTGGCAGAAAAATCAAATACACAATTCAAAACTCTTTCTATTGATATGTAATCGCTAGGGTTGGGAAAAAATATCAATACACTGAAATGTTGTGATATTTTCATATGCTGGTATCAAATCGATATTTAAAAACGTGGTATCGATCTATTTTACTAACGAAATCTTGCAAGGTTTCGTCGTTCTGTTACGAAATCTCGCGGATTCTTGTGAAATCTCATGAGATTTCCCAAGAGAACGATAAAGTCTCGCGAGATTTTGTTGGTTAAATAGATCAATATCGCATTTTTTAAATATCAATATGAAATCTGCATATGAAAATATCGCAATATTTCAGTGTATTGTTATTTTTTCCCAGCCCTAGTAATCGCTGCACTGTTATGTGTTTATTTTCTTAGAATGAGTCATTTATTTCTACTAGCTGGGGGTGCACATAGAGACTGCCATGATTGTTCCACCATTTTTACTACAGGGTCCTTCTCATGAATTTCCATCTGATTGGCTGCCTCCCATGAGTGTATGAAGGAAGCTCCGCCCTCCGCTCTTATTTCGTTACAGACAGGAAATAGAGCCGACAAACAAGTTTGTTCCGCCATGCTAACAAACAGTTAGCAAATTAGCTTCTCAACTCCGAAGCTACAGTCGTGCTGTCTTCACTTCTAGTGTGTAGTGGAGGGTTACCTGCCTTCCAATGGACAGATAGAAACCCCACGTGGGATACGCTATTTGCAATGTGACGTAGAAGAGCGAGGCTGTTTCCGATTCGCTCTTTTCTTCGTATTGTTTCTGTGATGAGGAAGCACAGCCGACTGGGGGGAACGCAACGCTAGCAAGTCAGCATGTGTAAGTAAACAAGGGGAAACCCTCCGTATTTCAGAAGGAGCAAGTTAAACAGGTTTTCAGTGGAAGGAGGCCTTTAAGACATTAAGACCACTAATGGCCACCATACATTCACAAAAGTGCTTGAAATAACTCATTTGAAAAAAAACAAAACATCTTTCCTTACAAATACCCATCTTTACCACTAGATGTCAGCGATCCCTGGATAGTGTACCTTTAAAGCTGAATTGAATTTTATTCAGAATTAGAGAGGAATTAAAACTCTCACGTGAACGTGGCCAATGAGGCTTTAGGATTAAAGACTTGTAGTATCCATCAAAATGGACTCCAATGCCCAAGATGAAGAGATAAAATCGGTCAAAACCTTGTCATACCTGTACCCCTGCAAAAATAGACCATAAAGCGGGCACTTAGCCTACAGGGATAACTGCGCCTTAGATGGAGATCATATCTCATTCTTTCACCGAGTCTTGCCAACAACCAGCGTGTAACTCTCAAGTCTTCATATCCTGTGTGTTGCTGCTGTTCTGTGTAATGTATCATGGCTTCAGACAGCGAGAGTTGAGTAGCTAAATGAAAGGCTATAGGTTGACTGTGCTTATGTACCAGGACCACTCTCTGGGTTACGGCAAGAGGAACAGTCGCAGCAGCATGTTTCGCATAGTGCCCAAGTTCAAGAAGGAGAAAGCCGCCAAGAAGACGAGCCCTCAGTCAGGTAGGGCTGCGCCCACGTTCTCCCTCAGTGCTGAACACACAGGGAGCTCACAGCTCCTCCGGATGGGAAGTCACTCAGTTTAACGTCAGTCGGTTTGAAGTAGCTGGAAAAAACTGACTGTCCTTAAACTCCACACGCACAAAAACAGAACATGTTCCTGCCATCATGGTTTGCACCCTCACCACCATGCAAAAAACAAACAAACATAGGCGTTACTGTGAGTAGAAACTCAGTGAATGGGTTTGTGTTTGAGGTGTTACATCCCACAGTCTGAGCCTAACCATCAACATGCACCCTCCCCAACCCCTCACCTCCAGCCCCCTTCCCCCATTCATGCCCTCATCCAGCTGTCTACGTGTCTCCAAAAGGAAAAAGCCAGGAGAAGAGTGAGTGCACTGTGGGAAAGTCTGCAGGGATCTCCTATTTCACGCATTCATGTACATTTAACAGCCAGAATCAAACCATCTTTACTAAAACCGAGTGAGATGTTGCGGCGTACTCAGTGGGTTTAAGTTTTCTACATGTTAGTCAGAAAAAACGAGCCCTTCCTGCTTAGTTGGGCCGATCTTCCTGCAGACCACACAGGCTTCCGCCTCCCTGTATTTCCTCCTTCTTCTCTGTGTTCTGACAATGGTGATGAAATGAAACGCATGCAATCCCTCCAAGTCTTCCCTGAGCACCACAGGCCTTGATCTCACCAACCTTTGGCATCTTCATCCTCCTTCCTCCTCCTCCGCCAGCTGCTGCCGCTGCTTTCTCTCTTCCCTTCCTCTCCGATCCTCATAATTGTCCATTTGTGAAGTTGTGTGTGCTGACATTCAGGTGTGTGAGGGATGCTGTGTGAATGGGCACGGAGGATACCTGTGAGGCGCTCTGAGCCTCTCTCTGCTCTACTTTGTGTGTGTGTGTTTGTGTGTGTGTGTGTAGTGGAGAGATGGGGCACAGAGGAGGTGGGCGTCTGGCTGGAACAGCTGAGTCTGGGGGAGTACAGAGAAACTTTCACCCGACACGACATCCGAGGCTCGGAGCTGCTGCATCTGGAGAGGAGGGACCTGAAGGTACACACACGAACACACACACATCTGGGTGAAGCCTTTCCTCCGATCCACAATCAGCTCTTTCTCTCTGTGTCCTGTTGGTGTGCCCTGTAACCTGGTGGACGTCTCCCTGTTTTGCCTCCTGTCGTGCTGCTTCATGGCTCTGCTTGGCTTTTACTGTCTGATGGTTGCTGTGTGAAAAAGGACTTGCTGTAACCCACTAACAGTGTGTATCTGCTGAAGAGGAGGGAAGCCTGCTACGGGGGCAGGGAGGGGGCTAAAATTAACAGTCCAAACTGAGCTGGTCTGGTTGTTGAAAGCTTACACCCCTTTCCCATTAGCACCTAGTTAGCCCGCAAGTAGATACTGGGGGTGTTACAAAACATAGATCTACTGTATATCCATACATCGATATAGATCGATGTATCGATCTATATCCAAAAAATCGATATTAAACCCTTTTATTTTGAAAATAGCTTTATTTTGAAGTTCCTCCAACATAACGGGTCAGTTCTAATTCCCCCCGTAGCTCTAGCCCTTGGCCCTAACCCTTCATTTTGCGCTTTCATGTGAAGGAGTAGTGGTGTCCCGATCCTGGTTCAGACCAAGGGGGAGGGGGGAGTGGTAGGGCTATCTGGCCCTTGAAACAGAGATTTTCCAGGGGCAACAAAAACACAAGTGGTATGATATAACCCACAATTTCATGCGAAATATGGGCAAAATGGTGAGGGAATTGGGAGTGGCAGTCAAAGAAACGTACAAATGTGAATGTTTTTTGTAAATAAAATATGAAAATTGCTATTTTAAGGTCATTTTAATGTATTACAGACAGTTTCATTAAAAATGTAAAAAAAAATTGCTAGTTTCATAACGTCACGTGTATCTGCCCATGTCTGTAGGGTAACGTTAAGCTTAAGTTGAAGGCGTCTTCATTTCCTTTCATTTTTACATTTTTAGGCCAAAAGCTGAAAAAATAATCCAATCGCCCAGGAAGGGGAGATTATTGCTGCTGAAGACGGCATTGCCAACTCTTCTGGAGACAGCCGTGATGTCAGTTTACTGAACCACGGAAAACTAATGGTGACTAGGGGTGTCCCGATTTAGATTTTTTATCGAAATTGATCGAAATTATGTCACGGTCCTGATCATCGAAGTGAAAGAGAGGATGGCCGACACAGTTCAGTAATGATGTCTCTTCAGAGTACAGCAGAAGCAGCTGCTCCGTCTCATCTCATTGAAAAAAAGAACAACAAGCCATATATGGAAGTGTTACCTCTACATTCATTTAGGAGTGACAGGTCACCATTCATAAATCCCACGTGTGTTGCATTACAAGCGTCAACTGCGCCGAGCAGTTCAGATTTCCCTGCATCTTGCATAGTGAGCACGTGAGCTGTGGACGTCGAAACAAAATTGCAGCACTGTGTACTTCATCTTTTGTGCAAACTATTGCCGCTAAATGCTGACCCACAGAGCACTGCACTTACAGGAAGTGACGGAAGTGTCAAGAGGCAGGAAACAGGAGAAAGGGCTGAGGTGTATCACATGTCACAAGAACTGGACTGAAGATCAACAGCACCAGGGCTGATGGAGGGATGGATCCTCAACATTACTGAAGCAGTGTGGGATCTGCTGGACAGAGAATGAAACAAAAGGCAGAAACATTGAAAGAAGAACTTCAGAAAGTTCTTGAAGAAGTCTGGAGAACTGTTCCTGAGGACTACTGAAAGAAATGACAGAAAGCTTCTCCAGGAACAAACTGCGTTAAAGAATAAGGCTGTTCAGACCAAACGTTGACTTATAAACTCAACCTTTATACCACACACATCTCAGTAAATCACAGCACCTCTTCCTTGTTTTCCTGGTGATATATAAAAAAAATGACGGCTAAACACTTTTGCACAGTACTATGGTCAGCAGCATGTATTCCCAATGTTTTAAACAATGTTTTATGAGAAAGACATGGATCAAACTAAAGGGAGCAAGAAAATAATATCATGAGGCATTTAAGATATGCTTTACTGACACATCCATGTGGAAATATTTCTCCTGCTGCACCACAGTTTCATAGTGCACACTTAGTTCTGAGAGGTTTGTTTGGAAAAAGGCTAAACTCTTCCAACTTTCAGGTATGTTTCAGGTGTAAAAACACCAAATGAAGCATCAGTTAGGTCTAGAAAACTACTTACAAAAGTATAAAAAGAATATTTTCACAGAAAATAATGAAAACCATTAACATAGCACATGAAGTCGGACTTGGACTTGGTCTGTTGCACAAAGCAACTTTAGTGAAGATTTATTTCTTGTCAAAATTTATAAAACTGGCCGCACAAAAAAAAACTAATTTCCCTTAGTATTTAAGGTTTTACCTTGACCTTAAAGTTTATGAAGAAAACCCTCATCTTTAAGAAGATAAAGATACCATACCTCTAACTTCATCATTGTAGCAGTATGGTAATATACACTATGAAGGAAGTAGCAGCTGAAAACTTTTAAAAGAGATGTATTCTTGTCTTTTTTTTCATAAGATGACACATTTCCAGACGTTTTAATGGATCATCTGGAACATGTTTTGAACAAAATACTACAGACAAACTACAACAGCTCCCTTCCATACTAAGAATTTACAGCTCTTATCACAGCAGTTTTAAGGTGACCCATCAGACCAAAATCCATTCTCATGTAATTTTATGAGACTGGTAGAAACTGATGAAGAAATACTTGACTGGAAGACTTCTCTTCAGGGCCTAGTGAACACACAAGAGTTTTAATTAGTGATGATTTTTCTACACATTTACATTAATTGCTTACATGCAAACACTGTGTTTTGGAAAACACCTTCAAATATGAGATTTTTACCAACTCTGTGATGTTTATGTGCAGACTGGAAAACCAGTATTTTGACTTCCAATGTCAGATTCATCTCTTTCATTTTACCGTATAAAGACTGACATATGAAGTAGAGCAAAAAAAAAAGAAAAAAGTTATTTAAACTTTTTATTGCAATCCATTTTTTGACCACTAAAAAATTTGCATTTCCTTTGGAGACAACAATTTTTTTTAAAAGACTCCAAGACATTTTTATTAGCAGAATAAACAAAAACCATTGGGACACAAGATAAGTCTAATGTTACACAACATGATTTTAGGAAATGTTTGAACAATTTGAGTGGTGCATCGGTCTCACAAACTCATGTTTTAGATGTTACATTTGGGTCAAAGTTAGCTAAGATGGTGCACCGATGCTAATCTTATGAACAGGACTGCTTGTTTGTGCATAAATATTCATTTACATGACAAATATATTATTCAACCCAGGGATCAGAATGTATTATAGAGAACACTGTTACATAAAACAGCACCCCAACGATACTGAAACAGATGCCAAGGATGCCAGTTTTGGACCAGACCTGGTACATAACTTTAAGAATGAGGTGGTTTTAGCTTAGCTTCAATTAAGAGAGAGAAAGAAAGAGAGCCCACAATCGAACTTTACAGACACAGTCCACTTTAATGCAGGTAACTGCTGTCTTATTATAATCCAGTCAGTCATTTTCTGTACTGCTTATCCAGTTCAGGGTCACAGGGGTTGCTGGAGCCTATTCCAGCTATTATCAGGCGAGAGGCATGGTACGCCCTGAACAGGTCGCCAGCCTGTCACAGGGCCAACAGAGAAAAATGGACAATCATTTACACTCACATTCACTCCCAGGGACAATGTAGAGTGACTAATTAACCTTACATGCATTTCTTTGGATGGTGGGAGGGACCTGGAGTACCCGGAGAGAACCCACGCATACACAGGGAGAACATGTAAACTCTACACAGGAAGGCCACTGTTGGAATTGTTTGAACCCCCACCCCAGCCAGGAATTGAACTAGTGACCTTCTTACTGTGAGGCTGCAGTGCTAACCACCATGCCACCATGCAGCCCCTATTTTTATAATCCAGTTAAAACAAATTCCCCTTCGAACAATTTATAATAACTATTAACAAAAGCTAAGGAAACCAACCAATGCGCCGCATCTTCTCCTCAATTCAAAGTTTGACTCAGCTGTTTTGAAACTAAAAGGAAGGAAGCTGTTTGAGGTCACCCATCAGACCTGTTAAAAACGATGCAAGCGCACTGATCTTTACACCATATCACGTTTGCATCTGACAGACACAAAGACCCAGAAACATGTGACTTAAGTCCTGTTTCCACCCGCAGGTCTGGCTTGGGTCGGGTCAGGCCAAGCTGGGTCGGGTGGGTTTTGGTACGGATATGTGGATTTCACATTACGTCCCAACAGTAATCTGTACCCTTGTGCTGGAGATGGAGTATTGACTGAATAGCGTTGCTACATGATCGTGTGACATCATCACAGTGCAACACCTTTTAACCAAAGCACCACACCACACATGACAGAAACAAAGAGGTCATCCCTGCTCTGTTTTTATGCCTGGTCACGCGGGAACTGACATATTTTTTTAACCAATCAATGGCTTGAAATCTGTTAAGCTCCACCTCTTTGGTCCAGATCAGTTGGATCAGTACCCCTACGGAGGGGTACTGCCAGATTTTGTGACAGAAACAAGCAAATAGATAGCTCGTGAGTAAACCAGGTAACTTTGCAGTAGCATCTGAAACTATGGACGACATAATATTGCAATTATGGTCTGTAAATGTCTGCAGCATATGTTTAATGTTGTAAACTCTACATTACTTAATCAGCCTATTGTGTAATCTGAATATCACATGACCTTGGTTCACAAAATACTGAAGAAAAGAGAGAGAAAAAAATATATATATATACAGTATATATATATATATATACTGTATATATACATACAGTAATTGTCCTATTATTGACTACATAGCCTTAAAGGTGCAGTATGAAACAAAAAAAATAGGACCGGCACAATAAAAGTAAAATCACATATATCACTGTTTCTACTGGTATCACTTCACTAAAAAACTTATGCGTTCATTGTCTCAGAACGAGCCATTTATAGCTATTGCTGTAGGTCTATGGCAGCTGCCATATTTGTGCCACCATTTTTACTATGGTGTCTCTGAATGGACAAACAACATGATGTGGGAAGTGAGAACCTTTTGAGCTTTAAATCTGCAGTTTCATTTGATAGGAGCTAGAGCACTGTTTCTCAAATGTAAGCGTACGTTCATAAACTGAGTTTCACACTATTTTATTAAAAACCTGTCTTCCACATACTGACATGGTTTGACACAGCCTGTTATGAGCCAAATGACATCAAATGTCAATCAGTGTCACCTTGACAATGCAAATAATTGAGTCGTGGTTGAAGCGTAGTACAAATCTGACTCAAAAGAAAGAGGGCTAAGGACCAAAGAAGGCCAAATTACCATTGTTTGTACAGTTGTAGTTTAATAAATCAGACACAAATGGCAAAGTGCAATATATTTTCTCTTTTAATCCATTTTCCCAATCAAAAATACTTTGTGATAGATAGGGGGGTACTTAACTGAAAACATAATTCACAAGGGGACTTTGTAGAAAAATAGTTGAGAACCGCTGAGCTAGAGCACGGTTTGGGATGAGTAATGCCTTACAAGAACCATAAAAGAAGACAGTACACATGTACAAAATGTTGAAGTAGTTGCCTGTAGCGCAGTCATTGCTGCACCTGATCTACTCACCAATGAAAATATGTTTGTATGTGAAAAATTTTGTCCAGCCACCGTACATTTACAACCGTGCTTGGCATTCGTAGTCATCTTTGCCCATCTTTCCCACTAGATGGCAGTAATTCTTACACACTGTACCTATGAAGGTCAGAAGTTGGTCACAATGCTTGAAATGTAACTGAGTTTTTGGTCTTGTTGGTCTTTTAGGATCTGGGGATATCGAAAGTGGGTCATATGAAGAGAATTCTCCAGGGAACTAAGGACCTGGCCAAGGCCTCCATGGTTGACCTCTAACCTGGGAGCTGAAGCTGCAGGAGAGGGGAAACAAACACTTCCCTATCATGAGAGGACGCACTGTAGGAGGGGGGCACCGAAGGCAGTGAGGGAGGACACAGGTATCCAACGAGCGCTGGATTTTCGTCCCTCTGCACAGAAAGCCTTTGTGATCTTGAGAACAAGATACATTTGTGTGTTTGCTTGTGCTTTGGTGCCAAAAACAAGAGTCAAGGAAGCGGATGGAAGTGCAAAAGGAAGTTATGGATCTTCACAACAACAACAACAACAACAAAAGCCATTTCTATAATAACCACTCATAGCACACAATCAGGTATGCAACTAACCATGCTGGTGAGTACCTGTGGTAACAGACTAGTAGCAAAACTCAGACTTCCATGATGGTGGGGTTCAGTTTCAGTTTAGGTTGGTAGTGTGACCTGCAGTACTAAAGCATTAAATCAACCTTTGGGTTTCCATAGAGACGAACACAAACATCACCATCTACTGTGGGTGTTAACGTGGAAGTTGTGGGATGCAGTCGCATGCTATGCTTGCTCAACTTTAAGTATCTTTAATTGCATGATTAGTGTCTTGATTATTTCTTTTTTGTGCAAAATAACACTTGAACAAGTTTTACATGACTTACAAAGTATTATGATGCCATTTCTTACTACTGAAAGCATCTTTTTTGGTCTTAATCAAAGTTTTTTTTTTGTTTTTTTTCTTTCTTTCTAGCTTTAACTTATTTTGTCTGCATGACGATGATGTGTCAAAAATTTCTGTCAAGTGCCATATTTTCAGTCAGTTAAGTGTAAAATGTGCTTTATTGGTAGATATAAGAAGTGTTTGATGAGGTATGAATATATGGAGTTAATATCCGTAAGTTGACACGTTCTCTGTGGATGTGAAAGCAGTACCAAAGTGAATGTCTAAGAAAACATGATCATCTTTTATTTAATGGACCAGTATGGTCTTAGGTCTTACTTCCAGTTAAGGTGGGGGGGAAAGATAAGTTTTAACGGGGGAGGGAGTAAAATTGTTGGTCAGTGGCCAACCCACATATAGTAGGCTTGTTGAGATTTTTCTTTTCTTTTTCTATTCTTTTTTTTTTTTTTTAAGGAATACTTAAATGGCACTTTTCATCCCTTGCATTATGCAAGCGCAAATCCTCATATTATTACATAGAATTAACAGTTCACCTCAAACTTTGTACCTTTTGGCTATTTAACACAGTATTTAACACTAATGCGAATAGCGGTTAGATATCGGTTTTGAATACGTAACGGAGCAGTTGATCTGCAGCCTGCATGGCGTTGTTCAAGTGCAGCTTTTTCCTCTTAAATCTACATGTTGATAGAAGACTTTTACCTGTTAGTTTCTTCTAAGACTGGTGGCATTACAGGGTATATTTCTATATGTGATGCTAAGTTTGTACATACATATGCACTGTACATACAGTATATGAGTGTATGCAAACAATGTTTGTGATGTAGTCTAATGCGTTTGTAGTTTGCTGACATGGCATGCATTGTCAACAGCTCACACGTTTGATTGTGTATATTACACCATAACAATCGTGAATTGTTGATTTGTTCTAATCTCTTGTACATGATAATGCTGTTGTATTCTAATGATGGTGCAATATTTGATCTCTTATTTTGATACCGTCTCTGAAGCTTTCTGACACGACATCTCTCAGTGGGGGAAACAGATGTTGAAGGAGTGGTTTTTATATGTATAGTCCTCCACTGCGTTAGAGGATTTTAAACATTAGACCTGTAGACAGACTGCTTTTTTCTTACAGACTCCAAATCTCTTCCAGTTGGTTCCCTTGTTTCTAGTTTTGCTCCTCTGTGCTTCCAAGAAGATGATGGGTAGATTGGGCAGACGTGACTGTTGTGTTGTTATGTAACACAATGTTTTTGCATGCATTTGGGTAAGTTATTGTAGCCTATCATATCAGCAATTGTATGCTTTTCATTGCAGAGTGAATTAATTGTGGATTCTCTGCTTTCCCCTTTTTTTCCCCCTGAGAGTACAATGTTTGTTATAAATTTTAAAAATCAACAAAACATAGAAGTTTTCATAAGTGCTTTTAGTACAACCCTGAAACAGAAGAAGTGGAGGCAGATTAAAAATGCAAATTAAAAGCAACAAAGTGAAGCAAAGTATGCAATTATGACGACTTGAACTGAAAATATTTCATGTTTTGTTTCACCAGCTAAACATATTTTTTTATTTCAGGCCTGCAACATGTTCCAAAAAAACACAGTAAAACTGGCACCACTGTAATGTGGAAGTGATGAAGCGTGTCAGTTGTAATCCCGTTCTTCCTGCACTTGTTGGGGACAGATCAGGACTGCAGCAGGCCAGTCCAGTACCCTCCTCTCGCTCAGTCATGTTTCTATAATGCAGCAGAATGTGGTTCATCGTGTTGTTGAAAACTACATGGACACCTCAGGAAAAGATGAAGGCAGCGAATGTTGATGGAAATGTCAGATGTTTTTTTTGCATCAATGCTGCAAAAGTCTGATCCGACCCCATACATCATAGATCAATGATCCGACCCTGTACCATCCCAGACCTCTGATCAAACCCCATACCATCCCAGCACCCTGATCTGACCCTGTACCATCCCAGAACCCTGATCTGACCATGTACCATCCCAGAACCCTGATCTGACCCTGTACCATCATAGACCTCTGATCCGATCCCGTATCATCCCAGAACCCTGATCCGACCCTGTACCATCATAGACCTCTGATCCAATCCCGTATCATCCCAGACCTCTGATCCAACCCCATACCATCATAGACCTCTGATCCAGCCCCATACCATCCCAGACCTCTGATCTGACCCCATACCATCATAGACCTCTGATCCGATCCCGTACCATCCCAGAACCCTGATCTGACCCTGTACCATCATAGACCTCTGATCCAATCCTGTACCATCCCAGACCTCTGATCAAACCCAATACCATCATAGACCTCTGATCCGATCCCGTATCATCCCAGAACCCTGATTTGACCCCACACTGTCACAGAACCCTGATCTGACCCTGTACCATCATAGACCTCTGATCCAATCCTGTACCATCCCAGACCTCTGATCAAACCCAATACCATCATAGACCTCTGATCCGATCCCGTACCATCCCAGAACCCTGATCTGACCCTGTACCATCATAGACCTCTGATCCAATCCCGTATCATCCCAGAACCCTGATTTGACCCCACACTGTCACAGAACCCTTATCTGACCTCTATACTATCCTAGACCTCTGATTCAACCCTGTACCATCACAGACCTCTGATCTGACCCTTAACCATCACACTACCTACTTGTTGCTGACAACCGTCTAGATGGTCCTTTTTGCTCTTTGCTCCATTTCTTCCAACAAAGATCTGGAATGCTAACTAGTTTGACCACACTCCGCTGTGCTTTTGTCTCTTCCAGAGAAATGTGCAGATCCATTCCTGTCCTTTTAAGGAATATTGCCAATTATATTTGCTCCTCAAAGACTCAACCAAATCATGACTTAAAATCACCTTTTTGTGATAACATGATCACTTAACCTACTTTTAACTATTAGCCCTAACTTGCCTCTTTTTAAACTTTTCTCAGATATTTTTGCAGGCCTGAAATGCAAAAATAGATGTATATTCACCAGTTAAATTAATTTTACAATCCAAAACATAAAATATTTTGGGTTTTTACCATTTGCAATTAAATAAGTGTAATTAAAAGTAATACCTCCTGTTATTTCCATTTTTGTTATTAGCATTTTCATATTGCCCCAACTTATTCTGCTTTGGGATCATAGGTAAGGAATTATTGTACATAATCATGTATTATTCCCTAATATTCCAGAGGAGGGCGATGTAATACATCTCACTTTGTAAAGTGCTGCTTTGAAGAGCTTCATGTTCCAGTTGCTTATGCCGACAATCAGTTCAGTTTATTTTCAAGCAGCTTATGGGCTCATAAAAATTATGGAATCAGATTCCAAACAAAGATCAGTCATTATCGCTCATGTTTACACATGTGCTGTTGTTCTTGTCCTGCAGCCAAAGATCATGGTAAAACTAATCATTTATGGTAAAGAGCAGAAATTTTGTTCCACTCTTCTGCAACTCTGCCTGACAGAGGTTCAGTTAGTCTGATGCCCCTCATTTGATAATAGATCAGATTTAATGACCTAAGTTTAACTGTTGAACCCTGTTTGTCTGCGTTGTGTGTCCAAAGTGTCTGCCAGACTAGAGAGTGCTTAATCTTTCCATTCACAATGGAAATTGCCACCTTTTCTCCCATGCTACGTTTCCAGTGGTCTGTAAATAATGCTGCAAACTGCCTGGTTTCCAACAACCACCTAAAATCCATGCAAGGATCTCGAAAAGACAGATTAACTTTGACATGGCTTTTCCAAGAGATGGGAGAAAAGTGAGTTTCATTTGTTTACATTATGTTTACAATGGCACAGTTTTAATTCTTAAGGATATATATGTAGCTATAGACAATATTTGCATATTTATTGCCTAAGGTTAAATGATATGATGTGTATTGTGTTTTCACATTTGGAACATAATGTTACAGTGGTCACCTGTATTACTATCTGGATGATTTTGGTAAAGTAGTTGATCATTTTTATGACTACTATAAGTGACTGTTTTCTGTGCCTTTTTATGGTTAGAATGCATGGTTAACTATTTATTACGATTTGGAGTCACTGAGATGCGTATTTTTGTATTCTGAATAAATAAATGGTTCAGCTTTTGTTGTACATTTTAAGGTGCCTTAAAACAGGCTACCGATTCATATCTCTCTTCTTCAATAAAAACAGATACATACATGCTGTCTTGTTCTATTCTTGTTTTGATTGCACCTCCTTGAAAACACTTAAAGGGCACACTTAAAAACTAATAAACAACATAAGATGCCACCATTGTGCTTGGGGTCTGAAAATATGTAATTTGCAGTGTTCTGATTGGCAGGATGCTGTTACATCACCGAACCATCTCAGAGCAGATGTTAACCAGTGTCGAGGTAGAAAAGATGACAATTAGCCAGAGGAGTTAATATATATATATATATATATATATATATATATATATATATATATATATATATATATGTGTGTGTGTGTGTGTGTGTGTGTGTGTTTACACTGTATATATGCAGTCATACTCAAAATTATTTATATCCTCAAATTAAAGAGGGAAAAAATGAGCTGCCAGTGAAATAGGCTGAAAATGACAGAAGTAATAATAAATGAAAATTCTATGAAAATCATGACATTGATTTTGAATTGTAGTTCAAAAGAAATATTGAAAACAAATACACAAAAAATAAAACAAGTAAACAAGCATGATGGGGCTCCAAAGCTAAAATTTTGTTGAGCAACACTTTGAGGCAATCACTGCAAAGTCACTGTTTTCTCTAATGTTCAAAAAGACTTCTGCACCTGTTGTGGTCCACTGGTAATCAGAAAGGTGCTCTAATGCAGTGGTTGGGTGAGCCCCCCAGGGGGGTGCAGGGCTAGGGGGAATCTAGGCTAAAAGGTATAGTTTTCTAACAAAAAATGGGCATATTTTTTCCAAGTACTAATGAACAAATGATGACTCAACAAAGGCATTGCCCCCCTCCCAAATGCAGGATATTTTTTTCATGCGTCGCATGGTAAATGTTTGGGTGCATGACATTATAACTGTCAATGAAAATGAAAGGGGCCCTTTAGGGAAAGTTTGGGAACCACTCCAATGTGTCTGGGACAGTTTTTTGTTTGTTTGTTTGGGGTTTTTTATGTTTATTGTTTTATTTTTATTATGTTCAACAACCCCAATTCAAAAGCAATATCTTATTTCACTAAATTATGATTTATTAATAACTATTGTAAATTTAAGATTTTCTTTATTCGGAGGGTGTGCATATTTTTGAGGACTACAGGACTACTTACTGTGTGAGTATACTAATATATAATATATATATATATATATATATATATATTTACAGTCATGGAAAAAATGAAGGGACCATCCTTATTCCACCCCTGTATTCCCAAACACCAGTGGAGCACTTCTTTCACTCTGCCTTTGCTGATTGCATTTTGGACATAAAGTTGTGGTTAGGGCAAAATTTTCTTCACTTTAATGATGATGAAACAGAGAATATTTTATTTGGTGACTGTACCATTTTTTATTTTTTTTTTTTAAATTTGTACTTTATTACAAATGCAACACAGATACAATGACACCCACCCAATCCATCTTTACAACATTTATATACAAAAATTTAAGAAACAACTAAGAAAAGTAAGAAACAATTGATAAAAACACACAATGACAGCAAAATACTAAAACTTCAAGTAAGTTCTTAAAAAAAAAAAAAAAGGATTCAACAAAGATTTAAAGATTAATGACACAATATCACTAAGAACAGCTT
Source organism: Atherinomorus stipes (assembly GCA_023101725.1). NCBI lineage: Eukaryota > Metazoa > Chordata > Actinopteri > Atheriniformes > Atherinidae > Atherinomorus > Atherinomorus stipes. Next base: position 217,709 of record JALJCO010005957.1, read on the forward strand.
TCATTAAAATTTCAATCTTAATCTTATTTTATCACTTCGGTTAGCTATTTATTTTACAGATCATAATAGCTTAGATTTACACATTTCATCGTTTCATTTGAACAGGAAAGAGTAGCTCAATTTCAGTTCATTTTATATCCAAAATAATTGTAGTGGATCCGATATTTCCAGATAGTCTGGTTCATTTCTCCATTGCTATCATCTTGCTATCATCTGCATAGCATGTGTAATCCAGTCACTATGGGATGGACTGTCAGTATCGATCCACTTTTTCAAAATTATTGTTTTTGTTATTATACAAATTAATAAGAATGCTTTTTTTTTTTTTAATGAAACATTAGTAAATAGGGGATTATCACGCTTACCGGAACTTCCCGGTATTTGGGCACTTCCTCTTCCATTTTAACATCAGCCGTTTCTGCTCTGTTATACTGTTTAAATCGTATAAACTCCAAACATACTTAAGTTTTCATTCTAGACTGAAGTGATACTGGATCAAAAGCTGGATCAAAGCGATCGATTCGCCGCGGTGAAGGGCCGAACTTTATAATAAAACACACATTTGTTTGTCGCCGGTGGGGCACAACACCGGCACTTCACAGCATGCTAGCATTAGCCAGCTAACGTTTACTGACGTGCTTAACATTGTGAGTCTTAAAACACACAAACATCTAAAAAATTGGGTCTGTACCTCCCTGTTTGGCACGTCGACTGGCTAATGCTAACCTGCTAACAGTAGTCCGCCAGCTACTACTCTGTTAAACTTTGTAAATCGGATAAACGCCAATGCCAAGTTTTCATTCCAGACTGAAGTGATGCTAAGGAAGAAGTGGATCAAAACGACCGATTCGCCGCGGTGAAGGACCGAACTTTATAATAAAACGACACACGTTTGTTTGTAGCCGGCAGTCTGCACAGTCGTGTTGGCAGGTTAGCATTAGCCAGCTCGATGACGTGCCTTACTTTGTGCGGCTGAAAACACACAAGCATCTGAAAGCGTCTCCTTTTTTTGGCAGTCCCCAGTTGTTCCACTGGAAACGGGAGGGTACAGACCCAGTCTTCAGACGCTTGTATGTTTTCACAAGCGAAAAGTTGGTAACGTCAGCTAATGCTAGCTGTAGTGTAGTCTGCATCATTGAAGTGCCGACTACAGACATACGTGCAACCTTGTTTTATTTTAAGTTTCGGTCCTTCACTCCGACAAATCGCTTTCATCCACTTCTTCCTTAGTGTCTTTTCAGTCGGGAATCCATGAAAACTTAGGTACGGCTGGCGTTGTTTATTAGATGTACACAATGGAACAGAGCAGCAACATCGAGACTTGGATTGAGCCATTCCTGGCCCGGAAGAGGAAGCTTCAAATGTTTCAACTTCCGGAAACCGGAACGCGGAAGCGTGATAATCCCCTATTCATGTAAATCTCCAAGAATGCATGCAATGGAATATCTATGTTCAGATGTAAGATGGCTTCTTTTGTTGTTTTTAACCACATTTCTTTAATTTTCTGACATTCCCACAACAGATGAACAAGTGTTCCCTCAGCTTCTTGGCATTTTTTTTACATGGCTGAGCTTATTTCTAACATATCTGAAAGGTTCTTTGGCATTATTCCAAACATCCTTCCATGATATGTCCTTTCCCAACATGTTTAAATCATTGGCCCATCTGTTGGTACAAATATCATTTGCATTCCTAGTATGATATTCATTTATTATTCCATAAAACTTTTAAACTATTTTTCTATCCATTGCATTTCAATCAAAAAGTGCTTCTTCCAACTCATGGTTGTTCTGAGTCATATTTTCAAGGGATATACACTTTCTTACAGCATGTTTTAGAGAAATAAAGTTTAGGAATTGAGTTCTTGGTACGTATATTATATTGGTCAATCAATTCATTACAAGATTTGAAAGAGTTTTCACGGATGATGTGGATAACTTTAGCAATACCACTATTTTTCCACAGAGTCCATTTTGCTACATTTTTATTGATAATGATATTGGGATTATACCAGAGAGGTTGATGAATAGATGTACATGAATTGATTCCTAGCACAGATTTTTAAAATACTAAAGGTAGCTTCAACTGGGCTCTGATTTAGTTCATTAGGTAACTTTTTAAAATAATATAGGCTCTCTAAGTCAATATCTAATTTCAGTAACATTTTTCTTTCAATATTAATCCAGTCCTTGTCAGTAGCAGAGTGAAATAATTGTTTCGCTTGCTCAAAGCCAAAGGAAAGGTAATAATGCCAGAAGTTTGGTAGCTGTCCTCCTCTAGTTTGTGAATTAGACAGCCTTAAATAGGAGCATCTAGTCTTTTTCCCATGCCATATAAGATGTATGAATTTTCTTAAGCCACACTTTATTAATTCTGTGACTGTACCAATTTTTATCTTAATCTTCTACCCTCTAAACTGAAATCTGCTTTCAAGAACCTTGGAGTTATCTTTGACAGCAGTTTCAGATTTGACAAGCAAATTGATAGTGTGGTCAGGGGCACTTTTTATCAACTACGTCTTTTAACAAAGATAAAACCTTGTTTAAATCATATTGATCTCAAAAAAGCTATTCATGCTTTGATAAGTTCAAAATTTGACTCCTGTAATGCTCTCTATGTGGGAGTTTCTCAGTCATCAATCAACCGTCTTCAGTTGGTCAGATTGCAGCTGCCCGCTTTCTAACCAACACTCCCCTACGTCACAACATCATCCCGGTTCTGTTTTCTCTTCACTGGCTTCCCCTTTCTTTTAGGATTGATTTTGAAATTATATGGTTTGTTTTGAAAGCGCTGAAAGGTCTTGCCCCTCCTTACCTGTCCAAACTGTTGCATCTTCTGAACCCAACCAAAGCTTTAAGGTCAGCTTTTGTTGGAAGTCCCAGCATTGGGGTGATCGGGCGTTCATAGTCGCTGGGCCCAGACTCTGGAACAAACTGCCTCCTGACATGCGCTCTATAACAGACTTTGACCTTTTAAAGCCAGGTTTAAGACACATTTATTCAGACTGGCTTTTAACGCCCAGTAATGTGGTGATATACAGTATTTTCATATTTGCTTTTTGTTTTCTTCATGTTTTTATTCTCTTTCTATGATGTTGTTTTTATGGAAAGCACTTTGGTCACCTTGTGTGCTGTAAAGGGAAATATGAATAAAATTGATTGATTAATTAATTGATTGATTGTTTTCTCATATTTCTTGGTCATTATAATGCCAGGTATTACTAAAAGTATATTTGTCTGGACAAATATAACGACAACAAAAAGAGCTCATAAGTTTAATTTAAAGGAGTGATGACATAGCAGTAAAAACTAGTTTATGTTGTTGGCATTACTGCATATGTAAATACTCCAAAGAAAAAGACACATTTTTTACAGCGGGGTATTGTTTTGAAACGCCAGACCTCACTTCCTCAGCAAAACAGTTGGGTTATGATATGGAGCTTTACCCGGAGATCACGTTGACTTCATTTTGATTGGCTACACCTTATTTGGCTATGACCTTATTTAGAGAATCTAGGTCAAGCTGCGGTGGGACTTTGCTAAAGGCTAAATGCTAGCAACATGGGCACTTCAGACAGTGAGCTACGTTTATCAGACAAGACAGCATTTAGAAAATAAACTTACAGGTAATGACAAGGTTGTGGTCGCCTCTAGGAGAGAGGAGGGGGGGGGGGGGGGGCTGTTTACTTGATAGTGTGCACTTATTGGAGCAATTGAATTATGTAGAATGATAGAACTACGTAGAATGATCAGCTGCTGTCTGATTCAACTGTTTCTGAGCAGAGAGACAAAGCTAACAGACCATAAACAGGAACTTTGATTCTCACTCTGGACATTCACATGGCCTCATCAGTGCTCAACAGATCATATTATAGCTACACCCAAAACCCCAGAAAAGTGAAATTTGATGTCATGGCACCTTTAAACTGATATCTTGCCATTTTGCATGCTTTTCTTGATGAGTTATTTTGGTTATTCTTACATCAATAGCTGTGGCCTTGTACTGCCAAAAACTGTTTTTGGGCATCATATATATATATATATATATATATATATATATATATATATATATATATATATATGTATATGTATATGAAGAGTTCATTTGCAAAAACAGTTAACCTCCATTTAGAAAAAATTGAGTTAACTGCTTCTGCAAATAAACTCATTTACTTTTTGAATGTTTTTACCAAATCACACTCACATGAAGTAGAGGATTTTAATGATGTTAAATGGAGATAGGAGGTTTGTACCTGACAGCGACAAAAGCAGTTAACTCCGTTTTTTCTAAATGGTGGTTAAAGGGACTAGGCAGGAATAAAAACAAAAAACAAACATACATGTCCATTTTTTTTTATGCTAATGGGTGATGAAGCGCTTAATACCAAAAAGAACAAGCCTACCCACGTCTTTCTCGGTTGCCTTGAACAGGCTGTGTGCTGCAAAATACGCTGCAATTCGGTGGCCAAATGTTCCACGCTGCCCTGCGAACATGATGTCAAATGACGCTGCATCTGCATCTCCGACAGTTTTGATACCAGAAGACGGTCGCTATAAATTCAAACACTGTAAGCGATAGTTATGGATTCTTCTGCTGTCAGCAAAACGATCCAGACTGACCTGGTGACACTAAAAAGTGTAACTACGAAGAAAAAGGTTAGTAAACAACATTATAGCTTCAGTTTGTGCACGCTCCCATGACGGCTTGGCTCGTGGCTGCAGTTACCTGAAGCGGCAGTTGCAAGTTTCATTTCTTAATCTTGCCTCTAGTCCCTTTAACTGTTTTTGCAAATTAACTCTTCATATATATATATATATATATATAGTACATAATAAAGTTTAAGAGGAGAAGAAAGAGAAAATGAAAAAGATGAGGCAGTTGCAGCTGGAAACAGACTGCAACCGGAGAGTCCCGTCCAGAAGATCCTAGAGACGTGGTTGAAGTTCTGAAGCGGCCCCTGCTCGTTTCTCCAGAGCAGGGAAGTTTAGATGAAGATCCTGCAGATGTCCTGACTCCTAGTTCGTTCAAGGCCACACCCTTGGTTGGTTTAGAAGATGATGTCAGCATAAGTCTAATTTATTATCAGTCCAGTTCTTGCTGGCTCATTAGTACCCAGATGAGTGCCTACTGACGTCCTGCACAATGAATAAAATTGTGCGGATTGGACTCACCTGATCCAGTGGCAGGGCAGAACAAATATAAGGCATGGAGATCATTTGTTAAATCCACAGTTCCCATCCCTGAAACACACGCTGCAAACCTGGGTAAGTTGGGGACTGAACCCTCAGATTAGTAGTCACTCTTCCTCCTGAGCTACAACTGTCCCAGCTGAACACGAATCTCAAGGTAAACAGATACTTGTTTCTGCTTTGTTTTCACTCTGCTCTCCAACTCATCCCAAAACCTCCGCTGGTAGCTGAAATTGTTGGCCGGGTCATGTGATGCAGCACTCTATTACCCTGGAGGTTTTGTGGCTCATTGCCCTGCTGAGAAATCAATGACGATCCCACCACACTCAGAATTGATGGGATGGTGCATCGTTGCAGGAGTTAGTGAAGCCATGATGCCTACTGTAACGTTCCATCTACCATGCAGACACCATCTGCTCAGGGTCTCTCTGGGTCTTCTCAGTAGCAGTTTCTGAAAGCCTGACTCGCATGGTGATCTTTAACAGTTGATATTGATCATCAGTTTCTAATGAACTGCAAACAAAAAGCTGTTCTGTGACATTTCAAATGTTCTTTGAACACCCACATCCCTGAGCATTTCTTTCCACATCCTCTCTTCTGGTAAAACATTTCTCTTCACCATTCTCTCCTTTTTGTTTTTCTAGTTATGACGCACGACCACCCATTCATTCTAGTTCCCCACTTTAAATATTCCCTGATTAACATCTTGTTTTTGGCCTGTCCATTCCCTTATACCTCATTTTTATCTTCAGCACTTGTCAGGAATGAGTCACACAAACTTTTTTTCAAATCTCCAGGAAGCTAAAACCCACAAGGAATCTGTCCAAACTTTAAACACTGTGGCTGTCAAAGCGCCCGCAGTAAGCAAGTCTCCAGAATAAGCAGGTGTTTAAACAGATGGGCATTTTTCTGAGGTTTATTAAAAACAGATGAAACCAACAAACCCAGTTAGAGAAAAGTTGGAATTTTTTTAAAGTGCAACAAAATTTAGATGACTGTCAGAAATTTTCAATCAATTCAAACCTTAATTAAACAGAAACATGTTCAGTTTAGGTTTGGAAAATAGCTTTTTATGCATAGACAAGGGATTGCGGTTGGGATAGCCGTTATGGCAAGTTGTGTACGAGAAAGTTCAAAAAGGATTTTGTTTATACTGAATGGATGACCTCTCCTTTGTGTTTGTTGGCACATGTGAGGAAATAGAAAAGTTTATAGATTATCTTAATTATAGATTGCTGACAGTTTTGTTTACTGAGAAGAAAAACAAAGTTTGTCTTGTTTATAGAATGCAAGTAAATCAGAATTGATCCAAAATGCTTTTGCTAATGAACACTAAAAAACAACTATTTATGTTATTCTAGTTGTCATCTATGCTGCTTAAAAAGCCAGTAGTGCAATTAATAAAAGATAATCAGTTGAAGAAGAGAGATAGCCACTTTCAGACTTGGATTGCAGGGAGGGGCCATACTGAAATTTTTCCTGTTGATACAATACCAGTAGTTTATGATACTTTTTCATCTATACTGATATCGATACTGATACTTTTTGTCCCTTTAAAGAAAATCCCAATCATACAGTTTGAATTAATATCTTGAATGCAAGGGCAATATTAGATAAAAGTCAGTACTGGAAAGAAATGCTTTTAAAACAATAAGGAATTATATTGTTAAGTAAATTAAACAAAAATAAGACTCAAAACTTCTTTCAACTGTCAAATAAGTTAAGTACAGGTTAAGATACATCTATTGATTAAATATAAAATGTAATAATAATGATATTATAAATTTATCAAAACATAATGTGCAAAAACCTGCTTTTAAGTACGGAAAGATTCTAAAACATCATCTTCTAACAGCAGCAGCAGCATCGTGACGTCTAATTTGGCTGCCACCATCATGTGACACAAAAGCTAGAATCTGGCTGCTTTCACACCATTTCATTGCCTAAAACTCTCAGAAGTGGAAAGAAATTGCATATTTATCTGTACAATGGTATTGCGATACTCAAAAAAGTATCAATTCTGATATTTTGCTTTGCTAGTATCGAAGTATTGACTCAGTATTGATATCCCCATCCCGACTGCATTGCGGGATACGAGCGGTAAAGTCCATCCACTCCCTAAAAGCGCTGCACCTGATTTTGCACATTTTCAAACCATGAGCGATGTGAACAGTGTAGTTTGAACTGTAAGCCCCGCCCCTAACTGTTTCTCCCAGTGAGAGACGCTCCTACTCTTCTTTTTCTCTCCTCCCACTCGACATGCACGAAATAACGTGCACGTTTCATACTCGTGCACAAAGAAACTCTCCAGAGAAAACTTGCATCTTCCAGTGAATTTACTGTTTTGGTTGTCGTAAATGGCTTCAGATCAGCTAAATGACATTTTCTATCATAAACCGGTAGTTTACCGTAACTACAGTTATGTACACAGATGCACAATTATGATGTGTGATGATGTTATAGGCGACATTACAACATAACAACCTAATAAAGTATCTAAGCGGCCACTGCGAGTGGAAGTGATGTAGAGCTTCGTGGCGTTACGGTGTAAATATCACTATGTATTATATACGGTAGACCAGCAGAGGAAGCGCCAGCACCCGAGGACATATAAAATGTTACTAAGAAGAAAGTTATTGAAAAATGCCTGTCTAGGCGGACTTCCAGTCCACATTGAGTCCGAGGCCCTTCAGCTGCTCTCTACCTTCAATACAATCCACCGAGATTTACACAAACTTGATTCCTTCTTTGGTCTCTCCTGCGTTTCAAATTTCTCTCTTTCTCCTCAGTTTTGATGCTTTCAGGCTGTTTTGCTGCAGCATCACGACTTTCCCTTCGTTAGACGGCATGCGGTTCTGTTTACAAGTGCTGCCGTGCACGCGCTAGGGGAGGGCGCTCGTTGTGAGTGGCTGATAGGAAACCGGAATTAACCCCATTGGCTGAGAAAAGCGTCACGACATAGTTAGAAACCTAAACTAAAAATGCCTGGATTCATACATATACGCAATCAATGAGTGATTTATTTTCATGAAATTACCACTTTTACCTCATAACATACCAGGGCTGGACAATCAATCGAATTTTGATCGTGATTTCAATTTTGCCTTCTGGCGATCATAAAAACACTGTAATCGAAGAAAAACAATTAATCCTTAAGTGAACAGACTGGTGGAGTTATAGGAAGCAAACTGCAAGGAGTATAGAACAGGAATGCATGTATACTGGGTAGATTTTTATTGCTATCATTATTTTAACTCATTCACTGCCATTGACGTCTATAGCCGTTTTCAGCTGGGGGAAAAGTATTGAACAAGTCAACATTTTTCTCCGAAAATATGTTTCTAGTAGAGCTATTGACATGAACACAATCTGGTGAAAATCCGGCGACATCTGGTAAAAATTTTAATACTTTTTTTTCCCTGTTGTATATGGCTATAGAAGTCAATGGCAGTGAATGAGTTAATATATTATTCTTATTTTAATCAGTTGCATGTCTCTATTTCTGGTTGTGTTTTTTTTTTTTTTTTTTTTGAGTTTCCGTCGTTCAATAAACACTTTTTTAAAAAAAAATCAATGAATAATTGTGTACATTAATCGTGATTTCAATATCAGTCAAAATAATCGTGATTATAATTTTTTCCATAATCGTCCAGCCCTATAATAAACCGTGTAGAAAGCATTTAGAGAGATCAGAATAAAATCAGGTGCAGGGCCTTTAACTGGACTCGTCTTTTCACACATGCTGCTTCCTTGCGGACTTATTGCGTCCTGGCTGTGTTTAGACATCAGTAAATCTTCCGGATAAGTCAGCACAGCCACACTCTCCCTTCAACTCTGTCCGGAACATTTTATTGAGCATTCAGCCAAAACAACGTGCCACAACATTTCTGCACTTATGACATGGAGGCCGACCGGTACATGTCCGCTACATCTCCGAGGTAGAAGACAGGAACGCGTGTCTGAATGCAAACAGTATAAAGGACAAAGTCTGCACTATTACCGCTTTCCAGCACAAGTTTGAAAGGGGCCTAAAAAAAACATGCAGATGAGTTTTGTTCTTGTTTCAGAGGGAAACAAGTCAAGTCCAGAAGATCTTTAGATGCATTTATTGAAGGTCTGTCAGATAAACAGAAGTGACATTTCTGCCCCTCCACTTCAGAAACCATCACTCTGTGCTTTTCTCTATCACTTTTTCACCTTTTGGTCCTTTAAAGGTCAGAAAACATTCAAGTATTTTGAAAAGCGATCCTATGAGTTTAACTCTCCCATATTTGCTACAAATCAAGCAATTTGGTGACGACAGCTTTCTTTGTCAAACTTTTGCAACGTTTCACCTTTGCTATCTCCAGCCAATTCCCAATTGTTTGAATTATGATTCGTAATGCTTTGAATAAAAGAAATCTTGTTTTGTAAGGGGTTTTGTGCGATCTTTTTTTTAAAAATAATACATGTTTACATATGTTGGATTTCGTCTACATTCATTTACCATGTTGATTAGATTATGTCTAATTAGCTGCCTGTTCATCTGTGAAGCTCTGGTCTCAAATTGAAAAAGGTAATAGATGGATCAAACACTGAAGAAAACCAAGGGGTTTTGTTATCATGCCAATTAAAACTTGTAAAAAAAAAAAAAAGAAAAAAAAAGTGAAAACAGAACGATTCTTGGGCTTTACATAGATGCTCACCTTACTGTTTTGTTTTGCTTTCCTTTCTTTCCACTGTGTGTTATGAGTATCACATCTCCTCACTGTGTTCTGTTTGGATGAGTTGTTTATGCACACCTTGATTATTTGTTAATGCACACCTTATCACAAAAAGTTAATTGCATTATTGTTGCATAAGAGTGCATACAAAAAGCATTTTGTATGTGAAAGAAACGTGAGACGCAGCCTGCATTAAAGGTGTCCTAAATATGGTGTCATATTAAAGATGGCTGATTTCAAGTCAGAAGACCTCTAAGTGTATTTTCCTCAGCAAGATGAGAACCACAAACTCAAAATGTTGATGCTACATATTTAGTTCAAAAGAAAATAACTACCTTGGATCAGTTGTTACAATACACAATCGGTTAGCACTAAAGGTGTTATTTTCAGTAGATTATGAATTTAATATTCAGTAAGTCTTTATGATTAACATTGAGGTTTTATAGCTCAATTTTATAACTTGCAAATTAAATATAGCTAACTTATAATCCACTTTATTTTCTTTTACAATTTGGGCTGATTAAAACAGATGAGCTATATTACACAATCTGCTTGTCAATTCAGTAACAAGCCTGAAACATAATGGGAATCAGCTTCGGTGCTGCAACTGTGTGAAAATACAAAAAATAAGACAGTAATTTATATTCCAAATGCTATTTTGTTTGACGAAAAAAAAGGACTGTTGTAAAATCTAGCTGTGTGTTGATTTCTCCGGAGTTTGATTGTTCTGTCTAGTTCGACTTGTATCGTTTCATCGGCGTGCGACTCATGATGCCTGATTCTTGTTTTCATGGGAAGCCTTTGGAAGATCGTCGATAGGCCGCGAATGGGAAGCTCGGTTCAGTTTTGGGAGTTGTTGAAATTGATTCTACAGGAAAGTCTTCGTTTACCTTTGTCTTAGTATTAGTTTTACAATAACAGAAAGCAAACAGTCACCTTTATCTAGATTAAAAATCCCCCAATTCTAAAGATATCACGGTCTGTCTATTTTTATTTGGTTGAAAAAAACGAGTTCGTGTTGCTTCCATGGACGAATTCCAAATGAACGAATCGTACCTGCATTTCCCATCAAACACAGCGGCTCCCATCGGCGCTGCTGGAGTCCGACACTGAAAGGTGAGGAAAAATGACTTTATAACAGCTAACAGCGATATTTCGGATAAAGGGCTTATGGTCAGATATTTCTTTCGGTTGGCTAAATGAATTTACCTCAATGTCACCGTTAGCTACTGCTAGCTGGCGACCACAGGGTGACAACACTGATCCGTCCGCGGCCTGATTCCGTTGCTAGCTTTGTGATTGACAGCTTGTCAACTAGCATGGAGCCTTTACGTTGCTGTGGACGGTTGTCATTTATTTTAATCTATTTTGTACATGGAAATGTACAACGAATTAGACGGCCAACCAACTAGCATGTGTTTTGACCACTGTCGCATAGAACCTGTAATGTGAATGTACATCAGCATCCACGGTGAGAGGCTCCTCTGTGGCCTGCTGTCTGCAGCAGGGTACCATCCAGCCCCGTGATCGGTCTCTCCTCCGAACACCCAGTCTGGTTGGTGGGCCTCGTATTGAAATATGGATACGTTAACAAACATTTGAAATAATTTCGAACATCTAGCTTAGAGCCTCGTAACCATCAGATATGAATATTGTTTAGAAGCAATGCTTTCTTTATCCCCATGTTTCAGTAACAGCGCTGATGCTGATCAGCATCTAACATATAATGTTATCTATCCGTTTGCTGTGTTTTGCGACAGGTTAATGTCTTATAGTCTCTTTATTGCTCCATTCCTGTCCGTGTCTAGTTAAAGAAAAACGACCGAGAAACTCGGCATTGTGTTGGTTTTACAGTGCACACCTAAGGTCCCCATTTAAGAGCTTGATTGAGAGAAATTGGTGATATTTTAATTGCAGCCCGACCAATGAATAATGCATGGTTAAATATATAGGTATTTATGTTTAGGTATATCACTGTTAACATTGTTTTCTTTTATACAGTAGAAACAGTTGCTTCATGTAATTTAATAATATTCTCCATTGTTCTTTTATATTTTCACAAATTTTGCAGTGCATGCTATGAAAAGCTTAACAAATAAATTAGTTGATTAAAAAACAATACTGCATTTTATTTAAATCTTTACATAAAAGAAGGTAGTATTTGTCATATTAACATTTAGAGCAAGATGAAGTCATTGAATATCTTCAATGCAACAATGGCAACAAAATATACGTTTATGCAGCACTCTTGGGGTGTTTGTGGTTGCACAATAGACTTTAAACACAGCTCCAGTACTTCCTGAACTTAATACTGCACCTTTGTTTCCTGTCTTTCAAGATTGGATGAACTGATTTAATCCAGGTGTGTCTGACCATTTGCTGAGATCAGACACGCCTGGATTAATCAGTTCATCCAATCATGAAAGACAGGAAACAAAGGTGCAGTATTAAGTTCAGGAAGAACTGGAGCTATGCATAAAGCCTATTGATCGCAAATTTACCTTCTTCGTTCTTATTTTTTTTTCTTGGAAGATGACGTCACCAATTATCCTTCCAATTTTTGATCGTATGTTGGACTGATTACCCTTTGAGTAGTTTCAGCATCTCCTTAGAGGTTTTATTTGCTTGATGTCAATAATTTGAATCGTACAGTATAAACGACTTTTCCACCGCCACAGGAAGAGGCTTCCGACATGGTTGTTTAGGAAATGAGAATCTATTCTCTGCAGTTGCTGCTAGTTTCCAGCAGAATCAACATCATCTATGCAGTAATTATCCAACCTATTTGCTTAGTTAAATCCAGGCTGTGACTATTTTTTGGGACGGGCAGTGTAGTAGAGCATTATATAGATGGCAGTTATACAAGCTTTATACAGTATTAACTGATTTTGTTAAAACATGAACAATTTATTTTAAGAAATCACCCAAAACAATAAGATTCTGTGAAGGTTTGACCACATTTTTATCTCTTAAATGTTCTGTACACCTGTTGTACTGTCATTGTGTTTGTTGTCGTTGTAAGCTGTGAGGTTTTCTCATGTTCTCCAGACTTATATTGTTTCCTCTGGTCTCTGTTTATCTCCTCCAGCCACCCACACTCAAAATTTTAGCCCCCAACCAGACAGACTTTCAGACTATACAGTTTCTGCCTCTGACAGGTTGTCGTGCTGCCACCCCCTTCCCTCTGAGATGATCACCTCTACAATCCTTTGACAGGATTTGATGAGCTTTGTTAAATTTTTTGTGCAAATGATAAGAACTTTTCTAAATCAGATGTCAGTAAACCTGAACTTGGCAGAACTTAATTGTAGTTTTTCAAAGTTGGGGCTAAAACTAAATACACATGTCATTATATGACCGCATCAGTTAATGATGTAGGACTTGTGCAGTTAGTTCTCACAAACCTCGAGCTTAACATCAGACATCCCAGACCTATAATTTAAAAAAAAAGAAAAAAGAAACCAATTTAATTTTACAAATAAGTCCCAACTATAAAAGATGTCATTGTGCCTCCTGCCCTTGTGATTAAATTGAAATGCTCTGCATAGCTGAGGTTTGGCAGCAGTGTCTGCTTGTGTTGTTTTTGTACAACCCACCAAAGCACCCGTGAGAAGCCAGGAGGTCCTGGATCCCCAGGGGAAACCAATGGCATGCACCGTGCCCCGGCTCTTCTCAGGATGCAGGATGGGCTGATCAATAGGACCACCTGCCTGCATCCAGACTTGGCTAGCTGCTTGGATCACACCTCAAAGGAGAGGCTTGGGTTTCTTGGGAAACTTTTCCTCCTTGTGCACTGTAAATATTTTGCCTCCTCTATTTGGACTCACATGCTGCTTACCAAGTCTGATTCCCCTGCTCAGAGCAAACACACACATATTCACACACACCCCTGTCCTCTCACCACACTGTTTGATCTTTGATGCAGGCTGGGCTGGGTTCAGAATATCAAAGCAGCGTGACCTACAATAGCTTATCCTCACCAGCAGGACAAGTCTAGGCCTCCTTTAAAAGCGTGATTCATGATGATTTCACACAGGTTTGAGGTAAATCTGTGTTAGCTGTGTCGCTTCCTTGGATGTGTTGCATTAATCTCTAGTTCTCGAGTACACAGGTGGAGAAACTTGGCTTTTTAGACTCACAATGTGTCTCTTTTTTTGTACCTGTAAGAACTGATGTAAATAAGATATATTTTTTAAATAATTGTACTTAGACTGTACTGTGTTCTGTTGTCAGAGCAACAGCACAAACATGTTAATCATTTATGTTTTAAGGATTGTTGTTGGAGGGGGATTTTTAATTTTAGCAGCTCACCTGACCTTTTGTTTTTCTGTTTTCCGTGTTTCCTGACTCCTTTCTGTTTCCAGGTGAGCTGCCAGCCAGCCAGGTGCAGCTCCCCATCACTATGGATGCCTGTGCCCGTATCAGAGGAGTCCCAGTAAGGTCCAGGGCCTCAGTCCGGAAAGAGGTCAGTCCACTGGGACACATTTGCCTTTTCTTTACTCCGCCAAGGAGGTTATGCTTTTGGTAGCATTGGTTTGTTTGTCTGTCTGTCGGTCAGCGACTTTACTAAAAAAGTTCTGGACGGATTGACCTGAAACCAGCCGTGTGTCTTAGCCCAAGGACGAACCCATTAAATTTTGGTGGTGATCCAGATCACCTTCTGGATCCAGAGATTTTTCGAAGGATTCTTTATCATTGTGAGATCGGCCAAATTTAGGAATTTTTGCATATATCTCCATACAAATGGAAGTGTTTGTTAAAAAATTACAAGGAAGGATCTCAGTGAGTTCTATAATTTTAAGGGACAAAATTGACAGATGAAAAAGCCAAAGTGTGGGAAAGAAAAAAACCGAAACAGGAAGAGAGAACAAACAGGACCAGCGCATATTAATTTTTTTAAAATTTTACTCAACAAATATGATATTATTTGAAAAAAAAAGAAGGTAAGAAATATATTATTTTAAATATATATTTTTTTTTGATGAAATTTTGTTTGGTTGCTTTTTTGGTTTTGAAAGTTGATCTGGATCCAGAGAAAATTCCAGATACTCTGATCCAGAACACACAAAAATAAGGAAGTTGTTGGAATTTTCAATGCTGAAAGGTAACAAATGAAGATACAGACATGCAGCTAACACCAAATTGTAGCCAAGACTCTGCTGAATCAGGAGTATGTCAACGGAATTGACACATCTTCAATAGCAACGAAGCTAGATCCAGAAGAAAACCACCATTATGGAAATATTGATTTTTGTTTTTATTTTCTTTTATTCTTGGGTCAGTATTACTTTCTTCCACAAAACCAAATAAACAACTTTTTATTAAGTTAATTTGGGAATTGTAAGTTGACCCAATTAGTTACTGGGGAGAGAAAATCCTTTGCTGGATAGATCTGCTTCTTATCTGATGGAATAACATGCGACCTCCTGCATTTCTGTTTTAAGTTAAGCACTTACATTATTGCATACAGATTATTTCAACAGGAGCACAGTGGTCATTGTAGTTTATGCCACTCAGGCTTGATGTGTTTAAAAGAACTTTAACATAATGCCTTTTCAATAGAAAAGATTTTAAGGAGAATTTAAGGTCTGGCTTTATGACTTCCCCACTAACTGATGGACAAAATATTGAATGTTATTCCTAGAGGCATTTGAATTTTACGGCATGCCACTGACAGTTCTTTTGTAATAAACTTTCATATTTACATTTTTGTTTAATTTCATATACCTACATGAATATGTATGTTAATTAAAAACATGTCATTCCTTACCACCATCAAGAAAAATGTAAAAAAAGAATGGATGAAAATGATTTTTTAAAAGTTTTTTAATCGAGGACCCATTTAGTTTCCCAAGGACCCACTCAAATCGTACATTGAAAACCTCTCAACATCACTGTATGGGTGTGTATTCACGGTCAAAGAATCCAATAATGTTGACAAAATGAATGTAGAAGTATTAGTTTAAGGTGAAAGTCAGGAGTACACAATTATCAGGAGTACACAAACTGCTTGTTTTTTAATCAGAAGTTAATGTATCACTCAGGCTCTAAAATAAGGGGAAAAAAAATAAAACAAGTGAATTTAGTTTACAAGGATTTTTTTCCTGCACTGGTATTATTTCTTATTCTGAATGTGAAATGGGTGAGCAAATGCAATATAGTGAGGTCTTCTTTGCAACAGTATTACAGTACACTATCTCCGTGGGAAAAAGTTTTGTAGATGAGATGTGATCTCTCCTGTATCTGTCTGTACCTGCTTTTACACTGGACATCTATTCTGCAGAACACAGTTGTTGCTTTAGCATCTTTCTGTCAGGGACACTGCTGTAATAAACAAATGTATAGACTGTCAGTTTCTTTTTAGGACTGGTCATGTGTCGCTTGTGTGTTTGCAGACTGTGCGTGACGGTGGGACGCAGTCTGCCAAAAGCTTCTTTAGGAATAAGAAGGAACTATGCAGTGTTTGCCTGGAGCTGCCAACCAGAGACACCACAAGACTGACGGAGGTTTGTCACACAAACGGCAGCCCAGTCCCACAAATACAGCTCAGAAACATTCAAACATGATGTATTAATGCTCAGCTTCCCTTTCAGATTCATTTTGTGTGCCTGCCTGGACAGTGTGAAGGAGATGATGTCACCCAGCAGGTATGTTTTCATAATTAACCTTTACTGATGCTTGTGATAAATGATAGACTGATACATTGCAGGGCTCCAGACTGCAACCAAAAATTTGCTCAGTGCGCCTAACTTTTCTCAGGTGTAGGTGAAAGAATTTCTTCAAATGTGTCTGCTCTGTGTTTATTTCCCTCCTAACGGGAGCTCAGAGAATATCGCTGTGATAAAGAAGCCCACAGAAAGGGTGTGTCTTCATCTCTGACTGATCCACCCTGGACACGTGAATGCTGTGTTGCGCTGTTGTTTGAAATAAATACCAGCAGGTGCATATCAGACTGCGGTGCGGTGAAGAACAACTCCGTCGAGACCCGCGGAAACAATCAGTTGTAAAACATGGAATATGAAGCATTATGCTCATATGTGGTTGTCATCTACTATCTTCACTAATTTAAGAGTTTTGTCTGAGCGGCATGAAGCAGAAAGCTGGATGAGCGTTGATGCACTGACACACCGCAGCCTCCGTCTGTGTGACATCACCTGACCTGACGGAGAGCCAAAGTCCTGCTGTGGGTCCAGTTTTAGGCTACCGACCTGTAGGGATGGGTACCGAAATCGGTACTTTTATTGGTACCTACCGAACTCCGTCGGTACAACCGGGTACCGACTCACGTAAAATCAAACGGTACCATGTTTCGGTACCTAAATGCATCCTTTTTAATGTGAGGTAGTGGAAGAGTTTGTTATTTCTGTGCCGCACGTGAACGTTGCATCGCAGCATGACATCAGCAGCAGCGGCGCGTGTTCAGTCAGAAGCTTTCCTGCTTCACTTCTCTAAAACATCAAGTTCGCTGCATTATTTGTGATGCCAGCGGCGGGAACATGTCTGATCTGAGAAAGCAGCTGATTAAACACAATATTCTTTTCAAAGTTCCCGACGCGTCGTCCCGCAGAAAAAAGAGGGAGAAGTCTGTCAGCGCCTCGGCGGCTGAACAGATGTAATTGGGGGCAGATAATAACCAGCAGGGTTCACAAACTGCCGTTCAACAACTTAATACGATGTGAATATTTACTGAGTTTACCATCAACCAAGACAGTAAACCAGTTCTGGGGGCGACGCGCATGTCACGTCTCTCCCTCCCTCCCTGTCGCGTCCCACATCTTTATTAAATTCTTCATTACAGCGGAGTTTCCGCACGCGAGTGCACCAGCCACCATACTTACATCTGATAAATAAGAGTCTGCGTCTCTCTGAAACAGCTTGTATGGTTTAACCAGCACGGCAGAAACTGTCTGCATCAAGTTAGTAACCTGATCCCTGCAGCAGGATTACAGCCTCCAGACCTGCGCAAAACGCGCCAAAGAATCAGTTTAGTGTCGGAGAATATTCCGTCTTTTTTTCTCATTAAATTATTCTGTCATTATTATTATTTCGTCTGGAACAAACTCCCAGAAAGTCTCAGATCAGCTGAAACACTTGTTCTCTGCATTCACATAGATTTTACTCTAAAGTTAAAATCCGCACGGCTCGATGCTCTCTCTTTTTAATCTTAAATATTTTTAATGTTTGTCATTTTAAAATCATACTTGTACTTTTTTGTTCTTAATCATTTTCCCTTTTACACCCCGCTGCAATGCTTATGGTTTATCTAAAGCACTTTGAATTTTCCTGTAGGCTACATGAAATGTGCTGTAGAAAAAAAACCTTGCCATTAAGTTTCCCTCTGTTACCAGACACAGCTGGATTTTGCTTTAATATATTATTAAAAAAATTCTATGTTGAGAATGAGAAATAAATTCGTTATTGCCATATAAACACACATAAAAGTACCGAAAACTGGTACCGTTACCGATTCGCAGGTACCGAAAGTTGGTACCGTAGCGATTCAAATGTGAAAGGTACCCATCCCTACCGACCTGCTCCCATCCAAATCTGTTTTAATGATTACCAAACCCAACCTGTGGATGTAGGCTAGAACCCGCGACCGGACCCGCAGGTTAAAACATTTACTGTAAATACTCCCCGTCCCTCCTCCTCCAGTCAGCTACTTTTCTTTATTTGTTATATTATCTAAAGTGTT
The DNA here is from genome assembly GCA_023101725.1 of Atherinomorus stipes. NCBI lineage: Eukaryota > Metazoa > Chordata > Actinopteri > Atheriniformes > Atherinidae > Atherinomorus > Atherinomorus stipes. The sequence continues at coordinate 236,296 of JALJCO010005957.1, forward strand.
CTAGAGGTTTTTTAATAATAATAATAAAGAAATCTTACTGTCATGACCTCTAGGATCTGAAAGAGCTTAATAAATTTCTGTTGAAGCATCAGAGTGAGAGTTCTCGACCAGAAAACCAGACCAGCCTCCATCAGACACCTGAGCTGCACCTGGAGGCTCCTGGAAAAGATCTATAGAAGATAAATAAGAGAGGCTGCTGGTTATTTGAAATAAACAATTTGCCTGGAGCTATTGATGGGCGATACCTAAATTTTTCATGTCGATACGATACCAGTAGTTTATGGTACTTTTTTAATGATGCGATACCAAAACTTTTGGTCCCTTTAAAGAAAACCTTATGATTGCAATTTGCATTAATGTCTTGAATGCAAGGGCAATATTAGGTATAAGTAAAATTTGAGAAACAATCATGAATTATATTGATGAAGAAATTAAACAAAAATAAGATTCAAAACTTCTTCCAATTATCAAATAACTTAGGTTAAGATTATTTTATTCTGTGGAAAATGTTCAAATATAAAATGTAATAGTAATATTATAAATGTACCAAAACATAATATGCAATAATCTGCATTAAAACAATGAAAGATACCAAAACATCATCATCACTAACAGCAGCAGCATCATGACATCAGATAGGCTACCACCATCATGTGATACAGAAACTACAGTCTGGCTGCTTTCACATCATTTCATCGCCTAAAACTCTCAGATGTGGAAACGAATGCATGTCTCCTGTATCTGTACAGTGGTATTGTGATACCAAAAAAAGTATCGATTCAGATATTTTATATTTTGTCCGGCTGGTATCGAAGTAGCAACTCCAGGGTATAGATATTCCCATCCCTACCTGAAGCTTCACAGGCTCGAGACATTTCAGTTTGAAATGTTTAGTGTCATGGAGTTCAGTGAAGCCCCCCAATGTTTTGTTTTCTACTGACAACATTAAAGACAAACAGTTTTCTACACCTCATTATTGTTCACAATAACTTCAGTAATCATCACTGTCTATGTAAAATGATTCAAAGAAAATCCTTAAACTGGATTAAAATGAGCTGCTGACAGCGATGCTGGAAACATTGCCGTGCACCTAAACGTTTTGCTCGTGCACCCAAATTACAAAGTTAGGTGCCCCGGTGCAACCAGTGCTGAAAGTTAGTCTGGAGCCCTGTATTGGCTGGCTGATATTTTAGCCCGAAAGTTGCGTTTTTTGCTGGTATCAGCATTGGCCGATGCGTCAGGTGTATTGGCCGATACCCTCTCTCAGCATAATTTAGACTTTTTTTTTTTTTTTTTTTTTTTTTTTACATATACACATATTTATGTAACAAGTTTAATGTTTCTATTTAAAATTTGTTAACAATTGCATTTTTTTAAAATATATATTTATTTGAAGTGCTTTTTTTTCATGATAAAAGAGTAGCAAAATCCCTTTTCATTGTCTTTCATTTAGGGGTGGAACAGTTCACAAAATTCGCGGTTCGGTTCATGTCACAGTTTTCGGTTCGGTGTACATTGATTGTTTGAAAAATTAATTAGGCATTACAAAAGTGTCCTCCATAGAACTGCATGTGACACTGTAGGTTTGGTGTGTAATTGTTATATATATGGCAAAGATGCATGGATTCATCACAAAATTGTATGATTTGACAAAGGGAATAGGAAGCAAATCTGATCTGTTTTCCATTTTCTTCCTTTGAGGCTATTACAGTATGAACTGTCTAGTTTCCGAGGTGCGTTTGAATGCACCGCGAGTGCATCGTTCGTGTTGGCTGTAAATGGTTGTATAGAAGCACATGCAAGTTTCAACAAGGGAGATCGCATCAACGTCTGCCTGAAACGGGGATGGCGTGACCGCGGTGAAATCCGCACCCCCAACCACGGCATAAGGTTGCATATGTGGCGATGAAACACCGCAGTGCTTTCGTTACGGCCTTTGCCCGGTCTGACGTGTCACTGTACGTTTGTTTAAAAGCCGCAGGGAGGAGAAGTTGTGCAGCCTTGCCCGGCTCCCCACCTCTTCTTCTTCTTGCGCTGCCAACAGTAACGTTGGGATGAAGTCTCCGCAAATGACTCGACATGTTAGATGTGTTTCCCTAATCGTAAGTGATGCGCGTTGCACAGTGCTTGTATACTGTTTTACTTTTATCCACAACTTTCTAGCGCCTTCATTGTTCAACCTGAATGTGAAATGCTCCCACACATCAGACCTATATAACACTGCTGGCGCATTTTCTAACTCCGACTCTTCTCTGCTCACGATGTTTGCACTTTAACAACTTTAACAACTGCTTTCTGGTGACACATTCAAAGTTGCACGCTAGTTTGAAACCGAACGGGACGCGCACGCGCCGAGCCGAACTGTTTGTGTCGGTTTCATTAACCGACCCACCCCTATTTTCATTATATTAATTTGGGAGTCAAATGCAGTATCAGCCTCAAATATTGGCAGGTTGTATCGGCCATCAGCTGAGGCCGATGAGAAAGTATTGGTATCGGCTCAAAAACATCTTTACTGGTCGATTCTTGCTAGTGATCTGCCCTGGGCATAAGTTGAAGCTTTAGACTATACACTCAATTTCTAACAACAAGTTTCTCATTTGTCTTAAATCTAAAATGATTCCATGTGTATTTTCTACCCCAGGCTCTGTCCTCTCTGCCGGGGGGGCTGTGTGAGCTTCTCCGGTCTCTCCACGTTCACAGCCTGAAGAATGATGAAGTTCTGCTGCTCAAAGACTCCCGCAGGCTGGCAGAGCACAGAGACACTGTACCACAGGTGGGCGTCTAACATCACACAAGCCTATCTGTGCCTGCCGTCCAAAACCTCCTACAGAGAAAACTGACTCGGCATCTACGCAAACATGCCTTCATGTTCTATTTACATTCTTCTGGTGTCAACTGGATTTCAAGGAAAGGATAAAATTAGCATTTTCCCCCAAAATAAAACCATATAAATCTTGTATTCAGACCATTTGTCTTTGACATGCAGTATGTTTACAATGTGGCCATCTGTGGGCATATAAGTTAGTATGACATTATTTGGAGTCTTACACACAAACAACTTCCCACATCCCCCCCTGCTTTGCAGAAAACAGTTTACTTCAGACTGAGTGTGCTAGTGTGAAGCTTAGATTTGGGTTACCCCCTACCTGTATTTTCTAGTTTGCTGCTACCCTTTGAATGGCAGTTTCCAGAGCTGTGGTTGAAACATTTTTATGTAATGAGATTCCTCTGTCAAGCAGACAATGCATCGACAGTTGTCATCAGTGTTATGGAAGGTCACAGTTGGCAAGAGAGGTGGTTCAAAGTTCAGTTCACACAGTGATATTCATGATATTACAATGTGTGGTGGCGAGAGTTTGTCCAGAATACTATTTCACCTATAGGCTAAGAAATGAAAGGTTTTCCACACACTGATACGTTATTTATGAAGATAAAACAATCACGCAATGCCAGGTGTCCGCAGCTTTACATGGGCAGCAAAATTAAGGCCACACAGCTGACACCTGAATGTGTAGCATTTATTGTGCAACTCTTATGTAGATCATGCAGACATGATCAGATCACTTTTATACACACATTATACAGTGTGTGTGTGCGTGTGTGGGCGTGTGTATGCTACATTACAGGGTCCATTTCCTGTATTTTACCATCACCGTGAGGACGTTTTGCGTGTGCAAACCCCGTTTTGAGGGTCAAGATTAGGTTTTAGAGATTAAGTTACAATTAGGTTTTGGTTAGGATTAGGGCAAGGGTTAGGTTTAGGCAATCAGTTGTGGGCGTTAGGTTTAGGGTAAGTGGCTAGGGAATGCATTATGTCAGTGGATGTACCCCACGGGGATAGAAAAACCAGACTGTGTGTGTGTGTATATATATATATGTGTGTGTGTGTGTGTATATGTATATGTATATATATATATATATATATATATATATATATATATATATATAGAGAGAGACAGACAGAGATTCAAATAGGAATGTATTGGGCCTTTTCCACTGCCCTTTTTCTTAACCCTTCCGCACGGCATGCTTTATTCGTGTTTCCTCTGGGAAAACCCGTTGATTTTTCAGGTGATTTTTCGCACCCGTTTCAGAGCTAGCTCTAACTGTGCTGAACCTACACAAAATGCGACGTACCTGACAGCTCTCCACTGATTCGCCAAAGGAAGTTGTCGTCATATGTGTTTCGCCTCGCCTCTTCTAAAAATATCTGGCTCTGTTTTCGGTGACTACAAGCCACAGAGAAAACAACAGCAGTAACACCTTGACATCGTCCAATGCCTCCATTGTTGTTTTTACTTGACTGCCCACCGCGTGGCACTGCAGTGATGTCACGGCAGTCTCGACCGCATCTACTCCTCCCACTTCTAGGTGGTAGACGACTTTTTTTCCTGTGTGGAAACAAAAACCGTCCTGGTCGTCTTTAGTGTGTGGTGCTGTACTGTGCTGTACCGTGCCGTGTGCAGCTGCAATGAGAAAGGCCCCTATTTACTGATTAGCTCTGTTAGTTCTGACACAATTCTTCTTCGTTGCTTCTAACTTTGCACTGTGATGCAGTTTGTAGCCTGCTGTTTTTGAGGGGCAAGGAAGAACTCATTGCCTGACACTTGTTAGACAAGGAGCTAATTGTAATCATGTTGGTGGTGTGGCAGTAGTTCACACCGGATTCTCCCACCAGCAAGACTGCATCAGAACAGAACAACAAAAAACTGTTTAATCATGAAAATTTCAGTATATCTGTGTATAAACATGGCAAAAGAAAACGTATTTCAATCTTTCTCACCAGCTGCTTCTTGCTGTTGTTGATTAAGCTGTTTTCCTGTTTTCTTGGCCTTCTCTCACCAACAGACATACAAATTGTTTCTCACACTTTTGAGGAAACGCAGGTGGGATAGACAGATGTTGTTTTTGCAGCCCACGCCTGCAGCCTTGTCCTTCCTGGTGCTGTGCGTCTTGTTTGGGTTCACCAAAGGCCCTGCAGCTCATTCTGTGGGTTTGTTGTCCAGTTCAGACAACCAGACCTCCCACTGACATGAATTATAAAGCACGTATTCTGACAAGTCACAATCAGAGCACAGTCATAACAATCCTTCTCAACCCACTTCCTCTATCCTGTGAGATAAAAAAATATTTCCATGTGAATTCAGTGTATTTAGCTAAACTAGAGATCTTTCACACCAGCTGGTCTGACCAAGACGGCAAGACAAAATTGATTTAACAGTTTGGAGGTGCCTTGTTTTCTCCAAATCACCTGATGGCCAAAACTAACTGTAAATATTTCTCTTCTCACCTCTTTTTGGTGCTTTTTCTTCTCTCTTACAGTGTTTGCTAAGGGCTGTGTGTGTGCTGAGGCATAATCCCAGTGCAAGTGTCTACCCTCAGGCCACTGTGGCATCTCTAGTAGGCTTGTTGGGGTGCTACACAGCGGGGGTTCGCTATGTGCTGGAGCTTCAGGCTCTTCAGAAAGGCATCGAGACCAACCAGCCAGAGGAAGACGACACCAACCAGTCGGTCTCATCAATTGAGGATGACTTTGTCACGGCCCTGGAGCATCTGGAGGAGGAGGAAACTGGAGACAATCCCTGTGGGTTTATTTCAAGCATTTAAAAACCTCTACGGTCTAATTGACTTATGAGAAAAAAACAAAACAAAAAGGAAACCTGAACTTGAAAACCTGTATGAATGTTTTCTTCTCTTAATTAACTTTTTTTTTTCTTATCCTTCTGTTTCCTTCCTGTCAATCTCCACAGCTGCAGCTCCTTATTGCCCTTTTAAAAAGCGTGACGTAGCATCACAGACGGTCCCAGCACACAAGAGGAAAAAGGAGCTTTTGGGATCCCGTATTATTATAAGTTCATCTTCCAAGAAGTATTCAGCCAAACAGAAACTGGGCCCAGATGTATCTGTCACAGTGCAGACGTCATCCTCAGACGTTGAATCCCAGTGGACATACTGCAGTCCTGGAGCTCGTGTCCCCTCCCCGTCGACTCACGTCAGCGAATCGGAAGAATCCGACTGCTCCAGCCCCAGCCCAATCATTTTCCTGGATGAGGTGGGCTACCAGAAGAGCCTGTTGGCCAAGCTGGACATCCCCCAGGTGCCAGGGGGGCCCAGAGAGCGAGTTGAAGACTCGGACTCTGAAGTCAGTGAATTCTTTGATAGTTTTGACCAGTTTGATGACCTGGAGGAGCTAAGCTCAGAAAGCTGTACTCTCACTCTTCCCGTGGACCTCGTCACCGCTTCAGCTGAGCCCAATTCCAGCGGCTCATCCCCTAAATATGTCTCCAGGGGCTGCTCAACCAAGGGTATGAACCCACACCGCTTTGACCAGCCCACTCTCCCAGCCAATGTGAAGAAACCCACTCCTCTGAAACCAGGCTCTCCCTACTCTATACACTCTGAGGTGCCTGACTCCCCTCGGCCAGTGCAGACCCCCTCTGAGGAGAACGGTGGTCCTCTCTTCAGTCCTGTCAGCTCCTCTGCCTTTAGTCCTCTTGGGGACTCTAGTGGACTGCTGGAATACTTCTGGAAGACAGATGAGGATGGGCAGGACAGCTCAGAGCTGCGTAAACCTCAGGATCTCTGCTCTCTGTATAAGACCTACTCAGACTTTGCCAACAATCTGTCCAAAGAGATTCTGGGATCTGTGTGCGGCAACCAGTCTGCCATTGACATCAGCGACAATAAGAATCTGAGCTGTGTTTGCCACAAGGAGTTTAAAAACCCTTCGGGCTATCTGATGAAGCTCTCAGACATCCAGGAGATGGTTACCGTGGCCAAGCTGCAGGAGAAGTCTCAGTCTCTCAAGGATGGCATTCAGAGGTTTGCCTCTGACTTGGTGGAGATGAGTCTGGGCAGTGCACTGCGAGACCTCCAGAAAGGGGTCTCCTCCTGCACTACCACCTTGTGTCACCTGGCTGCCAGAATCACCTCCTCCGTTTTTCAGATGGCCTTCCATGAGATCGGCATGCGACGCGCCTACGTGCTGAAAGAACGAGCCATCAACGGATTGGCTGGCTTCCTGGTGGGCGAGGCCATTTCCGGGGCGCTGAAAGAGTTCCTCACAGTGAAAAAGCAGATCTTCCACAGCACTGTGACCCAGTTTGCTGCTGATCTGGCTGAGGAACTGGTGTTTGAAGGCATCATGGAAGTTTGCCAGTTCTCTCATCCCTCAACCCCTCTCACACCAAGCGATTGGTCTTTTAGCCACAGGCAAGAGGAGGAGGAGGAGGAGGAAGAGGAGGTGGTGTCCTCATATGCTTCAGACCTGTCTGAGTCAGTCATCCAGGAGGCTTTTATAGAACTGTCTCAAGCTGATGTTGCCTTCACGAGCCAAGCAGCTATCAGCGTGTCCCTGGACAACATCTGCTACGTCAGCGCGGAGAACACCAGCACCAGCACCTGCAGCACCTTTGCTAACCAACAGGTTCTAAGTGCAACAGCCCCGGGCCCCTCAGGAGAAGATGCCACGTGCACGGTGAAGAATGCCTTGTTCACTGTATCAGGCATGGCCAGCTGTATTCCTGTCCCCCAAGCAGGTCAAGCCCTCTCCCATTTCCAGGATACAGAAGGCGCGTGTCAGCAAAACTCCAGGTTGTCCGATAGCCCCAAAAGAGCACCATCCTCTGACACTGCCACCTCTTCTCACACTGACCCCTGCAGTCATGGTGCTCAAGCCTTCGTTCCTGGGGAGGAACCATCCCAACAGAAGTCTCCGTTCCAAAACTTTTCTGGCAACATGGTGGATATGATTGTAACCGAGGCTTGTGAGCTTATAACTGCCTCGAAGATGAAGAAGAGTTTTGGCGACTGTGCTGATTTCCTCACAAAGACAATTGGAAGCCGAAAGGATTCCACATCGAAGCTGGTCACTCCAGATTCCCCGTCGAAGCTGGGAGCCGGCAGGGAGGATTTCAGATACGAGGGGTGCGTTGGGCAGGGCGTCCCGTTTGAGCAGGCAGCTCCAGTTTCATTCCAGATGGGATCTTTAAAGCAGGGGAGAGTCCACTGTGAGATGGATCCCAGGGGTAGAGGTGCGCTTGAAACCCATCCGGTAATGATGGATACTCTCAATGTGCCAAGTACAGCTGTGTGTGGACAAAACAGGATATCTGTTCCGGCGGACGAATCTGCTCTGAGCTCTCGCCAGAAGTCTGGTGGGACTCCTGGTACCCCTCCCTCAACCCCTCAGCAGCCGATTGAGGTCTCCAAAGAGAAGCAAATAAAACAGTTCTCGAAGAAGCTGAAGAGCAAACTGGCCAAGGAGTTTTTACCTGCAACGCCCCCTCCAACGCCTCATTACCAGCCTGAGCCGGGCCCCGGGCCTAAAGATGACATTCCCGAGGCGGAAAAGGCGGAGTTTGTGCTCAACTTGATGAGATCTCTCTCAGAGGAGGCGGATGGCACCGAGGATGTCGAGGAGGAAGAGCCAGCGGAGGAAGGTGTTGGCACCCCCAACAGATGTTCGGAAGCCGAGGGTGGCCGGCATGACCTGACCCAGACCACCTCTCGCAGGATGTCCAACAAGGAAGCACTTCACTATGCTGAGCGGTTGGCGTGTCACATAGTCTCCATGGCAACGGAGATGGATACCCTGGGAGTAGCAGAGGAAGAAGGGGAGAGGAGCAAGGCCAGTGAGCGGAAGAGAGACAGTGTGGCTCAGTTCTCGGAGCAGACCCTGAACACGTTGTGGGTGTACGCCGGCGAGGTGGCGGGAGAGGTCATCAACGACGTGAAGAAGATGGTGAGCTCCGGACAGCAGTGTCCATATCACAGAGCTCTCAGGAGGAGGAGGAGCTTCAATGGATCCGGCTCTGAATGTCAGCACCGCCACAGCCGACACCAGTCTCATCCCAGTACAGAGCCGAACAGAGACTGGCGGTTAGGGAGGCTGGCTGAGCTGTGGTCCAATGACCTGATAGCCTCGGTTTCCCGGTCTTCCACCTCCACCTCTAGCGCCATCTCCAGCTCCACCTCCGGTCTGTCCTCCGAGTATCCCAGCTGTGAGAGCGTGACGGACGAATATGCCGGCTACCTCATCAGGGTGCTAAAAAAGGAAGGTGGCAGCAGGGAGTTGGTCCTAGACCAGTATGCAAGCCGCTTAGCTTACCGCTCTATAAAACTAGGCTTGGCTCACGCCAGTCGTAAGATCAAACAAAGATCTTCTAGTGCCCGGCTTCACTCCTCCAAGTCTCTGCCGGATGAATGGAAAGCTTCAGGCGGGACCTCATCGCCCAAACACAGAGCAGAGTCAGCGGCGGTTCAGCCAGGTGAGGACGCTCAGTGTTGCTGCAGGGATGTTGAAGAGCAGAGCAAAAGAGGGTACATGGATTTAGTCAACTTCGCAGAATCATTAGCTTACAACATCACCTGTGATGTCACAAGAAAGCTCCGCCTCTCGTCTGTACGACTTCCCAAGTCTCTCACTGACTCCTGTCTTTATAAGAAATCCAAACTTGAGAACATGGCCGATAATCTTGTTAGGAACTCCTTCTCCTGCCCTCTGTTGTCCAAGGAGGATAAGAGCAGACACTACCACAGCACAGGAAGCCTATATGATGGAGGCTACAACAGCAGGGTCATGCAGGTCATCGAGCATTACGCCAGGAAGATAGTAGACGACACGCTGAAGATGAGCCTTGCTTCGGTTGGGAATTCATCCTGGGAGCATCTGCGGACACAAGGCCAAGACAGACACTCGCACACCCAGAGGCTGTCTGAGGGGGCGGCAGGGGTCCGAGCATTGGGAGAGAGGACCTGCCGTTACTGTCAGGTCCAGGAGTGCCCATACTGCATCAAACTGAGCCGACATCATTACCAGCCTGTGTTACAGAGGAGGAAAAGGGGGGAGGGTCAGGCGGGAGTTGAGCGACTCCCCAGTGTGGAGATTCCCAAGATCCACATTGACTTGGACCACAGGGCAGTTTTCGCGGATGAGATGGTTTCTATGGCAATGGAGACGGCTAAACGTGAGCTTAGTAACACCAGCCTAAACGCTGACAGCGGCATCGGCCATGATGGGACCAGCTACGCTGAGAGCCTAACTGCAGAGATCATGACGTCAGCGCTGTCCAACGTCTGTCAGGCTGCCAGCACCAGGTACACAGACTCCGTCAAGCCCGTCGGCGTAGGTCAGGGGTCTGCAACCTTAAGAGATTTTTTACCACCTGTCCCACCGAATTAACAGTCAATAGCAGCAAAACCTATTTGACTCTTAAAAGTAACTCACAATAAACAAAGCAGTTATGTGTCATGACAAACTTACACACCATCAGAGTTCATATATTTACCCAACAGTCTGCTTAGTATTGTCTATATCACTCAAGTCAGCTGGAACTGAATCAGATTGCTTAGTCATGTTTATTATTTTAGCAGGCCTGTCAATGACGGCCTTGCTGAGAGACCTCTCTAATTTAGCTGCTATTTGCCGTTTGTTTTTCCAGATCCAAGAATAGATGCTCTGATATTTTAATGAATGAATCTCTTGGGTTGCCACAAAACATGCAGCAGTAACTGAGTTTCGACCTAAGCCACTTCTTTAAAGTGTGTTAGCAATGCTCACCTTTCCACAAGTTATGAAATATTTACTAACCTCCAGTTTGATACTTTTTGTTTAGCAAACTCTGTATTTATTCTGAAAATGCCACATTTTTGTTTGTTTCTCACCACAAATAAAAAAGCACAGGAGGTAAGCCAGCATTTTTGGCAATGAACATAGATTAATCTAGTCCTGCAGAATTACACTCCGTTTCCCCCTGAGCCAGTGCAAAAGGATTGCAATGCTACAGGTTGCAAACTCCTGGTTTAGCTTGACAAGGATCATGCAGCCACACGGCCATGTTAAAGCAGCTTTGTTTAAAGGGATACTGTGTAACTTTTGATCCAAACATGAGCATAATGTAAGTAGTAATTAGGGATGTTTGACATTGGCTTTTTACCAATATCTGATATTGCCCAACTCTTAATTTCTGATATCAACCCATACTGATCTATGCAGACAACTGTGAGGTTGTATCTCTCATATTTTGAAAAATACAACTATATTCTACTCTGAGAGCAAAGATCCCAAAATATCCTTAACTCAGCCAGAGGAGTTCTTTTTGGACATCTGGCAGCCAGATATCAGATACTAGCAGGTATTAGCCAACATGTGGCTAATTATAATGTTTCTGACAACTTGGTAACTTCACCAACAACTTAAAACTGGACATAAGCAGCTTCAAAGCAAGTCAGTCTGTAGCAGCAGCTGCTGCACCGTAGTCACATGACTAAAGGGAATGCGGGGATATGAAGTTCTTCCACAATAACAGGGACTTTTGTACATGCTGGACCGCTGCTAATGGAGCAAGATTTCATTTCATGAAAAAAAAAAATCAGTCAGAAATAAAGGATACCAATATTTTCCGATATCACATTTTAATACCAATATTGGCCGATAATATTGGACATCCTCAGTAATAATAGATGATTTCTGAATATACAGCACTTAGCACATGTCGGTGCTCCGAGGGGGCTGCCCTCCTCAAAAGCCAGACATTGTAGCTTTGCAGGACCGGATCTGTCTCTCATTAGATCATGTGACCTGGAGCGCTTTGCTTTATAGCTTGACTATCAGCTGATCAAAGTAGTCTGCAAACACTATTCCGAAACATGGATAGACTGTTTAATTTTGCAGCAGTTGTGTGGCCTGTGGGAAGTTACAGGCTTAGTGCCCCGAGTGGCCAAAAGTTACACAGTATCCCTTTTAATAATTTTATCCAAAAATCCTCCGTTTTACAATTTTACTGCACAGAGAATAGCAGTCATGAATTTGTGAGCGTAAATATTTGCATCATTTTCTGTCTCTGCATTTTCTTTTCTAGTACACCAGGTAGGGAAGCCACAGAGTCCACCGTATCACAGCAGCTGAGCGTTGGAGACGACAGTCTGGGCAGCTGGTCTAACCTGAGCTTTGAAGATGATCACCCAGATGACAGCAGCAGCTTCCTCCATCTCAGCGATAGGTAGAAACCACTTCACTTTTTCATCCCCACCTTACAGACACCCAATAACCTGTTGGAACACAGTACCTGGATCTCCCCGAGTGTCCCTGAAGTTACTAACAGTAAATACTCATTTGCACTGACACTTAACCCCATAAACCTTTCAAACAGACATATTAGTCTGGATCTTTGAAAAAAAAAATGTTATCGCTTCATTTCCACGCTGACTTTTAGTTAGAATGCAGTATTTTTTCTACCACAAAGTTGATGAGAAATTGAGTCTTAATCTGTCTACTTCAATCATTTTGGCTTCATCGGTTTTCGCCTGTGGGCTCGTCGTTTGTTACAGCAGACAATCAACAGACGCAGTGAAGAGGTCCAAACAAGTATGACATTTTAGAAGTGGCTTTGGGCTATTTTTATTGGGAGTCCTAGTGTTTTCCCAGAAAGTATCTGATGACATTTTTTCTGTATAACATCTGTTATCACAGTCATCTCTCAGGATTGTGTTTAAACTTGGTTTGTTTTTAGAAAGTGAGGAATCTATTTATATACAATTCAAAAAGTGTTATGCAATGATCTAAGTTGTGGACTTGGTGAACTGGTGAATTGTCAGTGGACAGTGTCCACGGGGATTTAATCTTGGAGGCAGCAGAAATACAAGAAGTTTTTATTCAGGCACATTTTTTAGAGAAATTGCGCTTAAATTTTATAACTATCAGTATCCTGTTCCATGTCAGTCCAAAACAAGAATGTACCCCACAGTTTATGTAGCTAAGCTATAGAGACCTGCAATGGGCGGGAATTCCTACAGGACCCACCAGATCATGCGGGATTCACACGGCTTTGGGCAAAAGTGGGTGGTCAGTTTGGTCTTGAGCTCCCACACATGTCCAGAATGACTCACAGAGTAGGCCTAGGCCTATGAACTTATTGTCTCATTGTGACATGTTGGTTGTCATTGACTTTCGTATCTTAACAGGGTTCCCACGGGGTCTTAAAAAGACTTAAAAGTCTTAAATGTTACAAATCTGCATGTAATACCTTTAAAAGTCCTTAAATTTAACAGCTGTGGTCTTAAATTTCATATAGTAGGTTCCAAATTAACTTGTGCTCCGACAGATTTCCATCACTTAGAAAAATGACAGCGAAAAAAAAAACAGATCCACATAGTTTTCCCAAACAGTAAATCTTGACAGAGGCTTTATATTAGCCAGTTTGGAAGAGATCAGGGCAGGTCCTTGCAGAGCCGTTACCTGTAAGCCTGAGGTTTACATCTCGTTTACCTTTTTGAAGAAAATTTCAAAGTGAGTACCAGTGATAGACGTAGGTAATGATGACCAAAAGTTGTTGTTTAACCTTTTTTACATTATCTTTGTAAATGTAGAAATCGGCATCATTCGACGAAGCAAGTGATCAGACCCAGTGTGGCCTGTATGTGGGGTGTCAATCAAAGCCTTGGAAAAGTGAAGTGAAGATTTTTTTCAGAATTTGCATTTGAAAAAAATTCTGGACCTGTTGTGACCTGCAAGAATCCATCCTCAGGTCCCATGCTGTGCAAGTCTCTACTAAGATATTGCAAATAGCGGAGCTCCTCTAGGGGCCACACTAGAGAGCTCAGAGAACTTGCAGCTTTGCAAGGTGTAAACCAGGGTTACTCACTGTGCAGCTCACAGTCTTTATTTGTGGCTCATATGGCAGCTACTAAATCTTATAAAATGCAGCAAAATTAATCTCTTAAAGGTATTTAAAACAACTTTGCTATCCATATGCTAGAGATGCAGGCTGATTACAGAAACGTCACTGCCCAGGCCAGCGCTAGACAAACTTCAGAGTTGACAGTTTTAGCAGCTTTCAAGTGCACTAATATGTTTTTGATGTTTCAGTGGTCGGTAATACAAAATGTTTTGGAAAACATACTAATAATATCACAGTATACCGTAGTGGGAGAATGTAACAACTTGAACCTAATATGTGGGTTTATATTTAGTTTACATGGCTAAAATGAAAAGAAATTATTACAAGCATGGCAACACAGTGGGCTTGGTCTTGCCGTTATGTTAGCTTACAGATGCGGGCATGAAAAAGTTCCCCTTTCTGCCGACTGCCAGCCACTTACCAGCTACTTGTCTGCAAATTCAATCGTACAGAGAAATGCCTGTGTGCCCAGGGGAAACGATTTCAGAGCATAAATGAATGCCCGGAACAAGGACGTTTCCACATGCCAAGTTTGGACTCCGTGCGTGATGACGTATTCGTGAAACAAATTGTTCAGCCAGTGATAGTGCAGTAATAGTGCACTTTTACTGCACCACTTCTGGCAGAAAAAGGCAGAACTTTTTCATGCCCACATCTGTAGCTATTACTGCATATCATGCTTGTTGGGTTGTTTTGGTGGATCAATGGATCAGTTTCTTATCAAACCATAGAAACTAACAAATATTTGCAAAGCAGTATCACAAACGTGGTGTCAACAGAAAAACTGGGTCCTGCAACAAACTCGACATAAAGATGCCAGAGAAGGAACCAGCTGCAGACAGGTGTTTTGACTTAAAAATGAAAGGCATACGCAATCCAAGATGAGCACAGGAAATTTCAAGATAAATGGACTGCCGAAATGTATTTTTTATTTGTCCTCCTCCCTTTGTGTTTACTCTGCAGTCAAACATGACTGTCATATGAAAACCTGACATATAACTTATTCACTTCCCAAGACTTAAAGCTGTCATCACAAATGATCCATCTCTTCCGCAGATCCTCAATCACAGAGGATATACTGAGGTTTTGGTTACACATTATGTGTTCTGAAGTTAACATAATGCAACTTAAGACTCATTTATTTATGATGTTAATGAATTCACATTCATTTATATACAGTATAAATACATTTGTGTGCGTGTTGTACAAGCAATGAGAAAAAATTACAGCATTAATGTGACCATTTATATACCCAAAACAGTGATAAATTGGAAAAAACTGAAATATCCAACACATTCTTAAAGATTTTGGTGGCTTGTGTTTTCTGGTGAAGGTGGCTCTCCAGTCCTCTCTGTTGTTGTGGCCCTCATGGAAATTATAGTGAGGATCACTGGTGTAAACTGTGGTCTGTACAGTATCAAGAACTCACCATTAAAGCAACAGATGCAGAATAAGATGGCATTTAAGGCCTGTAAATAAAGACATTTTGCAACTATTTGGTCACATTTGCTCCTGAACTGCTTCTGCTAGTCACCCCCATTTTGCATTGCCTCTGCATTATATTAATTTATGAGGACGTCCACAACTGTAACTCCAAACAAGCACAGAACACATCAGGAAACTATTGTAAAATGCTAACTCATTTAAAAGCAAGCATATTTTGAGCCTTCATCTGCATTCCTTTTTGCATACTGTAATCTAAAGTTTTCTAACATCCTACAGTATGCAATGGTTCTAACTTCCATCAGCGATGGAAACCTGGCTGATGGCGGCACCAGGTGATCTCCTTTACTTATAGTTCAGTTTCGCTCCAAAACAAAGCAAATCCACTGTGATTTCTTCCAAAGAAAAGGCCAAAACCAGCAGTAAGACAAGCAAAAGTAGCCCACACCTCACACTGTTTCTCATATTTTTGATACAGCCAAATGTCTTTATGCCAAAGATTGCTATCTCTATGGAAGCAAAACTGACAATATTTGAGATTCTTTCCCAAGATACCACAGCAGCACCATGCTGGAGCACCTTTATAAATTGGCCAGCGGGACTGAGTTCATCTATGATAATATTTTCTAAAGGTGTGTCTTTGAGTGCATCCTTCTCTTCAGGCTCTGTTTCCACATGAACTAAGTCCATCATGTGTAATTCGTTAGACTCTTAAATGCTGAAATAATTTCCGCCCTCAAAGAAAAACACCCCCATGAGCTCATGAAGACACAGAGGGTGAATGACTGAATGAATCAGCTTTTGGCATGTGTCATTCAGTGAAACCACAGGAAGAAAGCTGAGTCAGTGCAGATTAATGGAGATATTTTAAGATATCAGAAATGTTCATCTCCTCAGACTTGCCGAGTTTGTTGCAGGTCCCAGCCAGCAGGCTAATCATTGACTAATTACAGAGAGAGTGTATGTTGTGCCTTTGTTGCCCGTTGGTTGTCCTGGCAGAACCCACAGGATTAACGCGATTATGTGAAGACAAGAATGTGATGATCTCACATCTCAGGTTTTTAGCAACAAATTGTCTCCATCAACATTACAGATGATTCAATGGGATATACCGTGCAGTGGAAAAAACCTGCATCATTTGGAGAATCTCCCTCTATTTTCAAACTACGTTACAGCTAAAGAAGTTAAAAAAGAGAAAAAACAAAGGACACATTTGATTCTAGTCTAGTCTATTTAAAAAAAAAAAAAAAAAAAGAAATCGGTAGGGTGTGAAAATCTCAGAAAAAAAAACATTTGATTGCATAAGTGTATACACCCCTACAATCACACTACTACTTTATTGAAGCACAAAAGTGACTGATATTTGGTCACTTCCATCCACCTTGTCTAAATCCCAGTTCCAGCAGTGAAAAAGCAATCCCAAAGCATAATATTGCCACCGCCATGCTTCACAGTGGGTATGGTGTTCTTTTGGTTTTCAAGTGTTTTTTCATTTGAAATTGTGACCGGAAAGTTCAACCGTGGTCTCATAAGACCTAAACACTTTTCCCTCATGATTTTGGAGACTTGATATGTTTTTTTTTTCTTTGTTTTTCCATTCTTTAGCTGGGCTTGGATGTTTTTCTTTGTCAGAAATGGCTCATAGCAGAGATGGGAGTTGTGGAGTCAACGAGTCATCTCCATGCTACAGAATGTATTTGTTCTGTCCAGCCACTGAACCAGGTGAGTACAAACTGCACAATGAATTTAATTGTGCTGATTGGATTCACCTGTTTTAGTGGCTGGACGGAACAAATGCACGGCATAAAGATGACTTGTTGACGCCACAATTCCCATCTCTGCCTCATAGTCCACACGTATGGAGAATACTGCCTGTTGTCACATGTAGGACACAACCAGAAATTCCTGCAGCTCCTTTATTCAGCCTGTGTACACATACCAAAAGATATTGGATTTATACACGTAAATCCCCCAAGAACTGAGATGTCTTCATGCATGTAGATCCGTACATCTGATTTATTTTGTCTTTTGTGCACACTTTTACTAAGAGTGTGCATAGAACTGCATCGCTCGCTTCCATTCAAACTCTTGTCGTCATTTAACCTTTCTGGACACCTGATGATTGAAATTAAGGTTCGAAAGCTATCAGAAACTTTATAAATAAAGAGGTTTTTGGTGGGTTTAGTTCACTGCTGTCACAAAGCACCTATATGCCCAAAATCTCTTGCCAAGATGATGCCCAATTATTATTATTTTTTTTTCCTTTTTCACATTGGTATCAGTATCTGTAGCATGGAAACACTTTTAGGGTGCCTTCACATCAGGATAGTCTGCTAGGTTCGGCCCTATTGGGACAGGGGTGATCTCCTGGATAGAGATCGCTTTCACGCTGCACTTTAGCCAAACAAGCCAGAGTTTCATGGCCTGAGCTGCCACTTCTTCCAAGAATATCACACATTTTCATATAATATTGACATAATTTTTTTTTTTTTTTTTTTTTTTAAACTTTAGTGCAGCACTGGTCCACTGTGCGGGCATATTCCAGAGCCTCCTTTTCACAACGAATTACTTTAAAAACTGCAGTGTTTCTGTGGGTACTTACTAGGAACCAGGTTGTTTTCTTCTGACCATATGTCAGTTAAAACTTTCACGTCGTTGTCGCTCCACGTTTGACCACGAGCTGTTTCTAAAGAAGTCCTACACATGTGCTTGTTTTTGTAGCGTTTACCAACAATGCCCAACGTTTATGATATAAACCATTGTAACCCTCAATGCCATGCTCGACCAAATACAATGTGGCAGTTGTATTCCACTTCCTGCACATAGTCCGAGTCCACTGGCATGGTCTGAATCGGTCTGTTTGCACATTCACAATACCCCAAACGAAGTAGACTTTCCAGACAAATGGACCCTGATTTGAATCAAAAAGGCTAGTGTGAATGTGCCCTTATGAACACCGAGTCCAAGTGCATGCACATAGTATCGGGCCAAAACCAGTACTGTATCAGTGTCTGCCTAATATTCATTGCTGGGGACATTCCTTTACATTTCTGACTAATACTTTAAAAAAATTAGATGTAATTGATGATTTGTAAGCTCTCGCGGAGTCGAGAGATGATAGGAGTTGTGTAAGCCAAAACATTTAATGTGATTAGATCAAATGATGCTTTAACTAAGTATTAGTTTATGGGTTTATCCAAATTTATGCAATGAGCCTAATGTACTTCAATTTTGCACACACACACACACACACACACACCGATGTTTGTTTTTCTATCCCCATGGGGTACATCCATTGACATAATGCATTCCCTAGCCCCTTACCATAAAACTAACGCCCATAAATGATTGCCTAAACCTAACCCTTGTCCTAACCCTAACCAAAACCTAAGTGTAACTTAATCTCTGAAACCTAATCTTGACCCTCAAAACAAGGTTTGTACCTGTGGGGACCGGGGAAATGTTCCCACGAGGGCAAGACATCCCCATGGTGATGGAAAAAATCCGGAACATGGTCCCCACAATGTTGCAAAAACGCTGCCACGCACACACACACACACACACACACACACATACATATAATATTCTGTACTGTATATACATACACAGTTGTCCTCAAAATTATTCATACCCTCCAATGAGAGAAAAGGCTAAATTCACGATAGCAATTCAAATAACAAGAAACTAAAGAAACAACAATAAATCAAAATTTACAGAATTATAAATTAGTGACAAAATATATTGCTTTTGAATTGTGATTGAAAATAATAATTAAAACAAACAAAACTGTCTCAGACACATAAGAGCACCTTTCCCATGAACAGCGGACCGAAATACCTGTCAAGAGGTGTAGGAGTCTTATTGAACATTACTAAAAATACCTGATTGCAGCGATTGCCTCAAAGTGCCGCAAACAAAATTTCTGTTTCAGAGTCCCATCGTGCTTGTTTACTTGTTTTACTTTTTGTGTATGTCATGATTTTCATAAAATTTATATTTATTATTATTTTTGTCATTTTCAACGTATTTCACTGACAGCTGTTTGTTTTTTTTCCTTCTTCAGTTTGAGGGTATGAATAATTTTATGACTTTACTGTATGTGTGTGTATATATATATGTATATGACATTTGTTTGTTTTGTGCAAGTTATAGGTCACATGAAAGGTGGGAAAAAGTTTGAGAACTGTGGTAAACTTGTGTAAACTTTTTCTACTTGCTGTAGTACTCTAGTGGTGCATAACCTGCCTTCTCTCCTCAGCAGCAATGGGAACAGCAGTAGCTGGAGCAGTCTGGGCCTGGAGGGGGAGGTGTGTGAGGAGCGTATGTCATTCTCCCCCTCTGACAGGTTGGTCAGCGACTGGTTGGCACGGCTAACCTTTTTAACTTCCTCGGGGTTCACCTAGAATGGGACAAAGAATGAGCTGAGTTCACGGTGAAAGGAGGCGTGCGACGCATCCGTCGGAGTGGAAACTGGCACAGAAATGGAGAATTGCTTTATCATGTGAAAATGACTCGCAGCAATTGTAAAAAGGAATCTAGTGCTATTCTTTGTCTCATGCTGGGAACCGCCAGCCTCTTGCATGACCACACTGTAGTTCCAAATATAAACAGGTTTGAAATGGTTGTTAATGCTAATGCCTGCATGCAATGTGCTGCTCAAGTCCCGCTGTTTCTGCATATTGTGCGGTTGTTTAGTTGCAGCTTTTTTGTAGTCTTGAATATATTGGCGCAATATAAAGCCATAAAGATTTTGCAATTGTAAATGACTGTTAGCAGAATTTGTTCTTGTATATCAAGGTTGTTATCCGGTAAAATAACCTGCCTGAGAAATTCAAGTTTGTGAATGTGTCAAAAAGGATTTGCATGGTAGTAAAAAAAGATCTGTATTTTGAGAAAAATAGAAGTTGTTTTATAATGATCTGTTCAAGGATGCAAAGCCAAAACCTGCGTGCAAGGTGCGTGAATTTGCAGATATAGATTGTTGCCCCCGCCTTTACACCTCTTTCTGATTGGATGATGACAAGTTAAACTGTCAAAGCAGACAACAAACGGCTTCCAGTCCTTTTGCACCGCTGCAGGTTCTTAAGATCAAAGCATTAGCAGTAGAAACAACAATGTCGGCTACAGCTTATGTAAGCTACTGTCCCTACAGCTAGCCACAGATATGTGAAGCTAGCTTTACATATCTGTGAGTGGATCACCATGTTGTTGTTTCCCAGTTCAAAGATCTGCAAGTCCTGCACCATCCGTTTGTAAATTAGACATGGGCTTCTGGGGATTTATAATTTTCAAATTGATCTGCTGTGTAAGCACTCAGGTCACAGACGGGTATGGAAAAAGAGTAATCACCATGGCAACCAGTGGGGGTTCATAGCTGGAAGACGTTTGTCATGTCATCTTATACATGCGTATATCTGCTTTCTTTGTTAAGACATAAAGTCATCTTCAAGGTTATTCATACCCTTCCATTAAAGGAAAGGCTAAATTCACATAACAAGAAACTGAAACAAGTAACGATAAATAAAAATTTACAAAAATATAATTTAGTTGACTAGAGTATTGATCTTGAATTGTAGTTGAAAAAAAACAAATAAAAAAAAAAAAAACAACAAAGAAACAAAACTGTCCCAGGCAAATTTGAGCACCTTGCTCATGAAACATTGGACCAAAATACCTATCAACAGATGCAAATGTCTGATTGGATGTTACAGAAAACACCTGATTGTCTCAAAGTGTTGCTCAACACAGTTTTAGATCAGGAGCCCCAGCATGCTTGTTCACTTGTTTTATTTTTTGTTTGTTTTTGTTTTTAATATTTTTGTCGAGCCACAATTCAAAATCAATGTCAGGATTTTCATAAAATTTATGCGCATTATTATTTTGTTCAATTTTAATTATTTCACTTGTGGCTGTTTTTTTCATATTTAATGGGAGAGTATGAATAATTTTGAGGACGGCTGTATATAGTAAGAAAAAAGTTAGAATTTACTTTGACAGTTTTGCTGTCAACTGTCAAACTAAATTGATCCTTTTTTCTTCCTATATACTGTACGTCTGACCAAAGAAAGCAGAACTAGTGGGAGTTCATGTCCTTGCTCCATGTCTTTGTTTTGATTAAATAAGGTTCCACATTATCTATCATGACAGTTTTCTGGAGATAACATTCTCTGGCCTTGTTGGGTAGGGTCTTCCTGTAAATCGCCTTTCCTTTCTGGCATTTAGCATGTTTTCCTTCGCAGCACTCTGTGCCCGAACTCACTGAATGAATGGAAGGAACTATTGTTTACATTACAGTAGATGCCAACATGGCGCGCTTGCCCCATTATGCTTAACGGCTTTTATTCCCTACAGACCACAGTGGTCGTTCCATTACCCGTCTTTAAAATCCTGGAAGGATAGGAAGCCGTAAGCCTTCTGATTGGACAGTTTGAGTTGTCATCATCCAATCAGACAGGGGTATAAAAACGGGCCAAAACTCTGCATCTGGAACTTCAAGAGTCTTGAAAACAGTTTTTAGCTTTGAATCCATGAACAGATGTTTGCACGAGAGCTCCTGTTTTCTTTACAGATACAAATCTCTTTACTACCATGCAAATCCTTTTCAACACATTAATAAACTTGAATTTCTCTGACAGGTTTTTTTTATGGTGACAACTTTATTTACAAACACAAACTGAAATTATTTGCAAACATTCATTTACAGCTGCAAAAGCTTCATGGCTTTATGTTGAACCCCTGTAGCTATGCAGTGTTGCAGGCTTGTGTGTTTGAGCGTAGGTTTGCTTCCATGCCCGATGAAGCTCACTGAATCTCAGTACCATCGTTCTGTTTGCCTTCCTAAGCCTTCCTCAAAAAAACCCTGCAAATATCTGTTTTTTGAGTGAAATGGGAAAAGTGTTTAATCAGCATTCAGTCCTGCATCATATGACTGTACTGTCATGACCAGTATTTATCCATTAAACATTTTGGAACACAGCACCCTGCTTCATATGCGCTCAGGGCAGCAAGAATGGACAGAGTTCATATTTCTTTACAGAAACACACAGAAATCAACCTGCATGGAGGCTCCAAACTGACACCAATAACACAGATTAAAAGATAAACAAATAATCCATTTTTACTTGTCTGCAAGTGTCCTAGGTCCTGCAGCATGGGACTGATGTCCACAGTCCAGTGCAACATAATAAACCTGCGTAATCATCTCAGAATGTGGTTATTATCAGAGAGCATGGATCTTCTCCTGGGCAGAGCTCCAGTGCTGTGTTTGTTCCAGCTTTCAGAGCACTGAAGGGGAAAAATGACTGAATTGTCTCATCTTAGCAGGTGTATCAACATTTTAAAAACTTGCTTAAATATTAAAACATTGATTATCCTACCCACAAAGCTCCAAACATTCAACATTAATTAAGGTTCTTAGGTTAAACTTTATTGCCCCAAGGGGAAATTGGTCTCGGGCTTGCAGTGCCATGGATGTTAGAAATAATAATAATTTTAAAAAATCATACATCAGCTATGCAATCATTATTGAACAGGACAGTACTTGAGGCAGGTCTGTTGGAAGATGAAATATAATCTACAGACAATGCGGCACATATCCCCTGGAGAGGGATAAACTAGTCAGACTCAACTTTAACATCGATTATTTTTCGATAAAGCTTGAACATTTGCACATAAGTCCAAAGAATAAACATACACATGTGCTGAAACAATTCCAAAATCCACAAAAGCATTCAGTCAAGTTTAAGGAAATAAACAAATGTGATTTTTTTTTTCTTTAAATTGGATTTAAATTGGATCCATCTTAACTATAATGTGGGTCAAAAGTGCATTGTGACTTGTTGAGGACTCTGAACTCAAAAGTTTAGGATCACTTGGAGCCCTGTCAGTTTGGACTTCAGTACTTAGTGAAAATACTTGCAATATGAAAAAAGACGAGTGGTGACCAGGCGGTTAGAGAAGCTAACTTGGGTCTGGAAGACCGAGGTTCAAGTCCCAGGATTGGTAATGAAGGTGAACCACTGTGGGCCCCTGAGCAAGGCCCTACCCTCCAACTGCTTCCCGGGCGCTGTACGTGGCAGCCCGCTGCTCCTATTTTACTGGTGTTGGGTTAGCAGCAGAGGACTAGTTTTAGTGTGTTTATGTTGTGTGTATGACTAATGGAGATCCCTTCTTCCAAAAAGAAGGGAGTTGGTAGCCTAGTGGTAATGTTGCAGGTTTTGGCGGGGGTTTTGGCGGGTCGTAACCCCCACAGTGAGAGTGGATAATTGTGTGATATATTTAACGGGTCATCCTGTCGTCATCCTCTTCATGTGAGTCTTGGAAACTGTAAGAATCTTCATAAATAAGGAGGATAAAGTGGATTTTAGTGGATTGTGTTAACAGCTTTGAAAAACCACCCAAATGCTCAAATTCAGCTTGCAATAATTTAAAAATAATCAATGTGTTCATTTTTACTCTCTTTGCAATAATGCATTAATTTTGATAGCCTTAAAATCCCCAAATTTATTTGATAAATGTACCATCCTGTGACCCACATGGGTGTCGTGACCCACATGGGTGTCGTGACCCCCAGTTTGGGAACCACTGATGAAACTTTAAGGTGTTGTGTGGGTTCTGTATGGTTGTGTGTCCTGTCTGTACTTCTGCTGTCCTGACTGCTTCAAGACCCTGAACGGGGAACGTAGGAAGCGGCCTCAGACATTTTTTCTCTGAAAACAAGTCAATATCTTTAAAGGGAAAAGGAGCAGAGTCTGAGTGTCTGTAGCTGCAGGCTGTGTCAACAAGACTGTGATTAACTATCTTCTAAGTGGAGAAATGACTGTTTACCTGTTGGCACGTCACACAGCAAATATTTGCAAAATTGACAGAAAGGATATCGAGTAGATTTTCAGCAGGGAAAAATCAACTTTCACACTGATCAAGATGTTTTCTTCGTCATTGTGTCTTAACTGACAAAAGACATTAAAGTGGAAAAGTAAATGAACTGGAATCTAGAAAAAACACTGACTGGAAACCAGCAGCGTCTATGATGGCTTTATATTGGGATTGCTTTGATTGGCGTGTTTGTGATATCCTGCTGTGCTTATGTGAAAGGCTGCCGGCTCAAGCATGCTAGCTGTCAGTTAGATGAAATGAAAAGTACTTCATTAATCTGAGAGGGAAATTACAACTTTGTCTTTTGCACGTTTACATGTAGCCTCGTCATCTCTGCCTTTTCTCACTAACCTGTGCAACATGTTCCAACAGTGACAACACGGAGGACAAGGAGGCTGACGTGAAGGAGGAGTCCAGCGGTAAGTAAGGATGGTTTAGTGGCTCTTCTTCTTCAGAAGTTTTAGGTTACTCCTTATTTCTCTGTGTTGCTGGGAAAACTGGAAACAAGTACAGCGTTTATTGAATAATATGCGAACATGTTGTACATGGTGGCAAAAGCAGAGTGTGTCAGTTCTAAGGTCTGAGCAGCTTTAATCTTCCTCTTAAAAAGTCGTTTAGAGCCGCAAATGTTCCATGGCCTTCTGGAAAAAAAGGCAACTTATCATTTTTTATAAATACTTACTATAGAAAATTTTCTGTCCTTTTTAAAGGAATCTGTTTTATTTCTACTTTTATGTTTTGAAATAAAATAAAAGCTTGAGAAAAAAAGGACTCATTTTCTTTGATAGGATTTAATTGTTTACAAAAAGGTTAAATAAAGAATAATTTTTATCACGGTATTACAGAAATAGCCCCCAGCATCTTTAATAATATCCAAAATGGGTCTAAATGTCTACTTTGTCCTTTTTAAAGGGGGAAGAATCTCAAGGGTACTGTCCACGCGGGTGCCTTCGTGGCCTTCCGCAATGTTTTCATATATTAAACATTGCAAACTGCGACTGCTACTGCTTTTCCAGCCAATGAGCAGCATCACTAGGAGTTTTTCAAAGTGTAGTGATCAGTCACGGTTTTAACAATAATTTAAATTTGAAACGGTATTACTAATCATTGGTAATTTTATCACGGTTAACCATTTAAATGGTTGTCGTTACATCCCTAGATGTAGGTATTTGTGGAAAATTATGTGGAAAAAAGAAAAACAAATTTAGAGGGAAGGAAAAAAAAAAAAAATAAAAGAAAAAAAAATATTTTTGGAATTTTTTGGTTTGGTGTGGAAATTTAAAAAAAATAAAAAAAAGAAAACAAAAATTTGTATGTATATAGGATTAAAATATTAGTTCTTTATATTTTTAGCAAGATGAGAGATGTGGAGAAGAGGGAGGGGGGGGGGGGGGGACCAGGACTTGTTTTGGGGGTGAGAGGGGGTGAAGGAAAAATTTTTGATTGTTTTTTTTTATTAAGTAGTAGAGGATATTCTAATAATGGATGGGGGGGGGAGAGTCACCATAAAGAAGGTAAGTGAGAGGATCGGCCTGATGGAATTGGGGTTGGGGGGGGTGGGGGGTCCATACCGAATCGATCATTTCATTAGTCGGTCTGGTGTAGGTAAATAGCATATCTCTTTTCTTCCTTTTTCCCATTTTATGAATATTCACATAATATATGATATGTTTAGGGAGGTGGGGGAAAGGGGTGTTAGTATCTGGTAGGGGTTGAGTTATTTTTAGTTATTTGTTTGATAATATTTCTTTTTTTCTTCTTTTCCCATAGCTTTCCGATCATCAGCATCAAGTAAGGCTTGAGGGGATGAAAAATAAGGAAGGAAAAAAAAAAAAGAAAAATAGGGTTAAAATAGAGAAAAAAAGAAGAAAAAGTTTAGGGGGAAGGGGGGGGGGGGGGGGGGGATGGAAAAAACGATCCCGGGAGGGAAAGGGATAAATAAAAGGAAACGAGGTAAAAGGAAATTATGGTTCCCCCAAAGGGGAAACTAAATAAAAAGGCAGCAACACTTCTCTCTTTTTTTCTCTCTTTTTACGTGCGACCAGCTCCGTGAATGTCAGAGCGCCCTCTCTGATTGGTGTATTGTGTAACTGTTGGATGCGAAAATTAAGAAAATTGACCTCAGTTCGAAAAAATGAACATCGCAAAATCGCTAGATGGAATTTTGTTACTGATGTGAACGCTCCCGTTTACGTGACATTAATTCGATCAAAGCTATTGCAGTGTGAATCTTTCAGATGAAATATTTAGAGTAAGCTTGTAAAGACCTTCAGACATCAGACATGATCTTTGCTGTTCATCAGATGCAACAAAAGAAATTGGAGCAAATGATGCATCTTTGTGACCGTATGACACAAAGAGCCTAAAGATCCAAATAAAAACTGGTTCTTTGCTAAGCTGTTATGTGTCAACACACCACCGGTGCATCCCTTCTGCTCTGAGCCTATTTTATGTTTGAATGATTGATAGGTCAGAGTGAAGTGGCTGAAATAGTGAGTACTGGCAAAGCTTTAAAAAATAACAAATCTGGCTGCTTGGAAGAGAAAAAACAAGGGCTGGGTCAGGACTTTGTTAGTTCTGTCTCATCTGTGGTAATGCTAGATTAGGGCAAAGGAAAAAAAGTCCAAATCAAACAGTCAAAGACATGGAAATGAATTAAAGATGGCCTCCTCTTCTAATTTGAGGTCTTGTTCTGTCTGCTGAGACTTGAACTGTTGGTTTCAGTCTGTCTGTGTTGTTGCAGGGGATTTTACCACCCCCATGTTCAGCCACACCAATGCAATACATGTGTGTCAGCCCCCGTGTGAGGGGTGGGGGACGACTAATTGGGTTTGTGGAACCGTGGGAACCCAGAAAAACGTTACAGTGGATCTGTGCGTGCTTGATTTGTGAGTAAGAGCTGTCAGTAAGCATCAGGGTGAGGATGATTAATGCCGTGGCTCTGTGCTGCAGGGACGCTCTGCGTGGACAGGACTCAGGTGCAGGCTCCCAGGACCCTTCTGCTCATGGCAAACTCAGGCGTCAGAGAGTTCGGCTGCGGCCCTCAACATGTGACCCTCGACCCCCAGCTCAGGAGCATGCTGCAGTGGGCGGCAGCCTCCATGGCCGACGTCCCTCAGATCCAGCTGAGTCCTGACAGAGAGCTGCAGCAGGTGATTATGAACCTTTACCTTCAGGATTTCTTATTCGGCACCACTATTCTCTCAGATCGTCTGTGTTGGGTTTAAAGGGTAAAGGTGGTCTGGAAAACCACCAGTTTTTGAAATGATTAAATAAAATAAGTTGTGTGATGTTCCACAGTCACACATCCCTGTCAGATCTTCAGATCACCATCCATCTTATTCCTCATGTTGGATTTAGCAATTGTTGTTGTAATACCACGGTTTCCCACTAGAGGGAGAAGGCTCCTGTATAAAGAGATGGAGTTGCAGGGGTGTTGTATGACCTGCCAGCGGAGTAAGAAAAAAGTCTCCTGCCTGAAACTGAAGACGTCATCTGAAAGGCTTAAAATGATTAAATGTGTCTGTAATTACCAGCAGATTTTCTCCTGACAGTTCCAGCTGCTTTTTAAACTAATTTTCAAATGAGATCAACAGAGCTCTGTATTTCTGGCCGCTACTAAAGACTTAAGAGGTGCGCTGCATCACTGCAGCAGAAATATTGGTGGTGATAATACGTGCAAACACGACCTGGATCAGGTCTTATTCTGGTTGTAAGACACCCTGACATGCCTGTGATAGAATCCAGGATGCTGTGGTATGTAAACACCTACTCCAGTTTAAAGATCAGAGTAACTGCACACAGGAGAAAAAAACCTGAGGTGTGCTTGAGGAAATGAATGACCAGGTTCTTCCTGTTCCATGTCAAAAACCACATCCAGAATGTGACCAGATTTAGGAAAAAAAAAACGAAACTGGGATTCTAAAGTAACATAAACCCACTTACTGATGATGGTCTAGTTTCAGCTACATATGTACAAATTCCCCAAAGCTGTTTACCTTAACCAGTTATTATCAGTTTAGATGTTTATTAATGCAGTGTTTTTCATTTTGTATTTTTAGATTGCCTCAAAGTTTTGCTCAACACAATTTTAGATTCAGAGCCCCATCATACTTGTTTACTTGTTTTATTTTTTGTGTGTTTTTTAATATTTTTTTAGAACCACAATTCAAAATCAATGTCATGATTTTCATAGAATTTTTATATATTATTACTTCGTCAGTTTCATCTTATTTCATTGACAGCTGATTTTTTTCTTTAAATTGAGGGTATGAATAATGTTGAGGACGACTGTGTGTGTGTCTGTGTGTATATATAAACATTTATTAATTTTCTTTCACTTATTCATTAATCATTCAAATTCTGAAATTAGATTAAAAAAAAAAAAAAAATAGATAAAACAATACATGAGAAAACACATCTGGAAAGTGCCAGAGTGCTTCAGTGTATTAACGGGTATTAAGATTTGTGTAATTTTTTTGTTGTTGTTATTTGTCTATCTATTTTTAATGTAATTGTACATTCAGGAATTAAGGTGTTAAATATGAAAAATATTCAAATGTAAATACTAAATATGATCATTAAAAGATAATAGTTAAAATTTAGTTTAAAAATGCAGCTACATTTCAAAATTCATTAAAAAAATCAAGTTAAACTGAATTAGGTAAATGTTAATGTAAATAATCTTATATATAATCATTCATTGAAATTATTAATTTTTGAAAAGGAAAGATGATTAAAGATAAAATGATGAAAGTATTTATAATTTACCTTTATTCATTAAAGAGGGGATTGTTTTTGTTTGTTTTTTTCCATTGAACTTATTTCTATTGTGTGGTTTCAGCTGCCAGTGGTGGTGCAGAGGCTCCGAGACCGGAGGTGGAGGGTGGGAGACCTGCTTCACACGCTGCTGCGCTACTGCGAGGAGAACCAGACCCACAGTCACCCCCCAGCCAGAGAGGAGGCGCTGCAGGCGGGCAGAGACCCTCACCGCATCCCCCTCTTCCAGTGGCTGCTGGATCACGCTTAGGGTTCCTCTTCTTCTCTCCTCACTTTCAGGTCGGCCTTTGCAAACGCCACAGCCTCCAGAGGGCGCCACACGGATCAGCCCCCCCATCTCACTCTCATGAATGTGGTCGGCGTGTATTCCGCGTTGCATGCTGTGACCAACAAGTACTTCTGTTGTGTTTTTTTTTTTTTTTTCTTTTGTTTGTTTTTCTTTCCACCTTCTGTTTCGGTGTTGCAGATTTCTGAATTATCTGGCTGCTTATATCACACGTAACTTTAGTGCAGCGCCTCCTGCACCACCTCCAGCTGCTGGGAGACGGAGAGAGACCCAACCCATGCGTTTCCAGACAGAAAAATGAAGTGAGAGGAAGAGAATGGGTTTTTTTTGTTTTGTTTTTTTTCTTTTTCTTGTCAGGGAATCCCCACAGCTGCTGGCTGGATGATGTCATCACATCCACAGCTCACCTCTGCGGTGGTGTTTCCACATGTTAAGAGACCAACTGTGCACAAACACATCACACCACACCCTCGTACTATCAGAAGCAATTTAAGCAAACACAATTCTCCCCGCAGAAATGAGTTCACTTGAGTGAAATTTCTCTGACTCTTCATCATCATGCACATACAGAAAGAGAAGATGCTGTTAAAGATGAAACAGTCTGCACTACGCTGTCATGAATCTGGCTGCAGAACGGTTAAAAAAAAAACGCCTCGTGTTTAATGTCCTTGCTTAGCAACAATCTCCTTGGTTGTCAAACTTAGTAAGAAATTTTGAGTGAATGATGTTTACCAAGGCGGGGGGGTTTGGAAAAGAAAAAGTCTATTTTTTTGAAGGTAGATGTAATCAAACATGAACTGCTGCTTGCTGTCCTGTCGGTTTAAAATTGCCAAATGTAGCTCGTAGGTGACTCCACGACTACGGTGTGATTCGCTGCTCTGGTGGGGGGTGGTGGGGGTGGTACGCACATTTCGGGGAAGATCCAGTGACGCGGACAGTAATTAAAGACACCGGTGTTGTCAGCACCTTCAGGAAGAAAACCACAAACTAACAGCATCTGCATAGCTAAAGCCAGGACTCACACACTCCCGTCACCCACGCTCCTCAGTCACCTTGTGGAACCGTGGAGTCCGAATGCCACAAGCTCCACACACCCACATTACTCACCAACACGCACAGCACTACCAGCGACTCACTGAGATGCACTTTGTGTCTGATTGGGGCCGAGGAGAGGCCGGGACGTTCCCGGACCTGACCTCCTCCGTCACTTCACTCCACTGCACCCACAACCCCTCCCCCAAAAAAGTGTATACGGACACGTTTGTGGTTATTTATCGTCGTCGTGTTTCTTTTTTTTCTCAATGAGGGATCGAAGGATGACGTGACGCTGCGAGGTCTTGAGTTAAAACACTGTAATATACCACGGCCTCACGTCTATCATTAGTAACTTAATCGTTGTTGGTGGTGTTCGCCTGCATGGCTCAATCAGACTTGTTTATGCGCCGGCCTGCGTTAACGGAGCTCCGTGTGCACACTGCCTCTGCAGATGCCTTGTCTGTTCCTGCTTAATCTCTAGGCTGCCAAATGGTCATATAATCTTAAAGGTGTTTGTCCTGTATGATTTGTTTACACACATATTTATATATATGAATATATTCAAAAAGAATCCAAAGTAATACCCAAGTTATCATCGGAAATAGTATCAGAAATGAAGCATTGGTGAAGTATTAAGCTAAAAAAAAAAAGTGTGAGTATATTGGTTTACATTACAGGAATGTATTAAGAGTCATGGGCACACACGGGTGCATGGCGATGAGGAAGTGAAGGTTTTCTCCTGGTGTGTTTAGTCGTTGGAGTAGGACTTCCCCAGGTTTTATCCAGCACCCGCTCCTCCTCGCATTTCCTTTCTTACTCGACATTCCTCCCAGGTGACTTTTAGCGCTATATTGTTGTTTTGTGAAAGCTGAATGTGTTACGAAGCTGCCAGGACTCCACTCAGAGGCAGATCTACTGTAAATCTGTTTTGCTACTGTTGTTCCCAGTGTTGCTTTCTGCCTCTTTCCAAAAGAAAAGAAAGAAGTACCTCACCTCCTTTCACCTGTATCTTCCTGCTTCCATGTAAAATCCTGCCAAATGAAGATATTTATTAAATTATGTTAAATTATATAACAGTGACTTATTCTCCTTTAGTGACATCGCTGAATAGTTTCCACATTCTAAGCTTGAACTCTAACTTTGTTTATGTTAAAGCTTGGTGTGACAATAAAGCTTTTTATGTGCTCTAATGTTTCATTGTCTTTTTTTTATATATATATATATATATTTGAACCAAGACTTTAATTTAAATTTAGGATTTTGTTTAATTAGAAGTACACTCCACCAGTTCTCCATAAATCTTTATCACTTTTTCTGTTAATTAAATAATTGTGATTGAAATTGTAATTTAATTTTAGATTATTTATGTTCAGTTGACTCCAGTTTAATTTTATTGTTATGTGAAGTAGTAAAGTAAATAGAAAAATAAGTGAAGGCGCAAATTGAAAAAATTGATTTATTCAAATATGCATGGAATAGTATAACTGCCACCAAAGGAAAAAAAATGTAGAATTTTTTTTCCGGAACATTGAAAAAAATTTTCAAAAGATTTTTTTTTTAAATTTCTGAAAAAAAAACAAACAAAAAAACTTAGAATTCTGAGACAAAATTTAAAATTCAGATTTTTTTCAAGAACATTTTTTTTTTATTATGTTGATTTGTTATATATATATATATATATATATATATGTATACTTCTGACTTCTTTTTTAATAGCACATAAAAAAAATTCGGGAGATTTGTTTTCTCAATTTTAGATAAAAAAAAAAAAGTCAGAATCCTGAGGAAAAAAAAAAGTAAAATTCTGCCTTTTCAGAAATAGGGGGGAGATTAAAGTCAAAATGCTGTCTTTTTTGCCCTTCTGAATTCTATTTATTCTTTCTTCAGTGGCCCTAACTAACTAGAAATATTTTGTTGACAGAAAATGTAAAACATTTTCCTGGTTGTAGCTTCTGAGATTTGTTGCTTTATGTGCGTTTTTGCTTCTCATTAATATCCCTATGTATCCATTCCAATGATGGAATATTAATCCCCATGTACACCTCACTTAATTTATGATTAATCTATTATTATGTTTTTCTTAGGAAAAACAAAAAAACAACCTCATCATTTACAATAAATCCACCTTGGACAACATTCATAACAAACCAGGAGTCTTAAGCTGTTTTCCCATAAACCATTCAGCGCTTTGCGAACTAACAGCAGGATTTTGAAGTCAAGTCTGACATACAGGAAACCAGTGGAAAGATTTGACGACTGCACGTACAGCCGTCCTCAAAATTATTCATACCCTCTAATTAAATAAAAGGTTAAATTCACAATAGTAATTCAAATAACAAGAAACTATCTAAACTAGTAATAAATAAAAATTTACAAAATTATAATTAATTGAAATATAATATGGCTTTTGAATTGTGGTTGGATATAATACGAAAAACAAATAAATCTGCCTGAGACCCTTTAGAACACCTTTCCCCTGAACAATGGCCCAAAATATCTGTCAACAGGTGCAGAAGTCTTTCTGAACATTACAGAAAACACCTGATTGCAGTGATTGCCTCAAAGTGTTGCTCAAGAAAATTTTTAGCTTCGGAGCTTGTTTTTCATATTTTTTAGAACCACAATTCGAAATCAATGTCATCATTTTCATAGAATTTTTTATTTATTTTTACTTTTGTCAATTTCAACTTATTTCACTGACAGCTGATTTTTTTCCTTCTTTAATTGGAGGGTGTGAATAATTATGAGGACGACTGTGCATGACCCACTTGGAGCCTCAGTTTTCTGTTCTTAGCTGACAGGAGTAGCACACAGTATGGTCTTCTGCTGCTGTAGCCCATTTGCTTCAAGGTTGGTCGTGTTGTGTGTTCACCTCCAACCAGTCGAGAGGGACCCAACTGCAGTCACGGTACGTCGCCATATACCCAATCCATGCCGGAAGTCCTAATCAGAAGTTTCTTTTTCATGTAACTTACTAAAATCTAACCCTACCCCTGACCCTTCTCCTAACCCTAACCACCCGACTACACTATACACATCTGTTTGCAAGCCGCAGATAGATACTCTTGGCAGTATTTAACTAACTTCCGCATGAGGCTTACTGTATGGATTGGATGTATGGCGGCACCCCTGTCGGCCATTGTAACTGCAGTTAGGTACTACTGAACCAGTCTGCACATTCTCCACTGCCCTCCGACTTCAAGACATTTCTGGTCCAGACAACAGCTGCTCACTGGATATTTTCTCTTCTTCAGACCATTCACAGGAAATCTAGAGATGGTTGTGTGTGAAAATCCCAGTTAATAATCAAACCAACAACCATACCATGTTCAAAGTCACTTAAATCCCCTTTCTTCCTCATTCTGATGCTCAGTTTGAACTTCAGCGTCTTCACCACGTCTGGCTAGATGTGTTGAGTTGCTGCCATGTGACTGGCTGATTAGAAGTTTGTGATAAGACTGTTGTAATGCTTTCAATGTTTTATGGAAAGCACTTTGAATTAAATTAAATGTGCAAAACAAATAAACTTGCACCTGCTGTTTGGGGGAGCGGGTACCCTATTGGTTTTTTCCGCAGGCTTTGGTCTGGAAAACCTGGGTTTGAGTCCTCAACCAGCTGAGCCCGCTGCTCTTTAGTGATAGAGATGGGTTAAAGGCAGAGCTGAATAATTACTATTACTACTATAGGTGACAACTTAACAGGTGGACCTGATAAAGTAAAGAAAGCCCATTCTCATAAATAAAACCACTCAACATTTCTAGAGTTCTTCAAATGAACCCCAACTTAATGCTTCATCAGAAATTAAACGTGTCAAAGCACTGATAAAATCACTATATCAATACAGTTGTGCTGGGAAGTTTACATTCCCTCCCGTGAAAGAAAAAGCTGAATTCTCAATATTACTTCAAATAACAAGAAACTGAAAAAGTAATAAAAATAGAAATTTTACTAAAATATAATTTAGTAAAGTAAGATATTCATATTCAATTGGGGTTTAAAAATATTAATAAGACAAATCATAGCACCTTGTTCACGAACTGTGGACCAAAATACTTGTGAACAGGTTCAGAACTCTCACTGAACATTATAGAAAACACTTAATTGTAGTGATTGCCTCATCAAAATTTTAGTTTAGGAGCCCCATCATGCTTTTATGTTTGCTTGTTTTTAATATTTCTGTTGAACCACAATTCCAGTTTTCTTTTTTTTATTTATTACTACTTTAAACCAGGGCTGTCAGCATTAATGCATTAATCGTGATTAGTTAAAAAGAATCTATAATGCAATTTTTTTTTTTTTTCGCATTTCAAATTTAGGCCGTTTTGTCCCTTTGACTAACCTGTAGTCAGACCCGTTTGCCGTGTTGAGAAGCGGTAAAAAGTGATGGATGAAAAACTCCTGTTTTTGACTGTTCTGTTTGTCATAAGCGAGATTAAAATTTTCTACCAGTGATACATATCACTTGAATGCTGTTATTTCCAGCTAGAAATTTTATGATTGTTTGTCTAAAGGTGCTATTGTTTATTTTAAAGTAGCTTAAGAAAGTGGCCTGACATATTTAATCTCTCAAAGTAAGCACCGCATTACTTTATTCTTCCTGATATTTGGAAATTGGTCTACATGCACTTTTTTAAATAAAAAAGTCCATTTGTTTGTTTGATTCCCAATGAAGACTAAAATATACTACATTATGGGCTTAGAACTGCCTTGATATGCAGAATATTATACATGCAATTCAAACTGCGATTAATTGCAGTTAACTATGAAGCTACTGTGATTAATCGTGATTTAAAAAAATAATTGTTTTACAGCCCTACTTTAAACTTATTTTTGACTCACAGCTGATTTTTTTCAGTCTTTAATGGAAGGGCATGGAAACCTTCAGGCACAACTGTATGTTGCACTAATATTTTGGTGTCAAACTCAAACTAAGCACTTCTTTAAACACTCGTGTTGTTAATTAAGCTCACAAACTAAGGTTGCCATTAAAATGATAAATGATAAATCAGCCCTAGTTTGATCAATGGTGAGAGTAATCATTAACTGAACTACAAACAGAAATTTAACCACATCAAAACCAGGCTTACTGTCAGCAATGCACCTCAGTAATACATGTCACTTTGATCACTTTAAATACTGATTTCCTGCTGATAACAGCTTTCAGGTTCAAAGATTCCTCAGAGCTATGAAAAGGCTTTCACTTCATCAGGGCTTGTCCACTCCTCCTCAGCGTTACCTGTGCCACAGGTGCTAAAAAAACAACAAAAAAACAGAGGGACTGTGTCTAATAAAGATGCCTTCAATAACAGTTTGCCTTCTTCTGCCTGGAAACTGCAGAACAAAACAGCCTTTGTTGCTGTGTGATTAGACCGCACCACACAGGCACAAATGTATAATTAGGCAATGCTTGCTACAATGGCCAGCGCCTGTCAGCATGCAGCTCTCTGCAGCAGATGAATGGAGGTGTCTGTCTGACATGCAGGGAGGGGGAAAGAAGAAAGAGAAAAGGAGGAGGCGAAGGTGGGGAAGCCTAATTGCAGGCTGTGCAGTGATACAGGAGGCAAGGAATGTGTCTGACAAGCAAATCTTTGATCTTTTGAGTGGCGGGAAACATGCTGACAAAAGCTCTCAGACCGGCCATGCAAGGACACAGTCGCCTCAAAGAGTGGGTGACCTGACTGGATGAAGTCATTTCCAGCAGATTTGTGGGGGTGGAGGGTTGTAAGGAGCTAAACTTCTCTGGGACAGAATGGGCTCACTGAGGAAATGGTTTGCTGCTAGTTCATAGTAGTTTGTTCAAAGATTATTGTGAAAGTATTTGACACAGCTAAAACTCAGGAAAACATTATGTTTGGCAGCATAAAAAAAGAAGAAAGAAGACTTGATTTATCATTTTCAGTGCTGTTTTTATATACAGTAGCAAGGGGAAAAAAACATTGGGGAAAGTCCCAACAAGCAATGCGGAGTAAGAAAAAAAGATCAAATTATTTGAATGAAATACATTTTACTGGCTTGTCAGTAGCTTAAAGAGGAGCTCACTTTATGTGCTGCATGTAATCAATAAAACCAGTGAGTTAAATCACATAAATTTGGTGTTTTGGGTTTTTTTGTTGGGTTTTTTTTTTTTGCCATGAAAGCTATAGTAACTCTTACGAAAGCTGTTGTATTAAAAAAGAAATCACTATCGGCTCATATTTTGATTTGAAAACAGCTTAGATTTCATGTATATTAAATGACAGAAAGAAAACAATAACTTGTGTTCATTTTATCACAAGTATGCAAAATATTACCATAAAAAATCTGGACTTTTTTTACTTGCATTTTCAACTATCAACTAGTGTTGTAGTCAAGACCGCACCAACCGAGACCAAGACATTTCCGAGACCAGGAGTACCGAGACCAAGACAAGGTCAAGACATTTAGAGGTCGAGACCGAGACAAGACCAAGACTTTCACAGAC
This sequence comes from Atherinomorus stipes, assembly GCA_023101725.1. Classification (NCBI taxonomy): domain Eukaryota; kingdom Metazoa; phylum Chordata; class Actinopteri; order Atheriniformes; family Atherinidae; genus Atherinomorus; species Atherinomorus stipes. The sequence continues at coordinate 272,855 of JALJCO010005957.1, forward strand.
CGAGACCGAGACGAGACCAAGACCTTTACGGACCGAGACCGAGACGAGACCAAGGACACAAATATCAAAGAAAAATTATAACGAAACATCAAAATGTGAGGGTTTTTTAAAGTTAACTTTTAAACAAATATGACAACAAAAATGAATTAAGCAGCACTATGAATTAAATAAACTATCAACTAATAAATTTGGGCAAACATCAATTTTAACTTTTGCCAAGTTGGGAGAAATCTCTTCTTATTTTCTGTCATTTGGTCTCTTTTTAATCTCAGTGTCTGTTTTAGAACTAATGACAACAGTATAAGTAGCCTACTCCTATATGTAGGCCTCTATAAGTTCTGCATATCATCTGAAATTTCTGCAGTGTCATCATCATCATCATCATCATCATACTCACAATGTTGAAAAGTTTTACAAAGAACTATTTTGTTTAGTAATGAGACAGTTTGCACAAACATGAAATTAATCACCACTAAAAAAAAAGTTTATAATCAAACAAAATTCAGATTCACAACGAACCTGAAGTAAACACGCACGCTGCATGAGGTGAGAACCATGTAGACTCAATCACAAATGCGCAAACAGGGAGTTTGTTCAGTAAATATAAACTCTACATTCACCTGGAGACAATAATGACCCTGCTAAGCATCACTGTTGCAGGTAAGATGTTCTTAATGATCTCTGATGTGAAATAATTACTCTGCATACCTGAAGTCTGAAAAAATAACGGGGATTTGCTGTGTGGATGATCGATCTCTGATCAGTGACTGAACAGCTGATGCTGCGGTGCATTGCGCCTTGGCAGGCGGAAGAAGTAGTTCAAACCTATTTGTACGATTTAGTTCGTTTTCACGGTGTTCATCGGTGATAATAAATGTGAAATCAGATTTAGCTTGAGAATCCGTTATATAATACAGGTGGTTGGTCGGGGAAGAATCACTATTTCAGTATCAATCCGCACAGAAATCGTCTTTTCGGGTAAATGCTTTTGAGCTTCATGGTTTTTTGGTTAATTTTATTATAAATACTGAGGTCCTGGTCCAGACCTCGGTATGCTATGGTATGGCAATGGTAGCTACAGTCATGCTTACAAGTTCACACAGCCGCTCTCCTCCTGTCGGCTCGCGCATCTCTGCAGGTGTGCGCAGGAGGCGCTTGGTCACAGTGCAGCTGCAGGGAGACGTAACACTACCGATGTTTTTAAGTTGTCATTCGCTGTTTGTAAGAGGCTCCTTTTCCTCTTATCAGCAGCTAAGTTATGGACAAAAAGCCGATCAGTAGTGGTCTCGACCGGTCTCGTTCAAAAATCCCGAGACCGCCCTGTCCGAGACCGAGACAAGACCGAGACAAAATGCTGTCGATACCAAGACGAGACCGAGAACCTAAAAAAATGGTCTCGAGACCGGTCTCGAGACCAAGACCGATCTCGAGTACTACAACACTACTATCAACATTTGGCTTATTGCTAGCTACAGCCGTCCTCAAAATTATTCATACCCTTAAATTAAAGAAGGAAAAAAATCAGCTCTCAGAAATATGATAAAATTGACAAAAGTAATAATAAATAAAAACTTTATGAAAATCATGACGCTGATTTTGAATTCTGGTTTGAAAGAAATATTAAAAACAAAATTTTGTTGAGCAACATTTTGAGGCAATCACTGCAATCAGGTGTTTTCCGTAATGTTCAAAAAGACATAGGGCGCATTCACAAAGCTTTTTTGATTGGAATCAGAGTCCGTTTGCTCGTTTGCTCCTTGTACAAAAATAAAGTCGCTTTGTGGAGGAAACAGAAGTTGTGAAAACCATCTTGTACGTGCGTCTTGTCCTCGTCTACGGTGAATCCGAAAGCAGCGCCACCTGAGATTCTCATTCTTGGCCCGTTTGGCATTAGTGCAACATGAACGCCATCTTAGTCAGGAAGACCACCCCCGCCCCCAAATGAACCGAGTCCCCAAACGGACCGAGACTCGTGGACTATGCTTTCTGAATGTGCCCATACACTTTGTGACAGTGTGGGGTCCTGTCACTGTCTCTAATTGATCATGCGCCCTGGCTACTTGGCCACAGGAATGTCCCTTTGGCTGACTGGTTAGCCCACATGACTCTCACCGTTTGTGGGATTGAATCCTGCCTGGGCCCTCTGTTGTGTACCTTGCCACAACTTGTTGACAGGTATTTTGGTCCACTGTTCATGGAAAAGGTGCTCTAATGTGTCTGAGACAGTTTTGTATATTTGTTTGTTTTTTAAAATTGTTATTTCCAACCACAATTCAAAAGCAATATTTTATAGCATTAAATTATAATTTGTTTTTATTTATTATTAGTTTTGTGTTATTTGAATTACTCTTGTGAATTTAGCCTTTTCTTTAATTGAAGGCTATGAATAATTTTGAGGATGGCTGTAAATAACTTAGCTAGCTGTTTCAGCTAGCTTACAGACATGAATTTTTTCATTAGCCTCATCTAAAATGTTTAAACTGTCTTAATCATTTATAGTTTGGGTGCCAATTACTTATAGGTGCCATGACATCAAATTTCACTTTTCTGGGGTTTTGGGTGTATAATATAATCTGTTGTGCACTGATGAGGCCATGTGAATATCTAGAGTGAGAATCAAAGTTCCTGTTTATGGTCTGTCAGCTTTGTCTCTCTGCTCAGAAACAGTTGAATCAGACAGCAGCTTATCATTCTACGTAGTTCTATCATTCTACGTAATTCAATTGCTCCAATAAGTGCAATCTATCAAGTAAACGCCCCCTCCTAACAGTCTATGCGCCGTTCGCTTCGCTCCCCCTCCCCCTCCCTATCTGATTCAGCTGCATGTGTGTAGCTGAGTAGTATTTTATTATTTTATTTTTTTATTTAGTTGTAACTTCTGAGCAGTCAGATCTGGGTTTTCAAACAAATGGATTTAAAAGAAAACTTCTGCAGCAACACTGAGGGAGGGGGCCACAACCTTGTCATTACCTGTAAGTTTATTTATTTTCTAAATGCTGTCTTGTCTGATAAACGTAGCTCACTGTCTGAAGTGCCCATGTTGCTAGCAGTTAGCCTTTAGCAAACTCCGACTGCAGCTTGACCTAGATTCTCTAAATAAGGTCAGAGCCAAATAAGGTGTAGCCAATCAAAATGAAGTCAACGTGGTCTCCGGGTAAAGCTCCATATCATCACCGGACCCAACTGTATTACTGAGGAAGTGAGGTCTGTCGTTTCAAAACACTACCCCGCTGTAAAAAATGCCGTTTTTTTCTTTGGAGTATGTACATATGCAGTAATGCCAACAACATAAACTAGTTTTTAACTGCTATGTCATCACTCCTTCAAAGCAGAACTCAGTAACTTTTTCACCTCACTAAATGCTTTTCAGAATCCCTGTGAGGCTAATAGGGGATTATCACACTTACCAGAAGTTCCCGGATTTTGGACACTTCCTCTTCCGGGCCATGTTACCAACAGCCATTCCTGCTCTGTTATACTGTTTAAATCGGATAAACTCCAAACATACTTTAGTTTTCATTCCAGACCGAAATGATACTGGATCAAAAGCTGGATCAAAGCGATCGATTCGCCGCGGTGAAGGGCCGAACTTTATAATAAAACACACGTTTGTTTGTCGCCGGTGGGGCACAACACCGGCACTTCACAGCATGCTAGCATTAGCCAGCTAGCGTTTACTGACATGCTTAACATTGTGCGTCTAAAACACACACAAACATCTGAAAATCGGGTCTGTACCCCCCCCGTTTCCAGTGGAACAACTGGGGACTGCCAAGAAAGGAGTGGCAAACAGCAGCTTTCAGATGCTTGTGTGTTTTCAGCCGCACAAAGTTAGGCACGTTATCAAGCTGGCTAATGCTAGCTTGCCAACACGACTGTGCAGACTGCCGGCCACAAACAAACGTGTGTCGTTTTATTATAAAGTTCGGTCCTCCACTGCGGCGAATCGGTCGTTTTGATCCACTTCTTCCTTAGCATCACTCAGTCTGGAATGAAAACTTGGCATTGGCGTTTATCCGATTTACAAAGTTTAACAGAGTAGTAGCTGGCGGACTACTGTTAGCAGGTTAGCATTAGCCAGCTTGATGACGTGCCTAAATTTGTGCGGCTGAAAACACACAAGCATCTGAAAGCGTCTCCTTTCTTGGCAGCCCCCAGTTGTTCCACTGGAAACGGGGGGGTACAGACCCGATTTTCAGATGTAGCTATGTATGTTTTAAGACGCACAAAGTTAAGCACGTCGGTAAACGCTAGCTGGCTAATGCTAGCATGCCGGTGTTGTGCCCCACCGGCTGCAAACAAACATGCTACGTTGTTTTATTATAAAGTGCGGCCCTTCACTCTGGAGAATCGCTTTGATCCACTTCCTCCTTAGTATCACTTCAGTCTGGAATCCGTGAAAATTTCAGTAGGGTTGGCGTTTATTCACGTTATCTACGAAGTAAAGCAGGGACATTGAACTGGTCCGGAAGTGGGCCGTCTAACTGTTTAAAACCGGAAGTTCGGAATACGGAAGCGTGATAATCCCCTATTAAAGTGTTAACGGAGCGATTCGGTGTAGCCTCCTCCTGGTGTCTCTGGACAGACACAGATCTTACTACAACAGAAACCGCTGTACAGCACTCAGTTCCCCTATCTACCGAGGTGCTTCCAGTGCTGGTTTGTGCCACAACCAGACAACAAAAATTATTCTTTAGCTTCCCACCTCCTAAACACCAACTCCTGGCTCTCAAAACCAACTCTTTGCTGGACCAGAGTGAAGGTCCGGTTTATGTAGCTTGTACTGCCTGGGCGCCAGGTGGAGCAGCACTGAGCCTCACGGCCAAATAGGCTCAATAATCACTTGTCGTGTCCACAAAAAGTAAATAAAAGTTTGTATTCATACCTGCTACCCGCCAGCACCAGAGAAAATATAATCCACGGCATATTTACCGGCAAAACGTCCCACTGCAAGAGACACAGGACTCTGCTCTGAGCAGAGGGAGACAAGCTGCTGCTACCAGTGTAGCAAAGTAGCATCAACAAGCTAGTAAAAGCTTAGGGGAGCCCCGAGCTGAAGGTACTGAGTTCTGCTTTGTTTACTTTTCTCTAGTATTTTGACAGTTTAATTAATATCTGTAAAGTTGAGCAGCAGCCCGTCTTAGGGAGTTGTTCCTATTAAAGAGGCATTCAAAATACTGTCTTGTTCTCATTTTCTATCCATTATCTTTCATTTTAGAAATCAATCACCAGTGACTTGTTTTTTTATTAAAAGTGCCATAACATCAAATTTAATTTTTCTGGGGTTTGGGGGGTATAATATGATCTGTTGTGCAATGATGAGGCCATGTGAATGTCAAGAGTGAGAATCAAAGTCCCTGTTCATGGACGGTAAGCTTTGTTTGTACAAAAATGGTTGAACCAGACAGCAGCTTTTCATTCCATGTAGGTTATCACTCTACATAATTCAGTCTCCAATTAGAGCACACTATCAAGCGAACAGTCCACTCACCCACCCCACCTCTCCTTCCACACAGTTGATATGCTAGTCTGCGTTCGTGAACATGGGTGAATTAAAGTCGAGGCTTTTGAACAAATGTATTTAAAAAAAAAAAACTTTTATAGCAACACTGAAGGAGGCGACCACAACATTGTCATTACCCTTAAGTTTATTTATTTTCTAAATGCTGTCTTGTCTAATAAATATAGTTCACTGAAGTGCCCATGGTGCTAACAGACAGCCTTTATCAAACGCTGACTGCTAGCTACCAGCAAGTTTACCTAGTTTTTCAAATTAGGGTTGTAGCCAATAAAAAATTAAGTCAACTTAGTCTCTTGGGCAGATCATATAATGACCGTACCCAACCCTTTTAGTGAGGAGGGAAATCTAGCATGCCAAAACAACCTCGGGCACATCACCTGACTGTCCATGGCAGGTAAATGTTATATCTACTGTTCTTTACTGACAGTGTCAGTGTATTTGATAACTTATCATGTCCACTGATGTAGTAAAGCCAGGATCAGACTACACAATTTTTTTCATCTTTCACGCTGGTCGCTATTTTTAGATTAACAGACATTGTGTCATAAAATCAGACGGTGTCTCGTTACTCGTGAGTGATCACACTACAAGAATGGCACTAGACAGACAACCATCTGATCATCCCGTGGTGTCGCGAAAGATGACACAAAACGGGCAGCTGTCAATCAGTCACTTGGTTTGGAGGCCTCTGAATTGACTGTTTGGGTCCCTCATGAAATGGAAAGTGGACGGAGGACATCGGTTCCCCTCCATTATTGATGTTTTGGACTCGTGACAAAGATGATTTTCCCAACATAAACTGTTTGTGTGTATTCTGGTCACGCTGCTTGTTCCAGTTTCTCAGTGGAGCCTGTTTTCAGTTGCAACTAAACAGGATTAAATCCATGATGCGCACAGAGAGACTGAAAAGCGTCTTGCTGCTCATCTTTGAAAAAGAGCTTGCAGAGAAACTGGACTCTGATCAGAGCCGTTGCTTCCACCAGGTGCATCACGCACTGCGCGCAGGGCGTCTAGTGCCAAGCAGGGCCCCAAGAACATCAGGCTGATCCCAGTTTGCTGCCACAAGAGCAAAGTCCAGCCAACCCAGAGACACTATTTCAAAAAACTCCCATAAAGTGAAATACATTGTTGTTCTATACAAACGCACACATGTGCGTCCTCACGTGTGCACTCCATCAGTGATGCCAGCAGAGCGCACGCTGGAAACCACGGTAACCACATGAAATCACACACACATGACAAACTGAGAGCAGCCCAGCAGCAGCATCGCTGTGTCTATACTCTGCACCCAATAGGTGTGTTCAGATGGTTTGTTAGCTTTGATGATCATGCGTAATGTGGATAGTTATGGCTGAGTGCACAAGTACGCACATGAGTGTGTCATATTTGTTCATCTCATTGAGAGCAATGTCTGTTATGTTGCGGTGTTTTTATTTAAACACAAAGTGTGCTTTTTCCATGACTTTGTCACTGATTTATTTGAGAGAGTGCCACATACGGGAATGTTTCTACCTGCTGTGAACTACTGTTGGCTGTTACTGATAGAACACACACATCGTGTGGATATGTTTCGTGTTAATAAAGTAATGTATTCGATAGAAATACATTCTTTTGAATGTTTGTGGAGGTGTAACACTGTTGAAACTAAATTTGGCACACCCAGTATTGTTTTTTGTTTTTTTTATCTGGCTACGCCAGTAGTATGAGATCTCCATTCTGCACATCAAAGAGGCGGAAACTGATGCCACAGCTCCACAAATCTCTCCACTGCTCCACCGGAGAGCGGATTTGTGTCTCTCCCCCTTTCCTCCATTGTTGTTTGTGCACCAGCACTGCTGAGTGTCTTTCTGGTGGAAGCGAGGGCCCCCTGTCCTCTTATTGGTCGATATGGAGGGACATGTCGCAGGACATGTCACACAAGACGGAAAAAACCAAAAAATTCTGACACGCCAGTCTTTCTGCATCTGGTCGTGAAGCGTCGCAGACGCCAAATCGCCAAACGCTGATCATGTCACACTACACGGAGCAAAGATGCAATGTCCTGCGATCCAACAACGCAGAATCGCGGCACGACAGTGAGCGACTGTCGGCGACGCCTCCGTCGGGCCAAAATCAAGCTAAATTTGTGTAGTCTGATCCAGGCTTTAGTTTGCAAATATACCATCCTTACGCTGCGTAAGGATGGTATATTTGCAAACTAAAGATTTAATCAATGCGTAAGTTACGCATGCACATAGTCAGGGCTGCACACATCCAGTCCTCAGCTACTTTTTAAAGCACCCCTTCTCCAATACACCTGAATCAAATGACTGGATTGTTACTAGGGGTGTAAATCACTGGTTTGATCACGATACGAAATCATATTTGTTGATATCTCATATTTATTCATGATACAGTTTCTATTCAATTTGATTTAGGATCCACCAATTGATATGAAGCAATATTACATGTAATAAACAAGGTTACTGTTTTCTTAACATAACTGTAAGCTCCTACTTGCCTGAAAGTACATATGCAGTACAATCTCCCTGTGTCATATCTATCCACTGCATAATTATAAAAATTGTGGTAAGGTACACAAGGAGAACACGGACAGGATTCAATTCCACAGGCTCCCAGGTGAAAGTCATGAGCATTTACCAGTCAGCCAAAGGGATATCTCTGTGGTCAAGAAGCCAGGGCGCATGATCGATCAGACGCATTGTGACAGAACCCCGAACTGTCACAACATGCACTTTGAAAAAATATGACCATTAGAATCCCCACTCAAGTAGAAAACTTTGTGTCAGAGGAAATTCACAATAAAACCTTTTTCAAAATAAAAGTGGGTTTGATATTTTTGCCAATCTTTGGATTTTGGATCAATTCATCGATCTATGTTGATGTATCGATATAGTTCGAAGCATTGTTACACCCCTACTTGTCACCAGGCCTCTGCAGAGCTGAATGACATGTACATGTGAGGTAATTCAGTCATTTGATTCAGGTGTGTTGGAGAAGGGGCGCTCTAAAAGTTGCAGGATAGAAGCTCTGGAGGACTGGATGTGTGCAGCCCTGCACATCAAAGGAAACAGCTTTTTAATAGGAGTTGCATGAAAAGATTACACACAAGTACACACAAGCAGCAAAAATGAAAGAATGGCAAAAAAGGTGCACAAATAACTGAGACGGACGGGCCGGAAAACTGATGATTTCCAAACATCTGTTGCTGGATTTCTCAAGAAAAAAAAAGTCAAACTGAAATAGGAAATGACAAAGCAGATGATTTAATCAACGTAAAAGTAATTTGTGACCCATTCAGGGTGAGTAATCTTGTGGTTAAAACCAACCCGTGCCACCTATGTATTCATTCTTTGCTCCTTTGTGTCATCCTACATGCTCAAAGTATTTAATTATCATCAGATTGAACCCAAATATTTCAGCCTTCTCTTTGTCTTTTTAGGAGTAGTGGAAATGTTATCAGTTTATGTAGCCTCCTCACCAGGTGACCGAGCTCTGCAGACAAAATCTCAGGTCGAGCTTGTCAGCTGATAATTTATTTGGCCACATCAGAGCGAGTAGTCGGGATGAAACTTGTCCAGGAATAACAGTCATACTAAAACACGACCACAGAAACCTGAATCGAAGACTGCAACAGCTTTGCAGAAGTGGAGCCACAGGAATGTCACTGAAACACAACAGCAGTTTACAAGGGAATCAGACACTTTTATTAATCTGCTCAGACAGACACTCACACACAAAGGTGCACTTTGTCAGAGCAACAAGCCATGGATCGCAGTTACTGTGCAGAGCATCATCAGTGAGGGAGACAGAGAGGAGCCCGGCCCCATACCACCCTCAGTGTTCTCCTGCTGATGACTCTGCCACACACACTGTCTCTGACGTCACACAGGCCGGGCCCCTGCTCGATGCATCCTCCCGCTGCCTCCCCCAACATCACTTCCCTCCCAACGGCAACAAACGGCCGGGTTGTTGGGAGAGTCCACTCAATGAGACAAGAGGAAAGGGGGGAGAGTGTTTGAGTCAAGCACTTGGAATCCATGATAAACTGTACCGGGCTTTGTGCTAGAGAGGGGAAAACCAGCTACATCATCCCTGCAAGTCTTTTGCTTACTCCGGCCAGAAGAACACATCCTTTGTTGTGTTTCTTTTGTTGGTCCATCTGCTCTTTCTGTCATCGCCATGCACTAATAGGTGTGAGTAGTTAATGAACCCAAGGGGCTGAATCACTGATGTGGCTCTGAGGTCATACTTGCTGACCTACTGTTGAGCTTGCAGTGAAATGAAGCCGCAGTTCGACATAGATGATCAAAAATGAATTTTATGCAAGATTTTATGACCTCACACTGCAAAAACTCAATTCTTACAGAGTATATTTTTTCTAATTCCTAGTCAAAATATCTAATCACACTCAAAATAAGACAAAATTACGTAAGGAGAAACATTTCAGTGAGATATAAAAACTTATTTTAAGGCAATGCATCTTATTTCAAGAAATCTTATCAAGAAGATTTTGCTTGTTCTATTGGCAGAAAAAGCAAATATATATATATATATTTTGAACTTATTTTATGAGTGGCCAAGATTTTTTTTGTTGCTTGTAATAAGCAAAATAAATAGATAAATAAACAAAATAAAATAAAATAAAAATCTGCCAATAGAACAAGCTAAGTTTTCTTGATACAAGTTCTTGAAATAAGATGCATTGCCTTAAAACGAGTTATATCTCACTGAAATGTTTCTCTTTAAGTAATTTAGTCTCATTTTGAGTGTAATGACATATTTGACTAGAAATTTGAAAAATCTACTTGGTAAGATTTGAGTTTTTGCAGTGCACCATCAAGCTATTACAATAAAAAAAGTCTGAAAGACAAGTATTCAAATACTATTTTGCACTGTAAACTGTCATTTTCTCTTATTATTCAAACTCCTACCTGGTTTTATTAGAAATATGAAGATGCACCTTGTTAGGAATTTACACTTTTATATGTTGCTCCATACTAAAAGTGCATGCAAGCCAAATTTATATTAAATATTCACTAGTGATGTGCAGATCAACACTGAAATATCAATATTTCCATTACCATGTCGAAAATTGATAGAGCAACGCTGCAAAAAGTGGATTTTAAACCTCTGCCTTCGGTCGGCAGGAGCAGAGTCTACCAATGCCAGAGTTTATAGTGATCACTTTTGCTAAGGCTATTCCCCCACTCTCTTTGGCTGCAAAACAGTTTTTGGTGGGACTTCTGTGGATCTCTGTGACTGGTAGACCTAGACTGAAGAAATGTGGTTTGACTTATACCTACACAGCCTACAACTCGATAAGGAATTGGGAACAGAAATAAAATAAATTAAAGTGCCAGTGGCATGAAATTCCCTTTTGGTCCCTTTTTAGTCAGACTCTAAGTACCTCAATACTGTATGAAAGGATCGTTCGCCGTAACTCAGCCTTGTCATAGAATAGCAGGTGCTACTAGTTAGCACTACTGTCAGCACTGGTACAATGACCGAGATTCAGTGGGCAGGACCAGAAGGCACGCTTGTTACCATGTGCTTCTGTTGTCAATGAGTCTCTATGGTCCTCATCTGCTGAAACATGTGCTCCCATGGAGAGGAGGGGGGTGATACGAGATACCTGGAGACATTCGCCCATACACTCAGCAGTAACCTGCAGACACGTGCCTCTCCACACACTCATGTTTGAGGAAAAAAAAAGAGTTGCTGTGTTCTGTTGAACGCGGCTGCACGTCAGGCTTGAAGAAGTTCGTATTGAGCCTCTGTGGATCTATACAGGATGTACGGCAGTGATGGTGTCACCAACCTGACACAGACGCAGATGCAGCGTCAGTATGAATGTTGGAAGAATTATGGGGGTGGGAGGATTTCCCCATCCGGGGGGGGATTGCATCAGGGGGAGGGGAGGGACAAAGTTTAAGAAGAAAACAGCATCATATTCCAGCAACATGTTTCCCTGAATTATTTATTGCATCCATGACCCGAATTCAGTTAATAGTTAATACTAAAGACGTATTACACTAGTTCTGCACGTTAGATCTGTCTTCGTCTGACCGGAGCGGTACACAAACAATGATGATGATGATGATGAAGGCCTGATTGCAAACCCGCATCTATGTACGCAGCCGAACACGCGCGCACAACGGGAAGAATTATAAACTGGAATCATCACAAACATCAGTTTCCCTCAGAGATAAAAGACACGAACATGATGAGAAACTTCTATTAGAAACTTCGTGTTTCTTCATGGTGGCTGGAAGCCGTTATAACCTCCTGAGGAGGAGACGGAGCTGCAGGGAGATTTTCTGGTAGTTCGGTCGGCACATTCCTGCAGAAATGAAATCATCCACAAGTTTTTCAGTGGGGAGGACAGAAAGATTGGTGTTGTCCTTCGTACGCCAGGTACAGAGCAGTTCTGATGCGGACGGGACGCCCTGATGTCGGTTTGTTGTCGTAGGTCTCAGAGGGAGGGACTTGGAGAGTGTAGTTTGGGGGAGGGGGGTAATTGGCTGGAAGTCAATGGTGTCACAAGCTGCACGAGGAGCAAAATATGCCGAACTGCCAATCAGCCCATTTGTGAATGCTAACTTCGCCATGTAGGCAGACACACCCAGGGAAAAAGGAATCGCGAATCTATAATTTGACCCTTAAAGTGCTGGTGACACGATTATCATTTCATGTAATGCTACTATACAATATTACAGCAACACTAAATGAGTGGCTCAGTGGAATTGTAAGTCAAACAGACTTGTTTTCACAGAAGTATCTTAAGTTTTCTGAGTTTGAAAGGAGCTCTGCAACAGCGACTAAGAAAAACACGCCGCCATATTGAGACGTCAGCGAAAGATGTCGGACGGCTTTTTTTTTTTTTATTTACTCGGTCGGCTAACAACAAGCAACATGGAAGCGGTGGACGGTGACGATAGTCCCTGCCTGGAATTGATTTGTTTGGTGGAATCATCAGACAGTTCAGAAGAGTTAGGTGATGTTGAGGAATATAGAGGCATCACACCTTATAGATTTGAGCCTTACCAAACGGACTTCATGCTGAGTGAGCAAGACTGAAAGCGGGAGTGCCGGAGAAGATGACATGGTCATTGCAGCAGCAGAGGGAAACACACGGCAGGGGAACACCGATTGCTATGTCTTTGTTATACATTACGATTAGCATTTTTTGTTGTTAGTGATTTGTTTATATAGTAATTTGTGAATAAATGTAACTATTTAAAAAACTGATTTTTAACCTCTCCACACCCACCTGGACACCAGCGCCCATTTAGCTGTGTTTTCAATTAACAACAGCAAGCCACTATATGGACATATATATGATTATAATGCTTAGATAAATACATAAATAAAAAGAAGCAACTGCATCTCCCTACCTTTGAAGTGGATCCAGAAGCCATTTTATAAGTCCAATCTTCAATTGTTTACATTGTTCACAGTCCTTCTGTTCGTAAGTTTGTAAGGGTTCACCAATTTAAAGTAATCAAAAATATTTTTGATGAAAACGATTCCGTACTGTGAAAATAGCCGACAAACAGAGAGAAAAAAAAATCATTTTTCACCGTCCAAAAAGTCCGCTCGTCACAGCTACACGGTTTGTATAGTAACATCTTGCTACGACCCCTAACGTAGCTGTTGGGGTGTGCTTGTTTTCCTCACTCTCCTTCCTGCAAAACAAGTGTCCACATCCGTTTTAGTCTAAATTCAACCCTCAGACACTCCTTGTCTTAAAACAAGCGCTCTCAGTTTGGAATCCCATTCGACAGCACACAGCGCTGACAGCACAGCTAAAAGTCCCGTAGCTGGAAACTTGAATAAACTTACGCCATTCTTATGAGTGTTTGGACAAAAACCTGCAACACAACGCGACGGCATATCTGTAACCTTTAGCCAGTAAAGCTAAAACAAAAGGAGAAACTGTTAGCAAAACCGCTAGCTCTCCAGTCAACAAGCCGGGTGGGCAGTCTTTCGCTGATGTCACATCCGGTTTTGTACTCCTGTGGTGAACAGGGCCACAGTCTGGTCAGAAAAGCAGCGATGTTTTCTAATAACTCATTTATGCAGCTGCGGTTGTTTATGTTACATAGATCATCATGAAGGACGTTTTGATCTATAAAACATGGCAAAAAATGTTAAAATCGTGTCACCAGCACTTTAAAATTATAATTTAAAGTTACTGAGTTCTGCTTTAAATCCCCTTTCTTCCTCATTCTGATGGTCAGTTTGAGCTTCAGCAAGTTTAAACTGACCATGATCATGTCGTCATGCCTGAATGCACTAAAAAGCTGCAACTGAATAAGTATACCTGAAAAAGTGGCCAGTAAGTGTATTTTCTGACTGAATCAGAAAGGGAAAAAGGAATCGCGAATCTATAATTTAACCCTTTTGGGGACATAGGCAGGCTGGGGAAACTAAAATATGTGATCATCAAGCTCAAAAAATGCAAATTCCATGCCAGGGGCACTTTCAGTTACAAGATCCAAGCACATAAAAACACTCATTGTTAGCGTTAGCAATATTATGAGCTAGGTTAATTATTTAAAATTGCATAACTCACTACTACCCAGGCAGAAACAAGGTGACAGCCATTCAAAGCTTATTTGGATCCTAAATAGTCGACCGTACATAAAACAGAATAACTGTCGGCTACTAGGGTGCTGAACGCTTTCATTCATCAGACAGATAGAAATAAAGTTAAGAGCATTGCTTTTTTTTTTTTTTTGCGGACCTCGGGTGGATCTTTGCCTCACTAGCAGCCTCATTCTAGGCTTTGCAGCACATGATGGATTGGTCTCCTGATGAAGCAAATTATGGTTTAAAAAAATCAAAACCTGATCGTCCTCGGTTATGATGTGTGTGATAGTGGCCGAGCCTCACACATCATCCGCTGCCCACATACAGGATAACACCGAAACATTGTGGAAAATCCGTATGTAGCCTCCTCTTAGTGACAGAAAGCGATATCGGAAAGGAAGCTCAGCCTCATGGGCGACACAGCTGCATCCAAACCACGTTACCTTCTTTATTTTGGACACCAGCTCCCCCCTACAGATGGAATTTTTAAGATCGGATGTCCAGAAGGAAAGTTATGAGCGTTGCTTTGTCAGTAACGAGGTGGTTTGTGATGTAAATCTCCTCACGACCAGTAAATCCACAAGATTATAAGAAAAGTCTGATTTATGATGAAGGATAGAAGATCTTTTAGGACTTAAAGGGAACGGATTAAATTAGTTAGACTTCTTTTTACTCCTTTTGAACATGTTGAATTTAAATTATTATTATGTGTGTGTAAATGTGTATGTATATGTTTGTGTGTATGTGTTTCGTTTCATTTGTCAGATATTTTGTTATAATTTACAGAGCAGTACACTGAGCAGTACACACTCCACACTGACACAGAAGATGCTGCTGCTTTCTTTTTCAACATGTTCAAAAAAAACTAAAGACTAAAGGTTAATATGACATAGCACAACACTTTATGAATAATCTCTAACATTATTACAACGCGAGTTTTATGTTACCTACGACATTTCAGATGGAAGACGTGTTGAGGCTCCCCACTGAGCGCCACCACGGTTGCTTAGCAACGTACGAAAGGCTTTATATTTTGACAAACTAACTGCTTTTTGGCCAAATGTTGGAGGTATTTCCTCCCTCTGATGTGATCAATGTTCCATACGTGTAACTTGCGCATATATCGTATTTTTTTTTCATGAAATACAACCAAACTTTGGAACACGTTTGCTGCGACGCCATGTTGGAGACGTGTACATGACGTCATCACGCAAATGTGTCTGATGTTTATGGAACCTATAAGAGGAATTGTTAGGCCGATGAACGATTCCATGGAATCGAAGGACAGAGAACCGTTGTCGATTCCCATCCCTACTTTCTACCCTCCGTCTGCATTTCACATGTCGTCCAGGTCACGTGACTGAAACCCAGCTATTAGCTGAACCAGTGGACTTGAAGCTGGGAGACAGACTGTAGACAGCTGACTACAGTTCTATTCCGGTTCTAAGTGTGATGTCGCCAAATTCCTCAGCATGATCACACTCTTCTGAACAGGCTGATGATCCCACCACACAAACCAGTTCCAATGGGGGATTATCACGCTTCCGTGTTCCGAACTTCCGGTTTGAAACAGTTAGACGGCTCACTTCTGGCCCAGTTCAATGTCCCTGCTTTACTTTGTAGAAAACGTGAATAAACGCCAACCCTACTGAAATTTTTCCAGACTGAAGTGATACTAAGGAAGAAGTGGATCAGAGCGATTCTCCAGAGTGAAGGGCCGCACTTTATAATAAAACAACGTAGCATGTTTGTTTGCAGCCGGTGGGGCACAACACCGGCATGCTAGCATTAGCCAGCTAGCGTTTACCGACGTGCTTAACACACATACTTCTGAAAATCGGGTCTGGGGACTGCCAAGAAAGGAGACGCTTTCAGATGCTTGTGTGTTTTCAGCCGCACAAAGTTAGGCACGTTATCGAGCTGGCTAATGCTAGCCTGCTAACAGTATACCGCCAGCTACTACTCTGTTAAACTTTGTAAATCGGATAAACGCCAATGCCAAGTTTTCATTCCAGACTGAAGTGATGCTAAGGAAGAAGTGGATCAAAACGACCGATTCGCCGCGGTGAAGGACCGAACTTTATAATAAAACGACACACGTTTGTTTGTAGCCGGCAGTCTGCACAGTCGTGTTGGCAGGCTAGCATTAGCCAGCTCGATGACGTGCCTAACTTTGTGCAGCTGAAAACACACAAGCATCTGAAAGCGTCTCCTTTCTTGGCAGTCCCCAGTTGTTCCACTGGAAACAGGGAAGTACAGACCCGATTTTCAGATGTTTGTGTGTTTTAAGACGCACAATGTTAAGCACGTCAGTAAACGCTAGCTGGCTAATGCTAGCATGCTGTGAAGTGCCGGTGTTGTGCCCCACCGGCGACAAACAAACATGTGTTTTATTATAAAGTTCGGCCCTTCACCGCGGCGAAACGATCGCTTTGATCCAGCTTTTGATCCAGTATTACTTCAGTCTGGAATGAAAACTTAAGTATGTTTGGAGTTTATACGATTTAAACAGTATAACAGAGCAGGAACGGCTGATGTTAAAATGGCCTGGAAGAGGAAGTGCCCAAATACCGGGAAGTTCCGGTAAGCGTGATAATCCCCTATGTAGCTGTTCTGGAGCCATCTTTCATGATTTACATGGCTTAGATTATACATGTAAATCAATGAGTGGATCGCAACTTCTTATCTCGCTGACGTCACGTAGCCAGGAGTCGGTGTTTAGGTGGTGGGAAGCTAAAGAACCATTTTTTAGTCTGGTTCTGGCGCAAACTAGCGCTGGAAGCAGCTCGGTGGATAGGGGACCTGAGTGCCGTACAGCGGTTTCTGTTGTTGCAAGATTTGTGTCGGGTCTGCTCAGGCAGAGTTACAAGTGCCGCTTACAGACCAGACACCGGGGGGAGGCTAGGAAACATCGAATCACTCCGTAAACACTTTGTTTAGCCCTACAGGGATTCTGAAAAGCATTTACTGAGGTGAAAAAGTTACTGAGTTCTGCTTTAAATCCCCTTTCTTCCTCATTCTGAAGGTCAGTTTCAGCTTCAGCAAGTTGAAGCTGACCATGATCATGTCGTCATGCCTGAATGCACTAAAAAGCTCCAACTGAATAAGTACCTGTGTATTTTCTGACTTTATCAAACAGCTGATTAGAAAAGGATGCAAAAATGATGCTGCAGTAAATAAAGTAAAAATGTCAATAATATGAGTTTTTTTTAAATTGGGTCAAGTCAGACTTTCTTTTTTAGTTTGTTTTGTTTTTTTTTCTAAACATCTGCAGTAATTCTGTAGTTTTTTATTACTCATTATTACCCACGGGGCACACACCTTGTTTGACTCTCTGAATGGATCCTATAATGTTTTCGTGGTTCCCATGGCAACAGAGGCTGTGTTGGACGTCCTTAATTTCTTCGACTTTATGAGTGAGGTCACGACTTAATGAAAGATCCCACGGAGTCTCCACCAGGGAGTGGAGTGGGAAAACACTCATCTTTCATAACGGTGCGGCGAACGCTACCCACAACATTTACAAGCCTTTGTCTGCTTGTTTCCATGAGTGACCACGCAGCCACACAGGGATGCTGAGCCATGAGTGTGTGCGTGAAAGCCGGACAATAAGTCAGGGCACGTCAAACTCCCAGGGTGACCCAGACCCTGGCACGATGAAAGCTATCAGCGTGGGAGCGGAGGGATGGAGACAGTTATGAAAGAGAGAGAAAAGGGGTGGTGGGGGTTAGCGAGAGATAAGAGTTTATGTCAGAGGGAACAGCTGAGTCATGTTTGAATTATAAGTGTTTATCTAAAAAGAAGTGCAAGAGTGGAATTTGGGCAGAAGGGGAATATCATTGTCAGGAGGAGCCGTCGGTGTTTCCCAAACTCACAACTGTGTTTTGATTCTGTGGATTGAAAACAGCAGTGGGAGCTTGGCGTGGACCTGGTAACGTGCTAAATAATATTAGGTGTCATCTGTGAACATGAGTAGTGATCCTGGATGAGTCATAAAAATAACAAACATCCCTCGAATGGTGTATTGTCCCCACCCCGGGGGTAGGAGAACACAGCGGGGTATAGGCTTTCACTCCCTAATCTAAGACAGCTTGCCTCATCATTTGTTGTGTCTCTGCTCATCTTTAGTCACTTCAGTCGCTGCTGTGTTGACTCAGGTGTGTGCGTAATCTTGGGTTTGATAGACGGCACACGAATGAGGAAACATCTTGGCAAGCCAATTCTTCTTCTTCTTTTTTTTTTTAATGACCTCAGAGCGCTTCCTCCGCATCCACACCCACCTCGGAGATGACAGTGTGGTCTGGGTTTTCAGCCTGCGACTCAACCACTTTGATGTGACCGCAGAGAGGAAGTGGAGGTCAAGTCTGGGAGATCCTGACACGGCCAAATGAATAGAAGATGTCTCCTGCTGATTGGTCCTGCCCTGGTGCTTTTCCTCTTGCTCCATCCTCCTCCTCCTCTTCTTCTTCCCCACCCTCGCTGATGGCAGGGAAATTGGCAAAACGTTTCATATTGTAGGGCTGAATGCTTCAAAAGAGAGATGTGGTTTAGAGATTAGGAAAGGTCGTTAAAGACACGACATGCTCGAGTTTTTAGCTTCCTGTTTTAATCTTTATTTTGGCGGACTGCTTTGGCCGTCACTCCACATTTTATTGCTTTAAACAAACCATTTACGCTCAATATTCTTTAGACATGTTTTTCTGGAAACTTCTCACTTAGAGAGCTGCCCGGTCAGGCAAGATACTGTTCATTGTTTTGTACAGTTTAACAAAATTTCATCCCCACATTTGTGAAAGATCAGCAAAACACTATCTGTGACTAATCATTAAGAGAGAAGCTGTGATAGAAGCTGATTTCCAGCATGCTGCCTTGTTCCAATGGTGAACTGGAGGAAAAAGTGGGTTTTTGGTGGATCTGGTTCACCATTGGAACAAGGCAGCAATAGATAGATAGATAGATACTATATTGATCCCTGAGGGGAAATTCATATGCTGGAAATCAGCTTCTATCACAGCGTCTCTCTTGATAATTAGTCACAGATCGTGTTTTCTGTTTCTAATCCTTTTCACCCAGCATCCAGACACGAAGTTATTACTGCTGCTATTTAAAAATCCCAATTCAGCTTTATCTGGATGAGAGAAGATGATTTTGGGCTGCAGGTGTTGTGTCTAAGTGGTGAACCAGATCCATCACAACCCCATTTATCCTCCTTATCTATGGAGATTCTGACAGTTTTCAAACTTACATTTAGAATATTTATCATAAAAGCAAAATTATCTATCTATGATAAAGACAAAGTTAGGCTATTACTGCTGCTATCTGAAATATGCCAGGTGGGTTAGGTCAAACACTTTTTGAGGGGTGGGGGGGTGCTGTATTTTGGTTGTGAAAATATTACATTTCAACAAATTACAGTATGGTTCTTTAAAAAGTACACACACACACAGACACCCCCCCCCCCCCCCCCCCCCCCACACACACACACACACACACACATATATACAGGGGGTGGACAATGAAACTGAAACACTTGGTTTTAGACCATAATCATTTATTAGTATGGTGTGGGGCCTCCTTTTGCGGCCAATACAGTGACAGTTTGTCTTGGAAATGACATATACAAGTCCTGAACAGTGGTCAGAGGGATTTTAAGCCATACTTCTTGCAGGATAGTGGCCAGGTCACTACGTGATGCTGGTGGAGGAAAACGTTTCCTGACTCGCTCCTCCAAAACACCCCAAAGTGGCTCAATAATATTTAGATCTGGTGACTGTGCAGGCCATGGGAGATGTTCAACTTCACTTTCATGTTCATCAAACCAATCTTTCACCAGTCTTGTTCTGTGTATTGGTGCATTGTCATCCTGATACACTGCACCGCCTTCAGGATACAATGTTTGAACCATTGGATGCACATGGTCCTCCAGAATGGTTCGGTAGTCCTTGGCAGTGACACGCCCATCTAGCACAAGTATTGGGCCAAGCGAATGCCATGATATGGCCGCCCAAACCATCACTGATCCACCCCCAATGCTTCACTCTGGCCATGCAACAATCTGGGTGGTACACTTCTCTGGGGCTTCTCCACACTGTAACTCTCCCGGATGTGGGGAAAACAGTAAAGGTGGACTCATCAGAGAACAATACATGTTTCACATTGTCCACAGCCCAAGATTTGTGCTCCTTGCACCATTGAAACCGACATTTGGCATTGGCACGAGTGACCAAAGGTTTGGCTATAGCAGCCCGGCCGTGTATATTTACCCTGTGGAGCTCCCGATGGACAGTTCTGGTGGAAACAGGAGAGCTGAGGTGCACATTTAATTCTGCCGTGATTTGGGCAGCTGTGGTTTTACGTTTTTTGGATACAATCCGGGTTAGCACCCGAACATCACGTTCAGACAGCTTCCTCTTGCGTCCACAGTTAATCCTGTTGGATGTGGTTCGTCCTTCTTGGTGGTATGCTGACATTACCCTGGATACTGTGGCTCTTGATTCATTACAAAGACTTGCTGTCTTGGTCACAGATGCGCCGGCAAGACATGCACCAACAATTTGTCCTCTTTTGAACTCTGATATGTCACCCATAATGTTGTATGCATTGCAATGTTTTGAGCAAAACTGTGCTTTGACTCTGCTAATTGAACCTTCACACTCTGCTCTTCCTGGTGCAATGTGCAATTAATGAATATTGGCCACCAGGCTGGTCTAATTTAGCCATGAAACCTCCCACAGTAAAATGACAGGTGTTTCAGTTTCATTGTCCACCCCCTGTATATATATGTATACTGTGTGCGTGTGTGTGTATGTATGTATATGTAAATATATACGTATATATATATATATATGTATGTATATATATATATATATATATATATGTGTGTGTGTGTGTGTGTGTGTATATATAAACATATAAATACAGTATACATAGATAGGTATAAAGATAAAATCTCAAATTGAAAATTTAGCCTCAAAATGGGCTAAAATGGCCTATGATCTTAAGTTAAATCTCTTGTTTTGAAAAAGAGTTGTTTGCAGTCTGGTGATTTAAAGATACATGAGGGGAAGATGTGAGATGGGAACAAAAAGGATGGGGGTGGGGGGCCTGCAGGTCCTGCTGACAGCTTGTGTAATTGGTGTACCACGGGTTTCAAACCAGGAAAGCTCTGCTCACGCTGACTGATGGTCATTTTGTCACTGCTGTGCATGCCTGCACAGTGCAATTTAAGACAGCAGCATATTTTAAACTCTTAAATGACTATAAACCAGTTATAACAAGTTCACAAAATGAAAAAGTATTAAACTTTGAGATCCAGTCCAAAGTCTTAGAATAAGAACCTTTTTCAGTATTTGCTTCCATTAGAATAATAAGGCCAAGAAATTATGTTGAACGGTGTAATTTAATCCAAAACATGTTTTCATTACCTTAACCGAGCACTTCTGGGACTGAGGCCAAAGCTTTTGGTTTCCTAAACAGACACATGTTCAGTGCCCCAAACTAACCAACAGTGAGTTGGTCAATTTCAAAATGATCATGTTCTTGGCTTTTTGTGTGTATACATCCACTTTTTCTAAGTTTCTTGATTTCTAGAGAATGAACTGGCAGCAGATGGTGAAGGCTGACTCAGCATCCATCTTGCATCCTGTCTCGTCTCTGAGATCGCTCCAGTCAGTAAAAGTCATTCAGATGTTGACTCTTGTCTTATCTCTTACTTTGCTTTCACTTTCTTTTCATCCCTTATTTAGATAATGTCTGGTTGCATTTCTGTGAATAATCAACCCCGAATGGCTAAATGGGTGTGTTGATATCCAGTTGCTAGTGTGTGACGCGGTGCCATAAAAGCAAAATGTAACTGTAAAGTGATGCAGCGCTCCGTACAAAACAGCTGTGAAGTGCAGTTTCTCAACCTCATGATCCTATTTTAACATGCTACTTCCACATTTAGCACAAAAGACATCTTTTTTTTTCCTGGTGGAGAGGTTTGCATGATCTTGTGTTAAATCAGTTCATACCACTTAGTCATATAATTACAATTTCTTCCAAACTTCCTCATTATTATGATAGTTCAACATAAACACACCTCAGATTTACGCCATTGCTGCTCTGTTCCCTATTACAGGGATCACCAACTCCGGTTCTCGACAGTTGATATCCTGCAGGTATTAGGAGTTTCCCTGCTGCAGCATACCTAGTGAATCGTGCAGAGCTTGACATCAAACTGTGCACAAGTTTGCTAACCAGCCACTGATTGGAGTCAGGTGTGTTGCAACAGGAAAGCTCCTAATACCTGCAAGATACCCTCGAGGACTGGAGTTGGTGATCCCTGCCCTTGGGGATGGGCATATCGATATCCTGAAGTCGATACTTTGATACCAGCTCGACAACATATCAGAATCCATACTTTTTTGAGTATTGCGATACCACTGTACAGATACAAAACATGCTATTTGTTTTAACTTCTAAGAGTTTTAGGCAATGAAATGGTGTGTGAAAGCAGACAGGTTCGAGCTTCTGTATCACATGATGGTGGTAGCCTATCAGATGTCATGATGATGCTGCTACTGTTAGTGATGATGATGATGTTTTGTTATTTTTCAGTGGTTTATTGCAAGTTATTGCAGATTATGTTTTGGTAAATTTATGATATTCCTATTACATTTTATATTTGAACATTTTCCACTGAATAAATTTAAATAATCTTAAAGGCACTAAAGAAGATGTTTCGGCATTTCAGAAAGCAGAGACTGTTTGCGAGTTTTTGAATAACGCGCATGCGCAGGACCAACCTACTAGATTCCTGCTAGGTTGTTGGCAACCTGTTGGAAAGATCAGGCGAGAGTAAGCTGCTTCCGGTATCCAGTATTACTCTTGCCAATCAATCACTCTCATTGATCAATTTCACCTATTACCTGTTGAATTGACCATCAGTCACTCAGTAGTAAAAGTAATTCACGGCCCAGTAGACAAATGAAAAATGCAAGGAATGCAAAAATGATTGGTGGATGTTTTTCCAGTCCCATTCCTTTCACAGCTGATTTATGATAGTATTTACATATTTAAGGTTTTTAACTAATCGTAGCATTTGGGTCAGTGAAACCAATTTCATCAAATATTACAAAAAATTTTGAAAGAAACATTTTCTATAGCGCATTTAACCTGTACTTAAGTTATTTGATAATTGAAAGAAGTTTCTATTCTTATTTTTGTTTGATTTATTCATCAATATTATTTATTTTTGTTTTAAAAGCATTTCTTTCCAGTATTTCAGTTCTCTAGTTTTACTTATATCTAATATTGCTCTTGCATTCAAGATATTTATGCAAACTGTGCAATCATGGGATATAGATACAAAAAGTATGGGTATCGTTGAAAAAGTACCATGAACTACTGGTATCGTATCGACAGGAAAAACTACAGTACCTCCCATCCCTAATTCCCTACAGATAGAGGTGTCTGCTAACAGGACATCCTCTTCCTCACTCCCCCTCCCACAGCTTATTCCCAGACACCTCCTTGCCCCAGTAACGCACGAAAATGAAGTTATGTGTTCAGAAATAAACGATGCATTGAGATTCCCGAGCCTCTGGAAGCCAATTGTGTCTGTGTCACTTGTCATTTCACAGTTTCCCTGCACGCAGCCCAGAAACGCCTGCTTTGATAGTCTGCTCCGTCTTCACTCTCCTCTCCCACACTCTGCAACCCACACACACATCAGCTGAAACAGGATCTGCCTAATGGTCTGGAATATCCCCGCTCAGGCTGATCATCACTCCAATTTTCTTTTCAAATGTGTAGTTTTGATAAAACCGCAGGCTGGTGTGATGTGACGGGAGAGGTGGAGGTGGGGAGCGGGGCGTAAACATTGGGGTTGCTATGGAGGCGGCAGTCTAAGAAGAGCAATGTGTGTGTGTCTCATTGCAGACTTGGAGTGACCCTCTCACCGCAGAGGATGTGGGACTGAGGGGAAAGAGACAATTCTTCGCTCTTCATGCCGTGAGTCTTACAGCAGTCAGATAAAAGAGACCAATAACAAACAGTGGAAAAATCCAAGCTTGTTATACCTTCTGAAACGAGAGCAATCACGTGCTACCGAGTCACATTACTCAGTTAATCAAACACTAATACAACATCTGAAATGCCAGGATGCTCGCCTTCAAATATTTACATGCCAGGCAGCAGCTCAACCATTTCCTCATATCTGGCCTCTCTAATTTATGCATCTCTCCCTTTTTTGGTTTCAAAACTGGCTGAATCCAGTGGAATCATGCTGGTTGCTTTGAAGCTGAAATAGCCACGGGCAGAACCAGACTGACCGGACTCCTGCTCACTGTGACTCCACAGTCTGTCTGTGAACCCTGAACCCTCACCCTTGACCCCCTGAGACCTCAGCTGGGATAAAACGCTGACGTCAGACTCCATGGCCGAGCGTGAGGTTGCTGAGTTTAACAAAAAGGGGTGAATGGAAGGCCATGGTTAACTAGGAATGCTCTTTAAACCAGAGATAATACATTACTTATAACAATGCAGGGGTAAACACCCCGTCTCAAGTTCAATCTTTGCATGCAATTATACAAACACTTTTGATTTCTGTTTGTCTGTCTTCCACTTTACCTCTCCTCACCCTTCATCTCTCATTCATATTTACGCTCTTTCTTCCTCTTTTCCTCCTCTCCTCAGCTGCAGGGCTTTTGGCTGCTTGTCATCATCTGCAAAAGCATCAGATTCCACTTTCTGGGCCGACTGCACAAAGCAAAACACACACTTTTTCCACGCATCTATCACACCCGTGCTCATGCACGCTTGATTGAGCCCAACACGAATCAAAGTATGATACAACCTAAACAAACAGACGTTAACCTGCAGACCGCCTCTTCCCTGCCGCAGCGCCGAGCTCCTGACTCCTGGAGGAAATGGCTGAGGGCACAGGAAACCCACAGCTAAACACAGGTTCTCACGCTGTATTAACAGAACCCCTGACCAAAAGAAGAGCACTTCACAGAGCTGCAGCCACAACCAGCGCCGAGACCAGGCCACGTTCAGCCAAGCGCAGGTCTCTGGAGCCGTGGCACGGGTTCAGGAGGTCTACACCCTCATGGAGAAACTCCACTCCCCAAGCTGCATTTCAGAAGCAAAACATCAACAGACCCGGTTCTACGCAAGTGTTGTAAAACCCAGAGAGAGAGAGGGGGGAATGTGGTACTACTACAACATAACCAAAATCATGTGTGCGGTTTTATGAAGTTAGAAAGCCCATAATGATGGAGTATTAAATGATTGCAGCGCCATGAGGTTTGATGGTTTGAGGAGCTGGGGAGGAGGGCACATATAAAAAGCCAGCTTTCTCCCATGAACTCCTCTGGCACCAAAAAATTCACTTGGATTTCGCAAACTCACCCAACCTACTACAACCACCCCTCTTTCCCATTGTCACTGCTCCTGCCTAAAATAACTCCGGCTCCTACAGGAGGCTCGTTTTCTGCTGGGGTTTCAAATACTACGCTGTTGTTCTGCTGGCAGTGGGAAAACTGGAGAGGTGAAGGAGGTCACTCTCCGGGCCAACAGGAGCCGCTGCCATGTTTAGATGCTGCAACAGACACGATGTGTGACCGCTGGCCCGTCTGTGGACACTCAGCCTTAATGAGGTGGTCCAGCTGCACCATCTACTGTAACAATACCTCATTGTGCATGTGTTTAGAGAATGTAGGTGTACGCGGATTGTAATGGAAAATGTGAAGGAATTAATAGCATCTTCATGTGTTTGTTTTGTTTTCGCCTTTTTTTAGGGTACATAGTTGTGGTGACATTACTTACTTACCAACTTCAACATTCCTGTATATCAATCAAAGCTACATTAATCAACATTTCATACAACAAAGCAGAGTAATTAGATTCCTTTCCCCACTGTGTTTTCGCAGAAATAAATGCACCGTCACCAAACTACACACAGACAAAGTTAGCAACTAGTCGATGAATTTAGAGCTACACTTACCGTCTTCAGAGCCAGATATTTCCCTCGGGGCTTATTTGAGACAAAAACAAGGGCTAACCTTAGACTTAGATTCATCAAGTGGTTAAAAACACAGCCAAAAATAAATGTTAATGTTTGTCCATCTCCGCTGAATATGTATTAAGGTCATTTCTGCTCACAGATTGGCCAAAACAACAGCTGTGGGCGGCTGTGAGGTTCAGGAGGTAAAGAAGTCGTCCACCAATCAGAAGGCTGGTGGTTCAATCTTTTTATCTTCTCCAGTCTATAAATCGAAGGGCCCTTTGGTGATTTACAGTTACTCTCATATTTAACCCTTTATCAGATTAGGAACAGTATTTGGTCATTCACTGTTGTACAACGTTTGTTTAGTTTCAAAGTATCACAATAACACTCTTCTCTGTGGTTGAAATCTTACATTTCCATGTATTTCAGTGAGATCCCCATAAAGGATTAGAGTCCCAAAATTATGAATCCATGCTTTGAAATATTCATTAAAAAAATGATAAGTCATTGAAAAGTCTTCCACACCATGTTGGAACCCTGTGTGATCACAGCAGGCGTGTTGACATTTTTCAGTCAGAGTTGAGGTGATGAATCTGGTTGCAGTTTTCAGTTTGTTCCATTATATCTTACAAAATGAACCTTTAAATAAATGTTTATTCCTTTTCTTTTTTACTGTTATTTATTTCTATGTGTTGCACACTTGAACAAGAAAAGCGGAGGTCTGCACTTCTAGTTCTCTGTGTTGCACACTAGAAAAGCACTCAGAGAGTACAGACCTCCGCCAAGCAGCTCATGTCCGTCCCCCCCGGCCAACCACTGGCCACCCCCATGCTATAAAGTTGTACTTCCATGGTCATTTCATTAATATTTCTGTGTTCTCCATTATTATTGAATGCATTCTGCATCGTTTCTGTTTAAAAAAACCTTCTGGTATCTTTGTATCCAGCTGTATTTGTATATTAGAAGAGAGGCTTGTGGTCCAACGGCAGCTTTTCCGGGTCCTTCTCATGAATTTCCGTCTGATTGGCTGCCTCCCATCAGTGTATGAAGGAAGCTCCGCCCTCCGCTCTTATTTTGTTACAGACAGGAAATAGAGCCGACAAACAAGTTTGTTCCGCCATGCTAACAAACAGTTAGCTAATTAGCTTCTCAACTCCGAAGCTACAGTCGTGCTGTCTTCACTTCTAGTGTGTAGTGGAGGGTTACCTGCCTTCCAATGGACAGATAGAAACCCCACGTGGGATACGCTATTTGCAATGTGACGTAGAAGTGCAAGGCTGTTCCCGATTCGCTCTTTTCTTCATATTGTTTCTCTGATGAGAAAGCACAGCCGACTGGGGGGAACGCAACGCTAGCAAGTCAGCATGTGTAAGTAAACAAGGGGAAACCCTCCGTATTTCAGAAGGAGCAAGTTAAACGGGTTTTCAGTGGAAGGAGGCCTTTAAGCGGGCAGCTACAGAGACCCCAAGCTGCTTCAAAATCACTTTACCTTCTTATTTTAGACACTAGCTACCCCATACAGTTGTAATTTTTGATTCGGTATGATTAGGTATGTATATGTGTTATCGGTATAGGTTATTGGCCTTTAGGAGCTGAAATTTATATATAAAATATATAGTTTTAAATAATGCACTCTGTGGTATCTACTTATGGCCACCCCTACGTGAGTAATGGTTTCTCCCTGGCCACCGCGGTGAAAAATTTCTGGCTCCGCCACTGCCCCCTCATATTGTGATTCACAACAAAAAACTTATCCTCCTGCATTCATTTAATCTGCATCATTGGATTCATTGACAATGAAAACATACCAATAGCATCTGGAATCATGCTTGTATCACTGTTACTTCAATAGTTATTTCCAAAAATCGATATTTCCAAGATGCGTAAGGTGCGTCAATTCCGTTGACATACTCCAGATTCAGAAGAGTCTTGGCTACAATCTGGTGTTAGCTGCATGTTTCTATCTTCATTTGTTACCTTTCAGCACTGAAAATTCCAACAACTCCGTTATTTTTGTGTGTTCTGGCTCACATTATCCGGAATTTTCTCTGGATATGGATCAACTTTCGAAACATTATAGAACTCATTGAGATCCTTTCTTTTAATTATTTTTTACCAAACACTCGGACCATTTGTATGGAGTTATATGCAAAAATTCCTAAATTTGGGCTATCTCATAATGATAAAGAATCCTTCAAAACATTCCTGGATCCAGAAGGTGATCCGGATCATACCAAAACTTAATGGGTTCGTCCTTGGGCTGAGACACACGACTGGTAACAATTCCAGGTCAATCGGTCCAGAACTTTTTCCATAAAGTTGCTGACAGACAGACAGACAGACAGACAAACAAACCAATGCTACCAAAAACATAACCTCCTTGGCGGAGGTAAATATCTAAATATATGAAAAAAACTTAAGAAAATAAAAGAAAACTCAAAGAAAGCTACATAGATTAGAAAAAAGAAGTGAAGCTTCTACAGGCTAAAGCACAGAAGCAGGCTTGTGTTGGGTTTGTCTGCAGAAATTAAATCAAAACCTGCCTCTAAGCTCAGTGTGGAGCAGGATAAACAATGAGATGTTAAAGTTGTGCCAAAACGAAAAAACATAAAAAAAAAAAATATAAAAAAATTAAAAAGCAGTGTTTTTATTTCACAAAGAGTTGTTTGGTTTTTCTCTGGACAGAAACATCTGGACTATTTAGCTTGTGTCCTGTTAAGGTGGTAACTTTGGCGTCCCCTAACAACGGCTAACTGGCAACAGTTATCTGGCAACCCCCTGAAATTGGTATGCAACCCATCTCCCAGTTTGAAAACCACTGGTGGTGAACATTTCATGTACAGGACATTTCAATGTGCTTTACTGTATATAGAACATTATACAGCTGGCTGACTTTCTACTTTAAAACAGTAAATGGGTAATGAGAGGGAAATTGAACATAAAACATCAAACCAAGACCTTTTCCTAAACCTGACCTGACAGTTTTGCTGCATGCTCCTTTGTCAGGTCATGATGATTAATGTTATAATTAGCAACTATGAGACATGTAAATTGGCAGCATATGAAACATCTTGGTTGTTTATTCCGGACACCTTGGCTGGGTAGACCACCGCAGCAGCAACCTGCAACCTTTACATGTTCGCTCAGCTGTGGTGACTTTTACATTGAAGAATCTGTAAATCTGCTTGTTCCTGCAGGAGGGCCTTTCACGGACGTTTGTGGCTGGAGTCATGAGTCACAACACAATGACGATGGGGTTTTCATTATTTTCTTCACTTGCTGTAATAGTGGAAATCCAGGTTTTTTTTTAGTCTCTCTTCTTTTCTTTGTCTCATTCTCACACTAAAGGATGTTCATGAATGAAAATGCAATGAATTTAAAGGACATTTATGACATTAACAAAAAGATCCTTATGAAAAAGACATGCTAAAGAGAGAATATCTCTTTTGTGACACAAAAAGAAAGCAAACAAACATACAACTGTATCTTGCCTCCACTAAGCATAAAGATGGTAAAAAAAAAGGGAAAACAGTGAGCAGTGGTGAAGGTCTGCAGAAGCCTCATTTGTATTTACTGGCTGCCTGCTTGTTTCAACTTGTTATATTCATACTTTTATTTATTTTTTTCCAGATTAAAGAAACAAGATAAGATATGTGCACGCAAGGTCTTTACCTAAACATTTCCACTTACTGTTTCATGATAAGGATCTCTAAGTGAACATGCTTTTTATAGCATTTCCTCATCTACAAACAAATAAAGGAGAATGGAAAGTGACACTGATTGAAGTAAATCCCATTAAGACTTTTTCAAGGCAACAGAAACTGAAAAAGGTGAAAGGTGAAAAAAAAAAATCACCTTGATCTGAGTTAGAATCAGTATAAGATCATTCAAAGATTGTGGGCTTCAAGGAGTTAAACATATGAATTTATCCCATGTTATGGAAGAACATTTCATCTATATAGATTTGGGATGCAGTGAGTGGGCTGATGCTCGCATTCTTCTCCACTTTACCTCCCAGATGTTGCATTTGAAATGAGCTGGAAGCCTGCCAGGGACTTTTTTTGTCAGTTTTTGTGAAACGGGACGTGACAAATGCATGTTATTCCACATATATAACAGATACTTTTCATCTCCAAGCCCTGTCCTGTGTTCAAGGAAAAACCCTATCAGAAACCACATCAGGTTTCGGTGATGGTGGTCGAGTCCAAGACTTGTCAAGAGAGATTCTTGAAGAGAACAAGATAAATACATACATAAGAAGCATTTATCCTTTTCTATTCACACTGCATCCGGTCCAGCTCTAACCCTGACAGCTGGGGAAGTCTACAAGCTGATTCAACTCTGAACAGGACAAACAAACAATGTTTTTATTTTATTTTATTTGCCTTGGGCTGTACAAAACACAGCGGTAGAGATTATAAAGATAGATGGAAGAACATTTTACCTTGTCATATCAAATTTGAGCTGATTGTGAATCTGATGCATCAACACTGTCAAAAGTTGGAACACAAGAAAGAAAAGGCTGGAAAAGTAACAACTGGAGGAGCATTTGACAACTTATCAGTTTAAATGTCAGCAAGTCAGTAACATGACTGGGTATAAAAGGAGCATTTCAGAGGGATGGAAAGAAATGTTCACCAGTCTACCATAAACTATATCTAACAATGATAGAAAACTTTTAGAAAAATGATCCTCAATTTAAAACTGCAAATTTTAAAAATCTGCATTAAAAGCAGACATGATTCTCTACTGGAAACCACTGCATGGACTCAGGAAGACTTCCAAAAATTCACCCTGAAATCCATAAATGTAGGTTAAAGCTCTGTCATGCAGAGAAGAAGCCAGATGTGAACAGGATCCAGAAACACCACCATCCGTCTTCTCTGGATCAAAGCTCATTTAAATGCTCTGAGGCAAAGAGGAAACTGTTCTGAGGTCAGATGGATGAAAATGTGAGGATGTTTGTGGAAAGCATGGAGGCCGAGTCCTGCAGACTAAAGAGGAGTCTGCAGGACACATCACATCTGTGAAGCTTCATCAATGCTGTAATGTACATGGAGGTTTTAGAGCATCTGCTTCCATCCAGACAACGTCTCTTTCAGAGAAGGCCTGCAGGTTTCACAAGACCTGGACCACATACTCGATCCATCATAGCAGCATAGCTGGAAACAGGAGAAGAGTCCTGCTGCTGAACTGGTCTGCCTGCAGTCCAGAGTCCAGCTGCTGAACTGGTCTGCCTGCAGTGCGAAGTCCTGCTGCTGAACTGGTCTGCCTGCAGTCCAGAGTCCTGCTGCTGAACTGGTCTGTCTGCAGTCCAGAGTCCAGCTGCTGAACTGGTCTGCCTGCAGTCCAGAGTCCTGCTGCTGAACTGGTCTGTCTGCAGTCCAGAGTCCTGCTGCTGAACAGGTCTGCCTGCAGTCCAGAGTCCTGCTGCTGAACTGGTCTGCCTGCGGTCCAGAGTCCAGCTGCTGAACTGGTCTGCCTGCAGTCCAGAGTCCAGCTGCTGAACTGGTCTGCCTGCAGTCCAGAGTCCAGCTGCTGAACTGGTCTGTCTGCAGTCCAGAGTCCAGCTGCTGAACTGGTCTGCCTGCAGTCCAGATCTTTTACAAATACAAAAGAATTGGAGCAACATGAAACCATAAATCCAGCAGCCAAGCTCCAGGCCTGTTGCGCAGCTAGAATCCTGCATTAGACCACAACGAGACAACATTCCTCTCCTAAAACTCCTTCAAATGGTCTCCTCACTTCTCAGACATTTACAGACAGTTGTTAGAAGAAGAGGAGATGATACACGTTGGTAAACATCACTCTAGAACTACTTTTTACAGATGTGTCGGTACACGTTGGTAAACATCACCCTGGAACTACTTTTTACAGATGTGTCGCTACACGTTGGTAAACATCACCCTGGAACTACTTTTTACAGATGTGTCGCTACACGATGGTAAACATTACCCTGGAACTACTTTTTACAGATGTATCGGTACACGTTGGTAAACATCACCCTGGAACTACTTTTTACAGATGTGTCGCTACACGATGGTAAACATCACCCTGGAACTACTTTTTACAGATGTGTCGCTACACGTTGGTAAACATTACCCTGGAACTACTTTTTACAGATGTGTCGCTACACGTTGGTAAACATCACCCTGGAACTACTTTTTACAGATGTGTCGCTACACGTTGGTAAACATCACCCTGGAACTACTTTTTACAGATGTGTCGCTACACGTTGGTAAACATCACTCTAGAAACTACTTTTTACAGATGTGTCGCTACACGTTGGTAAACATCACCCTGGAACTACTTTTTACAGATGTGTTACTACATGATGGTAAACATCACCCTGGAACTACTTTTTACAGATGTGTTACTACATGATGGTAAACGTCACCCTGGAACTACTTTTTACAGATGTGTTACTACATGATGGTAAATATCGCCCTGGAACTACTTTTTACAGACGTGTTGCTAATGTCAGATTCACAATCAGCTCATCAGCACAAAATATTAAAATGTCTCAGTTTCGACTTCTGCTGTTTATGTTCTACTGGGAATAGAATAAGAGTTGAATAGATTTGGAAATCCTTCCATTCTGTTTTTGCTTTTGTTTTGGTGGTGGAGTGCATTAAATGTCATTTTTAATTAAAATCACCATTAAAAGTTTAAAACTGTGCCTGTATTCTAATTTTTGTTGTCAAGTTTGATCCAGCTTTTTTCTCTTCAAACTGCCAACCCTCTAGTTACTGAAAGACCCGTTTTACCGCCTGAACCGCTGCCAACCTTTAACCTGAATATGCAGATCACAACAGTAATATCTGGAAGCGTCTCTGAGTCCATACAGTAATTTCCAGGGAAGATTCATGTCTGTTTTTTATGTCCCATATCAGACAATCCAGTTTTGCCTTGTCCAATGCACACAGAGATTCCTTCTGATTCTCTGAAGGTTTTGATATTAAACAGTATAGATGGAGGGTCGTTAAGGTTTTGAGAGACATTTTTTCCGAAATTGTACCACATTTTCTAAAATATAGTTTGTTTCAGATTGGTGAACCTATCTTTTATCTTCTTTATGTAACAGTTTAGGGTCCTATTACTATGCCTCCATTGATGATGCGCCCTGGCCACACGGCCACAGGGATGTCCCCTTGTTGAATGGTCAGTGCGCATGGCTTCTGCCTTGGAGACTGGGGGCTCCTTAGCCCTGCCACATTTACATACTCTTTTTCATACCCAGTCATGTTACTGATCTGTTGCCAATTAATTAACCTAACTAGTTGTGATTGGTACACACACTTCACCAGCCTTTTGCTGCCCCTGTTCCAACGTTTTTGAGATGTTGGTGAGCACAGCTTAATTTAAGTGATTTTTTAGAAATATCCTATAGACATATTTTAACTGTACGTCCTGTTAGAAAAACAAACAAAAAAAAAACAAACTTGAAAAGTGTAAAAAAAATAAATAAATAAAAATAAAAGAACAACATAAGTACTTTATAAAATGAAATATTTTCCACAACAAAAATACAGCAACCCCCACCCCTAAAATGTTTGCTCCCACCCACCTGGCATATTTCAAATAGCAGCAGTGATAGCCTAATTTTGTTTTTATGATAAATATTCTAAATGTAAGTTTGGAAAACTGACAGAATCTCCATAAATAAGGAGGATAAATGGGGTTGTGATGGATCTGGTTCACCGCTTAGACACAACACTTGCATGCCCAAATAAGCTTCTCTCATCCAGATAAAGCTGAATTAGGATTTTTAAATAGCAGCAGTAATAACTTTGTTTCTGGACACTGGATGATAAAAACTTAAATCTAAGGCTTGAAAATGATCAGAAACTTTGCAAATAAGGAGAAAAAAATAGGTTTTGGTGGATCTGGTTCACTGTTGGAACAAGGCAGCAGTATGCTGGAAATCAGCTTCTATCACAGCTTGTCTCTTGAGAATTAGTCACAGATTTTCCCAGATAGTGGTTTTCTTATCTTTCACAAATATGGGAAGGAAATTGTGTTTAAATGTTTGAAAATGATTAAATGTATCTTGCTGAGCACCCCAAAACATGAATCCTAGAATCACATCTGTTATCCTAAATTGACACTTTTCATTAAAATCATCATTGAAACTGAACCTTCATTGTGTTTTTATTGCAGGTTAGATCCAGTTTTCTCTGTTTATAGGCGTGCTCAGTGATAAGCGGTGGGTTGGATTTTTAATTCCCTCTTATTTCTCTGTTTCCCTGCTGCGCTGCTAATTCAGCCGCGGCTCAGTGAGAGTGTGTCATCGGAGGGTGTGGACGCGCAGGAGGCGTGGATCGCCTGTTAATAACTTTCTGCCTCGGAGGCAATAAAGAGCTCGGCTTTACCTGCCAGGCGCTCAGGTCGATCCGGCGGACAGTCCCGCTTCAGTCTGTTCAATCCAAGTGCAGGAGGATCACTGTGATTGGCTGCAGAGGGAAGCGAAGCTCTCTCTCTCTCAGCCCACCCACTGATTATAGGGAGTCTTGCAGACTCAGTTTCCTTCCTTGCATTGAGTCTTGGACCTGGCCCGGGGCGGAACGGCACACACACAGAGCGCGCGCCATGGCAGCTACGCACAGCGAGTACAGAGCTTACCTGCGGAACACCGTCGACATCGAGGCAGGCCAGCACCGCTTTCACCCGGTGCAGAGCTCGGAGTCCACTTACCGGCCGCTCTTATTCGGGACCCTCGCTGTTATGGGATTGCTCCAGGTGGCCTCCAGTGTGGCGATCTTATTGCACCTGACAGGCTACTTGCAAGAGGTAGGCGCAATGTGTGCGGGCTCATTTGCGGGTTTGTGTCCAGTGCTTTCTAATCCCTTCAGGATGTATTAAGTTTGACTCAAACTTTGCTTTTGTCTAAATATTTACCTTATAAACACTCAACACTTCCAGGCTAGAGCGTGTTCAGACAATCAGACATTATTTGCGCAATTTTATAACGTCATAAAGCGCCAGATAAGTTTCCCAGCTCGCGCTTTATACAAGCGTCGGTTGATCTTAGAAGTTAAGCAATCTACTGATGTGACGGAGGACAGAAAAAGTCTGTGCAACCAGTTGTGCAGTTTGGTGCGCCAAACTTTTGGCGTATCTTTGAAGACGCTGCTCCTCGCGACACTCCGACCGACTGATACCATCGCACGAAACTTTGAAGAAACTTTCCACGGAGCTATTTCTGCAAGAACTTTCGTCTTTTTCCAGGAGCTGAAATCAAAGCACCGTTCTGCAGCGATAACATCTCATCTCCGCGCGCGCGATGTCTTGTTTGCAACTTGCAGATGTTTTCACTTGAGGCTGCGAGGCTGCAGTTTTTCATGCGCGTGTTTACATGCCATCCGAGGCTTGTATTTGTAATTTATATGAGTCATAAGTTGTAAACTTTTGGAGCATAAGCAGATCTGTTTTCAACAAGAGGCAGAGAGGTCTCGCAAAGTTCAGGAACTTGTTGCTCCTGTTACCAGGATAAAAAAAAAAAAAAACCTCCATATATCCACACATGCTTTCATCAGCTCATGCTCGTGTTTGGCTTTTTCTGGACTGCATTTCTCTTGTAAAATAACATTTACATTGTGCCCGGATTGTTTTTGTTATTGTATGGTGGCTTATTTTTCTTTTACTTTTTCAGTTAAATAATTGTCATGTTTGAACAAGTCAATAGTGCAAACCGCATGTCCGTTCCCTCAGGATGCTCCGAGTTCACCTGGGGAGCATCTCTTTTTTCTGTTAGTGCCTCTGTCAGTGAGTTTTTCGTGTTAGATTTCTTTGGCAGAAGCATTTTGCAGTGTAGTGGCGGCTTGTTATGTCTTGGATGGAAGCCAGTTGAAACAAAAAAGAAGAAAAAAGGGGGGGGGGAGAGGAGTAAAAAGCACATCAAGGTCAAGACAACTGAAGCTCTATCTCTGAGTTTTTATTTGGATGCACATGTTTGCATTCTTGACCATGAGTCAGCAGATGTGTGCTGCGTTCTAGACTTACCCGGAACATTGTACACCCTCCAAGTCTGCAGAACTAGCAAGGAACAGGAATGCAAAGCAGTGCCATGCCTTCCGAGGAATCTGAGCAGATTTAAAACTGCTGCTCTGATTGGTCTTTATTGCATCTGCATGCATGACTGCTTCTATAGAAAAAAAAAAGTTCAGTTTCTAGATCAGTTTGGCTTTTGCTTGTTGCAGCGGAATCTGGAAAGACATGCGGGAAATGATTTAACTCCCACTCTCCCTCACACACTCAGATCTGGTAGCCTTCCTGAAGCTTTCGGAAAATATTCCTCCCACTCAACACCTTAGCTTTTAGAGAGGCAGATCATTTATTTCACCGTTGACATCTCTGACCTCCCCTGTTTCCTTCTACAGGTAGACTTGTCCACAACCCCACATCGGCCCATAGAGGTGAGTTGTTTTTTTTTTTGCATTTGTCTGCAGCATCACTCATGTCTGTCTATGCTGTGCAAAACACTCTAATCTTATGTCCTCTTAAAATCTGTGGGCTTTGATTTGATGAAGCATTAGAAACATAATTCCAGCAGAGCCAAAAACAATGTCTGAGAGGCGAATGTTGATCAGCTTTAGGAATGCTTTGAAGCATACCAGGTATTTCTTCCTGTGACTCTCGGGGGGGGGGGGGGGGGGGTAAAAAAGCCAGTGTAGCATTGCTGTTATGTTTTTAAAAGAGTCAAATTAGCATTTGCAATTTTGCGCTGACAGGAGTCCTGATTTTCCCACGGGTGTGTTTTCCATGCGAGGCCGCTGCTTCTGTGAAGCCAGCATAAAACCCCCCAGCTGGTTACACATGCTGGACTGAGGTCAGACCACAGCAGCACAAACACCTTTGGTCGAAAAGCCTCTCGTTCAGGATTTTTCCACCAGCTCGATTGATCGACTTCTCACGCTGACGGTAGTTTACAGCCTCGGCTATCGGTGACTCACCCAGTGGCGTCGGTGGCTGCAGTCTTTCTTTTGTCGTGCAACTTAAAATTCTTAATTGCTTGTGTCATTTTTTTCCCCTAATCTCTTTATGGAAGTTATTTCTCCCCCCTTTTTCTGGCTCAGGCTTTGCCAAGCAAAAGAAACCATCCAGGAAGTGAAATACAAAATATAAGCTTTGCTTTGTTTGGTTTCCCATGATACTTTCATTTCTTTTGAAACGTTGTATTTGTGTTTGCCCCGGGTATCCCTGGCAGAGCGCTCAGACAAAGCCACCCAGCCTGTCTTGGACTGAGGAGCCGGTTGTGACATCAGCCCGCGGCTGTTTCCTCAGAAAGCAGGGAGCTTTATGAGGTGTCAGGGTGACAAGCCTACTTAACACACACTGTGTTTGTGTGAGGGGTCAGCGCCGAGGCTGCTTCCCTGTTAGGGAGTGGACTTCGGCGGACAACTTGTCAGCTCAGCCTTGCTGATGCGAGACAGGATGCGCAGGCCAGACCCACTCTGGTCAGCGGTGGGGATAAAGAACCATGAATCATGATCTGAATGTTTATAATGTGTGGAGATTTGTGTAAGAAGTCTGCTGCCTTGTGAAACACAAAGAGACAATCTGCTTTGGTGGCCAAGCTCTGAGTGAGAGGACTTTTGTTCTAGAGCAGCATCTCAGAAACCACTCATCAACATAATAGACATGTTGAATGATGCATGTGGTGCATAGTTAAAGGGCTGAGCTGAAGCCTACATGCACTGTGGTATTGCAGGACCAAGCATGCGCAATCAAGCCAGCCATCGCCGGGTGCATATTTCTAGGCAGACGTTTCTTCTTCGCTCTGCAGCTCCATATGGTGCAGAGTGGTTATCACCGTGCCGCTTTTTAATCTCAGATCACGCTGCCGATCGGGACGCTGCCAAGCTGCTGCTACTTTGTTTAAATAATCTCCTCACTCTGGTTAAAGAGGTATGACGTGGTCTGGCCACAAATCAAGATAGATCCCACAATGTAAGTCCAATTTGGAGCGTGCTCACAATTACTTGGTAGCCTTGGCAAGAAGCTGTTTACGCCTGTCTCGTTCCAAAATGCGCCATAAACATGTTTGTGCAGCAAATTGTTTTTGGAGGACAGACAGCGCTAATCTTAGAGTGAGACCCGTGCAAATTTGTCTGGACTTGTGAGCAAATATTTCAAGTAATATTAGCTCAGTACAGGTGCAATGTTGCAAAACCGTGTTAGCGGTCCTGAAATGTGGCTGGCTCTGGAGTTGAGTTTATTTGGGCTTCATGTTTGTGTGTGGTTTTCAAAGTTAGGATGTTTTGAAAATGATGTCATTCCCAACACTTTCCATTCTTTAATATGTTTTTAATCTTGTCTCGGAGTTATGAGATGCAAGGATTCCTGAGATTACTTGCTCAGAGGAAACTACCCTGAAACCATGAAGCAAGTTTAGACACATTTAGGATATAATAACACCCCAATCAGTCAATCAGTGTAAATAATTTCCCAGACATTTGCTATTCATCACAGTTATTCATCATCTCCAAATATGAATTAATGCATTCAAGTGGTACAATTTAAAGAATGTTATATCCCTCAGCCCTGAGACTTCTTGTCTAAGTGGAAGCTTGTAGGTAGAAACAGCACAGCATTCGCAAGAGATGCTTTAATCTCACGCCAGATGTGTAGGTGAGTTGGCAGCTCCAACGCAGGAACTGTTTACCTGCTTGGAAACCGTGTTTTCCCTCATTGTATATGCTCTGTCTTGCCTGAAGACAGTCTAGCTCCAGACTGTGGATGGGGGCGTCATCAAGGTCTGAAGAGAATCAGTGCTCGTTGGGGGGGTGGGTGGGTGGGTGGGGGGAACCAGTCCAGATGCTGTTTGTGCCAAATCTGTCTGTGAGAAGCTCAATCTTTCTGAAATGTAGCACCCGACAGGAGGCCTCCCCGCCATGGCTTCCAGCTTCAGATACAACCACAGATGTAAGAGGGAGTTAGCAGGCTGACCCTGCAGCCCATAGACGCTCATACACTTATTGTCTTCCTGTACACCCACACAATTCCAGGCAGTCATTCAGAGAGACAGCAGAACAGGGCTGTGGTAAGTTAGCTAAAGGAAAATATTGCTTCAAGTGCACTTTTCCAATTGAGGAACTTAGGTTATAATAACACGGACAGGGATGCACATATATCGCAACAGACAGGTCTTTTTCTTTATAACCCTTCATCCGTCAGAGAGTTTGCTGAGTTAGTTTCTTTTTCTCGACAGGAGGTGCAGACTGAACCGGTGCTCAATGCACTGAAAGACCCGAGGAAAACCAGGCGGTGCAAACCCAAAGAGAACTTGCCATCTGCCCATCTACCAATCAGAGCACGCCAGGATCTGTCCAAGAGTGAGTCCAGTTGGTTCAGTATGTTTTCATTATTAAACCAGAAACGCCTGTTTACAGATTTGGCTTCATTGCAAACTAGGGATGTTCAATATTGGCTTTTTTACCGATATCTGATATACCGATATTGTCCAACTCTTAATTTCTGATATCAACCAATACCGATCTATGCAGATAACAGTGAGGTTGTATCTGTCATATTTTCAAAGATACAACTATATTCTGCTCCGAGAACAAAGATCCCAAAGTACCTAAACTCAGCCAGAGGAGTTCATTTTGGACATCTGGCTGTCAGATATCAGATACTAGCAGGTATTAGCCAACATGTGGCTAATTATAATGTTTCTGACAACTTGGTAACTGAACCAACAACTTAAAACCAGACATATTATAAGCAGCTTCAAAGCAAGTCAGTCTGTAGCAGCAGCAGCTGCACCGTAGTCACATGACTCTGAAAGGAATGCTGGGATATGAAGTTCTTCCACAATAGCAACAACTTTTCTACATGTTGGACCAGTGCTAATAAAACAAGATTTTGTGATGGACCATCGAGGTCTCATGAGATTTCCTTGTAAAAATGTCAGTTTTCCAATATCACATTTTATTGCCAGTATCGGCCAATAATATTGGAAG
Source organism: Atherinomorus stipes (assembly GCA_023101725.1). Classification (NCBI taxonomy): domain Eukaryota; kingdom Metazoa; phylum Chordata; class Actinopteri; order Atheriniformes; family Atherinidae; genus Atherinomorus; species Atherinomorus stipes. The sequence continues at coordinate 312,927 of JALJCO010005957.1, forward strand.
GCCAACAATATCGGACATCTCTATTACAAACACGATTAGCTTGTTTTTGACTTGCTGTTGGAAGATATGAATGAGAACATGTTAATGAAATTAAATGAGAAATACTTCATTAATTCCAAAGGTGAATTCAGTATTTTAGGAAGGGGGCGTTTTGCTTAATGTAAAGAAAACTTTATGTAATTGAGGGCAAACAGAACTTTTTATTTTTCTGCATCTAACTTGAAAAGAAGAGCTCTTTTTTTTGCCCTTGTGCATGTCCATCACTGTTGTTTTTTTCCTTGAGGTATTTCCTGTTAACATGAGTACTTCTTCCATTGAACCACGAGGATGGCAGCCTATACTGCCACCCTCTGACATACCTTTACAGCCCATTGTCTTTGCTTTAAACCAGCCAGCAGAATGGTGCTAGATTCATTTTTCCTTGTCAAGATCTTTTTGAAAGATCGCATTATGTCAGCGTCCCCTGGGATTGGAAACTCGGTTAGTGTCTTTTCTCTTCCGTTAACCCTCTCATTGAAGAGGAGCCACACCCATGGCAGTCCATGGCTGACTCCTCTAACCTGCCTGTTTGAGAAGCAGGGTTTGAGAAGTTATCAGCTAAAAAGTACCAGAACAATATAAAACTTTAGATGCTTTATGTAAATAGTAAATATGTAAGGAATGCAGCTTTAAAAGAAAAAAACAAAAACAAATCAGTTAAAGCATTTTGCATCAATACAACACCTGAGATTTGGTGTGTAACAACTGATGCTTGTTTACACCACATTCAAATGTAAATACTGTATTTCTTGCATCATGGCACTGAATAAGAACTTTCTACTGTTTTTTTTCTCTACATAGAGTAGGCTACTATGAACAAATCCAGCAACACACCCACATGCCCTCACTGTCTACTAGACTGTATCTTTCCCCTTAAACACGAACTTTTCCCTGTGATCTCGAGCAAAAAGGAAAATTCTCTTGGTGCTTTCGAGGTTTTTCCACTGGTTTACTTTAAAGTAATTATTTACTCCTCCAGTGGAATCTAAACTGAGAGGCCTGGGTTTGTGAGCTCTCGGTGACTCTTGCTTTGCAACTCCTGCTATGACCACTTTGCTGTTAACTGTTATCAGTTCAGTTTCAAGATCAAGTGTTTATGCAGTCAACAACTGTCTGCATGCTTATTTTATATCAGCATGTGCATCCCTGCTGGATGTGAGAATATCTCCTAAACGGTTTTCAAACTCAAGGAAACATATCGATGTAAAAGGAGCCCTTAGCTGCAGGGTGTTTCATGTTAGGCTGTTTGTTATGTGATTTTTCACCCCTAACCCTCATCAAAATTGAGCTTTACTCACTCTAAATTCACAAAGTTGCATCACTTAGTGGTTTGTTCGTGTGTAGATTGCACTTAATATTTCCACCCAGATGTGCAGCGTAGCTACGTTTGTGTAACTAAGCTACAAAGATGCTATTAGCTTGCTAGCATGTGATCTATTAAGAGTGAAAGGGAGATTGCTAATGTATTGTTGCTTATTCAAAGTAAGCAGCCAAATTTCTGTTTAGTGATGACATAAAGTTATATTCCACAAAAATATCATAGCCTACGTCCCTTAAAATTGAAATATGAACAGAGAAGCTTTAGCTAAGTAATGAAATACTGTTTGTAGCATTAGCAAGACATGGTATTTATTCCTCATTTTAGCCATTGTGAATTCTGAATAATATAAATATATATTTAAAGGTAAAAGTGAAACTTTCCACAACTTTTGGCACAACATGAATTTCCTGTTTGACTTGTTGAGTCAACATTAGGAGTATTTTTGATCAGTTTAGTCTTCATATTAGTGAATCACTCATTTAAAACTAGCTAGTCACCTAAAACTAACAAATGTCTTTTTATTTTTGTTTTATTTGAGGATAAAATAAAAAATGAACCAGTCAGTAAGCCAACCATTTTCCTTTTCTCACACAGAAATCGAGGAAGCCATCAACATCGAATGGGACGAAGTGCATGGAAACCTGCGCAGGATGGACTACCAGAAAGGAAGACTGATGGTAAAGGAGTCCGGTTTCTACTATGTTTACTCGAAAACCTGCTTCCGCTACTACAAGATCGAAGGAACAGAAGACAGCAGCCAGGCTGAGGTCCCCCAGGTGGAGGTCAGCAACGCCCAGCTGATCCAGTACGTCTTCCACGTCAGCATTAAACAGAACAGCAAGCCCGCGCTGCTGATGAAGGTGGGCAGCACCATGCGCTGGAACGACACCAGCTACAACATGTACTGCGCCCAGCAGGGTCGAGGGGTTTACCTGGTGGAGGGAGACGCCTTGTTTGTCAACGTGTCCAACGCTTGGATGCTGGACCAGGAGGCGGAAGGGACGTATTTTGGGGCCATAAAGTTGGGTAACTGAAACTCTTAACACGTGTGGAGCGGACATGCTACTGAACATTTTTTATGCCAAAGAACCACTGTTAGTGATTTATAATGTTGATTTGTCAAAGAAAACTTTGTTTTTTTATTCCACGTGTGTAGGTTTTTTTGTGTTTCATTGCTCTTCATCAAACAGCCCTGGAGTCTTTCACAGGAGAAAAAGTTATGGAAAAGGTAACCACCTTATAAAAACATATCTTTCCTCTTTCCCACAGAGCTTTTAATCCAATCCAAAATAGCACTGGAGTTTTTATTGAACATTTTTCTCAAAGTGTTGTGGTTTGTATTGGATAATTTCAATACTCTGTGATTCTGATTAGACCATTAAGACCATTAAGACTCCAGAACTGACATGTGTTTATGCACTAATTAAACAAACCACATGGGGGAAGTAAGGAAGTGAGTTTTTTTGGCATGAAGTGCAGCCAGAAAGGATTTATCGGCACTCATTGTTGGAAATATTGTCCAGGAAGAGCACTGTAGTTGATGGAGCATCTGCTTGTACTTAGTGGATTTATCACAGGACAAAAATAACAAGACTTGTGGGCCTTCGTCTGATCCATAACAGTGAATGCATAAATGTTTTCCTGAGGGTTTTTGGAAGTGTGAACAAGGCAGGCAATGAGGCGTCCTCACAGTAAGTAACTCAGCAGCTTAATTCCAAACATCCATTTCTTTATTTCATGCTTACAGTCTCAGAAGCGTCATAAAAGAGCCATGTGTGCTCCAAAAAACTCATCCAATAGTCTTAAGTGGCCTTTGAAGGCGTTTTGATCGACAATGTCATTCAGACCGGAGGAGGAAATGACATCTTTTTGTTTTGTTTGTGACAATCAACAAGCGATGCAGATAGCTGGACTGTCTGACCAGAAATGACATGAATAGATTCATGCCATTAACTAAAGGGACCAAATTGAGTTTGGTTCGTCTTTAACTTAAATTTTGTTTTTCATTTGGCTCTTTAGTGAGGTAAATGGGAATATGCACTAAATATTTATTTATTAGCTATAGAAGTACAGAGGCGGGTCATTGTTAAAGTGACCCATCAGCTGTAAAAAATCAGTTATATTTTATGTCTGTATGACATTTATTATATAGCACTTAAAGACAACAGTAGACACGCTTTTTGTTATTAAAACACAGGGGCTTCATTTCAAATTTTATATTTATGTATCTCGATTTTGACAATTCTGTGTGTACTTGCCTAGCCAAAAGCAATATGGATATATTGTCCCTTCTACAAGATTGTAGCATACCTGTAAAAGCTTCATCTGATAGATTTTTTCCATTCAGTTTTCTTATTATTTATGTTTATGTATGTTTTAATAAAAAACAAACTACTTTTGTAAGTGTGTTTCATGCATATTTCCTAGATTCTGGTTGTCTGACGTGTACAAACATCAAAGTCCTCCTTTGCTGTGGTATTACTGCAATGTGTTATTTGATAATCCCCCACAATCTTTGGAAAATTCAACAGCATTTACAGCCAAAACAGTGAAGTCATGTTGCTCCTTCCCTCCACTGCGTCCTCAGGCAGAGCGGCCCACCAGCTCATTACAGAGATAAGTTGTATATAGAGGCCGCCCATTGCTACGTAACTCGCTGCAGACATTTGGACCACAGCTCATAGCGACCTGCAGAACAAACAAGAAACAGGCTGCGTGGGATGGGAAATAATGATTAGAATTTCATTACTCAGCTGTGACGTGTGTGAGCCGTTTTGATCGCTGGGTCTCCCGTGAAGCTTAACAGAGAGAAACTTTAAATGTTGGACCAAACAATTCCTCTATTGTCTGTTGCTGGGCGTTCACCAGCATATGGCCGGAGGATGGCTGGGCTTCACACGTTTGTGCCGTGCAACGGGACCTCACACGACTTGCAGCTCTTTGTTCAAACATCGCTGAGTGTTTGCAATAAAATCTGAGGTTTGAGCAGAAATACTTGGCTTCTAACTTGATTTAGAGGTGCACAGCCATCAGCCTGACTGCAGAATGTAATGTTCAATTATAGATAATGGAAAAGAATAATACATCTTAAATGTCTGAGAGAAGGTTTCGTTTGAAGGTTTCTGTTGCACAGAGTTTTGCAACAACAAAACAATTGAGCTGTGGTGTCCATAGGGCTATTCTGTTTCAGTTTTAAATAGCTGAAGCCATAAGTGTAAACAATGGACGTTAGTGTGCCACCGTTTTGATGTGACTAGATTTCTCAATTGTTGGCACTCAGCAGAAACCATTAAAATGTGTTGTGTCAGTAAACATTATGGAAAGCTTGGCGTCCACTGGAAACCCATTCAAACACACACACAGACACACAGTCCCATGCAATATGTTTACAGTGGTGCTTAAAACTTTGTGACTCCTTCAGAACTGCATGTGTTTTTATAAATGCGGCAAAATATCCTATTTTTACATGACAAAGTCAATAAAGGAAACCCTGATAAGATATACAGCATATATACAACATACACCAGGTCCCCCTGTTCGCTCAGTGACACAAATAATTAACCAGCCAATCACATGGCAGCAACTCAACACATCTAGCCTTGTAGACATGGTGAAGACGACTTGCTGAAGTTCAAGCTGAGCATCAGAAGGAGGAAGAAAGGGGATTTAAGTGACTTTGAACATGGCATAGTTGTTGGTCTGAGTATTTACTGGGATTTTCATTTACAACCATCTCCAGGGTTTTGTGAGAATGGTCTGAAGAAGAGAAAATATCCAGTGAGCAGCAGTTGTCTGGACCAGAATGGACCAAAATATTGGAAAAACCTCTTTTAGTATGAAGAGTCTCCATTTCAGCTCCACATTCAGATGCTAGGCTCAGAATTTGCTGGAAGCATCATGAAAGCATGGATCCATCCTGCCTCGGATCAAGGCTTCAGGCTGCTGCTGGTGTAATGGTGTGTGTGTGGGGTTTTCATGGCCCACTTTGGGCCCCTTAGAACCAACGTGGTGGTTTAACCACCACAGACTACCTGGGTATTGTTGCTGACCATGTTTATCCCTTTATGACCACAGTGGAGCATCTTCTGATGCTACTTCCAGCAGGATAATGCACCATGTCACAAAGCTCACATCATCTCCAACTGATTTCTGGAACATGACCATGAGTTCACTGAACTCCAACGGCCTCCACAGTCACCAGATCTCAGTCCAACAGAGCAGCTTTGGGATGTGGTGGAACAGGAGATTCTCATCATGGATGTGCAGCAACTGTGTGATGCAAGCAAAAGCATGTGAACCATTTGGATTTACAGTTAACTGAAGTCAGATCACGTGAAGGAACTTAAAGACTTGTGGATGAATATTTCATGGACAGATAGTCTAAAATAGAATATTTTGGTTTAGGTGTTTTGGAGAAAGAAAACTACTGTATTCCAACATAGGAAAGATATTTAATCTCTGATACATGGCAGTGGCACAATCATGCTCAGGGGCTGCTTTGCTGCATGAAATGCCAAAACAGTGTAGTGTTATTGATGAGTTTAATAATTTTGAATGGCACTTGAAAAGTCAACAGAAAGTGGGTCATGCAGCAAGTCAGCCTTCACTACCCACATCATGGAGTGGTGACAGGGTGCTGAATGAAGTGAAACCAGAAGCAAATGCCTCCCCTTCACACCACAGAACAGATTTGGGTTTTTTTTAAAGATACTTTTCAAATATGGAAGACCATGAAAATCATTTCCTGTGCGTGTCTGCTTGATAAAGGCTTAAATGAACTAGAAGCAGACAAATCCCTAAACCATCCTGAAAAAATGCACTTGTGTGAATTTGAGTTGATCAATCAGTTGATGAGGGGCTGGAATTAAGCGATGTTCTGAGACATAAACCGAGCAAATGCCGCGTCCAGTATTTAAATTATTTCAAGAAAAAGCCCTGATTGTTATTCCATTGCAAGCAGGACCTGAAGGGAGCAGTTAGTGCGAAAAAGCCCACCAACACCCAGAGTTAAGGTTGTTTTTTTTATGAAAGAAATAGGCTGAAATTCCTCCAAGCTGATACGCAGAACTGACCAGCCCAAAGACTTCAGTGAAAATTCTGATGTTTTAGGTCAAATTCATGCAAAAATATTGACAATGCTAAAAGGTTCACAAGCTTTCAAGACCACTGAACACACATCCATATGCAGGCACAGACAAAGACGTCTCATTTACTGCACTCAGTGGTTTGTAAATGGGTCCATTTGGCACAAATTGAGAACTTAGCGGCCTATTTTATTACTCACATATGTAAAAACACGAGGGGCCGTGGTAGTGAAAAGCAATGGCCCAGTCCATGTCAACATAAACCAGATTGCTGACTTGCATTCTGACTCCTGCCTACAGGTTTTCAGATATTCCATGACGATCTGTTGCACACAGTGGAACATGCATGCAGGACCTTATTCATGTCTGATTTTTATGATGCCGCATCCCCATCAGACATTATTTCAGAGTCCTCTCCCTGCGGCTCGGCAAAGAGGTGGAGCTGTTGATTCAGAAAAACAAAGTCATGTGCTGGAAAATATATCAGGGTGTTTTCCCCCCATAAGCAGCACCAAAGGCTTCAGTGTGGACCCATTAGCTAACTATGGGTGCTTAGCTTTATGAGACTTTGTGGTTTGGAGGAAATGGAGCTCTGAGAAGTCAGTTTTACCGAGCAGCTGGAGGGCTTTGTTCTGTGCAGGTTGCTGCGCGTTTCGCACGCTAATTCACATTCAAGTAGCCACGCACTTAAACAATTGCACTATCAATGTATAAGTTTGTGCCCACACACATCAAACACACATGAGCAACTATGCACATGCTCTGCTGAATCAGCATGGCCTGCTATTTTCACAAGCTGGGCCCTCGCCCTTTGTCTTCACCCCAATATAGCTCAGATGTTTCTGGCTTTTGATGTCTGACGGTTTTACCACTTGGCTAATGCTAACATTAGTGTTATTAAAACAATAACAGAGAGAGATTTACAGGCCATGCTGCAGACGCATGGGCGTGAGATAGCAGGAGGGTTATTACTGTAACCAAGCCCTGTCATCTTTTGCATGAGCTGTCGGCCAAGTGTGTATGTGTGTGTGTGTGTGTGTCAGTGCCAGATTGTCTCTGCGAAAGTGTGTCGGCTGTGGTCATGTTTTCAATTAAAGGTCACATCCTTTGAAGAGTTAATAAATCATTTAGGGGCAAAGTTTCTTTTTCTCATGGCTGCCCCAAAAATTGGCACAAGCTTTTTTTTTTTTCTTTTACTTCAGCACCATGGACAGCACATCCAGAGTTTAACCTTTGAGTCCTGTAAAATAAAAAAACATGACTTCATGGCCACCTAGAAGTGTTTTTATGGAGGTTTACTGGGTTCATGGTACACTGCTGAGGTGCCACTGAGCAGGGAGCACTGTTTCCTACTTGTCCAGTGGAGCTAGTCGTTAACTGGCAGCTCAAACTGTGGTTTTACTGTTTATTTTTAATCATTTGGGTGTTTCATTCACATGGAGCAAAGTCCTGGGAGCCTGAAAACACTTTACACCATTTCATTGATGAGACTCGTCTAAGATGCATTTCTGGTGATAGGTCCATGGATTTCTGATTGGTGTCAGCCTGCGTGGAGCATGAGGATGTGCTTGTGAAAAAAAAGGGGGAGAGATATAAAAGTGTGGGGTCCTGCAACTATGCCTCCAATTGATCATGCACCCTGGCTACTTGGCCAAGGGGATGTCCCTCCGGCTGACTGGTTAGCACGCATGACTTTCACCAGGGAGTCTGGAGATCAAACCCTGCCTGGGTTTGATCGTTAAGTTTGGCGTTGTCTGCAGAATCCATTCAACCCCCTGACTCCCAGGTGAGAATCATGCCCCCCCGACCCTCGTGTTTTTGTTTTAGTTTCTTCATAGCAAGGTCACATGGACATTTTTGTCACAATTAAACTGTTCTCGAGTCTAGAAAAGGGATTAGATCAGTATTTTATGTGCCACGTGATCGCGCCAAAAACTCCAGAACAGTTTTCAGAATGGACCAGTTGCAGAAGGTCGGCTGCAAGGTTGCAAAGTTTGTAACAATAAGATGCAGAGGATGGGGTGGGTTGGGGAAAAGGACTGGAGTTATGCAGGCACTTGCTATTTGCGTCCGTTTGCATCTATTTGTGTCACAATGTGGTGACAAGGGTTTCCTGCTAACAAAACATTTCAGGAAACAACCATGAGATCGTGCAGAGATGTCGGACCCCTGCCGCGAGAATCCAGATCGTTCAATTGAGTTTGTTTGAGAAAACCCATAAGACCGTGCCCTTAGTTTGGACTTTAAAGACTCACGACGTAACTTTTAGACCTTAAAAATACTCGTTTTGATGGCACATCAACATTCATTACTGCCCAGCGGCATTCAGAGGCTCAGAAACTGCTCTATGTAACTTTTGCATCTGGGACGTGGCAGTGATGTTGCAGCTGACTATTGGTTGCGCACCACGTTGTGCTAGCAAACAGATATATGAAGCCACATGAACACAGCGGGTATTTTGAATGTGCATCATGTCAGATTCAGCAGAAACGCAAGGAAACATTACCAAAGGGAGAGAGGAGAAGAAAGAGAGGAAGGGACAGAACAAGAGTTAAGATAAGACTGTCTTTTACTGGCTGGAGTGACCAGCTACAGGTACGATGCAAAATGGAGGCTAGTTTAGCCGTCAATAGGGGGCCTCACTGAGAAAACTGCTTAAAGTTCCATTGTGGGTTTTTAAGTTTGGATATAATGAATTGATCTCTGTATTTGGTCATTTTTATTAGACTTTTGATTTGGAAACAGTTTCCATATTTAGTTAGTGACCAGTTTGTGAAACATAATCAACATGAGCAAAAAATCATTTCATGCAGGAACATCGTGGCAACGACGGTCTAATCTGAAATTCTGCAGGTTCAACTCGATTGACTTTGATATTTTTTTAATGTGTCTGGGTGGACCAAGGTTTTTGAATGATGTGACCAATTCCAGCTGTTCACCTTTTAAAAATACATCTGAATGAAAAATTTTTGTGGGTATTTTTTTGCCGAACATCATGCATACCAGGCAGCTTCCAAGTTTCTGTGTCTGCGCCGTGGGTTTGTATCCCGATGTGTCTGTGAGCTTCTATTAACAACAAAATACCCACGATCACAGTGCTTGAAATAAACAAACATATTGTTTAAAGAAATGTCCAAGTCCTCTTCACTGCTGGCACAAAGCCTGGAGCACGGAGCCAACAGCTGACCAAAACAAACATATTTCAACCTGAGCTTTAATTTTACCAGCCTTTGGGTACATCCATGCCAACGATACCATTCACTTTTATAAAATTGCTATGAAAATACAGGAACTATTTTATAATTGCAGCAAGATGTTTTTGAATTCAGTTACAGTTAATTTAATTAATAATAGTGTAATTTCACTTTCCTTTAACCCTATGGCTCTTGTGTTAGTTAGAAATATGATCCAGAATGTGGACTGTCAATGAGTTCAGCTCCAAAAAGAGAGAAAAAATCTCTTTAATATTCCAAATACTGAAAAAATGATAAACAATGTTAACATGCCATTCTCAAAAGAAAAAAATTGCCTTTGACAAGATGCACAATTTCCACAAAAAGTCATGAAATGACCTCAAAGAGCCAATGAGGGATCACAACCAGATGCAGAACAACCACATATGGGTGCAAAGGAAAGAGATGAAGTGCATATGAGCAAACTTAGAGATGCAAAGCAACACAAGGAAATGAAAAACAAACACAATAACAACAAAAAGAGAAGCAAAATGACAAAAAAGAGAGATACTGTAGCAGCAAAAAGATGAAAAATTATATTAGAAAATTCCAAGATAGCTACAAAGATATTTTTCATCTTGTCTTTGTAAACAATAACCTCAAAGACAAAAAAAAGTGACACAAAGAAATGCAAACCAACAAATATGTGACAGAATAATTGCAAAGACGTGCTGAAGGGCCGATATCAACGACAACATGATGTTTACACTTGTTTACTTAGGATGATCCTGAATTGGATGATTTTGATCCTTTAATGCCTGCTGTTGCAAATTTGCATCAAACTCCTTACCCTTTCTCAACACCTACTTTTCTTATTTATTCATTACTTATTTACTTTTATTCTGTATTTTTACTTATTATCTATCTCTATATATTTATTATAATTTATTTGTTTAATATTAAATTGTATTCAATTTTGTTTCAATCTGTCTTTTTTTTTGTTGTTGTAGTTTTGTGGATTTTTCACCTGTTTTTTTTTAATCATGTAAATAAATTCAGGACTTGACAAGAAACTTCCTTTAAACCAAATCACAAGTTTTATCTGTTTTTTTCAGCATTACTATCTTCTTAACATTGCACACTTGTCCCATTTGGTGGGTTTATGACTTTGACATCTGCAGAAAACAACAAAATTACACAAAATGACTTCAAACTTAAGTGAAATGGCCACAATCTAACACTAAATGTGCTAACTCACCGCAAATAAACACAATAACACAACAAAGTGGTTAAAAAATGACTGCAAATAAACAAAAGTGACCACAGACATGAGCAACAAGCTTTGTGTCAAAAGTCAAACAATGAAAGCAAAATAAAGACAACAGGAAAAAAAAAGTGCTGGTAAAGGAGAGGCGATGCGTGGGAGATAAATCTAAAACAATGAGTAATGAACAGAAAATGGCAACAAAGACAAGCTAAAGGATCAGAAAGAAATGAAACCGCACAAACAGCTACAGAGATGAGGAAAATGAGCGAAGCGAAAGGCCAAACAACCACAAAGTGACGCAAAGACATAAACAATCACCATTAGATAAGAAAGTGGCTCCAAATGACAGTAATGATGATAATAATGCACCTTTCATTATTCATAAAACTTCTTCTTCAAACATTTGCAAGCCCGCCGCTGACCACCCGCTCGCCTCTCCTCAACCTCTCATGTGGGAATCATTCAAGTTTCACCTAATTCACTGTTTTCTTTTCAATTTTGATCATACGCCTACAAATTCCCTCTGCTTTGGCTACAAACCCTGCAGCTCTCAGGATTCTGATCTCAGGTTGTCCCACAGCTTTAATCATCCCACCTAAAAATCCCGCCAGAGGTAGAGGGGGAATGTCAGTGGAGTTAAAAACAGGAAGGACTGTGGCTGGACTTGCACTAATACATACAGACAATGCAGGCATGGGCAGACATACTGTACTGTGCAGATACATGCAACCACACTTGAATATGTGCAAAATAACTCACACACGCATGCACTTAGAGAGGGAATCCCCTTCTGAGTCACACAGCAGCAATCTTCCATGTAATCCTGCCCGGATAAAAAGTCTCATATGGATCTCTCAGCTTCCATTAAGATGTGGTGACACCTGGACCGAGACATTAATCCTTCTCAGGGACACCTGCAGCTCGGAGCCCGCTGTGAGATCGGCAACATTAAGATGTTTTCCATCAGATATCGTTCATATCAGCTATAAATGCCGTTGAGTAAGCTTCTGTCAATCAGGGGGTTTGATCTGTCCCGCAGCAGAGAGGGGTGAGTCAGACAGAGGGGTTGTGCCAGGACAGTGTCAACAGACCCTAAATCACTGAAGGCTCCCAGACTTCCTAAACCACCAGCAACAACAAGTAACACACCCAGAATGAAGACGAGCCGGAATGTCGTTCATATGGTTCTGATTTCATTCTCTTCTGTCCCACGACTATAGGATGGATGGGATCTTTGGCTGTTTGCTTGGCTGACTTGTTTCCCCTTTTAAAGTGTTGTTGACTGGGTCTCAGATGTTCAGCTGGCACGTCAGACCGTGTTTCTGTCGGTTTATCTTATTGTATACCCCGCTTAGATGATGGCATAAAAAACAGTTCATTCTGTTGATCATTGGTCCACAAGATGAAGAATAAAAACAATTTTAGAAATAAGAGCAAATACAGTAATGCGTATACATTTTGCGCCAAGTGGAGTTTCTCTATATTTTGCCTCCTGGCAGCCAGTCATTGTCGTAATCTTTTAAAGAGGCCTGAAGCAACAGTTTTTCACAGTTTTTCTTTGGAAATTGCCTGAAACTGAGTCATTTTCAGCCCACTTCTTGCATCTGACCATTTTCAGAGGAATGTGGTTTTGCTTGTTAAGCACTGTAACACTGACCTATGAATCATTCAAGCATAAAAAGATCATAACCCAAGAAATGACCCAGCATTGTGTCAACAGCAAAGAACCAATTTTAAATTGAATCTTTAAGCTCATTAATTCCCATTATTCCCTTTAATCTCCGAAAAATAGCAAAGATAACACAGTTTGAGAGACAGAAAATAGGATTCATGCAGCAGCAAGGTGATTCCCAAAGAGCTGTTAGCTGAAGACTTGGTGTTTCTCAGCATGGTGTGCAGGCTGGCCTGATGAAACTGGACAAGTGGAGGATGAGAGGAGAAGCATACAGACTATTAAATTTCCTACAGCAGATGGATCAGGATCCGGATGTCCTATATAAATAGGAACAAATCCAACACCTGAAAATGCAACTGGACTTCCAGCTGATCCATCTAGTGTTAACAGAATCCTCATCAGAAATGGTCTCCATGGAAATGTGGTTGTCAAGAAGCCATTTTTATAAACGAGAAACAAGGAGAAAAGGTGGAAGTATGTCACACGACGCGAGAACTGGACTGAAGATCAGTGGCAACAGGTTTAATGGAAGGACGGATCCTCCCCAAAACCTGGACCCAAACAGGTCTGATGAGGGATGGATCCTTCCCAGAACCCGGACCTCAACATAATTGAAGCAGTGGGATCAAAAACATCCAAAAAAGATCTTTGGAAAGTCCTTCAAGAAGTCTGTAGAACTGGTCCTGAAGACGAAAAGAAATGACAGGAAGCTTCTCTGAGAAGGTTCAGACTGTGTTGAAGAATAAAGCTGTTCACACCAAATATTATTATTATTTTTTAAATATATTTTTATTAAAGCAAGTACAAGAATACATACAGTACAATTGTAGCACACAGCATTTCTTTTTTAAAACCCCCCTAAATCATTCAAGCCAACTGAATTGTCCCATGGAGGATGGAGAGGTGGAGACTGCGGGCTGCACCCATGCGCGCGGGAAGAATGAATGAATGAATGACCGACGTCTTTTTTTTTTTTTTTTTCATGCGCATCGACACTGCTGACCCATTGGCTTGGGATTAACATGTCCTCCTTAACTGGCTAAAGAAAAATGTGAATAAAGGGCCCTTAAACGCCGGGTAAATGTTGACAATAGGAGGGATCATGCTCGTTTAAGCACTTTCACGAATAGTGTAGACGTAGCCAGCTAGCAGCCGTAGCAGGCTGATAACTAGCCATAAGATAGGACTACACACAAATAAAACATCAAGTTCTTAACGATTTAAACCTTCTTACATTTTGTCTCCATAAGGAGGCTGACAGCACCATATAACAAGAGTAGACTTGATATTACTTTAACAGTAGCAGCCTAAAAGCCTCATTTTCCGCACTACCCAAGATGCGAAAACAGTCAGCCCAGCTAACAGAGGAACGTTCTCCGAATGTCCCCTAAAGGTTATATAATGTAACCCTCAGGGGACATTTAGGCAACGTTTGCGGAACATTCCTTAGAGGTCACAGCAGTGACAACGGTCGCTGTTTGCTGGGAGGTGCGGGTGGTCACAGTTTACCTCTGTCAGGACAGGTCATGTAGATCAATAAAGCATCAGCAGATGGACGCAAACAGCAAACGGAGAGCAGATAAACATATTACAGTGTTGTCCATAAAATGAGCAATACACTGTACGGTTTCATGAGGTCTGTTGTTGGCCACAGACGCCGTACCACTGTTCTGATCAGCACTCAGCTCGAGCTCACTCGAGGAGTTCCCCCACACACAGTCTCCTAAACAAAGGATTTAGGTTTTTTTTTTTAAATAGTTTTTTCACACATCACGAGCAACTCTGTTTAAAGACACAAAACGTAACTTTTAGACCTTAAAAATCTGTGTTTCTGGCTCGTTTTGATGTCACACCAACATTCATTATGCGCATTTTCGAGCTGTCAGTGCCCAGAGCCGTCCCGGGGCTCAGAAACAGCACTATGTAAGATTCCCATCCGGGACGCGACCGTGACGTTGCAGCCAACTATTGGCTGCAGCACCGCGTCACTCACTAGCAACCGGATGTAAACCAGGGATCAACATCGCGAGTGTTTTGAATGCGCATCATGTCGAATTCGGTAAAGAAACGCAAGGAAACATTACTGGAGGAAGAGAGGAAAAGAAACAGAGGAAGGGACAGAAGAAGAGTCAAGATAAGACTGTCTTTTACTGGCTGGAGTGAGCTTACAGTACAGGTACGAACAAGATGGATGCTAGTTTAGCTGCTGATAGGGGGCGCGTCACTAAGAAAACTGCTGAAAGTTCCGTTGTGTGTCTTTAAGGCTCTTCTACACACATTAATTGTATATCATTTTTAAGTGTAGGCCTCCCATCAGTGCTTGCAGGGGCTGCAGCCGCCACCAGGGGGTGCTGCAGCACCCACAGCTTCCCACTTCCCGCGCCATAGGGGATTATCACGCTTACCGGAAGTTCCCGGATTTTGGACACTTCCTCTTCTGGGCCATGTTAACGACAGCTGTTCCTGCTCTGTTATACTGTTTAAATCGGATAAACTCCAAACATACTCAAGCTTTCATTCTAGACTGAAATGATACTAAAGAAGAAGTGGATCAAAACGACCGATTCGCCGCGGTGAAGGACCGAACTTTATAATAAAACGACACACGTTTGTTTGTAGCCGGCAGTCTGCACAGTAGTGTTGGCAGGTTAGCATTAGCCAGCTCGATGACGTGCCTAACTTTGTGCGGCTGAAAACACACAAGCATCTGAAAGCGTCTCCTTTTTTTGGCAGTCCCCAGTTGATCCACTGGAAACGGGAGGGTACAGACCCAGTTTTCAGACGCTTGTATGTTTTCACAAGCGAAAAGTTGGTAACGTCAGCTAACGCGAGCTTGCTAACGCTAGCTGTAGTGTAGTCTGCATCATTGAAGTGCCGACTACAGACATACGTGCAACCTTGTTTTATTTTAAATTTCGGTCCTTCACTCCGACAAATCGCTTTCATCCACTTCTTCCTTAGTGTCTTTTCAGTCGGGAATCCATGAAAACTTAGGTACGGCTGGCGTTGTTTATTAGATGTACACAATGGAACAGAGCAGCAACATCGAGACTTGGATTGAGCCATTCCTGGCCCGGAGGAGGAAGCTTCAAAAGTTTCAACTTCCGGAAACCGGAACGCGGAAGCGTGATAATCCCCTATTGGCTGCACTTGAATAGCTGCACTCGGTCGGTCATGCAGCTGCGGGGCTGCCGTCCCATAGTAAGTTTGCTCATTTTGCAACGTTCATATTTATTTGTTTTCACAAGCTGCTGCAGCCACGTACGGCACAATATGTCCCAGAAAGATCCACTTTTCAATCATCGAGTTTGGGAGCTCTTTCTGTGTGTGTTGTTTATTTGGGTACAGTATGTCTTCAGTGTAAAGTACCCTGTAACCATGGTAACCATAAGCCCTTAGCAAGAAACTAGCAGACATGGCGGCTCCCATGGTTTTGGCTATGAAACTTGTCTACAGTATTTATTACAAGTTTAAAGTTTCTATTTCATATTTGCTTACAAGTGCACTGTTTCCTTTTTATTTACTTATTTGAAGTGCTTTCTTCTTTTTTATATTTAAAGAACTGTAAAATTACTTTTCATTGTATCCTTCATTACATTAATTTGGGAGTCAAATGCAGTATCAGCCCCAAATATCGGTCATCAGCTGAGGCTGATGAGAAAATATTGGTGTCAGCCCTAAAAAATCTGTATTGGTCAATCCGTATCTTAGATTAAAGATTTTTTGTCTTTTTAAAAGTAATTCAACCATTTGTATTGCATTACATTTACAGTTTAAAACTCCCTCTTAAGCCTGATGAAGAGGCTTTGATTAATAAGTTTACAGTGTGACGGGCTTATTAGCTCACTGGCTGCTTTTTCATCTCGTCAGCTGGTACTTTGGTTGTTTGTTTGTTCCACTGCTTGTGTAATTGTACAGCGGGCTGTGGTGAAACCATCATGGCTGTCCCCCAGCTGGCTGTTTGTGTAGATTCTAAATATTACCATTTTCATAATCCTTGTATTGTTTAACAAATTGTGGAAAGGGTACAATTGCTGGTCATAGTGTAGATTACAGTACAGTAGTCACATGTTTCATGCTCAGTTTAGGATTGTGTTTAAAAGAATGAAGAATTGCTCAGAGCTAAACAATGAGAAGGAGGAGGAGGGTAATTTTCTATCTGAGTCTGCACTGAGGAGCAAAACAAGTTCCCCTGGTTGGAAAACGGTGTATTAAATTGTGGCTACGGGCCACAGGGAACTTACTGTGATGTTTTATTTTCCATAAGTCAAATGATGAAACTTCCCCTCTATACTCAAATGGAAATCAATATCAAAGTTGGCGATCTTTCTGACTCTGTGTCAACTAGGCCAATGTCAACTGCAATGCGTTGCTTCGGATTTGATCTTTATCTCTATCTCGAAGCTAGAACACACATATTCTGACTAGAACAGCACTTTATACGCAGCCTTGTGACGACCACACAGCACATCCTAACCACTGACATGTAGTGCTACCAGGAAGGCCCTCAGCCACATTCTCTCTCTGTCAGATCCACATGGCTTCATATCTGCAATGTCTTGTCATTAAAAACTGCTCCTGCTGGTTTTCCCCCCGCGCAGCGCTCTGAACTCTCAGCCTGTCAGCAAATATTTGGACTGCCGGCTGCTCGGGCACATTGGGAGATGAATTCTCCAATTACACAGTTAGACAATGAGACGAGACAGCCAGCCAAAGATCTGTCTGATACGTGAACGCCTTTCCTCGTAGATACATGCAAACGTCAAAGCCATGTACAGTAACAACTAGACAGGCTGTTTATACTCAGTCATGTTCCTGAAAGTTTAATACGACTTGAAAAATGTCATCAAGCTGAACTTTTCAAGCTGTGTGTGATACCTTTGGGAAAGAACTATTCCTTCTAGATGGCACAGAGAACAAAACAGGTTTATCCGATTCACTAAGAGAAAGCTGCGGTTGAAAGTGGACTTGGAACCAGACCAGGAATGATGAATCTTCAGGAAAAACATGAGGAGACAAGGACTGCATTCCTGTAACACGAACCTTAGCTACAAAGTGTTAAGTGATTCTTGATTTGGCCAATGATCACTTAAGATGTCTTGTAAATTATAAATGTATTGTGAAATCCTCCAAAGCTGCGGTGATGACCTTTTCCTTCCTAATTTATCTGCAAAACCTTAAAGCCAATAAAATGCATAGACCACGCTGTTTGTTTGTGGTTGCTGTGATGATGTCAGTGTGGTCTGAAAACCATATGGGCCCAGATAAAAAACAGAACTACAACAATAAATGGTCAAATGTGGTTCAATCAGTGGAGAAGAAAGAAAGAAGAGGGTAAATAAAACACTGGAAAGAAGGAGGATGAAATGAGCTGCAAAGACCCTTATGGGTGTACAATATAGTATAAAGGACATGAAAAACTCAGATATTTTAATGCAAATAAAACAAAGTTCAATTTTCCAATTTTTTTTTTTTTTTTACATATACTGTATGTATTTTGCATTTACTCGCTGAGTTCAGCTGGAAATATTCTGGATACATTACCAGCATTTTTAGATTTGAGACTTTTTAAAAACTTTTTTTTTTTTTTTATCAGCCATTTGATTCAGTCAAGAAATGTGCTGAATACCCCAACATATGCAGAATAGCATCTTCGAACACACAACATGTCAAACCTTGAAGCAGATGGGCTACAGCAGCAGAAGACCACACTGGTGCCACTCCTGTCAGCTAAGAACAGGAAACTGAGGCGACAATTCACACACACTCACCAGAACTGGACAATAGAAGATGGAGAAACGTTGCTGGTCTGATGAGTCTCCATTTCAGCGCCACATTCAGATGCTAGGCTCAGAATTTGCTGGAAACATCATGAAAGCATGGATCCATCCTGGATCAAGGCTTCAGGCTGCTGCTGGTGTAATGGTGTGGGGGAGATTTTCTTGGCCCACTTTGGGCCCCTTAGAACCAACATGGCGGTTTAACCACCACAGCCTACCTGAGTATTGTTTCTGACCATGTTTATCCCTTTATGACCACAGTGGAGCATCTTCTGAAG
Source organism: Atherinomorus stipes (assembly GCA_023101725.1). Lineage (NCBI taxonomy): Eukaryota > Metazoa > Chordata > Actinopteri > Atheriniformes > Atherinidae > Atherinomorus > Atherinomorus stipes. Next base: position 331,544 of record JALJCO010005957.1, read on the forward strand.
CTACTTCCAGCAGGATAATGCACCATGTCACAAAGCTCACATCATCTCCAACTGCTTTCTGGAACATGACCATGAGTTCACTGAACTCCAACGACCTCCACAGTCACCAGATCTCAGTCCAGCAGAGCAGCTTTGGGATTTGGTGGAACAAAGATTCTCATCATGGATGTGCTGCGTGATGCTGTCATGTCAATATGGAGCAAAATCTCTGAAGAATGTTTCCAACACGTTTTTGGATCTATGACACCAAAATGAAGGCAGTTCTGGAGGAAAAAAAAGGGGTCCAATCCAGGACTAGAAGGTGGACCTGATAAAGTGGCCAGTGAGTGCTTATAATTCAAAATGGTCATTCAATTTAATGTGCAAAATAAAAACTTAATAATAAACAGGGTTCATTGCAGAGTCATTTTATTAAATGAGACAATATTTGTGTACAGTAGCTGGCCTCAAAAGCCCCTTTCAGACTTGTGCTGGGAAGCGGTAATAGTGTGAACTTTGTCCTTTATACCATTTGCATTCAAACATGCATTCCAGTCTTTACCTCTGAGATGTAGCGGACATGTACTGGCTGATCACCATGTCATAAGAGCGGCAATGTTGCGGCATGTAGTTTTCACTGAATGCACAAGATGCAATAAGTCCAGAAGGAAGCAGCATGTTTGAAAAGACGAGCTGTACTTTATTGCTCGTGTTCTGCAATGCAAGTCTGAAAGCAGCTAAACTGTAAGACCAGGGGTCCATATCGATCCGAAGAGCTGTTTTTGCTCTCAACTAAACTGAATAAAATTAGGTTGGAGCCGTAAATGTTACAGGACCCCTTTGAAAACAGACGACCTATTCTGTAATTTTTAAAATAATATCTACATAAAAATTGGTTGTATAGGTTTTATTTCTACTTTAAGGTTTTGAAGTAAAAAGGTAAAACTTTCGCAAAAAACAGACGTGTATTTGCATTTATGGGATGTTGACATTAGCAGAAAATTACCTAAAAAAAAACGACAACAAAAAGATTGTTTCTAAACTAATAATAAGAAATTTAGATCTACTGTAGAAGAATTTTACTGGTACTTTTAGTGTAATTATGTTTTGAAAAGTCAGTGCAATTTTTCTATGAAAAAACTGTTAAAAACCTGCATCTGTTACTATAGTCACTGTACATTTCACAACATTAGTTGGTTCTTTATCATTTTTTGCTACAGTGCCACAGTGGAAGGTCCAAGAGCAACTCCGGAGCTCTGGAGCCGCAGGTTTCAGACCCCTGGTATAGACTGCAAGTAGTCAGTGGTTTTCAAACTGGGAGTCGGGACCCTCATGTGGGTCGCATGATAATTTTAGGGGATCACCAGATCATTGTAAAGAGAAAGAAGAAGAAGAAGAAAAAAAAACCCACCTATACATATATCAGAAGAAATTAACACGTTATTTTTTTATTGCATAGATAACCAAGTTACTACTAATACAATATTAGAAATCAGAATTTGGCGTTATCTCAGTGAGAGAAGCTGATTTTGGGCAAAGCTTTTGTCAAAGCAGTGAACAGAATCCAACAGAAAACATTGATTTTCGTTATTTATTAAGTTTCTGATAGTTTTCAAGATAGTTTTCAAAATTGGGTCAAATCCCAAAGTTGGGCAAACACCAAAGTATGTTATTTTGGGGGTTGTGGCTCTAAAATTTGAAAGCCACTGTTCTATGTAATGCTATATAACTGAACCGTGTTAAACCACTAAAATAAAGTTGTTTTTTAAAATTAGATAATATTGAATTTAAAGTGGTGGACTGCTGAGACAACGAGGAAACTCACACCATGCACAATACTGCTGTGTTGTTACTTTAGCTCATGTTCCTGGAAACACACTCATGCATTCTGTAAACTGCAACCACTGGATTGTATACAGATGATATCAATTTACATCTGTGGTAGGTTGCTTCTCTGCCTCACTTTACTACACCACTATAGGTCTTGTGCAGTCTTCTTTGATAGGATCACATTCTTGGACTGTCACTATGTACAGCATGTGGCTTTAAATGATAATGAGGCAACCTGCAAGACCGGTTTCTGAATAAAGTACACAAGCTCAGCTTGCTTGTTCAGCAACTATCACAGCTCTGCAACGGTCTCAGCTTTGTGGCACATCTCAATCACCCATCGTCATCCACAGTTAAAATCCAATTATTTCAAGCTAGTTAACCTGATTTTTTTTAATAAACTTTTGATAAACAAACAGGAGTTTGCAAAAAGTGATTTTTTCTCTGTCTTAATTCATGTTTTCCTTCCCGATCATCCATGCAACCTGAATAAACTGGAACACAACGCACACACACAAGGAATCCAGCATCAGTTCTGTGAAAAAATAAGAAAGGATTTCATTCCTGGGGAATGTTGTGTTCGTGAACTCAGTCAGTCAGTCATTTTCTGTACCGCTTATCCAGTTCAGGGTTGCGGGGGTTGCTGGAGCCTATCCCAGCTATTATCAGGCGAGAGGCGGGGTACACCCTGGACAGGTCGCCAGTCTGTTGCAGGTGTTAGTGAACTCTAAAATGCAAAACTTTGATCTACTGTCATAACTCTTTACCTATTATAGCTAAACATAGAACACAATAACATCCTGTTAATGTAAGGATTTCTATGCATGTAGATTTTCCTCTGTAAGTGGTCATTGGGCCAGTTGGATGAATTTAAAATTTATCTGGTCATTTCTCAGTCTTTTATTCTAAATGCAACCATGTAACAGGTGTGGTCTGAGTAAAGAAGATTTTTAACACTTCCAGGCATTATTCCAGACTGCACTGCCATCACATACAGAATCTTTATAGTTGTGGTTTATGTTGCAACTGGACACCAACACACTGATTCATGGTTGATTCAGAGAATAAATGCAGGAGAATATTATCAGACGAAGTTTGTCCAATAGATGGCTTAGTTGGGCCCAAAAATTGTAACAATGTTGCAGTTCACAGCCAGTCTGGTTCACATTCACACCAATGTTTCTGCGAACGAAACAACCACGATGGATGTTAGGTGGAAGAGCAGTCGTCTTTCAACCGGAGGGTTGTGGGATCGATTCCAGGCTTCCCCAGACTACATGCCGAAGTGTCCTTGGGCAAGACAATGAACCCCAAGTTGCCTCCCGATGTGCCTATCGGGGTATGAATGTGTGTGACTGGGTGAATGTGATATGTAGTGTAAAGCGCTTTGAGCGGTTAGTATGACTGGAAAAGCGCTATATAAGTACAGTCCATTTGCCATATATCCTCCCCAGGTAGGCTACCTGGTGGCGTTGTTCGGAAAATACTGTGTTTTGTTTTGAAACTGATCGGCAAAGCAAGCAAAGAAAGAGAATCCTGGAAGAAAAAAATCCAGCTGTGTTTTTATGTTCTGCTTGTTATCGTGGCAGTTTATTATTATCATTGCTTTGTGCAGCAAGCACAAATACTGCCACAGCATGGAGCTCGCATATGCACAAAACACTGCAAGTGGGGGGGGGGGGGGGGGGGGGTGGAGAGACCTCAGAGAAGTGACTGGATGCACTATGAATGCTGGGTTAGCCATTAGAGCTTCGGTGAGAAAATCTGCAAAAAATGCTGTAGTTCAGCTTCAACATGGACTTGTTGCATGACTGGGTGAAAAAAATACACAAAATGTACATACAATAACTTAATAATAATGCTCATAATTACTTACCAAAAGATTTGGGGGCCTTGCTTATCTGAAGGGACTTAAGTACTTTCTAGACTAAGAGCAAACCTTCATTCATAATACTTACCAGCTGCCCATGTTTTCTATGTGCCCATTTATTTTCCACCAACCAGTGCATGTTATGGAGTATGAACTGTGCTTTATATACTGTATTTAATGTAAAAATGGTTTTGTTTGTTAGCTCCGCCAAGGAGGTAATGTTTTCGGTAGCGTTGGTTTGCCTGTCTGTCTGGCAAACAGGCAAACCAGGCAAACCAACGCTACCGAAAACATTACCTCCAGGTGTGTCTGACCAGTCACTGAGGTCAGACACACCTGGGTTAATCAGTTTGTCCAGTCATGACAGACAGGAAGCAAAGCTGCTGTCTTAAGTTCAGGAAGTAGTCGAGTCGTGCATATCAATCAATCAATCAATCAATCTTTATTTATGAAGCGCTTTTCCAGCAGGTTACGCGACTCAAAGCGCTTTACAGTTTAAAAACATTCCTGCCCGCCCACTGGTGTAATGTGGGCCCGCCTCCTGGTCTTCGTCAGGACACGTGCTGCTGAGTTCTGCAAGAGTTGTAGACCTGAGATGTTCTTTTTGTTAAGACCAGAAAGCAGGCCGTTACAGTAGTCAATACGGCTTGTAATAAAAGCATGCATTAGCATCTCTGTGTTGGCCCGAGAGAGAACGGGGCGGACTCTGGCTATATTTTTTAGATGGTAAAACCCTATTTTTGTGATATTCTTTATGTGTGGAATAAAAGTCAGCTCAGAGTCAAAAATCACGCCCAGATTTTTTACTTGTAATGATGGATTAAAAGATAAAGATTGTAGTTTGGGTAAAAGTGTCTCTCTCTGGGCTTCAGGACCGATGACTAAAACCTCAGTTTTGGCCTGGTTAAGCTGGAGAAAGTTTTCTGCCATCCAGGATCTAATGTCTGAAATACAGTTAAAAAGTGCATCCATTGGCCTAGAGTCATCAGGAGACATAGAGATGTACAACTGTGTGTCATCAGCGTAACTTTGAAAGTTGACTCCATGTCTCCTGATGACCCCGCCAAGAGGGAGCATGTACAGGTTAAAAAGCACAGCGCCCAAGATTGATCCCTGAGGCACACCACATGTGACTTTGTGAACCCTGGAGGAGCAGGTATCCAGACTTACCATAAATGTCCTGTCTGTGAGGTAGGAGGTGAACCATGTGTGAACAGCACCAGAGAGGCCAAGCTGCTTTAAACGGGATAAAAGAATAGTGTGGTCAACTGTATCAAACGCAGCACTGAGATCCAGGAGAACCAACGCTGTCATCTTCTTTGAGTCATGATTTAATCTAAGATCATTTAAAATCTTTAAAAGGGCTGTCTCTGTGCTGTGGTTCACCCTAAATCCAGACTGAAATTTCTCAGTCTGGATCTATAGCCCATTGAACTGAAGATTTGAGGCAATCCAGTGGCAAGTTAGTTATTGTTTATGGACAGAGACACATGAACACAGCTAAATTTGACTGATGTGGGCCATGTAATGGGTTCATTTTTATTTGACTATAATTGGACTACAAAGCATGAGATTGTCTACAAGAGTGTCTTGAGATGACTGTCAGAAATTAGCGCTATACAAATAAAGCTCAATTAAATGTTATTCTTTCTAATTATGTATCATATTTTCTGCCAGCTACCAAAGAAAATGCATAACAAGAGGAAAAATTAAACAAGATGTTCACCCCGGTTTAAAATTATGATCATATGTTTCCTTGATAGACTGTCATAGAAAAATCCTTTGCGTGATAATGGGGGGCTCGTTAACGCTGACGACCCCATTAACTTCCCGTCACAAACAAAACATCCTGTTTCAGAGCTGCTATCATCCATCTGCAGGAGCCAGCTTTGCAAGCCACACTCGTCCCTGAGCGGCGCATTAGTCCGGCATGTCAGAAACAATGCAACACCACACTGCTCTCTAAGAAGAAACCATTCAGTATCCAAAGTTGGCAGAATTGAGACTGTCATTTAAATTATTGCATGTCTTTGCTTTGCCCTGAATCAAACTTATCCAGTTACACTGGCTGTCACGCACGGCATTTTTCAGATTTATCACAAGTCTGTGGTTGATTGCAGGCAATTAGATGCAGCAGCTGAGAACTGTCTCCATTTTAAAGAAGACATTTGTGGCCTTTGACTTGGATCAAAGCTGCATGACAGAACTTTCTCAGTGTTTATGTTTCAGTTTGGCTCTTTTTTTTTTGCTTTCACATTCTTCCTCAGCTTTGTTTTTCCATCCAAACTTCTTACCGTCTGTCGCTGCGATGACTTCAGATGACTTAAGTGTTTGTGAAGCTGCGCAGTTAAATAAATGTTTCTAATTCTCCAATGAAAGCAGTCATGACAGTTGTACAACAGCACAAGAATTTCAGAGAAGCATTTGCACACTCAACACACTGAGCTAGTAAAAACTTCCACCCACAGGGTTATTGACATGAGAGCGTGCACCTCTGCCAAACATCCTCTTACCAGAACCCAGCTGACCTTGGGATGCGATCAAACTCAAACACTGCACTTATTCCTGGATTAACCAGCAGCGAGACCGCATTCGTGTGAGTATGTTGTCAGAGATGTATCACCTGGGGGAAAAAAAAAGGGGGCCAGTTTATTTTTAGTTAATCCTTTTGCACTGATTGGAAACAAACATGTCATGTGAAGCCATTTCCCTGCAGCGATCTGTCAGTATGTCAGCAGTAAACCACGGCAGCAGTAGCAGTCTGGAAGGAAGAATCCAGGAATCAACAAGCGTCTGTCCGTGTGGCGTGAGGTTAACATCAGTCTCACACATGCATGCTTAAATATACGCAGGATTACATGCATGTAGGCACATTTAACACAGAGACAGATGTTTAGAATTACATGATGAACACAAACATGGCTGCGACTCATGCAATACTCCAAGACAGATGAGAACGTGGGAAAATATGTGATATTCATACGCTCATACTCTGCTTTTGGAGTGACAATTCTTGGCTCAAAATAAAGACCATAATCTAACAAACAGGTATCTCTTTCCCCCAAATCTGCCCGAGGGGTATTATTCAAGCTGCGAAAAGAGAAAATCTAAGTCTCAGCAGAGAATGCGGTTTGAGGTACCAATCAATCTCAATCAGCGCTTTGCTTTCTGATGTCCATGAATGTAAGAATTCATACAACGCAGACAAACTCGTACACTTGCAGCTTTGATACAGTTCGCTGGTACCCGTGATGGATAGACTGCCATCACTCACAGCATTTTTAAAAAAAAATGAAAGATTATAGAAAACCCCAATGGATGTTTCAGACACACATCTGGCAGCAAAGCTGACAGCAGTGTAAAAGCCAAGTCAGTAGTTGTGTCTTCATCCAGTTATTTTTAGGCGTATAGAAAAGGATACACAGAAACACGATTGCATAAAACACAGAAAATCAAAGTTGAGATATCACAGAGGGAGGATGATGAAAAAATGCGGTATTTTGTGAAAAGGTGAATATGAGTAAGGTTAAATCCCTTTCAGTGTCACGCTCTGTGGTTTTTGGGTTGTTGCTTTTGTCGATCCAGACTTTGTTTTTGGGTTTGTGGCTTTTGTGAGTATTAATCTGATTTTCTATGTAATGAAATCCAGGAATTCACCGTGATGTCTCAGCAGGTGAGTGTTCAGATCTGCCATAACAGCTGAATTTAATCTACGCTCTACAGATTTCTGCCCAACAGTCATCCTTCATATAAAATCTAAATGGATTTCAGACATTGGATCAGGGCTTCATTCAAACCACATCAGCGTTGGTTGTTGAACATGTATTTCTGTCCACAACGCAAGCAAAGTCCGCGGGGATATAAGCCACATTCACTGTTAGAGCTATAACTCCAGGTCCGATGCAACGAATTGCATACCTCATAAATACATATTTTATTCCCAGTAGAACAGAAACAACATATCAGATGTTGAAACTAGACGTTTTACCATGTCATGAAAAATATGAGCTCACTGTTAATCTGATGGCAGCAACACATCTGTAAATAGTTGGAGCAGGAGCAACGAAAGGCTGGAAAAGTAATAAACTGAAAATACCTAGAGGAGCATTTGATAACTGATCAGGTTAACTGGCAACAGGTCAGTAACGCAACTGGGTATAAAAGGAGCATTTCAGAGAGGCAGAGTCTCTTAGATGAAAGATGGACAGAGGTTCACCAATCTGAGACAAACTGGCTCCAAAAGTTGTGGAGCAAGTTTTTTTTTTGTTATTAAGTTGTTTATTGTTCACATCTTTCATTTCATCTTATTACGTACATCAATAGTTTCCCTGAACAACAGGAACAGAATGAAGAAAATCTTGTATCTTCTGCCCTAGTTCAGAAAAATGTTCTTTAGACTTACAGATCAGATTGAAGATGGGGGAGCGGGTAATGTCACGGGCCTTGACGCGGAGGACCCGGGCTCGAGTCCCCCTCACGTCACTCAGGTGAACCACTGTGGACCCCTGAGCAAGGTCATTAACCCCCACCAACTGCTCCCTGGGCGCTTTAAAGGATAAGTTTATTTTTTTTCAGCCTGGTTTTTATTTCTAGGAGTATATACGTGCATTTACTCACCGTTAAAGTTTCTGCAGCTCTTTGAGTCCTTTGGAAGATATCACGTTGAGTTGCTTTTCAGTAAATCCAGTATCATGGCGGAGACAGGGCAGCCACTATATAAGACATTATCTGCAGCAAAATTCCTTGATTTTTGCCAATACTTTAAGTTGGATGAATGGATGAACAAGTACTATTGTCCTGTGAGTCCAGATTTAGCTTTTCTTAAATTTTCAGGGTGTTCTTTACTCTTTGGGGGCCGTGCGTTCACGATGAGCACTTCTGTAGTACAGCTGAGACGAGTAGCTCACTACCCAGACAACAACAAAAACACAATTTGCGAAACTCTGAGCTCACAGGACAATAGTACTCATTTGTTGGTTCATTCTACTTGAAGCAATGATGAAAGGAAGGCGTTTTGCTGCAAATAATGTCTTATATAATGGCTGCCCCATCTCCGCCATGATACTGGACGTTCACCGAAGAGCGACTCAACGTGAAATATTCCGAAGGACTCAAAGTGATGCAGAAACTTTACCAGTGAGTAAATGCACGTATATATATATATAGAAATGAGGTCCAGGTTGAGAAAAAAGAAACTTATTGTTTAAGTAGCAGGCCACTGCTCTCTGATACAGTACATACTGTACAGAGATGGGTGAAATGAAGAGCCATAATTTCCCGTCATAACAGTATTTCACAAAAAAAGAAAAAAAAAAAAAAGATCCTCCATCTACAGTGTGGAATATCATCAGAAGATGGAGAGAACCAGGAAGAATCTCTGTGTGCACAGGACAAGGATGGTTGTGATCTTCAGCATTAAAAGCAGACATGATTCTCTACTGGAAACCACTGCATGGAAGACTTCCAGAAACCTTTGTCTGTGAACACAGTTCACCCTGAAATTCACAAATGCAGGATAAAGCTCTGTCATGCAGAGAAGAAGCCATATGTGAACAGGATCCAGAAACACCGACATCCGTCTTCTCTGAACTGGTCTGCCTGCAGTCCAGAGTCCGGCTGCTGAACTGGTCTGCCTGCAGTCCAGAGTCCTGCTGCTGAACTGGTCTGCCTGCAGTCCAGAGTCCGGCTGCTGAACTGGCCTGCCTGACAGTTAAAAGAAGAAGGGATGCTACACAAAGGTAAACATCACCCTGGAACTACTTTTTACAGACACACTGCTGCCATCATATTTACAATCAGCTGATTATTTTCCCATTAAATGGTTTAAATGTCTCAGTTTTAAAGTCTGATATGTTAATGTTCTACTGGGAATAAAATATGAGTTTAAGGTATTTAAAAATAATTTCATTGTGTTGTTAGATTCAACTGTAAATCCCAACTATGTTGTAAAATCAGGTCATAAGAGAGGTGTCTGTTTCAATGTGTGCAGATTCTCACTCTGATTTCTAGAAAAGTATTATTTTGCCATGACATTGACATGGCAACATCAACGATTCTGTGTAGGATCTGAGGTAAAATTGGACAGATTGCATTTACACACAGGTAACTGATGGAACAGAGGGTGTCATACTGATGTCATTACATTTTTGACAGTCAAACTGGTTGCTATTTTATAAAATGAATCTTTAAACTGTTAGTTAAAATTAACTTGAGAGATAGATATGACAAGGTATAAAATACATGGATGTGTGTAAAGATGTCTGGATGGATGGATATGGCGATTGAATCACATTTAGTCTGCCTCAAAACACTGAGTAAAACAGTTTCAAACAGCAGTCCTGCAGGAACAGAAGCAATGACCACAATCTCATATTCTACAGTTTTAAGAAATTGTTCATATACAGTAATCGGCTTTTTGTACATTTGGCCCTCTGTACCTGGATGGATGCCTTCTTTCTATCGGCTGTGCAGGTATTCATCACATCACGACGTCACATAGCGAGCTTCCTGAGCTGCACGATGCTCTGGGCGTACAGCGCATAACTATCATTGCACTACACAAGCCATTGAAATGAATGGGTTTTAGAGCACAGCACTGCTGTGCTCTGTTCATATCTGGGTCACATTATGATTTCTGTGGAATTTAATACATCAGTTACTCAGGATTGGTTTGACTTTACTGGAACATTTCAGTCAGCTGAATGCCAAGACTGCAAGCCCCCAGTTTGTTGTTCTGTTGGCCTGCAGACCACCAGCCCATCCTCATCCAGACCAGGGGAAACCTCTGTGGAGGAGAGATGGTGCAGCTCAGCATTGTTGGACGTCATCGGCAATTACACTCAGCACAAAAGAAAGGGTCAAAGGCAGGCAGCAGGAGAAGAAAAAGAAACAATGGTAACAACCAAAGAACACAAGAAACGCTCACATACTGGCGGCTAACTGACCAGCTAAGACTGGGGGGGAAAAGGCAAGAGAAAGACAAGAACTGGAACCGAAATGACACAACAGGGAGGTCATTTTTCAATAAAGGCAGGAAATGACCTTCATAAAAGAAGTCCCAAACCATGACCCTCTCCTCTGAGATCAGTTTTTAGTTTGTCTTTACTGAACTATCTGATTGGTGTCATTTAATGGCTCAATTTAATTTCCTCCTCTTGGCTTTACCACTCTGTTTTGCAGGGATTCGGTTTCCCTTTTATTTAGCGGGTCAAGGAGCAGTGGTCATCTTGTAGTCGTAGAGCCAAGTGGCAAAGCAAAGAAGAGGAACTGAGATTGGTCCAAACAGTTCTTGTAACACAGGCATGGCTCTACATTAAACTTTCATCAGTTCTCTGACTGCAACAATGCTCATTTACAGATGTTTAATTGAGGGCTTTTTTTTTTTTTTGCTGGTCCTCATTGGAGCAAAAGATATGAATTACCAGAATATTATTAATCCCATCTCTAAAGCCACTTTCCCACTGAAATTAGACGGTCCACAGAAGTTTTTCAAACCTGGGTTGACCCTCTTTACAACCAGAATTATGTGACAGTTGACGGTCTTCTTGCTATGCCTCCGAGCGATCGATTATGTGCCCTTGCTACTTGGCCAAAGGGATACCCCTTTACCTGAATGGTTAGCCCACATGACTCTCACCCCTGAGTGTGGGGATCAAATCCTGTCCGGGCCCTCCTTTGTCCTGCCACAATCAGGCTCCTTTCCCATTGGCAAAAAAGCCAGGCCTGATCCCCTGCTGGCAAGCTGTGTGGCCTCTGGCCCCACCGCTGCGTGTCTGGTGCACCATCATGCTGGGTTTGCGTTGATGTTATCTGTGTGACAGAAATCAGGAAAGTAAACAATGGAGAGTGAGTCAAGCCACAGTCAACGTGCTTTCGTGCTGCACTTTTCTCTGTCCTCAGAATGGACGAAAACTAGCGGGTGGTTTTCTAGCGCAGGTGGAGCGTAAGTGACGTGAATTTGCGGCCAAAGCAGAGTTGTTTTGGTACGTTTTGAGATGGGAATTGTGCGATGTCATGATGTCGGTACCTATTGCCCAACGTCATCTTGTAAATTCACGCATTGTTCCTGCTGCCGGCAAAAGCCGATTGGTTGTGGGTTTAAATGGTGTTTAGGCCAATGGGAAAGGGGTATAAGGGCTCCATATTCAACTTGCTGCTTGAGGTCTAAAGGCCAGATTGCAGATTTGGTAACATGGCTGGACACCTCCCTTGGCCTTTGGGAAATGATTCTTATATCAGCATTGAGGATGGTTTACTCATTTCAAACAAACAGATTTAAGTTTGACAACATGAGAAGGATTAATGGTGAAGCGGCCCTTTGTGTTGTCTTGCTACCTGAAAGCACTCTGTATTTAAATCCCACACTCCAGCACTTGGCCCCCGGTTTGATTCTGATCCAGTAAGTGTTTGTTCCACAGCCAGTCAGAAGTAGGCAGTAGCTTTACTGTAAACACAATTATGCTAACTGTGGCAGGATTCAGTGACCACATGAAGGAAGACAGGCTCTCACGCAAAACACTGGCTCTGGCACTCTCACACACTCCACTTACTCACCAGCTTACACGCTCATAAAGCCCAACACGGCGCTCATCCGCACCTGCGATCTCACGCGGACGCACAAACTGCACATCATAAACAACTTCCTCTGCGGCCGGTGTGATCAGAACGAGTGTACAACGAGGGGGCCGGCCCCCCTCACTGCCACACACACACACACACTCATACTGGAACCACAACAGAAGATGGAAGGTTTACAGACCAAACACTCCACAGGTGGCCGCCTCAACAGTGTCCAACGCTGTCTGCAGGGAGCACCACTTCATCCCCAACATAGGTGGAGAATTAAAAGCAATATTTTGGTAGCTAACTGTTGCACGCAAGGTGATCCACACATGCATTCACTTTCAAACAAACACACACACACACACAATGGCCAGTCTCTCACCTCAGGCAAGCATCTGTTCGGTCAGTAGTGTCATTTACAGAATAACACATCATTCTTTCCACTGTGGGAGTGGGCAGGGCTCTCTTTGGTTTCAGAGTCACTGTACTCCTTCCAGCCAACACACACATAAAAAGCCATATTCAACCTCACACACACACACACACACCCTTGCTTCACACAACTCTTAACTTTAAGGGAATCCTCAGCTGGCGTGTTCCAGCAACATTAACGCTCCAAACCTCAGGCAGGCCAGCTGACAGATTTATCTCCACCTTAATCAGTTTAAACAACGCACAGATTAATTCTGCCAGGAGGGGGAAAAGTTCAGATGTCCCGGGCATGGTGTGTGTCACCCCCTCGTCTCGGCCCATTGACGCTGACCAGACGTCCGTCCAGATTGGCTGGATGTTTATTGAACATCGTTTGCGGGCTTGACATTTCCCACAGAGCAGGGTGCATTAGTTTTATTGTGCACCACAAAGGCAAGTAAAAGGCTGTGTTTAATCAAACAAACCACCGTCAGGACAGTATGTTACCCCGCGCCTTGGAGAGCAGCTCTTCAGCTGGAATGTTGATGGAGACGTCACAGCTTTGGTGACTTCACTTTATGTGGCTGCATGCTGCAGGATGCAAGCATTTGGTTCTCTTCACGTTGGTTGCGTTAGCGGCAATGGAGGCCCTTTTAGACGTCAGGGACTGGAGCGAGTTTTCAGGGCTGCAGCATTCTTGCAGCTTACAGCGTGGTGATAAGAATCTGTGTCAGATATAACTGAAAAAGCTTTGTTTGAAAGTGAAACCTTGTGTCTTTTTTGTTTAGAAAGGTCATGAGGCTGAATCCGCCCACGATTTCCCAAGTAGTGTCCTCGCATTTCCTCTCCTGCTTCCTGCATCAGTGTGGCCCCCAAACGAGGCTTTGGTATCGAGTGAAATGTAAGCTGCAATTTTTTTTTGAGGGACTTAGCTGCTCTAGATATCAGTGACTTGAAAATGTCACGGAGTGCATCTTCAAGATAAGGTGGCAAAAGCTTTCTGAGTTTATGGTTTGTGGCTGGGCCAAACATGAAAAACAATCAACCATAAAATCTGTTATTTTCTCACATCAACAGTTTTCTCTCACATCTTTTTCAGATAATTGACTCCCACTAGACAATCAAAGCCTTTTTTAAGACAATGAAAAGTATGTGCTAATGTGTGGGGTGACTTTGTGGAACAGTTTGGATGAGGAGTTAAAATGAAGCATGAGCATAAATATATTTAAAAAGAGGTATAAGGATTTTTTTTTTTTTTCATAAGGTACATGGAAAAAGAGGAAGAAAAAAAGCTGTGCATGTGATATACAACTTTATATCGAAAATTAGGATAGTCTATATATATATATATATATATATATATATATATATATATATATATAGAATGGGTATATATCTATATGGAGGTTGTATACAACATATGTTTGATGTGAATGGATGTATTCGTGATATGAATATTCGTGACATTAAAGTATGTGTGTGTGCGTGTGTGTGTATATGTGTGCATATGTGTGGGTGTATATATATGTAAATTGTTATGTGTATATTACCAGTATATACAGCTGGGTGGGGGGTGTGGGTAGGGGGTGGGGGGAGTAGTGAACATGTCAACATTTTTCTCATATATATAATATTTACATCATATACATTTTTCTATATATATAAGGACTGTCAAACGATTAATCCTAAATTAATCCCATCGTCAAACAATATGTATATATATGTATATTAGGGGTGCAACAATACATGTATTTGTATCGAACCGTTCAATACAGGTGTGTACCTAACCGTGAGCAGTGTGTATCTAATATTGAACAATACAAAATATTAACTTATTTTATCAACTTGTCTTCTGACGGCGAACTTTGTCTTGAAAATTCAGTCAACCTAGGTTTGTCTACTTGTTCGACAACATTCTTCTCTTGTGTTGGAACAATGTTGGTATTCATATTAAATATGACCTTGATGGTAAGCTTTTGAGGACAAGAGCACAACGATTAAAAAATGCATGAAAATTTATTTTTTGTATAAAAAAAATATTAAACCGTGACCCAAAAATATCGAACCGGACAGAACCATGAATTTTTGGAATCGTTGCACCCCTAAATATATATATATATATATATATATATATATATATATATATATATATATACACTGTATATGGGAAAAATATCAGCTGTCAGTGAAATAAGATGAAATTAACAAAAGTGATAGGAATACAAATTCTATGAAAATCATGACATTGATTTTAAATTATGGTTTAAAAGAAATATGAAAAACAAACACAAAAAAATGTAAACAAGTAAACAAGCATAATGCAATCAGGTGTTTTCTGTGATGTTGAAAAAAAGACTCTTACACCTGTTGACAGGTATGTTGGTCCACTGTTCTTTGAAAAGATACTCTAATGTGTCTAGGACAGTTTTATTTGTTTGATTTTTTTTATTATTATTTCCAACCGCAATTCAAGAGCAATAGTTTCTTTCACTAAATTGTCATCATGAACATTTTTATTTATTATTTGTTTCTTTAGTTCCTTAATATTTTAATTACTATTGTGAATTCAGCCTTTTCTTTAAATGGAGGGTATGAATCATTTTGAGGATGACACCACGGTACTACCCAAAAAATTAGAATATCCTGACAAAAGTTCATGTATTTCTGTAATTCAACTTAAAAGGTGCAATTTACATATTGTTTAGACAAATAATATGTGAATCAATATATTTCAAGCTTTTGTTTGTTTGGATGTTGCTGATTAGGACTTGCAGCTTAAGAAAACCTCAAATTCTAAAACTCAAAAAATTAGAATACTGTGAAAAGCTCCAGTATTGCAGGTTCAGGGTCACATTCTAATCAGATAAGTAATCCAAAACACCTCCATAAGTGCCCCAAGCCTTTAAAAAAAAAGTCCCTGTCTTGGTTTAGAAGAATTCACAATCACGGGGAAGACTGCTGATCTGACAGTTGTGCAGAAAACCATCATTGACTCCCTGCACAAGGTGGAAAGACACAAAAAGTGATAGCAAAAGAAACTGAATGTTCTCAGAGTGCTGTCTCAAAGCACATTAATGGACAGTTAAGTGGAAGGAAGAAGTGTGGAAGAAAACGGTGAACAAGCCAGAGGGCTGACAGCAGCCTGGAGAAAATGGTCAGGGAAGGGTCTTTCAAAAGTGTGCAGGACTTCATAAGGAACGGACCTGTGAGCTTCATTAAGTCCAGCATAAATGCAGCCGTCTACCAGGACATTTTGGAGCACTTGCTTCAGCAGACCAGCTGTATGAGGATGCAGACTTCATCTTCCAGCAGGACTTGGCACCTGCCCACATTGCCAAAAGTACAAAATCTTGGTTCAACAACCATGGATCACCATGCTCGATTGGCCCACAAACTCACCTGACCTGAACCCCATCGAAAACATGTGGGACATTGTCAAGAGAAAGCTGAACGGGAAGAGACCAAACAATAAAGAAGAGCTCAAGGCTGTGATGAA
Organism: Atherinomorus stipes; assembly: GCA_023101725.1. NCBI lineage: Eukaryota > Metazoa > Chordata > Actinopteri > Atheriniformes > Atherinidae > Atherinomorus > Atherinomorus stipes. The sequence goes on from JALJCO010005957.1 coordinate 347,692, forward strand.
GCATGTTCGTCTTCCATAACACCTGAGATGTGCCAGAATCTGGTAGCATCCATGCCACACCGGGTTAAGGCAGTCATTCATGCAAAAGGGCCCAAACCAAGTACTAAGTACAGATGCAAGATTTTACTTTAGGAGGCCCGGCTTTTTTGTGTTTAAAGTCCTTTTTTAATTGATTTCATGCAATATTCTAATTTTTTGAGTTTTAGAATTTGAGGTTTTCTTATACTGCAAGTCCTTATCAGCAACATTCAAACAAATAAAAGCTTAAAATTTATTAATTTGCATATTATTAATCTATACAATATGTAAATTGCACCATTTAAGATGAATTATAGAAATACATAAACTTTTTCAGGATATCCTCATTTTTTGGGTCGTATCTGCATTATGTTATCATATACTTAGGTAACGCATGAAATTATGTTGTAAATGGATATTAAAACATGATGTGTAGGAAGAGGTAAGGATTTCTTAAAAGTTTATACTTTTTACCACTCCTTTTTGAAAATGTTAATATTATGATTTGATGATGAAACAGTATTATTATTATTATTCTTTTGGGTCTTTTGAAATTGTTTTCTTTTTTCTCTTTTTTATTTGTTCAAAATAAATTTTCTTTCATTCATTCATTCATTCATTCATTCATTCATTCATTCAGTCATTCAGTCAGTCAGTCAGTCAAATTTACAGCTAAATTAAGGCTAATTAATAAGTAGCCAGTCAGTTGACAAAGGTAGAGAAATGTTTCAATGCATGACCACAAAATCCTGGGATGTGGCCGTGGATTAGTAATATATGGGAATAACATAATGAAGTCATGGCCACAAATCAGCAAGTTAGTGTTGGGAATGTGATGAGTAAATAGTGGCTTTGTCTCCTGTGCATGGAATGAAGCATACATTAATTCAATTTAATGTCATTTTATTTTAATTCTAGGGTGGATTATGATGACATCGCACAATCTGCTGTAAGTACTGTAAACACAATGACATCATAACAGCCTGGTCAATGACAGCGTGCATAACTACAAATCCTTGCTGTCTTGCATGCCATTTCACAACGGTCATGCTTATACACTAACTAGGGATGGGTCCTGGAGATGATACTTTGAAACCAGAATACAAAATATCAGATTCAATACTTTTTTGAGTATGGAGATACCACTGTACAGATACAAACCATGCAATTTGGTTTGACTTCTGAGAGTTTTAGGCATTGAAATGATGTGTGAAACCAGCTAAATTCTAGTTTCTGTGTCACATGATGGTGGTAGCCTATCAGATGTCATGATAATGCTGCTACTGTTTGAGATGATGATGATGTTTTGTTATTTTTCAGTGGTTTATTGCAGGTTATTGCACATTATGTTTTCGTAAAGTTTCATTATTACTATCACATTTTATATTTGAACATTTTCGACAGAATATATTTGAATAATCTTAACCTGTACTTAAGTTATTTGATCATTGAAATAAGTTTTTAATCTTATTTTAGTGTAATTTCTTCATCAATATAATTTATTTTTGTTTTGAAAGAATTTCTTTCAAGTGCTTCTGTTCTTAAGGTTCACTAATATTCGTTATTGCCTTTGCATTTAAGACATTATTCTAAATGTTCAATCACAGGATTTTCTTTTAAGGGACAAAAAGTGTCGGTATCTATATCAGTATTGATGAAAAAGTTCCATAAACTACTGATATTGTATCAACAGGAAGAATTTTGGTATCGTCCATCTAACCTTTAACAGTTGGCTTTATATTAGAATACAATAAAAACAGTTAAAAGGCTTAAAATGCACATAAATAAATACAAAATGTGTTAAAAGTGTTGGATTCTGTTTTCAGTTTAAAATGCAAACAGAATATGAACATTGGGGAATATTTAGCCAACACTTCTGTGTGCTACATGGCTGAGATATAACTATTTAATTCTACTAACCTGTGGACATGCAAATCTGTATTGTACAGTCATTGTGAGTAGGAACTTTTTTTTTTATTATTATTAATGTCCATGTAAAATGCCTAAATCACTGACAGTTTTATGGCCTTTGGGAAACTGGGACAAATGTTTGCACCAACTTATAAAAGCAAAGAGGTTTATATTTGGATTCCACTGAATTCATTTCAACTTTATTTGTTTGGCACATATTGACAACAAAGTTTTCTTAATGGGGAAGTCATCTGCATTTTTCCAGATCCAGTCCAATTCAGTATAATTTATTGTAGTATGATCTGTTTAAAACAAATATGTTCACTCTGCTTTATGAACACTCCTCAGGACTGATTTTTAAAGGCAGTTCCTATATTTTTTTTCTTGTCCCAAAACCTTCATAAACACAAAAGTACACACACAATGAGTGAAAGTTTTGCCCCATGAAACCAGTAAATAGAGAACTTTTTGTGCTGTGATGCTACACATGACGTCCTCCTGCTGTTTCCTGTTTAATGCAAAAGTTTCTACATTTTATTTAATTTTAAAATGTCACTTTTCTTTCTTTTTTTTTTTTTTTCCCCTCAAAACCTGTTTATATTTTAAAGAAACATTGGGTGTTGCCCAGGACATTGATTTTAACACTGAGGGACATAAAGTGGCCCACAGAGGCTGAATATGAGTGGGCTTTTTGCAGTTATGATTCATGTTTATTTCAAGAGTCCAGATTCCTTATTGTCATTCAACATGTTTACTAAATCAAAATCCACAAGACTGGGCGTGAGTCACTGTTAAAAACGGCAAAAACAAGGCGACCAGTGTATTAAAGTAGGGATAGAACTACAATAGATATAGTTATGAGTAAAGTTATGGTGACGTCAACAGATGTTGAAGTGGGATGGCAGGATATTGCATATAATGACAATATTGCTAGAAGTAGGGTGATGTTGGCATTATTGTACACGATCCTGAACATCACGAGTATGCAGCTCAGATTTGTGACTTGAGTTAAACCATTTTCACTCCTCCGGTATGCCTCCGAGTGATCATGCGCCCTGGCTATTCGGCCACAGGAAAATCCCTTTGGCTGACTCGTGAGCACGCGTGACTCTCACCCGGTAGTCTGTGGGATCAAATCCCACCCGGGCCCTCTGGTGTACCTTGCCACAGATGGATAGTGGGATGGATGTATATGGAAGATGCGAGGGTGGATGGATGGATGGATGAATGGATTGATGGATGATGTGTGGATGGAGGGATGGATGCCTTTGCTAATGAATATCTAACTAAATACTGGATTTTAATTGTAGTATCGCGTATCTGATCATTGATATATTGATATAATTGATAATATGATAATTGATATAATTGATATATATATATATATATATATATATATATATATATATATATATATATATATATATATATATATATATATATATATATATATATGTATTGTTATGCTATCATTGCCATTACCCCTGCTTTATCATTTCTACACCTTGATTAACAATATCTAATCTAAAGGAAGTTTTTTTTTTTTTTCTTTTGTATTTTGCCTTCCTTTGCATTTATTTCTGCCACTGTAAGGATTACATTTGTGTACATTACTTATGTATTATTTTCTCTATTGTCATTTGCGTACATGCTCGACCGTCTGTTTTGCTTTCATCTTTTACCACTTTGTGTTAACATGTGTCATATCTTCTCCCTCTATATTTTGTTGTTAATGCACACTTTATCACATTTGAAAAAAAAAAACTTCTTTAGTATTTCTAATTACAACAATCAGAAGTCACGCATACCACAACATGCACAACTACTGTATATGCTCACTCTTTCTGTACTAACACTGGTCTATTTGTCTCCCTTGTCTTGTCTACTTCCTTTGTCCTCTGTCATTTTTTTGTACTGTTTTGTGTTTTTTTTTGTGCCCCCCCCCCCCCCCCACTCCAATTTTAAAGTATGTCCTATACTCATATTTCTGTTAAAATACAATATCACATGGAAATAATATTAAATAAGAAAAAAGTTGTCCTCCGAAAAGGGGGTGGTGGCAGGTCCAAAAGAAAAAAGAAGAAAAAAAAAATCTCTTTTATACGTCGACCACATCTTAAAAAGCTCCCTCTTTCTGGCTTTAAGCCAAAGAGCAATGCTGACACTAGAAATATCCTGAAATACTTTTGAAGTTCTGCTGGATGTCATGAAGGAAGCACATTTCTTCCCTCCCGAGTGAATGCACTGACTTTTATTTCATGTTTCTCTCACATTTCAGCATGAGTCCAGATTGAAATTGCAGATGTGGTTTGGGTATCCACTGCCGCCACTATGCAAAAGCAATTATCACATTTGGATGAATTAATTTCAAAGCGGTAAACAGGCTAAACTTTTACTCTGGGTTGCCTCAGCAGAAAGGAATGCAACACGGCCACAAAACGCTTGAAAGAAAAAGGGACCAAATCTTTCACATAGCTGTCACCACCACTGTGATACTTTATGTTTTTATCCAGAATTTTTCCTCCGCTTCCTTTTTGGACGTCACCAATGGAAACACAGGAAATCATTTACTGAGGAAGAAGTGGGGAAGTGAAAATGACCACACCAAAAGGCTAAAACACTTGAAAATACTTAACTCCTTCCTGGAATACAGAAAAGTCGTGATTAAATCTCATATTTGCATCATGGATTGATTTTCCACGGAGATAAAATTGACATTTAGGGGAAACTTTTATCGTATGAGCCTTAATCCTTTCTCCGAGCATTAAATCTTATTTTCCTTTGGCGACGGTATGAAAAAGCAACAGTATAATGACCCCAGCAACCCCAAATCAACTCAGAGTCCAAATTTATTTCTCAACGGAGGCCCTGACAAGCCTTGCGCAAGCGCTTGTCACAGCTCTGCATGTCAGCAAGCGGTGAACTGGTACCCATGTTTCTGGCTCATAAAGACAAGCTTAATCCTCCTGATTTGATTTGTCTTCCCAATAATTGCAACGATTACACACAGCATCAGCTAAGCCCATCCACCCAAGTCCAGCAGCAGACAGAGCTGGAGGACGAGGCATTTATTGTACTGTAGGAAATGACGACAAGAGTCTAGCTAGGTGTTAACGTCTCTGACCTCAGACAGATTTGGAGGATCCTGGACAGATGTATTTCTGGTAAGACGGAGGAGCAGGAAGCCAGGAAACACTCGCTCATACGGTCGTCATGTGTCTGCATGTGTGTTTGTGTTTGTTCGAGGGTTTGGTTGTGTGGTTGTGGCATAGATCTCACTTCTGAGAATATTAATCTCCTTTGAGGGAGTCATGTTTTTCTACCCGGTGCAGATGTATATCTATACGCGAGGAAACGAGGGAAAGAAAAGAGTGACAGAATATGAAAGCAGCAACATTCCTCACCTTTTCCAGGGTGTGGTCATGGAGCACGACTCTGATTCAGCAACCGCATGGACGTTTCAATTAAATCCTGACAAACTGAATGTATGGAACATGGTTTGTGGTCACATTAACAATCTTTTCAACCACACTATAAGAATTTGTCAGGATGTCGTTACATTACTTAAAATGCGTTCAGAGGATTGTAATTATGTTTCCACTTATAGTCCTAATACAGATTTTATTCATCACAGGATTATTGATGACTTTTTATTCAAGCAATTATAGTATAAGTAAGGAGGAGCGGATAAGACTATCTTGGAGGGATGAAAATGGGGAGTAGATAGGGAAATGGGGGAATCAGAAGATTTAGATGACAGGAAGCAGAAGGGAACAGCACAAGCTGGATGTAGAGACCCTGATATCACCCATCAGCTACTCTGGAACGACTGATTTAAAAAAATATATATATCAGTCACACACACTCAAATATCCCCCAGAAACAAACACACACACAGCCCCCTTCACATACTCAGGTCCAGACGCATACCTCGTCCCCCAACAGACACACACCCCACCCATGCCAGCACATCATATCCCCACTCCCCCCTTTGCCATCCATGCCCTCACTACCCCCCACCCCCCCCCCCCCCCACACACACACACCCCACCCCCCCCCCCCCCCCCCCCCCCCCCCCCACACACACTCACCCACACACACACACCACACACACCGGTCCCCACACTCAAACACAAACATCCCCCTACACCCACACACACTCGTACACACCCCACACCCCACAACAAATACAAGCATCCCCCTGCACCCACACATGCCCACAAACCCAGCGCCACCCCCCCCCCCCCCCCCCCACTCACACACACACACACCCACGCTCCCTCTCCAGACAGACAGACAGAATCACACACACATTCACACATCCTTGTACTTCTATCTTAGTGAGGACATTCATTGACATAATGCATTCCCCAGCCTCTTGCCCCAATCCTAACCAGCACAATTGATTGCCTAAACCTAACCTTTGCCCTTACCCTCACCAAAACTTAATTGTAACCTAAACTCTAAAACAAATCTTGACCTTAAAAAATGTTTTTTTCTCAGGCTTTTTAGTGACCAGACAAAATGTCCTCACTTTGTTGGTTAAAAGTGAAAAAATGGTTCTCACAAAGTAGTAAATACAAGAACACACACACACACACACACTGGGTGTACCCTCGCTCCCAGTACAGTGACCAGACATCAAGGCGCGGATCAGCCCAACCAACAGAGGCACGTCGCATTGACCCAGACCCCACCTCCCCCAGGGCTGGCTGAGCCCCACGTCCCCGAAGAAGTGGGCCAACCCCGAGCGCCAGGGCCCAGAACCCCCCCCCCCATCTCACCCGCCCCAGGAGAGCCCAGCCACCCAGCACCGGCTGACAGCCATCAATCAGGGCCCCACCAGAAGCCCCACCCTAAAGCCACAGGGTGGCCCCAACCGCAGACCCCCTATCTCCCCCAACTGAGCTGAACACAGACCCACCCCTGGAGTGAGGCAGCCCAGATCCAAACTCCAAGCAACCGCCTAGCACCCCAGCCCCCCTTGCACCTGAACCTTTTCAGATTCCTGCACTTTGGGGCCCCAACGACATCTAATCCAACATCGGTCTTCATCCTGACTCTTCTCTGAGCTCCCTCCAGTCAGTCCGGGCTGATTCTTGTTTTAAGCCTTTTCTCTTTTCCTCGTTTCCTTTCATGATTTCTTCTTGCAGAATCAGCCATGATGTACAAAGCATGGCTGTAGCGTGACGCCACGGCTGGAAAACAAAGTTGGGAAGTGCATCAGGAAGCTGAAAGTTAGCACGGAATATGCATGATAAATGTCAGTGTGCCATGAAAACAAGTCAGAGCACAGAATTTTAAAGTTGGAAAGTTACGCAGTTTGCTTTAAAGTGTCAACATCACCATAGTAGTCTTTAGAGGCAGCATGGAGCGATATTTGAAAGTTGATTTAAAAAACTATATCTATGGGTCCTGTTGAGTGACATCAATTGAAAATGTATGAAACAGTGACCACGGATTATTAATACAATGAAACTGAGAAAGATAATTAGTAGGCTCCTTCATGCTGGTCCAAAATGCTGCAGTGAAAGCTCTGAGATAGCACGAGATCATATTTTTCCAGTTTTATCGTCTCTTTACTGCTTCCCTATTAAATCCAGTATGGAATTTCAAATTCTTCTCACATATAAAGCTCTTAGTAACAAAGGTCTGCTGGACTGTAAAGACACACTACGTGACTTTCCGACCTCAAATCTCTGCATTCCGGACTCATTTGATGGCCCATTGAGATCTATTACTGTATGTGCATTTCTGGAGCCGTTGTTGTCCAGCAGCATCCAGAGACTGAGAGACAGACAAAGTCACTTTTTCTTCCAGGATGCTGCAGCTGAATATCACTGAATAGACAACACTAGAAAAACTAGACCAAACCCCACACACCACGACACCATGTGTATGAGATAATTATTGTCATTCATTTGTGTTTCTCTTCTTATTTTTCAGCAGGTATCCCTGGTCATGCAGGGATGCAGCATGTTGACCCCTCGTTCCTGACCTCTCCACCCCCAGACAGTCCATCAGAACCAGGACAGCCATCCGCCTGGAGGTTTTCCCTCCTGGTACTGGTTCTGATGCAGGTTTCCATTCCTCATTCTGATATTAGAGGTTTTCCTTCCTGGTTCTGGTGGAGGTTTTACTTCCTTGTCCTGATGGAGGTTTTCCCTCCTTGTTCTGGTTCTAATGGAGGTTTCCCTTCCTGGTTCTGGTGGAGGTTTCCCTTCCTGGTTCTGGTGATGGAGGTCTTCCTCTCCAGCTCAGGATGAAGGATTGAATGAATGAGAAGATTAGATGCAATCCTCTAGTTAACTTTGTGGAGTCATTATTTTAAAAACTGGTTTATATGAACATTGATTATAAATTGGAATAGCTTGAAGCCTGTAAATGATTTTGTTTTATTGGATTTAAACTGGACCACAACAACATAAACTGGATGCAACTGGACTTTGTAAACATGATTTGACATAACTTTGTCTTAAATTGGTACTCCACAAATAAATCTAAACTGAAATTGAATCATAGCCAATGCATACATGTAACATGAACAATTTTGATTTAAATCAATTTTATCTTAATTTTTGCACGATTTATAGTAATTCCTGCAATCTGTTGTGATTAAGCAGAGTGTAATAAGAGACGTTTAACTTAAGAGCTGAATGCACACGTTTGAAACTAAAACAATATGCAAACATTTGCCAAGTTGTGCAACACATGGTTACAATTATCTACCTCCCACACATAAGTAATCCATTACCACGCAATAAAATATATTATCTTTCTATGTCAGCACAAGGGTTCCGAAAATATCTATTGAATCACAGAATTATCAGAATGAGTGAAACTACCTCATGATAGCACAATAACTTATAGGGAAGATTTATTGACCTTCTACAGCGAGTACTTATATCCATCTTTTTTATATGCAATCTGCTGGGTAAAGTAGTGAAATGGGAACTGAGAAGGAGAGTTTTACAATGTCAGGGAGCAGATCGTCTTTCTAAATGTAGGCAAAAGCTACATTTACAAGCAACTTCATTTCTCATGCTGTAAATTTCCATCAAGGCGCAGCATACTATAAATAACAGCTTTGTGCAAAGTACCTAAAACCAAACAGCAGGACAAATGAAAAGTGCATGACTAAGATGCAAATAATCCCTCATTTTAGGACAGCAGAAGCTTTTTCTTCCACTACGGAAGTTTACAAACTCTGCAAAGCTCACATTGATATGCAGAAATTTCCCTTTTCTGCAAAGTGTTTACAGAGAACTGCTTGAACAACTAGCAGCGAAGAAAGAAAACCCCATAAATATTTCCCCAGTTTTTCCAGGTCAAGTAAAATATCATTTCCACACATTTTTACTGTCATTGTAAAATTTGGATGTTGTGTTTGAGAGTGTCATGGGCGTGAATGCAAACAGCTAGACTCATTAACTGATACGGATGCTGGTTTTATTAAGTAAATGAGATGTAACACAGGGATAAACACTAGTAAGCTTTGAATACTCAGGAAAAAAAAACACACAATTAACCCCCCTCAAAAATGAGTGACACTCCTATAAAACCATAAAGTGCTCTCTGAGGACGAGTTTGTTTGAAATGAGACGGAAAATGTTTCCAACTCATAAACTGAAAATCCACTTGAGTGTCACCCTTTTCTTCCCCTCAGACGCACACAGACAGATTTACCCACTGTTCCCCTGAATATCTGATTTAGAAAGACAACAACCGCAGCGCAAACACAACAAAGAGGCAGAGGGGAGTGGACACAATTTCAAAACTCATCGAGATTCTTGACAGGAAAGATTTGCATAATGCAGCCAATCGAGCGTGGCAGCAGATGACCACAAGAAAATGTACATGCAGATTTTGCAGTAACATCGAGGATTGATTGTGTCACATCGATGCAGAAAAGTTGGAACGACACGGTCCTCGGAGGCTTGTCTTCGCTGGGAGGCCATAATTGTTTTGAATTGCGCAAACCGCCGGCTACAGTTTGCTGAGAAAGCGTTGCCGCGTGTCTCCGAACATGTCTGCGTGCCCCAGCTTTGTGTTGTTCTGACATCTCCTGACTTGATGGAGCAGCCCGCTGAGCCAAAGCTCTGCTGAAAGTCATCAGTGAGGATCTCAGCGAGATGGGAGCGACCACAGCTTTGGTCAGGACATGGTCAAGCTTGGGTCAGGGCAGAGTCCGAAGGGAGCGGCTATATTAAGCCGCTGAGTTTGTTTCAGGGAATGTTTTCAGGGAAAGGAGCTGACCTGTGTTTTTGGGTTCGTTGTACTGTAAGTTTGTGCTTTTTCTTTCTGTTGCTCCTGAAGCAGACGTTTCTTAGACTGCCAGAGTTCAGCGTGAGCTCGCTGACAGTGGAGTGTGAAAGTCTGGAGCAAAAACCTACATTCATTTATTTACAGTAGAGCAGGGGAAAGGTGCAGGGATTCATTAAAATGTGCAATAAAGGCTAAACCTGAGAAAGTCCCACTCTTAGGTGCTTTATGGTCTTTAAGCTTTAAAGCTGCATTGTTCTTCAGCCTATTCAGCTTTAAAGGGATATTGTGTAAGTTCTCCTGTGTTTTATTCACGAAAACTGATTATTTGGTTCAAAAGTGTTTTTTCATTAATCAGTAATCACTCCCATCAACAAACTGAAGTGCTCCCCTAAGTTCTAAATTTGCCGTTCGTATAATTCATTTACACATCGAGCGGGTCGGCTCGGTGGAGGCTGCCATGTCGTATCGCCATGTTTTTGCGTGCAGGAGAAGCGTGACAGTAGGAAAACACAGAAACTCACCGGACACACCGGAGTTTTCAGCTCAGTTTGAGGTAATGCCTTTGAAAAGTCACCGCGCTGCAGTGGGGAGAAACTAGCGTCTCACTGATGCTGCGTTCACGTGCAGTCGGGCAGACGGCCGTTGGTAACAAACCAGATGTCATTTTAATCAATGAAGCCGAGCGAAAGACGGTAAAACATGGGTCAGGGAAAACAATACGACATTGCCATGACAACCGAACAAATGTGGACTGATGTCACTGCAACTGACGGACCACGTCTTCACATAGAGGCTGGTGATAACTTTACATGCAGCGGATGTCGTCGGTCTGCCCGGTTTCACGCGAACGCAGCATGAAAAGTACGAGGGAGCTGCTCCCGATTACACAGTGTCCCTTTAAGCTTCTCCTTCAGAGCTCAGAAGTGGGTAAAAGCCAAACCAATATTAATCCCTGGTTTTCCAACATGCACTACCTAAAGCTCCTTTCACTGCAGAGTACTTCCTTTTCTTCGCTGCGTCCACCGTCCCACCCCCGAGAGTTTGAGCGACCAGCATCTGGTCCAATCATGAGCTTATCCCCACACAGCGTCATGCTCTTAGCTCTGTCACTGGCTGGCGATATAAACAGAAATCTCTGCCCAGAAACATCCCGAACAGACGAAAACAAACAGAAAAAGGTGAATTACAGACAGGGGGAGAGGGAGTTGCAAACAAACTCACCACTACACAAGAGTACAGGCCTAAAGGTGTGAGGCGGATTTCATTTGCACAAGTCTAGCATTTATTTTCAGGGGGAAACTCCGATCTCTACCTTGAAGTGGTCTTCAGGAACAGTTCTGCAGGCTTCTTTAAAGATTTTCCAAAGTTCTTCTTTGGATGTTTCTGCCTTTTGTTCCGTTCTCTGTCCAGATGATCCCACACTGCTTCAGTAATGTAGAGGTCTGGGTTCTGGGGAGGATCCATCCCTCCATCAGACCTGCTGAAATCTGGGTTCTGGGGAGGATCCACACCTTCATTGGACCAGATGACATCCAGATTCGAGAGAGGATCCATTCCTCTATCAGACCTGTTGAGATCCGGGTTCTGGGGAGGATCCATCCCTCCATCAGACCCTTTGAGGTCCGGATTATAGAGAGGATCCATCCCTCTATCAGACCTGTTGAGATCCGGGTTCTGGGGAAGATTCAACCTGCCGTCAGACCTGTTGCCACTGATCCTCAGTCCAGTTGCTTGGGTCATTTGACATCCCTCAGCCTTTTCTCCTGTTTCTCTTCCTTGAGAACATTTCTTGGCATCCATGTTTCCATGGAAACCATTTCTGATGAGGCCAACAGTTGTCGGAACAGCTGAAGGTCCAGATGCATCTCTTAGGTCTTTGCTGGATTTGTTCCTGTTTCTTCAGGACCTCACTTTCAGATCTTGTTCATCTGCTGTGGATAGTTTTCAGTCTTGACTCTTCTCCTTTTGTCCTCCATGTGTTCAGTTTCTGTCCATGCTTAAATATTCAAGCTTCCAGCTAACAGCTCTTTGGGAATCACCTTGTTTAGGTTTAGGTTTAGGTTTAGGTTTATTTTTCTGTACACATATCACACAAGATACAGTACAAGGAGGGGAACGAAGGGCCCATTTGGGCTTATACAGGAATCACCTTGTTGCTGCAGAGATCCTGTTTTCTGTCAGCCTGAGTTATCTTTGTTGTTTTTTGTAGATACGACTAAAAGAATGAAATTTTTTCATTATTTCTTACACGACACCGGTTCATCCCTTGAGTTAGAAGCTTTTTGTCAAGCTTGAATGATTTATAGCTTAATTAATAATAATAATAATGGATTAGATTTATATAGCGCTTTTCAAGGCACTCAAAGCGCTTTACAGTAGATCCATTATTCTTTCACTCCTCATTCACACTTGGTGATTAGCCCAACAAACAAACTAAAACAAACATATTACCCTGAAATTGCTCAGGTACAAGAACTGGACTGAAAATGAGCGAAAAAGCAGAAAAAATTCAAAGAAAAACTTTGAAAGACCCTCTGAAATCTGGAGAGCTGTCACCCGAGACCACTTTAAAAGATTACAAGAAAGTCTGACTCCTTGGAAGAAAAATAGAAAAAAATGAGATGTGGTTGAAGACTTGTAGAACTGTAGATGTTTGGAAATGTTATCAGGGCTTCTGCACAAGATAATTTGTACAATTCTCTAGCCTGTGACCACAGAAACTGGGCAAATTATTTTCCCACAGACCCACAGAGGTTTTTCAGATTTCATTAATCCTTTTTACTGGGCAGCTTAAACTGGAATGTTGCTCCTGCGCCACACCACCGTTACACAGGGAGAAATTAGTTTCATTTCAAGACAAGAGATGGCAGGAGGGCTGTTTGTCACTCGTGTCTGGGCTACGAGGATTTTAACGCTTACATTTTCTGGCTGCATTAGATAATTTGAGCAAAAATACATCAATGCACCAACTGGCTGTGTGTGCACATTTTCAGCCCCGTGGGATTTTCCCAAACTTCTTTCCCAGACTCGGAGACAGCTCCCGCTGCAGCACACTAGGTAACATGCTCATCCATTCATGAGGAGGACCTCCACTGTTGTCCCAACCTCCCATTACACACCATCAATCTGTCACCGTCACAGCCATGTTACTGTAAGGTCTGCTCCGCTTGAATCAAGCCTCTAATTATACACCCAGTCGCCTCCCACTGGACCACATACAGTACGCTGCGCTAACCAGCCACACTCCTCTGTAGGTCGGCAAACTTTGTCATCTCCTTATCTATCTTTCTTTCCGTGTGTGTGTGTTACTTGTCCTTTCAATTCCCAAAAGTCCACTCAGAGCAGCACATGAAGCAGCCGCAGAGCAAATTAACACCACTCCCAACAAGCTAATGACACAGCTGTTGAAAGAGGAGAAGTTAGCACGACCGCCGTTTCTGTTTGGGTCAGGAGGTGAGGATACGAAGCCGAAACCTGGTTAAACAGAACAAACAACTCTCCTTCTATATATATTTTTTGCTGTTTCTGAACCAGTGGGAATCGACACAGTGGGCCTGAAATGATTAGTGGCTTCAGTCATTTTCATCCCACCACATGTGTGTTTGTTTGTGCCTGAGTGTAAGCAATAAAATAGAAACGGGGCACCGGGCAAACCATCCTGTGGGTGGAGGAAACTTAGAAGCAGTCCGATGATGACATGGCCTTTGGTCGCGCTGTTGACAGTTGCTAAGCTGGAAAGATGTTATTTTGGCTTTTTGCATGAGGAGTAAATTGCTACAACACGTGTTTCCTTGATATCAGCAGAACATTTTGACCTGTGTGTGTGTGTTTGGAGCTTCATCGCTGCATGTCTGTGAGTATTTGAACCCGGCTGCCTTTCACCTCTGCTTCACCCTGATCGCTGCATAGTTTAAGGAGCTGAATCTGCTTTAATGCTGATGATTAGACAAGAGCGTGCCATTCTAAACATGGTGAGTCATGTTCATTAGAAGTGAGGTCAGGGCTCTGGCAATTAAAAAGCACCAGCTGACAGACCAGCTCCCTTGTCACAGGCTGCGGTATTCTTGATCCGCCATTTGTGGGAACTTTGGGAACTCTAACTGATATTTCTGTTGCTTTGACTACATCTCAGTGAGACCAAATGTTCTCATTTTATTTCTTTTGGTCGCATTTTATATCCTATGGATTTGTAGTGCAAGTAAAAAACAGTCAAACCGTAAAGTTGTGTCACGGACTTGGATGCATCCGGAGGCCAAGGGATTCAGTTCAAACAGTGGAGTGTATATTGTCTTACTGCTCTGCGTTTTCTGAGATGTCACACAGGCATGTATTAGCTCATAAATCATCATTAGGACCTAATATCTGTGCTCTGACCCGGGTTCTGTCTGTTGAATCGATGCTGGATGAGACGAGGCCTGTAACAGTAGACGCAAGATGTGGACCACACAGGAAACTGCTGATGAGGAGAAGGATGAGAACATCCAAAGTCAGCCTTATCTTTTTTGTGTTTTCATTTAATTAGACATTTTTGTATATATCTGCGTTTACAGGATTGTGTATGTGTTTTTAATTATCTGTCTTCTGCTGATGGAATTATGGGAAATGGTCTTGAAACTTTTGGGGATCCAAGAGGTTCTTTCCCATGTGGGATTTTTCTTCTTCTTCTTTCTTTCTTTTTTTTTTTTTTTTCTTTTTAGAAGTTTCCTCAAATTGTTGAGCCTCCAGTTAGCCAGTTTTGGAAGGTTACCAAAATTTTAAGGGGAATGACTATCTGAGGCATTAAAGGGCGATAAACTGAATAAATGTCCTTAAAACTGCTGACATTATCATTATACTTCTGGCAAAAATGTGTCAACTAAATGCTGTCATAACACTGTCATTATAATAACGAATAAGCCAGATGTCAGGCACAGTGTTGAAAAACTAATGCTGGTCGCTTCAATAATGGTTTTCTGTACAGCCTTATCAGTTTTTCACATGGTTGTGGAGAAATTCTGCTCCACCTCCAGCATTGCTTCAGCTCCCCGAAGGTCCCACCACTGCATTTCAGCCAGGTTGAGGTCTAGACTTTGACTGGATCATGTCAACACCTTTATTCTTCTGCTGCTTTTGGATCATTGGGCCTCATTAACCAATCTCTTCCTTCAAATTTTACAAAATTTGTTCTGAAGTTGTACTGAAGCTTTTTGTGAAAACCCTCTGTCAGATTCATGAACGTGTTCGTAGACCATGGAATTGTTTGTATCTTTCCTCTTAGTTGGGTGAATACCAATCTGTCCGAAGATGAAAGGAGAGACCGGCTGTCTCTACCTTGTATAAGTAAATGCCCCAAAAATGCCCATCAAAGAACCGGTCAATGACAGAAAACATCCGGTGACCCTTTCAATTCAAAACAATGAGCATATAGTTAGTTTTTCACACACTGTTTCTACATTTTGGTTTAGCTTTTTTTTTACTCAAATAATGACAAGGTGTCATAATTATTTAAAGGTACAATGTGTAGGTAATGTATTACTGACATCTAGTGGTAAAGATGGGTATATGAATTACTTCAAATTGCAAAGCTTAGTTGTGAATGGATGGTGGCCACCATGTTTTTATCTGGAAGTAGATCCAGTGGCCTCAGATTCTCCACTTTTTATCGGACGTTTGTTTCCACGAAGTCCATTAATTTCTGATAATGGACACCTCAAAGGGCAGTATCCCACTCATACCATGGTCACTTACGAAAGAAATAATTATTAAAGGTTGAATATGGAACATTTTTATTAAAAGCTATATTTAAAGAAAAAAAAAAAAAAAAAACCTCCACAGGTCGTTTGGGGGGAACAGAATGAAAGTACATTTCTTAGAAAAATTATATTTAGCCGAAAAATAATTATTAAATAAATTTTAACAGGTTCGATAATGGCATTATATTTACGTCTATAAGCCAAATACAATCTCTGTGTGGCAACAATATGTTGGACACAGTTAGGCTGGTACAGGGGAAAACCGTGGAGATGGCGAGTGAAGCAGCTGCTGCTTCAGAGCCCTGGCTGGAGATATTGTTTTCTGTTTCTGAGGAGGAGTGACCTGAGAAGAGCAAAACCTGGAGTAAATTTAGGTGAAGACTGCACTAAATGGACCCACATAAACGTTTTCCACGGCGTCAAAACACAGAAATGGCGACTTTCCTCCTGGATCCGTAAGCTAACTTGTTTGCTAACATGGCTAACGCTAGCTGTCAGTTATAAACTCCTCTGAATCCTTCGGAAGATATCACATTGAGTCGTCCTTTGGTGTACAGTACTCGTTCGTTCGTTCATTCTACTTAAAGCATTGATGAAACGAAGGAGTTTTTGCTGCAGATAATGTCTTATAGAGACGCTGCCCCATCTCTGCCATTATCTAGATGTATGCCGAAGGGCGACTCAAAGTAATATCTTTCAAAGGAGTCAAAGTGATGCAGAAATTTTACTGGTGGATAAATGCACATATAAACTTCTAGAAATAAGGTCTCTTGTGATGCTGGTAGCTGGCTCTGGCCACAAAACCTGCAGCTTGGTCAGTCTGCAGCTGTTAATCAGGCCTAATCCAAGGAGGGAAGTGAGGTGATTGTTTAACGTTATCTTACGTGCAACAAAGTTTTATTTCAGAGGGCACTGACGGAGCCTAATAAGCCTGCTTTCCCAGCGATGCCCTGTCACAAACATGATCTGGCGTGTCTCCAGCCCTGTGTCTGAGTCGACCCACAGCTGAGCTCCGGAGGCTGTGGTTTGTGTAAATCCACGATAGATCCACCTTAAAAAACAACAATAACTCATGTTTTGTCTCCTGTCTTGCTGTTGTGGTAAATAAACAGTGAAATAAGGTATGAATTTATGTTCGGATATTCTGTTGCCACAGTTACAAACTAGGGTTTGAGCTAGCGCATTGATTTAGGAAGGAAGGGAGGTTGGATAAAAGACATATTCAGTAAAATATTTACTAGTCATGCCCCGCCCATGAGACATCTGGGAAGTTTGGCTTTTTTCAGAGAAGTGGCTCTTTTGATTCGGCTCCCAAAGAAGAGCCCTATATTTTACCTTGGCTTTGCAATAAATTAATGGGTCTTGTGTTAAAAAGCTTTTTGCATTCAGTATTTTTATGAAAAGCCTTATAATTTTGTGCATTTATTTTATCTTCAAACTTTTTATTCCTTTGTTTATTTGATAGGGACAAGACATGTTGCACACTTGAATAATGATTCAATGTGTAGTTTTACGGGTTTCTTATGGTCGGTTGTAAACACACAGACATGAGACACAGTGAGCGTCCGAACTCCTCGCAGCCATCGGCACTGAACTGAAGCTGTGGCTGGGCGCGAGCAGGAGTGCTCACAGTCCTGGACACGCCCTCCTGTGGTGAAATGTGGCAATTACATGTTCAGTAACCTCAGTCTGAGCAGGAGGAAAGGAGCAAGTTTTCAACTGCAGAAATGAAGCAAAATAAACAGAAATATAAAAACCTAATGAAGGGGGGTAGCTGGTGTCTAACCTCTGTACTCTTACACTCCCATTAATGAACATCTGAAATATATAAACATGTTGTATTATAGTTAGCAAGCTAATTTGCATCAGTAGTCCCTAGGCAGGTAACAAAAAGATACACAATACAGTATAACAACAAATTAAACTTTTAGGTGTTACTTATGGTTATATTACAAGACAAAGCGATGCACTCACACACTCTCCTCACCACTAACTGCTGTCTTCACTTGTAGTGGAACATCTGCCTTCCTCTCACATGCAGAATATGCACAAGCCTATATGCTCACATATGACTGCAGGCAGGGCCTCCATACTGGTCAGTCAAAACAAAGTACTGCGATATCCTGAAAAACTGGGAGCCAGCTCTTTTGATTCACTGCGAAGCATGGCTCTCAGAGCCGCTCTTCTAAGCATGACACATCACTAGAACAGATGGATTAAGACTTAGTAAAAGTCACATGATGTTGTATTAAGTAGAGATGCACCGATCTGGATTGGATATCGGATGAATGTGACCAATCCAGCATTCCAATCCAGTCATTTCTGTTCTTAATAATATGATAATAAATGTACATTTTATTTGCTAATAAATAATATTAGGTACACTTATATCTGTGTTACTTTGTTACCTTTTTTTTTTTTTTTTACCAAGGCTAAATGTTTATGTCAAGCCTGACTACGTTCAATGAATGACTCATTCATTCAACATTATTATCAGATCATATCGGCTGTAGGCTGATACGCTCAGCCCAGGTATCTTATCGGATTGGATGGTAAAACACTGGATCGGTGCGGCTCTAGTATTAAGCCCTGGTGTATAAAACCCAATGCTGACCCATGACTGCGTATGTGTACTGCTATATAAATATTTCAGGTGCTAAAACCCATCAGTGGAAGTGCTATTTCCGTGCAACTTCAACAACTCCTCCTAAGACTGTTGATTTTTGCCTCTTCATGTGATCCCAGTCTGACTCCATGATGCTGGGTTCAGGACTCTGAGGGTCAGACAGTCCACTGAAAGATTACCTCTTCCTATTTATGACTTTGGCTCCATGTTTGGCTGGAAGTCCTCCTGCAGAGTAACTCAATCATTCTCCTCCATGCTGGTGGTGTAAGAACTCTTTAACATCTATCATGCCAACAGTTTATGCACAGTGGCGTAGACTCCCAGGACCGGGCGATGCGTGACGCTAAGGCGAGTGTAAGTGGAGTGTATGGGAAAGCACAACACATGTGCTGCAGTCAGCGCTATCGACCAACAGCAAAGGAGTGTCTTCATTGCCCTCTGTGTGGAGCCAGTTTTCCCTCAGGAAGCAAAGTGACTCAGTTGTGGTTTGACATTGTTTGTGAGTGCATAATGTGTGTGTGTGTGTATGTGGAAGCAGGAGGAGGGAGGATACAGAGAAAGAGTAGCAGCGTCTGTATGCACATTGCAAGCTTACATTCCTGTGTACGTCTATTTGAGTTTTGTGTGCTCAAACATTTTTAAGTGATTACACGACTGACATGCTTTGCTCAGGTCAGTCTGAGGTTTACTGGTGTCCTAAAATATGCTTACCTCTCATCCCTCACTGTTGTTAATGTTTTATGACAGTCGGTACAGACTTCACACCACTACGCCCCATATGTAAAGTCTAAGAGGAGCATGCAGGGTGCTGTAAAAACCCAAACACTCCCAGGCAGCATACTGCTGGACCCCTGGATGGAGAAATAGCCTTATGCTGCGTGCATGTAAAGGCCAATGTCAGCCAACAACAACCCAACGGCTAACGATGCAGATAGTTTTGGTTTCATGTGCTGAAGTTTTGAAATATCCTTTTGTGAGTTTTTTTCTTTTTTTTTTTTTTATTGTTGTTGCCGCCTCCGATACAAAGAGGCGACTGAATTTCTGCTTGTGGTGTTCAAAGTGTTGAAAAATTCCAGAAAGGGAAAAAAAAAAAAAAAAAAAAAAAAAAAAAAAAAAAAAAAAAAAAAGAAAAGAAAAAAAAGAAAGAAGAAAGAAAGAAAGGAGAAAAGAAAAAGAAAAAAAAAAAAGAAACCCCAAAAAAAAAAAAAAAAAAAAAAAAAAAAAAAAAAAAAAAAAAAAAAAAAAAAAGAAAAAAAAAAAAAAAAAAAAAAAAAAAAAAAAAAAAAAAAAGGAAAAAAAAAGAAAAAGAAAAAAAAAAAAAAAAAAAAAAAAAAAAAAAAGAAAAAAAAAAAAAAAAAAAAAAAAAAAAAAAAAAAAAAAAAAAAAAAAAAAAAAAAAAAAAAAGAAAAAAAAAAAAAAAAAAAAAAAAAAAAAAAAAAAAAAAAAAAAAAAAAAAAAAAAAAAAAAAAAACTGAAAAACTTGAGATGAACAGCTGTTCCTAGAAAGAATGTCCTGGTAGCCTTGGATAATCTACAGACTTCACGGTGAACCATTTTCATTGGAACTCATTTTTACTTATGAAACGCAGTGCTAGTTCTCCAATGAGGTTTGTGGATGATCCAGAGTGACCAGGACATTGTTTTTGGGAAGGACGACTGCTGTTAAGATATTTTTTTTCTCTCAGCAGTTTAAGGCAACACCGCACAAGTTTCCAAACTAAAAACTCTGTGCTTGTGGAATGTTTTGATGGAATGGTGACATTCATACACATTTCTGGGGCTGTTGTAGTCCTGCGGTGTCCAGAGGCTTTTTCCCGCCTGGAAATTCACGTGAGAGTTGCGTTTTGCTTTACTGTGTCACATCACTCTGGCCGTTTTGAACGTGCATTCATGACTGATTCATCAAATAAACATAAGATGAGACTGTGAAGGGAAGAGAGGAAAAGACAGAGAGAAAGGGACAGAGCAAGAGATAAGTCAAGAGTCAGCAAACTGACTATTAAAGGAGTGATGAGATAGCAGTAAAAACTAGTTCATGTAGCTGACATTTCTGCATATGTTAGTTCTCCATGGAAAAAAAACTCCCTTTTACAGCAGAGGATTGTTTTGGCACACTGGACCTCCCTTCCTCAGTAAAAGAGTTGGGTCTGGTTATGATATGCAGCTTTACCCAGAGACCAAGTTGACTTCATTTTGATTGGCTACACCTTATTTGGCCATAACCTTATTTAGAGAAAGTAGGTCAAGCTGTGGTCGGAGTTTGCTAAAGGCTAACTGCTAGCAACGTGCATTTCAGACAGTGAGCTGTTTTTATCAGACAAGACAGCATTTAGAAAATAAATAAACTTACAGGTAATAACAAGGTTGTGGCCCCCTCCCTCAGTGTTGCTGCAGAAGTTTTCTTTTAAATGCATTTGTTTGAAAAACTGACCTGACTGCTCAGCAGTCACTCTGCTCCACTCATGCAGTTGAATCAGCCGAGGGGGGGGGGGGGGGGGGTGTTTGCTTGATTGTGTGCTCTAACTGGAGCAAATGAATTATGTAGTATGCTAAAACTACACAGAATGATAAGCTGCTGTCTGATTCAACCATTTTTGAACAAAGAAACAAAGCTGACTGACCATAAACAGGAATTTTGATTCTCACCCTGGACATTCACATGGCCTCATCAGTGCACAACAGATCATATTATACCACCAAAACCCCAGAAAAGTGAAATTTGATGTCATGGCACCTTTAAAGGTTGAATATGGAATACGGCGAGAACAGCGACATCACGTGTGTCTAGGTTGTAGTTGCAACAGCAGAAAAACAACTCCAGCCGCTGGGATGCCAGGCTCACTGCCGATACGCAAGTGACCAACAGTCTGCAGCATGTCCAACAAGTAACACAGAGGAGTTTATAACTGATAGCTAACGATAGCCACGTTAGCAAACAAGCTAGCGTACCGATTCAGGAGAAAAGTCGCCATTTCCGTGTTCTGATGCCGTGGAAAACATTTATGTGGGTCCATTTAGTGAAGTCTTCACCTAAATTTACTCCAGGTTTTGCTCTTCTCAGGTCAGTCCTCCTTAGAAACAGATAATATTTCAAGGGCTCTGAAGCAGCTGCTTCACTCGCTGTATCCACTGTTTCCCCCTGTGCCAGCCCAACTGTGCCCAAAATATTAATGCCACACAGAGATCGTATTTGGCAACCCGCAATGGCGGCGTGTATTGGCTTATAGACGTAAATATAATGCCATTATCAAACCCGTTAAAATTTATTTGATAATTATTTTTTAGGCTAAATATAATTTTTCTAGGAAATGTTGTACTCTCATTCTGTACCCCCCCCCCCCCCCCCCCAAACGACCTGTAGAAGTATTATTTTTTTTTAAATATAGCTTTTAATAAAAATGTTCCATATTCAACATTCAAAGGCATTATAGAAGATGTTTCTTTCAACAATTTTTGCAATATTCAGTGAAACTGGGTTCACTACCCCATATGCCATGATTAATTAAAAACTTAAAATATATAAATAATATTATACATCAGGGCCCGGTTGTTCAACTCTCGGTTATTTTAACCACTGGTTAACCTCTAACGGTCCGTTAAATCCTTAACCTGCCGTTAGCTAACCGACTGTTAAATATGCGTTGTTCAAAGCATGGTTAGTCATGCCGTCAGCTAACAGCACCGTCAAAGTTATCCATAGGGTTAGCACCACTGGTTAGCACCAATGTATCCCACAATTCCCCATTTTGTTTACTTCTGGTATTGCAAAAAGTAATGTTGTAAGTCTGTGTCTCCTCATTGCTGTGAGGAAGACACGGGGGCCGACTCTCACTTTATTTTCCCACCGTGAACAGAGCTGCTGTTAGCCACAACACACTCTTCCTCATCCCCAAGTCTCTCCATCCTTCCCCGTTCTCTTCACACTCCTGCGCCCCCCCCAGCTCATCCGGCCTCACAGCACAGCAAACCCTCAGTAACAGAACACACGGGACACAGAAAGTATTGATAAGCAAACGATCCCTTTCACTTCAAGGAAAAAGAGGCAGAAATTTCTCTGCTGATGAAGAAAATGTCATTCTAAATAGTGAGTCTGTCGTGTCCACAGTTCGTTGCACGCTCCAAATCGACTCGCAAAGGATTACATATATGCATTCTTTCCGAGTGGTGCGCAGCTCCTCGTTAGAATAATCCCCGATATCAAAATCAAAGCCACAATAACCGCCGTCCTTCCTTCTCTGAACCGGCATCATGAACGCAGCGTTAGCAACAAACGGCATAATGAGATATAACCCCACCGTTAAGACTTTAGCGGCGGTCCTTAGGTGTGTTAACTTTAACGTTAAGATAACACACGGTTAAAATTAACTGAGTTTTGAACAACAACATAACCGGACTGTTAAAGTTAACGGTCGGCTAAATGTATTTAACGGCTGGTTAAAAAATAACCCAGTTTTGAACAACTGGGCCCAGCTGGGAAAGTAATGGGGGTGAAAAAACATCCACCAATCATCTCTACCTTCCTTACATTTTTCATTTGTCTATTGGCCCGTCAATTACTCTTACCACCGTAGTAAGAGTGACTGACTGTCAATTCAACTCTCGTCTGATGTTTTCAGCAGTTTTACTTCTTTTTACTGTGACATGAAGGGAGAATCTGTACCTGCTGTCTGCTAAACACCGGAGTGGCTTGTGAACGTTGTGCTGTGTGGGGGGGGGGGGGGGGGGGGGGAGGGAGACGTTTCTGCCCTATGTTTCTGTCAAATGTTATTTAGCTAGTAAATAATTATTTTGCCACCAAAACTCTTTTCTCAGTGTTGTATTTGTTGTTTCATAGAAGTAAACAGCTGTTCAGATGATGAAGGTGTCACTAAAGTAAAAAAATATTGGCATCAAAGACACTTTTCCACTTGAAGCGGACCTCGGCATTCAAAGCTCGTTTTCTCTGCTTTTTGGTCAAAAACAGGCATTTTTGCTGCAACAAAGCCATGTTCTACTACAAATTACTAAGGAATGGAAAAATCTAGAAACAAATGTTTTTTTTCTGATAAAAGAAGAGAGTCTAAGCTTTCCTTTGGTACATTCAGTGTTTGTATTGGCATAGTACACAATATTCTGTGGATCTCCCAAAATCAGTGAGGATGCTTAAAAATCCTGGCAATTTGGAGCGCTCTGCTCGGAAAGGCAGTCAATGAGTTAAAAGCTGATTTAAAAAGATGGTGCTTCAGTCTGGCCTTAAACAGCGGCAGGTCTGAGATAGCACAAAGGTCCAGGAGCAGAGAGTTCCACAGTCTTGGCCCCACCACTAAGAAGGTACGATCACCCCTATGCGGGTCCTCGGGACCACCAACAGGTGCTGTTCAGAGGAGGTCACAGAGGTAGGCTGGGGCTAGGCCATGGATGGAACAGAAAACGAACAGGAGGATTTTGCAGTGGATTCTGAAATGAACCGGGAGTACAGAACAGGAGTTATGTAGTCGTTTTTGCGAGTGTTGGTGAGGAACCAGGCAGCTGCATTCTGTACGAGTTGTAGACGATGGAGAGGTCTGATTTACTCCAATGTACAGTTACAGTTATCCAAATGGTAACTGATGAAAGCTTGGATTGCTTTTTCCAGGTCTTTACAGCAGAGGAATGGCTTGATCTTAGAGAGCAGATAAAGCTGAAAGAAACTTGCCCTGATAACGGAATCTATGTTTGTCCAGTTTGAGATTGTTGTCCAGAGTTACACCAAGATTCCTGACCAAGGGATGGAGGTGAGGGGTCAGAGGTGACAGGTCTGGGACTGTGTTAGAAGGAATTCAGATTATGATTCATTTAGACAGAGGAAGTTTTGTGACAGTCATTTTTTAATGTCCTGCAGACAAGCTTGAATGAGTTGTGTATACGGGGCGTTCTAGGACATTGGCAGATAGATTTGTAAGTCATCTGCATATGGATGGAAAGTCACGTTATGACGGGCTGTTAAGGAACCTAAGGGGAGTATGTATAAAGAAAATAGTTCCGGGCCCAGGATGGAACCCTGCAGTACACCAGAGGACAGTGGAAGAGAAGCGGAGGAGAGATCATTAATCATTACTGAAAAAGTTCTGTTGGTGAGATATGGCCTGAACCACTGCAGCACCAGTCCTCCTAGAACTGTATTAACCAATGCTGGTTTGGCATTTGCAATTTTATAAAATATATATACAGAGACCAAATCCTTGATCTAGAAAATGGCTAAAGTTGTGCTGTAGGAATATGTAGCATAAGAAAAATGATTTGCTTATTGGACTTATTGAATAACATGATCAAACCAGTTTAAGATCAGCTCGAGTAGGAAAGCCTAATAATTCCAAATAAAACATTCCTATGATGGGCTTGAACAAAACAGATGAACAGAAAGTAGGCAAAGAACTGAGCTATTTTGATATAGTTTCTTTGCACATTTAATTTGTTTTTTGAGGGGTAGGGGGATCCCACCTCCCACTGGTTGAGGGGAACACTGGTTGTCTGGCAGGGGAACAAAGTGAATGCATGAGCTCATATTGTAGCTCAATGTTCAATAGTCTTTCAAAGAACCAATCTCCAGAGCTATAAAAAACAAATGGAGGTGATTCCCAACACATCAAGATGCTTTATGCGTTTTAAACCGATATTTAATATTCTCCAGAGCTTCATGGCTGTGTGTGACTGTTGGGGTGTATCTGAAGTGGACACGATTCAATATATGTTTCACCCAGAAGTTTTGGGGTTTGTGTGTGCAACACTACAGAATGAGGTGACCTCATTCTGACTGTGAACCACCCTCTGGGAATCCCCTAACTCTTGGTCTCACAAATGTTTGTAGGCCACTGCATCCATGCATGCGAGTTACTGAGTGCAGCTCTGCCATATGTTGAGGTAATGATCGTCCTCAGAAAACAGCTCATCTTCAGACAACTGTTGGGTGGTCCTTTGACTATAGCTTGAAGGTGCAATGAGCATGAAAGCAAAAAAGTTACAAGAATACTTCAAACCT
This sequence comes from Atherinomorus stipes, assembly GCA_023101725.1. Classification (NCBI taxonomy): domain Eukaryota; kingdom Metazoa; phylum Chordata; class Actinopteri; order Atheriniformes; family Atherinidae; genus Atherinomorus; species Atherinomorus stipes. The sequence continues at coordinate 373,241 of JALJCO010005957.1, forward strand.
GAAAGTAATTCCTTGAACAGGCTGCAGTGTTTATGTTATGAATATGCTGGGAGAAGCTGAGCTGCTGTGGTTTTTACAGCTGCGAGGTCTGACATTAATGTTTTTAGGTAATGAATGCAAGTTCAAGCCTTTGAGTCTGTTTAAATAAATTCCACTTTTATTTGATCTTACTGGAGTCCATTTATCACACACACTTGTAAGGACGCTCATGCACACAAGTGGCTAACGGACGGAAACGTAAGCCCTTCATGGAGAGTATTAGCATGAGAGTGAACACGCAGTTTTCCTTCCTGTGACTTATCTCTGTTCAAGAACAACATTATACCAGCGCTGGTGACCAGACAGGAAGGGATCCTTCACTCCGGTGGGAGAGAAGTGGGTGTTTTGTGTGTCAACCTGTGTGTTGGTGCTGCACATGTGCGCCAAACATGTGTTTACTTTGTGCATTTTGGATGCAGTTCAGGCAAAAAACCACCCCACTTTGAAGCTCTGGGAAAGAATCTGTTTCCTCCTGCACCTGCCCCCTTCTTCCTCTTGCTGGACCAAACCTCCCCCTGCGCTGGACTTTGTTTCTTCCCAATCACCACCCTCCCCTGCCTCATGAAACGAGCAGTGATTTCACACAGGGATAGGAACTGGTCTCATACCTACAGGCTAAAGTAGGTCATTCGTCAGGGTTAAAATGACTCATATGAGCCTTTTTTTTAAGATGCTGTAACAGCTGTGGTTGAGGTTAGACTAAAATTACAAGGTTTGAGTTATGCAAAGTTGCCATCAAGAAAAATACCTGCCTGATAAAAAGACAGGCCAAGTGGACACAAAGCAGCAGTTCTGATTTTAGACATTTGCAGTGATTCATTAGCAACAACTGAAATGCTTTCAAACCCACAAAATCAGCTTTAAGCCACTTAGCAACAGCAAAAACAAGATCTAAAGACATGTCTGATATTTCTAAACTGATTTGGCATACACAAACTTTCTGACCCAAAGCTTTGATATGGTTCCCACCCTGCTATCCAATGCATTGTTGTTTGAGTATTTAACAGTATCAGTGTAGGATTAGCTTTCTGATTCCCAGCACCTCCCTTCCCCACATTACGCCCTGTAACACGGATAGAAGAATGTCCCAGAATTTGTCACAGATCTCATATCAACATTCTAAATTACAGAAAAGCTTCTTTTTTTTTTAAATTGTTGAGCTGTTATAAAACCTCTGTTTCAATAATAATAATAAAAAACTTTAAATAGTTCCAGTTACAGTATTTAGCCCATTATACAAACTCCCTTGGGATGTTCAATATTGTTTTTTGTTTGTTTTTTTAATGGTGTAGTTTGGAGTTGGGATAGCTAGGCCTTGTTTTGTTAAAAGCTGATTTTGTAGATCATCCAGCCAGGTTTATGTTGGTTGTATCCCTTTTGGCTCCTTTAGTTTAAGTTGTTTGCCCTGTTTTGATTTCATTCTTTTGAGCAGCACCTCTAAACCCATCTCCCTTTTCAGTTTCCTAGTGTTTGTGCTTCAGTCTTGGGTCAGGAACAATAAAACTATTCTACTCTACAATAGCATCCTGAAGCCAGTGATCTTTGTAATGTGCTAAATCCCTAGCAGAGTCAAGATGTAACATTTACCAATATCCAATATACCGATATTGTCCAACTCTTAATTTCCAACTGATATCTATTCAAGGATTACTCAGTTTGGTCCTACGAAGGCCGCAATCCAGCAGGTTTTCCATCTCTCCCTGCTTCAGCACACCTGACTCAAATAGATCCAATAGACAATCAAGCTCTACACGATGACTCATTAACTTGTGTTGGAGCACAGAGACATGGAAAACCTGCTGGATTGCAGCCCTCGTAGGACCGAATTGAGTAACCCTGATCTATTTAGACAACTGTGAGTTTGTATCTCTCATATTTTGAGATATACAACTATATTCTGCTCTGATAGCAAAGATCCCAAAATAGCCTTAACTCACCCAGAGGAGTTCATTTTGGACATCTAGCTGCCATATTTCAGGTACTTGCAGGTATTAGCCAACATGTTGCTAATGCCACATTCAACTCCAGTGTTTTCTTCATGAGGGTTCTTCACACTGAGAGCTTTGCTTTTTGGTCTATGGGGTTATTGCCGTTGGGGAGCGCTGTTGTCGGGGTGGCTGAGGGGTCCTGCCTGCTCTGCAATTCTATGATTGTGCTGTGGGCCCCAGTTGCCCATATTCTCATACCAAAATATTGGTATGAAAGAACCGATACAAATATTTTCCAATATCACATAATGTTAATATAGGCCGATAATATCTGTAGCCCGATAATATTGAACATCTCCAGAACTCCCCAGTCTTTCCAAAAATAAATCCTGCTCTCTCTGCTCCTACATCAACAAGGACATCTGAGAATCTACACACATCTTCAACAAAGAAGACAGAAATGTAATGTGAACTGTCAAAAGGAAGTCAGCACACAACCTGTATACATACCTGTGTTGACACTAGAGAAATGGTCAGTAAGTGTTAACAACTGATTGATAAGCAGCCTTACTCATGTTGTGGTATTGTTTGCATTGCTTTTGATGTGGTTTGCTGTTTGGTAAGCCCAGATTCCTATCACCTTTAATGGACTATGTCTTTTCTTTACTCTAATGAGTTTAATGTGTTCTCACATCACATAAGGATGTTCAGGATGTTGACAATGTGATGTCATCACCACACTTGTTCCAATATTATCATCTTCACTTTGAATATCTAGCTATAGGACACAACACTTTCCAGGAGAAGATAGAAAGAGTTAATCCACAATACGTTTATGATTTTTATGAACTCTTGTGTGTAAGAATAATTGTTGCAATTCCATATTTTTAGATTGGATAATTGCACTTCTACAGATCAGGGGTGACCAAGTCTGGTCCTTGAGAGCCATGATCCTGCAACTTTTAGATGCATCCCTTCTCCAGCACACCGCAATTTCCTCATGTGCACGTCATTCAGCCCTGCAGAAGCTTTTTAAAAAGCCATTCATTTGATTCAGGTGTGCTGGAGAAGGGATCTATCTAAAAGCTGCAGAATTTTGGCTCTCGAGGACTGGACTTGTCCATCCTTCCTTTAAAGCTTTGTGCCAATATTCCTGTCATATCATGAACGCTGCAGTAAGCAACCACTTAATGATATGTGGCTACATTTAGGACAAGCGGAGAAATGTAGATTCTCCAGGTTTCCTGGTGTGACTGAGCCATAAATTCTGTGGTAAAAACAATTCTCAAATGGCACATTTCCATTAACTTCAGAGCAAATAAACTGACAGCATTAGTGTCAGCTGCATTATACGTCACTATAACAAGAAAACTTTGACCAAAACAAGGAAGAAAAACATAGAAAAAAGTCTTTAGGAATCATTTTCAGCTGTTATGATTATTTTTTTTTCATGTCTGTAGGAATTGGTAATCTTCATTTCATTGGATTTAGCAAAACAACTTTAATACAAATTGGCATCTCACTAAAATCAACTGGTCTGAAATAAATTGAAAAAGATTATAATTTGATTCAATTTGACTGGAATTTATCGTAACTTGGAAATAGTCCTGCGGGTGTTTTTGTGGTGAATTGGTAGCAAAATTTGCATTCAAATATCCTTAATCCCTACAAGCAAACAGATGATTGTTGTGATCTTTATTAGGGCAGGACTAAATAAATGGTGCATTCTTGCTTCTCCTCTACTTTGAATGGGGCGAAACCTTGCAGATCAAATGCGAACATCAAGCATATCTACCACTAAACATCGCAACAATATTTCACAGCCATTGCTGCCATCAGCCTTTTCTAATGTGCATGAAATCTGCATCAATGAACAAATAAACAAGTTTGTGGTCGTGAGTCGTGATATTTGTCAAAAATCTGAAACAATCTAAGGTCTCTTTGGTCACGTACATTGTGGGTCTACGCATTCACTCCCGGCCCCCTCCCAAATAATGAAGTCACGCTACCTTCTGCTTTGGCCCTGAATGCAGACAAAGTTGTTTTCAGCTGTCTGGACTGGTGACTAATGCCATTATTTTCAAGATGACAGTCATAAACAGCAACAACGTTTTCACTTCAGACACAAAGAAGCCCAATACCCAAACTTTCCCTTACAAACACTAATAAATCATAACTTTCATAACCCTGCAACTCACATAAAACACACCACACACACACAAAGCAAAGTTCAGGGCCTTTCCTAATAGGTAGGTTGGCTTATTTGAAATACTTTCCTAAGTATAACAACCTTCTGCATCAATCCATGAAATAAATCTGAGGGGATTTCTTGTTTCTATCCAGATAACTGTAAACCTGCTCCTTGGAACAGGCCACAGACCCAGAGCTGTTTCCACTTCAGCTTATTGTACTGTCCTAAATGAGCCTCACACACCCCGAGAAGACATCATCTGATACCTTCCCACACCATCATCTCATCAGTTCACAGACAGCTCTGAACTGTATTGATTAAGCAATGGAGTGGTGTCTCCCAGCCGCTCTCCCACACATCCGAACTCACAGCCAGTTCATTTCCAGGATTTTCCTGCTCACATGATAGTGATACACCCCAAAGGTGCCAAGATTAAGCAAAACAAATGTACTTTGTATTACTTTCCTTGTCACTGCTATAAATTAAGCCTTGATATAATCGTTCCCCATCCAGCTCTGACCTTTACTCAGACTTTAGCTTTAGCACAGTATGATGCTTTAACCAAAAAACAAAGTACAAAACAAAAAAAAAGTCCTTTTCTGATGTTGGTGAGACTAATTAAAATATTTTATTGACATACCATCATGTGGATAATGTCAGGTGTTATTTTTCAAGGGTTCTGTATGTATGACTTGCATTGGCTGCATGGTGGTGTGGTGGTTAGCACCGCAGCCTCACAGTAAGAAGGTCACTAGTTCAATTCCCAGCTGGAGAGGAGGTTCAAACAATTCCTAACAGTGGCCTTCCTGTGTGGAGTTTGCATGTTCTCCCCGTGTATGCGTGGGTTCTCTCCAGGTCCTCCGGCTTCCTCTCACCATCCAAAGACATGCATGATAGGTTAATTGGTTTCTCTAAATTGCCCCTAGGTATGAATGTGAATGGTTGTCTGTCTCTTTGTGTTGGCCCTGCGACAGACTGGTGACTTGTCTGGGGTGTACCCCGCCTCTCACCTGATAATAGCTGGGATTGGCTCCAGCAACCCCCGTGACCCTGAACTGGATAGAAAATGACTGACTTGCATTAGCATATAATGCTAACATTGACAGTATAAAATGATATACTTTATGTAGCTCAAATTTCTTTCGACAATCAAAACATTGTATAAAAATTAGTTGAGGGACATGAATAATTAAAAAATGTTGGCTTCTTGGTCCCATTCTCTTGTCTGTTTGTGGGGCTCAGTGCAGGAGGTTAGCTTAGAAGCTAGCTGTGAAGCTAAAGACTTTGCTAGCCATCTTTGTATGCAATGATGGTTTTATTTTTCTAAAAAGGGGGAAAAGGAAGTGAACATGTAATTTGCAAGGTTTCAAGTTACAGACTTAAAGGAGGATTTTGTAGATTTGGTTTTCAGAGACATACGGAGCCCATCTGGTGAAATGAGAGGAAATGACTGCACGGTCAGTATCGATTATGCATGGAGATAAAATGTTATCACATGGCCATGTGCTGCAAAGTTGAGGCCAAGAATAACTGATGTGTGGGAATGAAATAAATTAAGTCGTAGCCATGCGTTGCTAATGTGTCCACAAGTTACCCAACGTCCACATATTGTTTTAGTTTCAGATTGTGCAGCTTATGTATCCGGATTAAACATTTTTCTTTAGTTATGAAGCTGTGAATGATCGAAAGCGATCGCAGACCATCTTGTTTTGTCTTTTATTTGGGGTTTTTAATAAGAATGTGTGTTTACCTCAGGGTATGGGGTAGACAGAATGTTGCTTCGTTGTGGGACGTGTAGCAGCAGAGCTGCTGTTCAATGGCGTACATTACATGAAGTCTTGTCTCTGTTGATTTGTCGCAAACTATCCAGTGAGGCTAACTCAGTAAGTTCAATTAAATCATTAAGAGGCTACTCATGCCAAGGACAGAATAAATTAAATCAAAGTGATTGTGGTTTTTACATGCTGTAGGTATAAATTCCCACGCATAACTAACACCTGGCCACAAGGTAGTTATTTCATTCCCATTTACGTATGGTGGCCACGTATCAGTGGCCTTAAAGGGGAAGTTAGTATTTTTTCAATCTGGACCTATTTTCTAGCATAAAATATGTTCAAGTTGCACCAAAACTGTCTGGGTTTACTCATCCAGTGCAACTTGAATTCCTTCGGGAGATATTTAGATCCACTGGAGATCAGCGTATGTCCAATATAATGGAAGTGATGGGGCAACCGTGCACAGCCTCTAAATAAGGCATTATCTGCCACTAACTTCTTCATTTCACCAGTGTTTTGTTACCAAACATGAGTCGGACCCCCCCATGAGCTTGAAGTGGCTTTTTTGTGGTGATTCATCCTTATTCACAGACATTTTTACTGCGGCGGCTTTGATGACATCACTATTTTGCGACACCATAACAAATAAATGTCTATAAATAAGGACGAATCGCCACAAAAAAGCCGCTTCGAGCTCACAGGGGGGTCCGACTAATGTTTTGTAACAAAACATTCGTGAAATGAAGGAGTTAGTGGCAGATAATGCCGTATTTAGAGGCTGCAGGCGGTTGCCCCATCACTTCCATTATATTGGACATACGCTGATCTCCAGTGGATCTAAATATCTCCCGAAGGAATTCAAAACTGTCTGGGTGAGTAAATTAAAGTATTTCATGATAGAAAATAGGTCCAGATTGAAAAAAAACTAACTTCCCCTTTAGCTCAGTAACAGCACACTGGGTTGTCTCCTGAAATGTGCTGTATAAAATAAAACTTTCTCATCTTTCTGGTCTCTGTTGTGCTCTGTTTACTAATGCTTCTTCTTCTGTCTGAGCAGACTCGACACCACAACGCTGCATGCCTCCATCTGGTGGTACAAAGTGGTATTACAGTAAAAAGCTATCCGTTCCCAGTTTCCCAGATCATCTCAACTCTATAAAACATTTCTATTTTCATTATGGGTGTTGTTTCTTTTCCAATATCCATTGATAGCTGCAGTTTAATTTTGTGTTACATCCTTCTGCAGAGTACCTTTGACCCAAATGTATCCCGATTTCCAGCAGCCCCTTCGATCACACACAATATAAATGTTTTTGTAGAAAGGGAACATCTTCTGTTAAAGTAGTACAAATCAGGTTGTCTCAGGGTTTTTCTTTCCATTTATTTGTTTTTCTTAGAAAGGGGCAGGTATAATAAGATTTTCTTCCTCCTGCTCCTTTTCTATCATGGTTATGTATGTGTATTGTGTATTAGATTTGAATTTTTTGTTTTGTATGAAGGCTGTGCATAGCCATGTGCGAAATAAAACAAAAATTAAATGAAATTTTATTGCAGTGCTGGAGAGACCTTAAAGCCACCGAGGTGGCTTCAATTTGCAGCAATGTACTTTTTTAAAAATATATCCTTTGAAACAAACTGTGCAAAAAAGATGCACACTGAACTCCTTATAGTACAGTACACTATTTTTTTCCTTTTGGTTTATCTGTGGGGTTTTTTGTTTTTTTTTTTCTCCTCCACTGCCTCACGCAGGAAGGGAGAGGCGGGATGGGGCAGATAATTTCCCTCTGTCTGTTTACCGCGTAAGTGTTTGTCTGTCTTCTATTAAAAACAGCCATAAATAAAAATATATAAATGAGAAAAAGAGAAAATATTTTTCAATCAAATTCATCTTTATTTGTATCATGCCAATTCACAACAAAGTCATCTCAAGGCGCTTCTACACAAAATCATGTCAGTTCATTGTGATCCTGTTCAAACAAATTCACACCAGTCAAATCTATAACAATACAAACCAGTTCATACATGACATTTATTCAGAGTAAGGCCTCATCCTGATTAATTATGAAATATTGCTGTGTGAAGAATTTCATGTAGAGCTTCTTAGTTATTTTTGACAAGATTCCTTAAGTTTGCTGATTGCATTAAAAGAAATCCCAAAGACACTACTTCTTATTGAAACAGCTTCACCTGAATGTTCATGGAAACGTTCCTTCACTCTTCATTTAGTATCTCTGAACAGTCCCAATCAAATCAATGATAAATTATCTGCATGAGTTCAAAAGGTGGAATTCAAGGATATTAATATTTTCTTGCACCTAAATTCTAGTAAACGGAAACATAGCATTACCAGCATCTTTCTAACTTTCTTAGTTTTATAGACTTTTTGAGTGTCTCTTGTTGATCTCTGGAGGGAAGACATTTGTTGGATGACATCAGCAGTAAACATGACTTCATGCAGAATTAGAAGGGGATTTTCAGCCCCTCTTGTGGACAGCACCACCCATTGTTCTCAGCAGCCTCGGTCAGGTGATAACATCTCTGCTGTCCAGCTTGGCAGTGCTGGAACTGGAACAGCAGCTCCAGACCAACTGCCCTACTGGAAACCACCACCCACCGATAACACACACACACACACGATCGATGCAGCTCTGAGACACACATCTGATGTAGAACAAATAACAGAAAAAGGTGTTGCTAAACGGAAATCTGCATCTTTTTTACATTTTTCATCATTTGTGGCTCTGATACTAAAATAAACAAAAACATCTTAACTTTATGACCAGCTTTTCTTCCCCCATAAGCACACACTGATTTAATTAAAAGCATCAAATATGATGAAGTTTATGAGTCATGAAGCGATGACCTTCAACCAATATTGAGAAAAAGAACAATAATTCAGCTCCGTGTCAGGGTAAAAAAACCAGCGTGACTCACCAGCACATCCAGACAAATAAAAGACACCAAACACTCGGTGATTAACGGCATGATGGAAAACACAGAACGCTCTGTAGGTGTCAGTGGAGATTTTTACATTTGTCCACCAAACTACTGGAAACAGCTGTTTCCATGTATTCTTGTACACCTGAGCTGTGATCATACCTTTTCACCTGGTTCATTATCTAAAGCAGAGGACTCAATCATACAGCCCGGAGGCCAAAACTGGGTCGCCAGAGGGTCCAAACTGGGCCGCAATTTTGTGAGTAAAAATGACATAAAAGACATTAACTGCTGTTGAAAACTATTTTGTCAATAAAAGTAACAGCAATTCCTAATCTATCCATGTGAAGTTGCATTTTTATGGAAGTGTACTGCATTCACCTGAAAAAAATGTAATTGTTCTTCGTTTCTGAATTAACAAGACAATTTTTTACAAAAATTAAAGAAAAATGTTGTTTTTCTGATTCAATAAGATAAAGAAAAGAATAAAAAATGTTCTGTTTTTCTGAATTAATGAGATATGCTGCTGTGATTATACTAGATGATGTTGTGTGACTGTTGGCTTTGCAGGTTTCTTTTAAGCCAGTTACACTTTTGTTTCTTCCAGAGAAAACCTGGATCTTTGACATCTTGATGCTGATTTCTTTTCTTTATCAGATTTTTTTTGTTGGCACTCGTGATTGTTGGTTGAACCAAAGACACGCAGTTACAAAATCATGTCATTGTCAGCCAATCAGATGTAGATATGTGAAGACCAGCGGTTCACATAAACAAAATCAACTGTTGGAAATTAGGTGGACACACTTTTTTTTTTTGTTTTTGTAAAATTTCTTATTAATTCAGAAATGCAAAATGTTTGTTATTTAGTTTTTAAAAACGATAACATTAATTCAGAAAAACAGAACATTCATTTTTTTTAATAACAGAACAATGTTAATTTTTTCAGGTAAATGCTTTCGTACATTTTTTGTATTTAAATATTTATCACAAAGATTCCCAAAGCTTACTTATTTTCCTGCTTAAAAGATCTGACTTCAGTTCAGTTCCTTTTCTAAAAGGATCATTCAATCTGTTCAGTTACTTCCTTGCACTAAAACAAAGAAGAAAATGAGGAGTTTTCATCATTTTCAGGTTATTAAGCTAATTTTTTTTACTGGTCCGGCCCAGTTGAGATCAAATCATGCTGAATGTGGCCCCTAGACTTAGATGAGTTTGAAACCACTGATTTTTAGTGTCATTTAGAAAATGAATAAGACAGTTTTCCAATTAGAGATGTATAAAGTATCAACTGAGTGTGGAGATCAGCAGTGTGTATGTCTGCTCGTAATCGCCATTGCACTGGTCAAGGATGTCCTCTAGAAAGTTTTTAGAGCAGTCTGGAAAGCTGTTCATCAGTTTCATCAGTGCCCAGTCGAAGTCAGGATCCAGGTCTGGAAAACAGAGGAGTGAAACAAATAATTACCAGGGTCTCCTAATAAAAGCATGCACTTTTCATTCATTTTCTTTTTATGAATCACAACAAGATCATTACAAGGATCTTTCCTCAGTTACAAGATACAGAAAATGCTCTAAAACAAGCAGGAAGTCTTGTTGTCAAAGCTGTCCTGTATGACCGCTTTGTCCTGTCTGCTTTGCAGCGATGGGACCAGACTCCCAGTGGTTCTGAGTGTCATAGGCTGATCCAGTTATGGGATGAGAAAATAAGCCATCCAGCCATCACCCAACCAAGCAGGAGATTGTGACAGACAGGTTATGGCAGAATGGAAAAACAGCATCTTTATGCTGGTAAAACATAGGCTGGGTCTGGCGGATGTATCCCGTCATGGATTGAGGATGTTGTGGGATCGCGACGTGCAGAACTGCGCCCACAATGGCAGGCTGAGTGTTTTGAATATTTTTTGGTATTTTGGCTCCAACCCTGGACCAGTGAAGTCGCCCTGCTGTGGCCAGCGTTCTGATGGCAGCTAGTCAAGAATGAACAGCTACGGAGAGGTAGCAAAAGCTGCCTGAGGAACTGAGTTTTCTGCTGGAAATACGCTTTCTTTGGTCATTCTTGTACAACAATGCTTGCTCTGTTAATCTAAAAGAAAAACAAAACAAAACAAACATGTCGACATCTGACATGATGCTAAGGATTCTGAGATGCTAAAACTGGACTTGACTCCATCAGGATCAAAATCTGCATCTTCTTGATGAAGTTTAAACTAAGTATTTACTACAATCTTGCACTTCAAGATAGAGCTTTTGAATTCTTTAATAGAATGCCACCCCCCCCCCCCAAAAAAAGGAAAAAAAGAAAAAGAAAAAAAAGCTACATTGTATTTATATCATTATCGTGATATTATATGGGTTATATTGTGATATGGGATTTTGGTCATATCGCCCAGCCGTACTGCAGGACTACAAAGCCTCAGTTTGTTGCTCTTTATGAATGAGCATGTTCCACATTCCTGGCTTTTAAAACACAACTCAAACACGGGTGAAAGGAAAGCATTGTTATGGTCATCTTTAACATGTACATTTTTAGAATCTTAAAGGATGACTTTTTTTTTTTTTCAACCTGGACCTTATTTCTAGGGGTATAAACGTACATTTACTCATGGGTAAAATTTATGCATCACTTTGACTCCTTCAGAAGATATTACGTTGAGTCGCCCTTTGGTGTAAATCCAGTATAATGGTGGAGACGGGGCAGCCACTATAGAAGACATTAACCGCAGCAAAACCCCCTGATTTTCGCCAATACTTTAAGTAGAATGAACGAACTAACAAGTGATATTGTCCCGTGAGTTCAGATTTAGCTTTCCGTTAGTTATCAGGTAGGGCTGGACGATATATAAAAAAAAAATATCGATAAGAAAAAATCTGTATCGATCAATATCGATATTTATCAAAAAAAAAAAAAAGAAAGAAAAAAGCCATTATCAAATTAAAAGCTATTTTAGGTGCAGCCCTGGCCATTTAAGCTTTTGCTGAATGACCTACTCATAATAAAGATCAGACTAAAGCCGTTTTCAGACCTGCATTGCGGAACATGAGAGGTAAAGTCCGTCTGCTCTTTAAACAGACTCGTCTTTTCAAACATGTCACTTCCTTGCGGACTTATCGCGTCCCGGGTGCTTTCAGACATCAGGAAATGTTATGGAAAAGTCAGCACAGCCCCGCTCTCCCTAAATCTCTGTCCAGAACATTTTCTTGTGCTTTCAGCTAAAATGACATGCCGCAACATTTCCGCTCTTGTGACATGGAGACCAGAGGCAATATTGCTGCTTTCCAGTGCAAGTTTGAAAGGAGCATAACACTGAATTCCAGTTCAGCCTTTGCCTGGGTCTGCGTTTGTGATTGGTTTGGATGAAGGAGTGCTACCCGATGGGCTACAGCAGAAAACTGTCCTTCTATATTGAACTTTTATTGAACTTTTACTTCATATTTATTATTAATGATAATAATAAATATGAAAATAAGATTTAGCTTGGGAATCAGTTCTTTAATAAGCTATATAAGCTTCATGGTTTTTTGGTTATTTTTTTTATAAATACTGAGGTCCTAATCCAGACCTCGGTGTCCTCAGTGGTAGCTACAGCCATGCTAACAAGTTCACACCGCCGCTCTCCTCCTTTTGGCTCGCACCTCTCTGGGCGCAGGAGGTGCATCAGTCACAGTCACACTGCAGCTGCAGCTGGAGGGAGACGTAACACAACCAATGTTTTTAAGTTGTAATTAGCTGTTTTTCAGAGACTCCTTTTCCACTCTTATCAGCAATGGTCTCCACCGGTCTCGTTCAAAAATCCCAAGACCGCCCTGTCCGAGACCGACACAAGACCGAGACAAAATGCAGTCGACACCAAGACGAGACCAAGAACCTAATAAAATGGTCTCGAGACCAAGACCGATCTCGAGTACTACAACACTACTAAAATCCTGCGCGCTTACATCTATTGTTTATAGATATATTGGCTTCCTGTGTCCTTCTGATTCAATTTTAAAACACTTTTATTGGTTTTTAAAGGGATATTGTGTATGTTCTCCTGTTATCTATTTACAAAAATTGATTATTTCATCCAGAAGTGTTTTCCATTAATCAGTAATCACTCCCATCAGCAAACTGAAGAGCTTCTGTCAGCTTTGAATTTGCCGTTCGTATCATGCATACATACATTGAACGGGTCGGCTCGGTGGGGGCTACCCTGTCATGTCGCCATGTTTTTATGTTCATTAGAAGCGTGACAGCAGGAAACCACAGAAACTCACCGGACACACCGGAGTTGTCAGCTCAGTTCGAGGTAAAGTTATTGAAAAGTCACCGCGCTGCAGTGGGGAGAAACTGAGCGTTACACTGAGGCTGGGTTCACGTGCAGTCGGGCAGACGGCCGTCGGTAACAAACCAGATGTCATTTTAATCACAGAAGCCGAGAGAAAGACGGTAAAACATGGGTCAGGGAAAACAATACGACATCGCCATGACAACATATCAGATGTGGACTGATGTCACTGTAACTGACGGACCACGTCCTCACATAGAGGCTGTTTATGGCTTTACATGCAGCGGCTGTCGTCCGGCTGCCCGGTTTCATGCGAACGCAGTATGAAAAGTACGAGGGAGCTGCTCGCGATATACAATTGTTACACAATGTCCCTTTAAGGCTCTGAGGGGTTTTAGTCCCAAGTGTTTATCTGACTTGCTTTTTGTTTATGAGCCTCTCAGGACTCTCAGGTCGTCAGGGGCTGGTTTCCTGGCTGTGCTGGGTGGGGACCAGGACCTATGAAGAGGTATCTTTTAGCATTTATGGTCTTCGCCTGTGGAACAACCTTCCAGACGACCTGGGGAAATCTGCAAGTGTTGATATTTTCAAGAAAAAGCTTAAGACTTACCTTTTTAATAGAGCCTTTAATTGAACACATATTTTAGACTTTTGTTTTTTTCCCATGTTTTCATTCTTTATATTTTGTTTTATAATGTTATATTTCATATTCTTATATTTGTTTTATTTACATCTATTGGAATGTAAACAGCTTTTATTCTATCTTAATATATCTTACTTAAAACTCCAGTGTTTTAGATTTTTAGATTCCCCAGTGATGTAACGAGGGTTGGGACAGTGCTTACTGAGTAGTCTCCTTATAGAAACATGTTGATTTGTGATCACATATATGCATGATTTTATATTTTTATTTTATTTTTTTCATTGTATTTTAATGTACTGCATTTTTATGTATAACTGCAAAACCGCAAATCTTACCAAGTATATTTGTCTAATTTCTAGTCAAAATATCTCATCACAATCAATATAAGACACAGTCACCTAAAGAGAAACATTTCAGCGAAATGGAAATTACATTTCAGTGAGTAACTAAGGATGGAAATGAACTGTTCCTTTTCTTTTCCTTTTCTTTAAGGGACTTGAATGCTTCACAACTTGTTTCAAGCTGTTTCTCACTTACGGAAAAAGTGAAATCTTTTTTGTCCTTTTTTGAGGAAATCTTCCCAAGTATAATTATCTGACTGCACTGGCACATTGACTTGATTATAATCAGATTCTTGACATGTTAAGTGTATTTTTACTTCTATAAGACGGCTTGTTTTTACAGTGTAAGTTAGGTTGCATGTGCAGCATCATTATCAAGTAAAAAAGCAAATCTTTCAACACTTCTCAGTGCTGTTACCAACCTCAACTTTGAGGTCGGGGTTGGTTTTCTTTGCTCGAAATGTGACCTGGAGAGGAATCCCTGTTAAGGTTTCCTTCCAAAGAAACTGAAATTCTGACATTTCAACAGGAATGCTTCATAAGTGTGGTGCTGAAAGAAAGACAAAGACAGAATGACGGCTTCACTCCGTGCACTTCTAAAACCCAAACTGGGCTTTAATGATTAATCGAAGTTAAATATTGATATTTTTTACCAGTATTTCAAGATCTTACTTGTACTTCTGTGTTGTTTTATAAAATTTGAGGCTCATTTAAGCAGCCACCGACCCTGAAACTTTCAAACAGAAACTCTTAATTTATTATTTCATTGTCTCTGAAATTGTCTCTCTACAAATATTTACAGCTGCAATCAGACATACTGAGTAAATCAAGGTCAGGTACTTTAATTAGAAAATATTTGTGTGTTTAACTTCATAATTTCAATGTTTGCAGTTACATGGTTATCATTTTGTGTGTTTATGAGCTCCCAGAAGGCAGTTTATCCTCAGTGCAGGGTGGGCTATAGGGGCTTTAAATGACAGTGTCAATCCAAGCAGTTAGACAGCGGGAGGGGGGGGACTGCACCTCTCAGCATGTCTGCTTGGCTGCAGGCCGAGTCTGTCAGTCTAGCCGGGTTTCAGCGTGCCAGAGAAATTCCCTCAACAACAAACTGCATGTGTGTGTTTACGCTGAGGTCTGATGCTCTTACTCTCTGTCTGCTCTGCAAATTCACACACTTAAATGGGATGGATATTTTTGGTTAAATCATAGTTTGCAAAGGGAAAAAATCCAGGAAAAAGCATTCTTACTCATATGTATAGACACACACACACACATTTCTCATAAACGACAAGTATCAGCAGGATTTAAATGCCGGGAGCAACAGCATCACTACGTACCACACATAACTTCCTGCCTGCATTCTGATGCACGTTAAGCCTTTGATTTAACGCAGACTAAACAGGCAATCACAGAAAGGATGAGGTGGGCATCTCTTGTCACATGTCTGATTTAAGTTTGGTTAACCAGCGTTGAGCCAGACGTTTAAAAAAAAAGCGTGAGAAACGGTAGATTTGTGGCTTATTCACACGTCTAAATCAGCTCACCGGTTTCCTCTGTCCAGCCGGTGCAGCTTTGTTCTGGATCTGGTTTCAGGTGAGTCAGGGGGACTCGTCCACTACTGATGTCATCAGGGGCCAAATGAGGACGCTTTTCCTCCTCACTGCTTTCCTTTTTTGGCTCCTCACATTCTCGGTTTTGCCCCTCGAGTCGGTCCAGAAAGGCCTTGTTCACCCTGTCATAATACAGCAGGGAGGAAAGATGTTTCTCGTAAAACCTGCCAGTGTTGCACTGTACACACCGACATGCCTGCAGGCTCCAAGTGGCAGAAAGCTCCGAGTGTTTGACATGTTTTTAAACTTCTGCACCCACTATATTACAGAGAAGTTAGTAAACTGTTTGCTTTCACTTAGTCTTTACCGACCTGGCCAGCCTGTTCTGGTTTGAATCCAAAGAGAAGAACAAAATAAACAATTAATCTCTCTTAGAGCCTTTTTCATTTATTTATTTTTGCCTGTTACTTCCATTTAACTCCACATAGTTTCACTTCCATCAGATGTCCTCAAAGCTTTTTCCTTTACTGTGGTTTACCTCTTATGTTCCAGCTGCACTTCTTTCAAACTTTTCAGCTGTTTCTCTCCTTGTTTGTTCTCCACATCTTCACTCTGACAAAAAAAAAAAAAACAAAAGTAGAAAAAAATGACTTGTTTTGATGGCACACCAAGATTCATTATGTGCATTTTCAAGCCGTCACCACCCAGAGGCGTCCTGGGGCTCAGAAACAACACTATGTAACTTTTCCATCTGGGACAGGGTGGGGGACGGGGACGGGGGACGGGGACGGGGGACGGGGGAGGGGGACGGGGACGTTGCAGCTGACGATTGGTTGCACACCGTGTCACTTACTGGCAAATGAATATGAACCAGACATAAACACTGCGAGTGTTTTGAACGGGCGTCATGTCGGATTCGGTAAAGAAATGCAAGGAAACATTACCGGAGGAAGGGAGGAAGGGATAGGACAGATCACAGATAAGACTGTCTTTTATTGGCTGGGGGGAATCAAAGTTGGGAAAGGAAGGAGTTTAGCTGCTGATAGGAAGCACGTCAACTGCTAAAAGTTCCGTTATGTGTCTTTAATCTTGGATGACACTTATTGGTATGTAAAAGTTTAGGCATCCATCTGAGATTTTCGTGAAAATTTGCTCCACTTTATAAGATCATAGCAACAAGACTTTTTGTCTACAGAAATGTAGACATTTGAATGTTTTCCAGACCAAAATTCACAGGACCAGATTTATCAAGGGCTGTATAAAAACGTGAGCTGTCTCATTGCACGCTAAAAAAAATGTACAAACTGATCTACTAACAGTGTGCAAAAAGGGTTCGGTCTTTCTGCCTCTTATCCATTCAGAACTTCTGCTGCAATGAATATGCAATATGGGGCATTTAGTCAAAGTCAAACATCAAAGTCAACTTTATTGTCAAATGTGCCACGTGTTAGACATACAACACAGATGAAATTACAGTCCTCTTAAACTCATGGTGCATATAATAAAATATGATCAACTATAAGATAAAAATATAGGAATCCGCCAGATAACCTAGAAATTTAAACATGAAACTAAGTTTAAATCCTAAAAAAAGGTTACAGATTTACAAATAGGGTGACAGTAGACAATGTGAACGGTACTGCAATCCTAATGTAGGAAGTAGTGCAAATATTACAGTGCAATGACAACATAACTGTAGCATGTAACAGTAAGTTTTTTAGCAACTTAACAGTTTTCATGCAATTGTGCATACATATATATTAATTTAGGACTAGCAAAGTGATTTATCAACCATTAGACGCATTGCCTTGCTGGTTTTTTGGATCTATTTTTAGTACCTCTGAAAAGCAGGTACAAACTTGCAGCTTTGTGCACAAATGGCTTCAGCTTCTGAGAGGGACAATGCTGGAGATGCACAAATCTGATTAAAAATCATTTTTCATGAGCAGTGAGTGCAACGTATTTAATTCTCATCGTTGAATAAAAAAAATTCTAAAGAATCAACACAGCAAACACCACGATATAAAACGGGTGTAAAATATTCTGGATAAATTAAAACAAATTTGCAGCTGGTGTGGAGCTTAATGAAAACTAAAGCTGGCATTAATTGTGCCTTGTCATTTCCCCCTTTTTTTTTTTTTTTTACCAACATCACATTTAAACTTGCATTTTAGTGGGTAGGATCAGAGTCACCTGGCAGCACGAGCTGTTGGAGTTGTTTGCATTGTGCCAAAGCGTGCACCTCATTCATAACAGAGACCATGTTTGAGGCTGCAGACATTTCATTTGTTCAGCAACTCCAGATCCATGTCCTCATAAACTGGCCACTTCTGAGACTCTGCACAGATACTTGTATTATTTACATTTTTATGTTTATCATGCTTATTTCCCTTCTCTACTAATATCTCCCTCTGTGGGTCATATTTCCTTCTACACATTCGTCTCTCGCAATTCTCCATGCTGCAAACCTCGAAACACACAAAACCTGATTTATATAGGGACGTTTCCAACACATTTGCATCCGCTGTCATTTGTGCGATCATGTGCTTCATAAATAAACCTTGACATTCTTTGTAAATCACCCGCAAACCGTGGTTCAGCCCCATCGTGCAAAATTCTATGATTGCACGGGCAAATTACTACATGCAAATTTGGATCTTTGTAAATCCGGCCCTTAAGGCCTTGACACACCTACTCCGAATATTTCGTCCGAAAGATTCGCAAGGCAAAAGCTTTAATCAAATTAATATCAAGTCAACGGGAGCATTCACATCAGTGACAAAATTTCGTCTTGCGATTTTGCAACGTTTATTTTTTCGAACTGAGGTCGATTTTCTTAATATTCGCATCCGACAGATACACAATCCACCAATCAGAGAAGGCGCTCTGACGTCACAGAGCTGGTCGCAAGCAAAAAGAGAAAGGTGTCGCTTGGTCGCTGTTACTGCATCATTATGGCTCAGGTGTTATCACCTTCGTGTTGCAGGCAGCATCTTGTTTGGCAAACGGGGCTGTGGGGGGGTGTCACAGCTGAAGTAGCAGCGTTTTCCCTACATTTTGTAGCCATTCGAGGTTATTAGCTACAGGTGTTGTATTTAAAATCCCCATTTGGCATCTCCACGGTGAGATCAGCTGTTTTCAGCATCCAGAAGTTTCCCTGCAGCCGCCCCTCCCTCCGTCACTGCTGCATGTGCTCGTGTTCCTCTGGAATAACGGATGCGAGTTTGTTCTATAGCATCATCGTAATTTCGCGTCGGACTAGGGTGTGTATAGACAAAGACGTCGATATTTCACCTCCGAATTATTCGCAATTTCGTGCCGTTTATTCGCATCGGCCCCGGTGTGTAAAGGCCTTTAGAGTAGCGTTATGTTGGTTTGGTATACAGTACAGATTGATTTGAAGCAGGCTGTCTCCACTTGGAAGCCAAGAAACCGGACTGGACGGGAGCCGTTCTGTATGGAGAATTGGGCCAAAATACAACCTGCCAGACTCCAGGGGCTTGTCTGTGACTATAGGATAGCGATGGGTGATACTGTATGTGATCATGTGCAATATATCGTCAAAGAAATTCCCCACGGTAATTATTTGTCATTTCACGATAAAAATGATCAATTCAATTTATCAGATTGCATTTACAGTTAATTATATATTTATTTTTGCTCTTTGCACTTTAGTTACTTTGCTCTTTGTTTGAATAAATGTCTTATTTTGTTCTCATATTTCAGACTTACAGTCTTGCAATACTGGTGTACTACTTTATGGAGTTTAGTGGCTTCTAGCACTATTTTAGGGCTCAAGACTGAATGTAGATATAGCTTTATAATACAAAAGATTAGACAGATAATTTTTTTAAAGTCACTTATCGTTATCGTGATAAAAAACAGAAATTATTGTGATACATAATTTAGTCCATAATTCCTATCATAGGGGGCTCTATTAAATATCAATGGATTTTTTTCTTTGGGGTGCCAAAATTTATGCACATTTATTTCTTATTAAGTGCACATAAAATGATTTCACGACTAAAATGTTTCTGTTTCATATAGGGTATAAAATATGTTGGAAAGAAGCGGCTGCTTCAAAAGTTCAGAAAGTGACAAACTGATGCCATTTTCCTAATGGGTGCCCAAACTTTTGCATACCACTGTACTACAGTACATTCTATGTACATTAAAACAGTATATTATCACAGTATCACAACATAAGATAGAATGCATATTGTTGAACATGAAAACATTTTTATACCGAGTGATAGGTTATGTAACCTCCTGCTTCCTGTCTCTTCTCTGAGCTCTCCAGATGGTAAAAGTCTGTCTAATGCTGAAACTTGTCTTATCTCTTTGCTCTGTCACTTTCTCTCTTCCTCCGGTAAGGTCCTCTTGGGTTTCTTTGCTGAATCATCCATGATGCACGTTCAAATGATATTTAGCTGCTGGTGTGAGACACAGTACCATAAATTAAAATGCAATTGTCACATTATGCTTCGAGCTGGAGAAAAAAGTTGTGAAGTGAATTCTCAGTCTCAGGTTGCTGCAGGGCAAACACAACTCCAGGAATGCGCATGATAAATTACAGCGTGCCTTCAAAATGAAGCAGAAGCAGAGTTAAAGGTTGGAAACTTCTCTAGTGTTTTTTTCAAAAATAGAAAAAAAGGTTCATAAAAATGTGTGTGTGTATATATATATATATATATATATATATATATATATATATATATATATATATATATATATATATATATATATATATAAATATATATATTATATATATATATATATATATATATATATATATATATATATATATATATATATATATATATATATATATATATATATAAACACAGTCCTCAAAATTATTTATACCCTTCCATTAAATAAGGAAAAATGTCAGCGCCCTATGATATAAGTTGAAATTGAACATAGTAAGGACACATTGAAAATTTCTGAAAATCATGACATTGATTTTGAATTGTGGTTCAACAGAAAAAGTAAAAGCAAACAAAAAAAAAAAAAGAAAACAGGTAAACAAGCATGATGAGTCTGCACCTGTTGACAGGTATGTTTGTCCACTGATCATGAGCAAGGATTTTTTAAAAAAAAAAAATTATTACTACTTTTGTTCGTTTCTTATTATTGCAATTACTATTGTAATTTAGCATTTTCTTTAAGTGGAGGGTATCAATGATTTTGAGGATGACTGTAGACACACACACACACGCACGCACGCACTTACACACACACGCACATATATATACTATTTAAACACACAAGATTATAAGACAGGCCAATAAAATAATAAAATACTATAATAAGGATATTGATTAGGAAAATTACAATAACAGTGCATGGGAATAAAAGTAGAGGAAGAAGACAAAAAAATGAAAAAGATTAAACATTGTTGGTCTCAGAGCAGAAAGGCGTTCCCACCAGAATCTAAAGTTGGATGTTAAGGTGCAAGGTGCAAATGCTGGTGTATTATGAGCATTGGATCTAATAAAGTGCGTTGGGCTCTGCTGTGGGAGGTTTTCCTCTCTCCTGTTGCACCGTGCACGCTCAGGATGGAGGACTGAATCCAAGAGGGAATTTATTCTAAATCTTTATTTTATTACTTTCTCAAGTTCACCAAGTTCTGCTTTTAGAAAAACCCACAGGGGCCAAACAACGATGCAACACTGCCTTCTTCATTTGGATTTCTTTTTTCGACACTTGCTGTTACTTCACATCATTGTTGAACTTAAAAAAAAAAAGAAGAAATATTCAATCTCCAGTTGTATCATGGACGGGTGATTTAATGACTGACGTCATGTTTTATGGGCATTAAGGTGAAAATAAGGTGCAATGATGCCAAAAACAGCATTAGACGACAGCAAAAGTCGGGACATGCGCGCTTATCTCATGTGGAAAGGCAGGTTTCTAAACTTTTATTCCCCAGCATATTACTAATTAGATAATCATAAATCTAATTTAACGCCCCACACATACAAACAAACTGGTTATCTGTCAGTGTAAAGTCAGAACTACTGACAGTGTAATTTCTCCTGGAACTTTGCATTCACACACAAACACTCCTTTATTTTTCTCTCTCAGCTTTCTGTCCCAGGAGGGCTGAGGGGTCAGGAAGGGGAGAGGGAATGCAGCCCACCTGTGTGTGCACGCTGCTCCCACCAAAGCTCAGCATCAAATCTCCCACTCATTCACACAGCAAACATGCACACACACCCACAGCCAGAGGATATGAAGGGGGAGATCTGTCTGTCTTTTGGAGCCAATACTGAAAGAACAACAGATCCCAGGGTCCCGGTCAGAACCACATCAAGAAGTTTGACTTTTGCTGCTCTGCAGCCGCAAGCTTTCATCTCTCGGTCTGTGACGTCTATCAGACAAAGCTGCAGCCTGGGAGAGAAAAGGGAGGGACAGCAGAAGGAAAGAGGAGGCGAAAAGATGCTGAGGAGAAGAAAAAGGAAACGAAAGAAAGTGCAGGAGAGGAAAAGGAAAAGAAGTGAATGAAGCAAGATAAGAGGAAAACGAGAAGGTGGAGAAGCCCGGAGGTGAGCTGAGCCTTTGTCCCACTAACTGCTTCATCCAATCAGCCGTTCTGTGTGTTCAGCACAAAAACACACACTGGAAAACTGCCTCTTTGTCTTTCTCCTTCTCAGTTTGACCCAAAGTCTCGTCCTAATTTCCCTGCAGAAAGATTTGAGCTGTGCACCAGTTCTGTTGAGATGTGAGCGTTTCCTGTGTCCACTGAGGGAGCTGCGTGTGCAGTTTTACCACCCGGCTGCTCCCCGGAACATCCCTGCAGGGGTGGGGCAGGGTGCGGCAAGGTGGAGGGGCGTGCACGCCGTTAGCATCAACAGGGATTCTCCGACAGATGCTGTCAACACGCTGCAATAAGAGTGTTTTATAACCCTGACCTCTTCATTTTAAGACCCAAAATTAACAGCAAATATTTATATCTTAAGATTTATGGTCACAATTATCTAAATAAAGACGGTTAATTGAGGGAAAATGTATTTATAGAAAGCAGGGAGAAGATTTATGAGAGAAAATTAAACTTTTATCAGTTTTATCACAGTTAATGGCTTTAAAGGACTTCTGAGTTTAATTCATAATGTTAAAACTGTATTAAATATATTTTTGTTCATTTATTTATTTATTCATTTACTAAATTAACTTTGTGAGTTATAATATTGAATTTTAATCATATAACAGTGTTCCTCATTTTTAGATTTATCAGATGTTTAGATGCATTTTTTCTTTTACTTTGTTTCTCACTATCTTTATTTTGAATTGAACCTTATAAAGTCTACAAATATTGTTTGTATGTTTTTATCTAATCTGTTGGTTTTTACTTTCCCCCAAGTTTTCTGTAACAGCTTGAGTAGCATTAATATCTTTGATTATTTTACTTGAGGACTTGTGTTTTTGTGCCAAATGTTGACTAAGGACATGTCAATTTTTAATTAACTTTTGTGTCATCGCTATTTTAAAATAGAAATCAAACGATGAGACAAACCTTTTCATTTGTTTTTAATATCACATTTTTTGTATCATATGAAATGGAAAAGACAAAGTGTCTTTTTCTGGCTGAAAAGCAGAAGCAGAGACGAGGAGAGATGTCACTACTGTGGAGCAGAACTGGCCTTAGTTTGTCATCCTCATCATCATAATAATAATAGTAAAAATAATAATAATAATAAATAGTAATGGGCATGGTGGTAAAGACGTCCCACTAAGGGGCGAGGGTTTCTGTACCAGTGAATTGTTCATTTTGGGAATGGCTTTCAGTTTCTACCATAAAACTAGTAGACATATGTAGGTCCTCATTACATTTTCTTGAGATTGGTTCCTCAAGCCAACTTCTCTCACATTATTATCAGCCCGGTGCGGGGGAAATCCTGAATTGTATGTACAGTAGTACTGGTGGATATTCAGAAGTCCTATTCCTCCTTAAAGTTATACCGTGTAACTTTTGACTCTGACATTAAGCCTAAAATGAGCAGTATTAGATGATTTTTCGGGCCAATATACAGTGACTGACGCGTGTCAGCACTCTGAGCGGGCTGCCCTCGGCAGAAACCAGACATCGTAACTTTGGAGAGGCGGGCCGTCGATGAAAGTGCCGTAAAACAAGTTGCTTTACGGCTCCTCATAGATAAACCATACAGCCTATGAGATAAACACAGAAAGCTGTACTTGTGCTACTTTCTCTCATTGCTCGAAGTTTAGTCATGGCGGAACAAAGTAAAAAGATGAAAGTGATGTCTGAGCAGGTCAGATCAAAAACACGAGTGGACGTTGGAAAAGAATTCAGTCGTTGGAGATATAAGTGTGGAAGCTAAACCCCATCTCTGTTTGCCACCGTATCATTAGACTGGTAAGTAAGTTTGTCTGTTGTGTAAACATACGAGAATGTGATGCTTTTCTTTTTTTTTTTTCACTCAGCGTTTATCCAAAACAACGTCAATCAGAGCCGTATAAGCTGCAGATAGTTTCCTGTTAGCGAAACACGGCTGGAATTACTATAGACCAAAGCTAACGTGACTCCCTAAACATTTTGTGCAATTGTGGCTGGTTTGCAGCAATAAATGCGTTCTCTGTAATTCATATAAATATCAAAGCAGTAACGGAGCGATCTGCAGTTTGCTTGGTTTAGTTGTGTGGTTTTCATACGCTGTTCAGAAGGAAGCAGAGCCACTGTAATGTCCCGTAAGCTGAGCTAATCCAGACGTTTTCATAACAAACATGAGTTTTGCCAAAGTTACGACTTCATTCAGTGCACAAAACTACAACTTGGTTTTGTGGCCGGTTTTGATTGCGCATTTATCTTTGCATTGTGCGTTTGTGTGTGTGATGTTTCAGCTATGTAAACATGTAATTGGAAACAGTTAGAGGCGCATATCTGCGCCAGGGGCAGATCCTCCAATAGTGAAAAATCCTTTAGGAAATTCTTGAATCTGATGGACTCGTTTGTTTCAATATCCAAACACGGGAGAGGAGATTTAAATTTGCGTCATTGCCGTGAGGCCTGTTAGACGTTGGCGCTGTTGCAGGTTTAGCGCTCCTAGTGGCCAAAAGTTACACGGTATAACTTTAACTGCACGAGTAAAAAAAAAAAAAAAAAAAGAAAAAAAAGAAAAAAAAGGTTGTTCGTTTTTTATGGCTACTGTAATCCCAGGATCTTGTCTCACAGAAGAAAAAAGAAAATTGTTTATTGACTTCTTTGAACCAGCAAGGGAAAAAAATTAGTAAAGATGAGTGGTGGTCTTTGATTTTTTGAGTCACGACCCCCAAAAAAAATATTGGTGGTTATTACCACCCAAAAATGATAGATTGGTTGGATAATTTATTAATTAATCATTTGATTAATGTGTTGGAAAGTGGCTGGAATATTCTTAATAAAGAGGGAAAAGGGGGTGTTTGTGGGGTATTATGTAGATGTGTGAGAAAAAGCACATGAAAATTTCAATTTTTCTCTTTAATATCGAAATAAAGGCAAATTTAGTTTTAGAATAGCAACTGAATATAAGGCTTGAAAACGATCAGAAACTTCATAAATAAGGAGGATCAATATTTTCTGGTGGATTCGGTTCACAGCTGTAACAAGCAACTCCAGTCATCCTCAAAATTATTCATACCCCCAATTAAAGATGGAAAAAGAAATCAGCTGTCAGTGAAATAAGATGAAATTGACAAAAGTAATAATGAATAAAAAGTCTATTAAAATCATGACATCGATTTTAAATTGTGGTTCGAAATAAATATTAAAAACAAACACAAAAAATAAAACAAGAAAACAAGCATGATGGGGCTCCGAAGCTAAAATTTTGCTGAGCAACACTTTGAGGCAATCACTGCAATCAGGTGTTTTCTCTGATGTTCAAAAAGACTTTCACACCTGTTGACGGGTATTTTGGTCCACTGTTCATGGGAAAGATGCTGCAATGTGTCTGTGACAGTTTTGTTTGTTTGTTTTTTAAGATTATTATTTCTAACCACAATTTAAAAGCAATATTTTATTACATTAAATTGTAATTTTGTAATTTGTTATTTGTTATTAGTTTCTTGTTTTTTGAATTACTGTTGTGAATTTAGCTTTTTCTTAAACTGGAGGGTATGAATAGTTTTGAGGACGACTGTAGTTATTTATGTAATCATTTAAAAAATAATGTAATTTATATACTTTTGCATGTGTAACACCAACCTGTCCAGGGACTATGGATGGAAAACAGCATTTTCGCTAGAACCTGGCGTACGACATCTTCTCTGTGGTTGATTAATGTCACTGATGCATTGTCCCTGATCAATAAAACATTAACCCAAACTAAATTTCACAGATTAATCTCTTTGTAATACTGTTATAATTTTGGTAGCCCCAAAAATCCCAAATTAATTTGATAAATGTAAGCTTTATTTTTTACTTTACAATAATCTTGCAACCCTCATCGGGGTCCCGACGCCCAGTTTGAAAACGAATGGCATAGATGACATGGGGTGGTCCAGCCTTGGCAGTATACTCATTTTAATAACTTCAGATCGAATGTACCCGCAAGCACAAAGGTAACACTGTCACACGAAAGTAGCAGAATGGAGGGAAGCTAATCTGGTGATGAATCAGTTGGGTTTACTGGGAGAGATGACTTAGATGGGATGGAAATACAGTATATGGATAATTAAGTGGATTTATTAAGATAAATAAAATTAAATAAATCTGACTAAATTTCATCTGCTTAAATTAATTAAATTTAAAAAAAAAGATGAATAAGCTACTCCTGCTCCCGATATAATATTAAGCAATTTAGTATAACTGAAAATGCTCCTCCAGGAAAGCTGTTTCAATCCTCACTGAACAAGTCAACTTTCTGACTTGTTTCTTGAGTCACTCTTGTAAAACTCACGTTTGGATTTGGAAAGCTTTCCTTCTTTTTTTATTCTTGCAGAGCAGTTAAATTTGCATGAATTAAAGAGCCCATGAAATGCTCATTTACAGGATCATATTAGTTATTGTTGGGTTTACATCATGTTTTTTCATCCTGCTGCACCTCTTGTCACATTCAGTCAGCAACACTTCGTCAAGGCAGCTACTCTAACAGCTCCTAATTCTTCCTCAACTTGGCTGCCATCATGCAGACATTTAATGGTGATGCCATTACGTATAGAGAAAAAAACCTGAATTACAACAGCTCCACAACAGCATGTATAACTACACAACCCCGTCAATGAGAGGGGAAACCCCCAAAGAATAACATCACCTCTTTAACTGACAAGACACAGACTTGTTGGTGAAGAGCTGGAGTTTTTCTGCAGGTACTTTTATCTGCACAGGTTCTTCCACTACTCTGTCTTCTGCAGAAGCCTCTCACTCATGTCTGTCTCTGCTCAACATGAACTCTGGGAAGTCCCTTGAACTCTGCGAGCACTCCCCTCCGTCCCTCCCAGGAAAACCAACATTCAGAGGAAGAGAGGTTGAGAGAAGAAAAAAAAAATAGAGTGAAAGGAGCAGACAAATGGACAACACTCAAGACCCGAGGCCTTTATGTCTGAAACCAGGAGATAATTGTAGGGGTATCAGGCTTCTCACCTCCACCCGGCCTACTGGGGATAGAGCTTAATACCCCGTCGGCCGCGGATGATGAAAACTCTGCGCACAAATGTATTTATTCAGAAAACACCTTACAAAGAAGATCTGCTGGTGTGAAATATCGCAGATTTTCAGCCTCCAGCTACACAGAAATGAGTCAATGAGTTGCACACACCAAACATGTTTAAAGACAAAACACACGTGTGGTCGCCAGCTCACCCTGGATGACATGTGTGCGGCGCTGCTGGATGGACCGTGTCTCGTCTCAATCCTCTGCAGGAAACTCTCGGTCTTCCTGCAATAAACAAACACAGAACATCTTCAGACAAAACCGGAGGATTCTTTTACTCCACAGCAATCCCACAGGGTCCATCGGGTTTGTTTGTCCCCTCCTGACACTGCCGTCCCCGTCCACGGAGCATCTGATCCGTTACGCTCTCCCCATTAGCCCCATCTCTTAAATATCCTCATTGTTCCTTCAGGTTCGCACTTTGGTCTGCCGTCTCCTGTTTCTGTGTCTCTTGTATGGAAGCCAGAGATGCTACTTGACAGGCAATTTTCCTCGGAGCCGGTTATGGATTCCAGTAACATTAAGGCTGTCGAGGTAATTGATTTAAAGTGGTCCAATACATAACTGGGGAATATCAAATGAAAACCGCAAACATACTGTACAGCAGACATTCCAGATCACATCGGTATCTACATCCACTACGAAGGTCTGACCGCTCTAATGAGGCACAACATTGATTCTGTATGTCAGTTAACTCATGATGGGGAGCATCAGACGATGGACTTTAATGGGAATTGTTAGAAGGTAAACAGCCATTCACTTCTCTCCTTGTGTCTCAAACAGATTAACTTGGATCTTATATTGACCGATTTCTTAGGATTCTTGTCTTCTTGTTTACTCAAAACGTCTAACAAGACATCATGGTTGCAGAAGAATTTTCCAGCCCATCCACCTTCATCTCCACCCCTAATTTTACATCATGCAGGTCCACTTTCCTACTACCAGATTTAACCCCGTTTTCCTCCAGAAATGCCTTCATTCTTGGTGTGATACTGTAGATCCAACAAGGTGTAAGAAACATTCCTCAGAGATTTTGCTCCATACTGACATGATAGCGTCACAAAGTTGCTGCATCCATGATGAGAATCTCCCGTTCCACCACATCCCAAAGCTAGCTAGCTGGACTGGATCTGGCTGGCTGTGGAGGTCATTGGAACTTAGTGAACTCAAGGGTGGAGGAGGAGGGGTGTTTTATGATGGTTACTATCCTTGGGGGAAAAATATAAGAAGGTGCTCCGGTGGTAATATAGGGGGAGAGGTGGAGAGAAAAAAAAATCGGGGGGGGAGTGGGGGCTAAAGCTGGGTGGTGGGTGTAGGGGGGGGAGGAAGGAAAGAAAACCCCACACCCCTTACAGCTTAAAAGGAGCGGGAGGCTGAAGCCAAGGGGGGGGGGAGGATGGGTTTATGAAATTTTGGCGGAAATTGTGGATCTTGGGTGAAGAAGGTGGTGGAAGGAGGAATGGTGAAAGGAGCAATGATTCTCCATCTTCTATTGTCGAGTTCCGGTGGGGGTGGGTGGGTGGTCGTAGCAGTATCCTGTTCTTAGCTGACGGGGGGGGGGGCGGGTGTGGTCTCCTGCCTGGGGGCCGATCTGCTCCAGGGTGGGGGGGGGGGGGGGTGAGGAGAGGGGGGTGGGGAAGGATGGGTGGGAAGAGAGGAGGGGTGGACTTGTGTTTTGTTGCCTTTCTTCAACCTCATATCTCCTCCTTCTCTTCTATCAACACCACTAAAATTTTCAGAACAAGGAAGTTGAAGTTGAATTGTTTTTTTTCTTAAACAAAAAAAAAAAGGAGGCCAAGAACAAAGTCAATTAAATCTCTTGTCTATTTTATTATGAAGATAGAAAAAAACAGCGGGAGGTTGCGAAAATATGCAAAAGAGAATATATTTTGTGGTTGCGGGGTGGGGGGGGGGTGGGTGGTGATTTGTGTTAAAGTTGAATGAAGGGGAAAGAAAAAGTAATTAAAGAGGGGTAAATTAAGGTTAATAAATAAATTAAAATGTTTTTAGGGGGGAAAAGGAAAGGGGGTTTTTGCCCTGGGGTGGGGGCGGGAAGGGGGGAGGGGCCAGAGTAAAGAAGGGAGGGGGGGGGGGGGGGGGGGGGGGGGGGGGGGGGGGGGGGGGGGGCTGGATGGAGGGATGGATGGATGGATGGATAGATGGATGGATAGAGTTGAACGGTATGGGTGTTTATCAATATATACTCTATATACATTATATTATAAAAAATTAAAAAAAAGAAAAGAGAAAGACAGGGGGAGATATTAAGAGAGACGGAAAGGGGGGAGGGGAAAAAGTTTTCAATAATAGGAGATAAATATCCCCCGCCGCCCCTGCAATTCCATCCATCCACTCTGATTTGGATGCTGAGCTGCTGAAATGATATTTTCCAGTGCTTCTGATTCTTTCTTGCATCTGATACATCAGTAACCATGCCAAAAGAAAAGTTGCTTACATGTGGAAGTGGCTGATTTGCTTTTTTATTTGTTACAGGATTGATTTTAAGATTTCACCTCTGGCTTTTTAGGCTCTATAGCAGGGATGTTTAGGACCACCGTCCTGCAGGTTTTAGGAGTTTCTCCACTCCAACATACCTGATTCAAATAAGTGAATAACTAACAGGGTTGTGCAGAGCTCATCAACAATATGCTGAGAAGCATGTCATTTGATTCAGGTGTGTTGCAGCAGGAAAGCATCCCATGCAACATCACCAGGCATTCATTTAGAATAACTCTCATTTAAACCACCTGAGGCATGAACTAGTCCAGGTTCTGAACTAGGGATCGGTTCTAACTTCCCACAGCTGAACTGCATAGAAAATGATGTATTTAAGAATAAAACTACCAGTTAAGAATTTTTCTTCCATGTTGGTATGTGAGGGAGCTGCATGCTGGTTACTTACATACTTGCAGGTTAGTTTGTGTACACATTTTTGTTTGCATGGTAACCCAAGCTCTGAATGGACACAGAGTGGAGTGAAGTGGCTCATGCAGGTCCTAGAACCCAACAACAACATTACCACTCCCCTTCAGGGATTAATGAAGTGTTTTTCCATTTAATCGAATTTCTCCTCCATCATGTGAGCCTTCTCATATCCGCAAACATTAAAGCTACAGAATGTGTAACAGGTTGTAGCTTATTTTAGTTTTAGGTTCATGGGTATAGCATTTTTCTTTTTGGTTTACAGCCTCTGCTTACGATGAAGCGCATCTTCCCTGGAAAGCAGACCAATGTGGTTTCTGGAGAGGGCAGAAAACCAAAAAACTAGCCAAGCTGGACAGTTTCCACAGACAAAATCCCAAAATATTATTCCCATTTGATATAATATTTCAAAACCTCCTCAGTTGTTTTACTGTAATTATGAAGCGTCAGTTACAACATAACATGAATTCTGAAGGAATCAGCAGCATGTAAGTTAGCAGCTTCACAGAAATCAGGTGAACACACCCAACCTTCAAACTCATTTTTTTTCTGGTGCACCGTTCCCAGCAGCACTGCAAAGCCAGGTCGATGCGTGGAGCGAAGGGTGCAACCTCTTTTTAACTTCCATTCCTAAAAATCCATTTAATATGTAGTCCTCGGATGGAGGACATATCAGATATTAAACTGATAAGAACAGATACTACACTTGATCTAAGCCAAGAGGCCGAGAAGCGACTGTAAGTCGATTTAAATCACCGGAGAAGAAAGAAAACAGCTTTTCTGTGCAGCAATCTCGGATATTTGGACTGTCTGGGTTTTACGTCTCTACACATGTTATTTTAGGAATCCTCACATCCCACTTACCAGAATTTCTGCTGTTAAATCGGTCCAACATATACAGCATGATGAGAGTTATGATATATTGTATGCAGTTTATGATCTGTAATATGAATTCCCTCGGCGTGTGAGACTAAATGATTGCAGACCACACATTTACTCTGCTCAGAGAACAAACTTCCAGTTCAGGAAAGAAACATGAAAGAATTTCTAACTAACGCCGTAAAACCAACATATAAACCAATCAGATGTTAAATCAGGTGTGAGATCTATACTAATTATCTGTGTTTATATGCAGACTGGGTACTTCCCCACAGACATTGCGGTTTGTTTTGGCAGATACAGTCTCCTCATGTAGTTCAGGATGGAGTTGAATTGAGAAGGTTTGATGGTTTCCTTAACTGGGTTATTATTTTCTATCAATTTGTTTATATAAACATAGTTATAATAATTTGGACTAACATGGACATTTAATGGATTTGTTTTATCTAAATAACCTATTGGCCTGGATCAGACTACATCTGTAAAAGTGTTGTGAACTGGCGCTGTATGAATAAAACTGAATAGAACTGAATTAGTGGGGTGCACTTCATTCTTATTCGGGCAGATGAAACATTCAGCATGTACTAAGTTATATGCTCTGCTTTGCAGGCTTCCTATATTGGTATTATCTATTTACTTATATTTATTTAGACCTGATCCCAGACTGACCTGCTGCGATCCTGCTGGAACTGCTCCGACCTCCTCTGATCCTCCTGCTGTCTTTTCTCCTGTAGACGCTCAGACTGCAACACATCAGTCACATGTCACATCATTCATCAGAACCATGATGCACCATATAACCCGCTGCACATAAAATACGCTGACAAGCTTCTCTGATGGAAAATAAGACTTTTTTCAGCATGGAAGTCACTTCAATGCTTCAAGAAGCAGTAATTCCACATGTCTGCCCTTCACATTCATGAGGGCTGCTGGTGGTAGGGTTTTTCTGAAATGGTTTATTTGAAGCTGAGGGAGGAATTTCCAGAAAAAATCCAGTCTCTAAAATCTCAGTTTAATCTCTAGATACTGTAGTTAAAGAATGTTCTTATTCTCACAGAATTTCAGCATATTTTAGGAGGGAAAAGAAGCAATTTAGTCTCTAAATTTAAGTTTTTAATTTGATTTCATAAACCTAAATTTAAAACAAAAAGATTGTTGTATTTTGACACAAGACATTTAGTTTTTGTCTTGCCAAGTTTTAAATGTGTTATTATACATCTCTCATTTCCCAACATTAAAAAGCCATTGATTCTAACATTGAAGACAGATGCAACGTTTCAGGTGTTCCTTCTTCCATCTTCAGTTCAGATAGCAGGACAAGGTCCGGTTAGTCCTGGATTCTCCAACATTCTCTGCTGGAGGCAGCTCAAGACTGCAGGCAGTAGGCATGTGCCGGTATGAAATTCTGACGGTATGATTACCTTGAGCTAAAATATCACGGTATCACGGTGTACCATGGTATCATGACTACGCTCTTAAATATTGTTTTTAAGTGTCTGGGTAAATAAAAACAACTTACAGTATTTTGGTTGAACAATGCCCTTTATTGGAACATCTGTACTTCTTCCTTTGATGGTTAATGGCGTTGGCATTAACAAGATGCGAATTTAACCTCTTTCACAATCTTTTGCCATTAAATGGAGGGAAAATATTTGCAGGTAAAAAGAAGCTTTAACAAAACAGAGTATGGGTTTGTCAGAGCGAAGTGGATCATAAAAGAATAAAAGTTCATAATAAAGTTATAAGTCTGCAACCATTTCTTTGCTGTACTGGACAATAACAGTGTAAAGATGTTTGAGCTTTAACAAAGGCCCTTCGTCAACATTATCTATCAAATTGGAACAACATGCTGTCGGATCTGAGCAACAGTCGCTCGCTACTCAGGCGCCCGGGCAGTGAATGGAGCAGACCCAGACAGAGTGCCGCAGATGTCTTGCGATGCCTCCAAAGCGGCACTTCTCACTGAACTGAACTGATCCTGATCCCGCTCCATCGTGTTACAGATCCAACCAGTGGACACTGATCCTGGTCTTCAAAGACAGACCTGGAATGCTATATTACTAAGAGATCTCTATGTATAGGAATAAGAAAGCTACAGGCTCATCCAAAGAGAGGGGGATTCTCCCTTCCAAATTTTAGATGGTATTACTGGGCTTTTAATGTGAAACAAATAAGAATATGGCTGCCTAGTGTTAAGACAGGGGAAGCACCAAATTGGTTCCAGATAGAGAGTGAAGTAAGTGGGGGGATATCCCCTTGGACTGAGTTATTTGGCACAAAATCATCAAAAGAGAGTGATAACCCTATTATTTCTACTGCTAAACTATTGTGGTATAAACTACACAGAGCGGGTTGCTGGGACTTTTTCAAATCCCCTTATGCACCTTTATGGAATAACAAGCGAATTTTGATTGGGGGAAAAACAATTAACTGGGCTATTTGGCAAAGAGCAGGAATAAGGTATATTCTACACTTATTTGATGGAGATACCAAACAATTTTTAAGCTTTGACCAGATAAAGGATAGATACAACTTATCACATAACCAATACTGGAGGTATCTCCAGCTGCGAAGTGCATTATCTAAATGGCTAGGAAGCCCACTTACCTGTTCTACAGGCAGTCCAATTGAAGAGCTGCTGATTAGATCAAGCTCAGGCAGGGGTATTACCAGTAAGATTAATGGTTTACTACAAGAACAGCTATGTGATCCTTTAGTCAAGGTTAAGAAACACTGGGCAAGGGATATGAAGACAGATATATTTACGGAAGACTGGGAATCAAGTCTAAAGAACATCAACACAATGTATAAGGAATTAGGTAATACGTTTATTCAACTGAAGATACTACATAGATGGCATCGGACACCAGAACAACTTCACAGGTGGAACCTGATACCAGTGGATTCCTGCTGGAGATGTGGAGGGAGCGGTGCCTCTATATTACATATACTTTTGACATGCCCAGCACTTAAGGACTGGTGGAACAATATTCAGCAGATCATATTCGAAGTCCTGCACAAAAAGTTTCAAATCTCTGCAAAGCTGTCTATTTTGGGATCAACCATGGAGCTCCAAGACAATAACTTTTCATATTTTGAAAAAAGGTGGATTATCTTGGCTCTCACAACAGCTAAACGGATTCTGCTGAGACACTGGAAGAAAAAACATCCACCCCTTACGACGAATGGATCACAACAATGGCACAACTAGCTGCTTATGAAAGAGTGACTTACTCTCTGTTAGATACATTGGACCAATATATGTTCACATGGAGCCCCTTCACGACCTGGCTGACTGTGAACTAATGCTAAACTGGTTGATGGGATTGTGTCTGGAGTTTGTACTTGAACTGTAATTGAAGAGTGGCAGTGTGGTGGTTTGTGTGTGTTTGTTTTGTTGTGGTTTTTATTTGTATTGTTTGGATCTGTTTGTGTTTTGTTTTTTTTTGTTTCACTTGTCTGTGCTTGTTATAATTGTTTGAAAAATAATAAACTGTTGAATATAAAAAAAAAATTTTTTTAAAAAAAAAAGAGATCTCTATGTAGACCTGGAAATTATGATGAAGCCATTTCCTTTCAAACTTTCTACCAATCAGAGAGCTTAGATTGATGGTAAAGTCCAATAAGGAGCAGTCAAAGATCAACAAATGAGCAGAAAGTTCTATGTGTGCCTGAAAAGAGGAAAATAATGTTCCTCTATGGCTGGAATAAAGCCAAGAAGAGCTCTCTGATGCAGCTGAGTTGGATTTGGTTTTGTGAGGATAGAAGGTAAATAGTAGCAGAAATAACTGGAAAAGAGGAAAAAGTGGAAACATGGAAATAGTTTCTGTTGTGTGTTTGTTTCAATGCCTAAAAGCCAAGACTGGAGAGACTGATATGCAGATGAGGAAAGGCTTGGTCACTGTTGATCTGTGTGGTATTTCTACAAAGTTCTGTTAGTAGTAAATTTTGGTTTCTGGCTCTAGTTGGTCTTTATGGTGATATATCTATATCTATTGATACGTTCATTTTACATCATTTTAGCCTCATGATCTGACAACTGGGACTGAACTGGAACATGATGTCTGGATGCTGACTGGGATTAAAAGTGGACCTTCAGCCTGCATTTCCATATTTAAAATGTGGACCAAAAGCAGCAAAAAGGAATGTTAAGGGTTAATGCAGTGCTACCTGAAGAACCTGAGATCTCTGTGTCCAACTTCTTAACAAATTGAAATCCCTGCAGCGCAGAGGGAGAAATATGTTTATTCCTTAAAACCTTGTTATTAAACTGTTCAATGATTTTCTCACTCAGTCACAAACTGGAGATCTTCCGTCCATCTTTGATCCTCAAACACTCAGCCTTTTTTGGGGGGGTCCTGCCTTCAGACCAAATCATGATCACATCTGCTGACATGTTTAAAACACACAACCTTTTCCAGTCTCATCACTGGTTGGAAATTCCATCCCAGCTTTTCAAAGATGTGTTGCAGGATAGAAACATAAACGATTGATGCATTTTGTTGACTAAAATGAAGCTGACAAAAAAACAGATTTGCTTCATTCTGTCTGCAATGAACATAAAGTCACTGTGTTTTTACCTGTATTTTCACCACCATCCTATCATTTCCTGAAAAAAGCATTGTTTGCATCTCTGAGTATTTACAGTAAAACAAAATAAAGTGGTGGAGAAGTGGGGATAATGAATTCCTGACCCGGAGCATCTTGTTCAATCACGTCTGAAAACAAACGTTTCACATGTACGTGTTTATTTGCTGGATTATCTCATGGCGCAATGAGAAAAGGTCTGCGGAGAGCCTGTTTGGACGTCTGGATTAATCACTTCTGTCAATGACCGGAGGACTTAGTTAACCACCGTGTGACCCAGACATGGAGAAGAACACGTCTATATGAGGAGCTGTCTCTTAATCAGCTGGAAAGCCACAAACCCATCAGCCGGATAGTTCTCATGCCTTTAATGCTGAGAGTGAGCGCATGCTGGTCCAACTCGGGTGGATGCGTGTCTCTGCTGACATCTACAGGACTTACAGCATAATGCTCAACGTGGAGCACCATGCATGAAGGACTTTATAACAGGTTTCATGTTTTAAAACAAAAAATCTTCACATCTCGGCATGTGTTCAGCTTTGCCCTGTTTTTCTGAGGTATGGAGCTTCTTTATTCGAGGATTAGTAAGTATTGGTCATCTAGCTCAGCAGGATTGGCAGATATAAGATTTGACAGGTGGATTGTATTTGTTTTGGGGGTTTTCCTTTTTTTAAAAGCAATATAAAAGAGGAAAGATTTAAAAATTCTTGTTTTCATCTTGGTTTTACCTTCTCCCTCTGTCTGGCCTTCATCTTTTGCAGCTCCTCCTCCTCTTCTTGTCGCTTCTTCCTGTCCATCTCCTCCTTTTTGAGCTTAAAAGTAGGATGGAAGGGGAAAATAGCCAGAATGAATAAGAAAAGAAGTTCCCCAGCAGGAATCTGAGAGACTCTCCCAGCTTTTAGAGACAATTAAGTGTCTTATCAAATGACACTATAATTAAAATTAGTGGTCATCAAAGAAAAGTCTCCAAGAACAGTGTCCCCACAGAGAAGCATGGTGGTGGCAGCATCATGTTTGGGTTCTCTTTCACCAGCAGGGGATGGAAATCCAGAATTAATGCAATGATGGATGGTGATAAATGCATCTTGAATCAACAAAATGGTTTTCAGTTGCTGGTTAAGTTACCAAGTTGTCAGAAACATCATAATTAGCCACATGTTGGCTAGTACCTGCTAGTATCTGATATTAAGCAGCATTGGTGCTTGTAACTTTGAAACCCAATTGCTATGATGTAGTGAAGTGTAACCATTCTTTACACATAGTTTTGAGCACTATGTTGTTGCAATATCGCTGCTCCTGTATTGTATCGTCAGACTCTTGCCGGTACACACCCCTACAACAGCTTTTTACAGTTATGCATTTTAATTTATGTATTTTACGTTGCTGTAAATAGGCTTTATGCACAGCTCCAGTACTTCCTGAACTTAACACTGCACCTTTGTTTCCTGTATTTCATGATTGGATGAACTGATTAATCCAGGTGTGTCTGACCATTTGCTGAGATCAGACACACCTGTTCAGTTCATCCAATCATGAAAGACAGGAAACAAAGGTGCAGTGCTAAGTTCAGGAAGTACTGGAGCTGTGCATAAAGCCCACTGGATCTGCTCTACGAAGCACCGTGTGGCGAGTGTCTGTGAAGGGTCTCGTATAAATTAACCTTATTTACTTTGGTTAAGAAGGTACGACCTGATGAAATCCCAGACCTCAATCTGATGGAGAATGTGAGGTACAGTATTGATTACAGACTGATGTACACTGGTAGAACTTTTACCAGGGCTGTTCAGTTCTGGTTCTTCAGGGCTACAATCCTACAGCTTTTGTACGTTTCCTTACTCCAACACACCTGATTCATATTAATGAGCCATTGTGCTGAACTTCAAAGGCTCTTGGATCCATTTCATTCAAGTCAGGTGTGTTGGAACAAGGACACATTGAAAACCTGCAGGACTGCGGCCCATGAGGACTGACTTTGGACACCCCTGAGTCCAATCCAACTTAGAGGAGCTGGAGCAAAAGATATGCCAAACTTCCAGAGACAGCTGTAGGGAAAAAAACAAAAAAATAACGGGAGCTCGACAAAGTATATACTCCACAAGCTGCCAGGTTTTTGTCTAATTTCCCAGTAAAAATTCATTTCAAATTCAGGTTTTCTTTTACAACAAAAAGTAAAACAGCCAAGGGTGTGAAACCTTTTTCAAAGCACTGTATTGTAGCGAACTGACTGGATGAATGTGATGTTAAGTTACCTTCTTCTGCAGCTTGGTGCAGCGTGAATCTGTGAACTGCTTCTGTCTGGCTTCAGCTAACGTCACATTACCCCCTGGATGAACGAACAGAGTTAGAAAAAAAGAGTGAAGATGACTGTGGTGATAGACAGAATGTGATAGGAAGCATCGCTGTGTGTTGGATTACCCAGCCTCTCTGGATTCAGGTGCACAGCAGGAGGTCGGTTTGCCTCTCTCCACCTCATCAGCTCCTCCTCTTCTTTCTGAGCCACTGAAACAACAATAAACCCCATTTGTTTGGAAAAAAAAAACTTCAAGCATACTTGGAGATCAAATAGAATCAACTGGATAGTTACTTGTTTTAATCTGGCTTCGGCGAGATTGGTTTGGCGGGATCACGGTGTATCCACCTGAGCTGAGACGGACAGAGGCGGGTGGTGGTTAGCTGGGATGTGTACACAGTAAAATCCTGAATATAATCCTGGGGTTAGATAAAGTCTGAACAGGTGCGGTAATGTTAAACCTGGGAAAATACCTTTGCTTTAAAGTGAATGATGTTTAATTCTTAAGATAAATTCTCTCTTCACAAAAATCTTAAAGCTCTTTGTTTCCAGCAGCCTGTCACATCATTTGTTCCCATTTCTTTAGTTTCATCCGTGAAAACCAGCAAAGATCAGACAGTTTGACAGAAAACAGGATTCTAGCAGCAACAATCTGACCCTCATCACTGCCAAAACAAACGAGATGATTCTGGACTTCAGGCGTGATGTCCCACTTCTCCCTTTCTGCATCAACGGTGTGGGGGTGGAAAGAAGGCCGACCTTCAAATTCCTTGGTGTCCACACTGAAGAGGATCTCTCTTAGTCACTAGGGATGGGCGATATGGACTAAAAAATGTATCACAATAATATCTCTTATTTATAACGGTAACGATAAGTGACGATAAACACTATCAGCATAACGTTTTGTATTATAAATCTGTCACTAAATTCTGTCTTGAAAGCCCTAAAAAAATACTAGAAGCCACTAAACTACATCAATTAAGTTCAAGTAGTGCACCTGTATTGCAAAACTGTAGTAACACCAACCAAACAAGTCTGAAATATGAGAGACCGAATTCCACATTTATTCAAACGATGCAAACGGCAAAACTAACTGGGCTCATAAAAAACCTCAAAGTCGTGCGACTGCAAACACAACCTGATAAATTGAATTTATCATTTTTATTATGAGATGACAAATTGTTATTGTGGGGAATTTCTTTGATGATATATCGCACACGATAAAATATTGCCCCTTCCTCACACAACATTTCCATTATTATAAAGAGAGCACAACAACATCTTTTCTTTCTTCGGTTGCTCAAGAAAACAGTGTGGAGAGGAGGCTGCAGGTGGCATCTTACAGGACAACAATAGAGAGCATCCTGTCTTACTGCATCTGTCTTCATCAAGAGTCATAAGGTCAGCAGAAAAGATCATTGGCTGACTCTTACCCTCCCTGAATAACCTTGCCACATCCCGCTACCTCAGCAGGGCCTCAAACATCATAAAGGACCCCTCCCACCCCGGTCATCACCACTCTGAACCGTCACCCTCTGGCAGATGCTACAGAGCTGCCAGAAGTTTACTGAACCAAATTGATCAATCCTGATTCCCTCACACCTTCTCACTTTAGTAGCACAGTTATTAATGCTCTAAGACACTTTCATGGAGATTTTAATACAGAATCGGTACTTATTTCATTTATCTTATTTATGTCTATGTAGCCGGTATGCATATGTTTATATGCATATACAGTTGTCCTCAAAA
Source organism: Atherinomorus stipes (assembly GCA_023101725.1). Lineage (NCBI taxonomy): Eukaryota > Metazoa > Chordata > Actinopteri > Atheriniformes > Atherinidae > Atherinomorus > Atherinomorus stipes. Next base: position 412,988 of record JALJCO010005957.1, read on the forward strand.
TCATTCATACCCTTCAAGAAAAGAAAAGGCTAAATTTACAGTAGCAATTCAAATAAAACGAAACTAAAGAAAACAATAATAAATAAAAATTTACAAAATTATCATTTAGGGAAATAGGAAATTGCTTTTGAATTGTGGCTAGAAACGATAATAATAAAAAACAAATAAAACTGTCCCAGACACATTAGAGCACCTTTCCTTTGAACAGTGGACAAACATACCTGTCAACAGGTGCAGACGAATTTTTGAACATTACAGAAACACCTGATTGCAGTAATTGCCTCAAAATGTTGCTCAACAAAATTTTAGCTTCGGAGCCCAATCATGCTTGTTTATTTGTTTTATTTTTGTGTGTTTGTTTTTCTTAAATATTTCTTCCAAACAAGAATTCTAAATCAATGTCATGGTTTTCATAGACTTTTTTATTCATTATTACTTTTGTCAATTTCATCTCATTTCACTGACAGCTGATTTTTTTTTTCCTTATTTAATGAGTTAATGAATGGGTATGAATAATTTTGAGGACGACTGTATGCATATTAGTCTGAACCACTGTAATATAGTCTGTTACTTTTTTTTTTTTTTTTAATCAATGTGTGTTTATGTCTACGGAGTGCCCAGTAATTTCATTGCTTCACTGTGTACAATGACAATAAAGCCTTTCTTTTCTATCAAAACAAAGTGATTCCCAAACAGCTGCTAGCTGGAAACTTGGCATATCTCAGCATGGACTAGAAACTGTACAGATAAAGGACAAAAGAGGAGGTGTCAGGACTAAAAGAAATATCTACAGCAGATGAACAGGATCTGAAATCCGGCAAAGACCCGAACCAGGACCCGAGAGATGCTTCTCCCTGTTGGAAGATTGGGTTAGTAACTTATATTATTACTAAAAGCAGGCTAATAATTACTTTTAATAATATTGCAGATGAATATTTGTTTTACTTCTTCTTTTTTTCCCTTACTAACTGGGATCGCAAACAGTTTGTCTATTCTGAGGTAGAAATCCTTCATCAGTGTGGATATAAGGTTAAATTAATGCTAAGGACAAGAACATGTTATGAACATTGCTCACAGACATAAACAACGCGGAAATGATGCTGCTTTCAAGTGAGGTGGGAACTGTGGGAACTACCATACAGCTCATGAAGCTGTCGGTGCCTAAGGTGATTTTTAAAAATTCATGTATTATTTCTCGACGCCAACTTCTTTTGGGCCACCGCTAAACTTAACCAACTTGTTTGCAACGGTTTTTTTAATGGTCATAAATCATATTTAAAAGGTAAAGAGACGACCTGGGTCATTTACTGTCTTACACGCGACATTTTCAGACAGAAATCCACAAGTCAAATTTTTCTTTAAGTATGTAGTAAGCAATGTATTCATTAATATTTATGTAGCCTATTTAAACTTCTGAGTAAATCCCTGTTTGTGAAAGTGATACTTGTTTACGACTCTCTAGAAAAGTTAGGATTTACGAGGAACAGTGAACGCACCGTTTCTGTTTCCAATCCGGAGAATGGAAAGTGAAACTGAGCTGCGGATAAACAAACATGGATGTAATGTAAAACTTGCTGTGAAGCAGAAAATATTTGACATGTTTATGCGTAAAAAGTGACCCAGCTGCGTTTACACAGTTAAACTGGTTAGCTACTTACTTTCGCGGCTGTCTGTCCGCCGCCTGCTGGTTTCTCACGTCAGGTGTTTTCCCGTCATCGCTTCCAGTCGCACCTGAAGGGGTCTGGTCCAGGTGGTCTCCGCTGGACCTTAGCTGGTCTCTGGCGTATCTTTGGTCGTGAGGATCCATGCTGCAGACACTGATGGCCTCAGAGATGGTGATAGACTGAAGCCTGTTCTATATTTAGGGTAGTTTTCTTATCTGAGTTCTGCCACATGAGTCATCTGCCACCAGATATAAACTGATCTCCACTTCCAGCCTGTAGCACAGTGGGAGGGTTTATGAAGCAGCGCCATCTGCTGGAACAACAGACTCACATCAGCACACAGAGGCCAAATAATTTGAGGACCCTCCACATAAATGAATACTTCAGGTGAACAAAGAAAAATGAATGACGTAAAGAGTCAGCTCATCTTTGAATCCAAAGCTGATCTGTTTATTAAAACTGATCAAAGTACTAAAGCAAAGCATTTGTAAACTCATTCCTCCTTGAAGCTGTTTTATTCTTAATATCACTGTACGTACTGGCACTGTTGGTAGGCTGCCATGAATTCTTTCCTGAACCAACATTATGTAAGATTTATGCTGAAAACACATCGTCCTGGCTGACTGAAAAAGGATTATCTTTTAATTCTTCATTCACATGGAAATAATAATAAAAGTCACCCAAAATACTTGAGTTATTGCAATATAATGTAAACTTAGAGGATTTAAGCGAATACAGAAAGTGTTTCCAACTAAATAGATACATAAATAAAATAATGAAGATAAATAAACATTCAGAATTCAACATTTATACTGAACACAGTTCCAACTTCTTGAAAAAGAGTATCCTCATCTTCAATCTGTCAGCGCAATAGCTTACTGGTTCCAATCACTTGTAAATTCAATGAAAAATATTTTATGTATCCCAAAAGCGATTCCAAGATATTACCGCCAGATAAACACTAACATGAGGTTGAGAACGTAGCTTTTATTAGACACAGAGTCAGAGAGGAGACAGCTCCCGCCACGCTTCCATTCACTGCAGCACACACCCACAGCAAGCAGATGGCGCTCTTGTTCCACGCTGATTGTCTCAAACAGCTCGCGCATGACTAAAGACAGAATACAGTGGCCCTCATTTATCAAACGATCGTACGACGAAAATCTGTGCGTACGACCATTTCCACGCAAGACTCGGCATTTATCAATTTGAACGTGATCGTAGGATACGATCAAATCTCACGACAGCTCTGAGTTCGTGTACGCAAGTTTGAGTCAGTGAGGGTTTGCAGCAGCGCAGCAGAACATGAAAATATTTATTAACCAAACCGCAAGCTGTCATTTAAACATAAGTATTCACATATCAGCACGAAGAATGAACCCATTTGTAAAGAAAAAGAAAAAGGAAAAAGGGAATGTAGAACGTAGCCTATTCCCTAAATTGCAAAAATAGCTGCGACTGATTAATTCCTCCATTTATCTCAACAAATTATTAAAATTATTAACATATAGTTCTAGGAGACAAGTGCTTTTCACTCTTCGTGCATCTCCTCACCCCGCTGGTAAACCTGCACAAAGGGAATGTAGAACGTAGCCTATTCCCTAAATTGCAAAAATAGCTGCGACTGATTAATTCCTCCATTTATCTCAACAAATTATTAAAATTATTAACATATAGTTCTAGGAGACAAGTGCTTTTCACTCTTCGTGCATCTCCTCACCCCGCTGGTAAACCTGCACATAGGAGCGCAGGTAGGCATCAGTACGCACACACGCGCAGGTGCCCAGGTGGAGCGCTGCTTCGGGCTGCAGGAAGGCAGGTGGGTCGGACGGTCCGACTCGGACCCGGCGGGATGAAACGCTGCTTTAGACTCTGAGAAAATCTACAATACACTCCTGTCCTGTGCAGTGCTGCACATCGCTCGGACCGCTGGAGAGTTTTGATACGCAGTCAGAGGAGAAGATGCGCCGGCAGCCGCCCTGCAGCCGCCCTGCAGCCCCCACTGGGCTAAATGGAGGAGACCGCAGCTGAGCCGTCATTTCTAATAACTAATCTATACGTTAAAGTTGTGTAAGTGCTCAGTCAGACTGTCCCTTAGTTTTGCAAATGCAAGTTATCTTTTTTCCGTCCCTGTCCGGTTCAGGCTCGGATCTGACCGGCATCCACCTGTCACCTGTTAGAGCGCAGGGGGGCGGTGAAACATCTTTTGGTGTTATGTTTCATATTGGACCACTTTTTCTTGACCCATTGACTAAAGAATTGTGACGCTGCCATCGGATGTGGGCTATTATTAAATTTCATAACTAATAAAACGAATAAACCGTATAATCCAGGCCTAGATTGAGACTTTTATTAATATCTCAGCCGGAGTCGTTCACACCGGTGAGGCTGACTGATCCTCTTCCGTGCAGCGTTTTTCTGCACGTCTCTGACTTCGGTTTTTAAGCTGCCAAACAGCACCTCTTTAATCTTTCCCACCTCACAAACGAAGAATTCTTTCTTGATCCCCCCAAAAGTTTCTTTTTTGGCAGAATCTCTCCTCGCCGTGGTTCAACCTCGCTGGATGAAGCCTCATCATTATGCATGTTTAAGGGCGTAACCGTGGGCGTGACATTTAAATGACGATGGATTTCAGCAGTGGAATTTATCAAGACTCTTTTGTTCGTACGACGAGATTGGACCGATACGAACGTTTTAATAAATCACACGTGGGTCCAATCGTACGACCATTTTTACGATCAGATGTGCGACCATTTCGACGATCGTTTGATAAATGAGGGCCAGTGTGTATTCAGGCGCAGCTGTGTGTCCGTGTCTGCATTTGTGCTCAGTGTGGACTCAGGATGTGGCTGCATCACAACTTCTAAAAAAGATTTTGTAATCGTAGATAATATAAGAGACTCCTGAGATGCCTGCTTTTAATATCGGCTTATATCAGCATTAAAATGTGATATTGGTAGATATCGGTTTTATCATATTGACATTTTCCTAACAAATTATAGCTTCTTGTTTCATCACAAAATCTTGTGAGATCTATTGTTCCATTAGTCCAACATGTAGAAAATGGTGCGTTCCAGTTGTCTTGGGATTTCGAGTGGATGTGAGTTGATGAGGTCATTGCCAGGTAGCCTATTATGCATTCCAGTTGCACCAACTCGGGGAAAAATAGACGTCTCCAAAACAGCTTATTTGTGCGCATCTAAATTAAATCAAATCAAGTTTATTTATATAGCCCTTTACAGTACCCAATGGACACAAAAAGTGATTTTCAGCAGGGGTAACAGAGAAAGAGACAGTAAAACATCATAAAAATGCTAAATTATAAGGAGTGCAGAATTATTGAGCAAATGAGTATTTTCACCACATCATCCTCTTTATGCATGTTGTCTTACTCCAAGCTGTATAGGCCCAAAGCCTACAACCAATTAAGCATGTCAGGTGATGTGCATCTCTGTAATGAAAAGGGGTGTGGTCTAATGACATCAACATCCTATATCAGGTGTATTAGGCAAACGGAGTTATTAGGCAACTTCCTTTCCTTTGGCAAAATGAGTCAGAAGAGGGACTTGACAGGCTCGGAAAAGTAAAAAATAGTGAGATATCTTGCAGAGGGATGCAGCACTCTTAAAATTGCCAAGCTTCTGAAGCGTGATCATCCAACAATCAAGCGTTTCATTCAAAATAGTCAACAGGGTCACAAGAAACGTGTGGAAAAACCAAGGCGCAAAATAACTGCCCATGAACTGAGAAAAGTCAAGCGTGCAGCTGCCAAGATGCCACTTGCCAGCAGTTTTGCCATATTTCAGAGCTGCAACATCACTGGAGTGCCCAAAAGCACAAGGTGTGCAATACTTAGAGACATGGCCAAGGTAAGAAAGGCTGAAAAACCACCACCACTGAACAAGACACACAAGCTGAAACGTCAAGACTGGGCCAAGAAATATCTCAAGACTGATTTTTCTAAGGTTTTATGGACTGATGAAATGAGAGAGTCTTGATGGGCCAGATGGATGGGAAGATTATAGCAAATCTTCAAGGTCGACTACGAGTCTGTTTACAGACCGGACCGCTCCAGTCTAAACAACAGACCTGAGGCTTCAGGCTTCCCTCATCTAAAGAGGAATATTTGCGATTACACCAGGGTCTCCGGAGAGAAAGAAACTAAGAGGATTTATAACAAGAATCTGTTTTTAAGGGACAGAGCAAACAGAAGTTTGGAAGAAATCCCTGTCCAAGTTCTATTTTTGGAGAGTTTTACCAACATAGTCGCTACTCTGACCGCATGTTTTATCTTTTGACCCGACGAGTAGTCATGGCAAAATGAAGCTTCATGAAGCATTGAGGCTTTCCAGCCAATTTGTTCGGAAAAGGTTCAGTACTCGGAGTTTCATTCATATTCCTCTTTAGTGACATCTAGTGTCCAAATGGGTCCACAGCAGCCCAAACAACTGCACTCAAACCCTCTCAGTAGTGCCCATAACCAGGAAATAAAGCAATTATCTAATATTTTATCCGCATACAACAAATACAATGTAGATTATCCGTACCTTTAAGTATTTGACTTATTTCATTTTCAAACCATACCTATTATGTTTCAAAATATGAAAGAAAGAATGGGCGGGATTCGAACCACAGACTCCCGAGTAAAAAGGCAATTATGCTAACCACTGTACTAAGGAAACCCAACAAATCCTGGAGCACATGATCTATCTGACAGAAAACCATGGCATTCCGCCATGTCACATCATTTTATATTTGGCATGAATTAACTGTTGTGATCAGGAGAATTACTTATGTGTTGAGTGCAGTGCTTATGGAACTCCACGTATGAGGTGACATGGGGCTGAAATCTGTTTATTGAGGAAGAGGAGTGTCTTCAATGTTCGGTTTGGCGACTTAATAATTTTCAAATGGGCAGGTGATGCAGGGCAACATAAATCGGTGGGAAAGCTAATAATACTATTGATTTCTGTGGCTGTATGTCAGCAGATCTCTCCGTATTTTCAGCTTGGATAAATTATCTGTCAACTTCAATCTAGCGACTTCCGAATGTGTCTTGTGCAGATGTGAAACCGACACGTTATGTCATCTGCACAAATCGAGGCCTTGTTTAGCTTTGGTCACGTGATTCCTGTGCTGACTACACAAGCTCCGAAACGGAGCTTCATTAGGAACGCCCCCTTTTTCTCGACACGCACTTCGGAGTCTCAGTTCATCGGGCACATCACTACCGACGAGTAAACTAATCTTTCCAACCATGTGTTTTGATTAAGCGGAGCTGAATTTTCCCCTTCACCCCTGCCAAAGTTTCAATAAATTTAACCGGCATGAAGAATATTGGTCATCATTTCACCTATAAGGTTCTTACCTTGCAACTCTGCCTGGTGGCAGGGTGTGGTCATAATAAGTAAAACATCTCAGAAGTCCTGAAGGGTTAGTCCAGCCCAGTAAACATGCCCTAATATTCAATACTCTTCCTGAGTATTAAAATTACCTGGATTGGAACAAGTGCACAAGACGTTTAGGGAGACAGCTATCGACGAGCGGAGTGGCTAGGAGAGTTGTTGAGCCAGAGCAAAGGTTGTTCCTCTGGAGTCACGCTAGCTGAAGCAGTGCAGGCTTCATAAAGGATGGTAGTGAGTTGTCCAGGCTTGTATCTCCCGCCACCAGCTTAACACCCCGTTACTGGAGAGCTGGTTCCCGATTTTTTAACCGCTAAAGAAATCGAGGAGCAGAACCTGAGAACATAACCAAGCTGCAAAATCAGACTGAAGAAACAAGGCGCTTACAGTCAGGAAGAATATCCCCACTGAGCACAAGACGTCTATTAGACGTCTCGTGTAAAGGTTAGACCGAAATTAGCCCGTCTAAAATCGGTCTATATTTAACCCCGAATCTAGACTACAGCATTTAATCCATTAATTGTTAAATATTACTTGAAAAAAACTGTAAGTTGTATAAATGATGGCCAAATGTTGAATAAAAACATTTTAAACAGTCATTCACCAACCTACAGAGTAGTTTAGATTTATACTCAATTTAGACGTCTAAATCAAGACCTCATATCAACGTCTTTTTTAGACCAAATTTAGACCATTGAATTAAAAACGTAAAACAACGACAACTGAACAAAAAAACTTGCACAACCGCTGTCCAAATATTGGACTTAAATGGTTTGAATGGCTAACGATCAATATAGTAAAGTACATTTTTAGCCTTGATTTAGATGTCTAAATCAAGACCTCTATCGACGTCTTTTTTAAATACCAAATCTAGACGATTGAATTGAACACATTAAATACTACTATTGTTGAAAAAATAACTGTAAATTACTGTAAGTGTCCCAATATTGACGCAAATCATTTTAATGACCATTATACAGGTTTAAATCTAGTCTTGATTTTGACGTTTAATCAACGTCTCGATTTAGACCAGTTTTATATGAGCCTAAGTTATTTTTCATTTTTAAGCACAGATTGCACCAAATATGTTTAGAATTAGTTCTCACTATTAACCTATAGATAAACAAAAGCAGTTTGCGATAAAGTTTATTGTGTAGCCTAATGCCAGAAATTCCTATGAAATTAAATAATAGGCTATATGTATGTGTGAAGACAAAGATAAATTTTGGCATTTCGATGGGAGACAGTTGCATAAACATTAAAATAAACATATGAGATACAGGCAGCGGTCGTTTCCTTTATGATCCCTCCCCACCAGGGGGCAGCACCACGCTGGAAGCTCCGGTCGGACTCGGCAGGCTGATGCCGAGCAGCGTCCTTCCGAACATTCACTCTGAGAAATTCGGGGTTTTTGTCAAAGGAAGCGTCGACTAGAACTCATCAAAGACACAGAAGAGCTGCTTATAGGTGAGTGTTCAAGGGTACGTTGTTGATATGTTGTTTTGTCCTGCAGTTTTTGGTCATTAATGAACAAGCTAACAGGTTAGCTAGCAGCTCGTCTGTTAGCTCGCCTGCTACCTAGCAGCTGCAGTTACCCTCAAATGCTTGTAGCAGTTGTTTTCATTCGTTCTTTTTTTAATGATTTGGAAGAAAAGTGCTTCCCACACAAACGTTAAGGTTATATGTGTTGCACGGATGTGGCTGCGGGAAGTTTGTGAGGTTATTTTCTTTAAATTTCTTTATTTTTAATGTAAGGCACATTGACACTGTTGATAATTTGTAATTTCATACAGATTGCAGAGCTGACTCATGTCAGGGGGGAGGATGTGAAGACGTGCACCAACCATGGACAGGTATGATAACAAAAAAGTTTAATTTAATATCTGCACTGAAGGACAGGCCACATACCAGTGGATGTTTACAATGTGGTAGTGTAATACAGGTTATATGAGTTTACTGTTTACAATTATTTTTTTTTTCTTTAATCTGTTGCATACTCTTCAAAATGATATAATGTGAAAATTAGTGTGTAAGATGGGGGGCCACATGGAAAGAGGGCCCTTCTTCTCTGTTATTACTGGTAAATAGAAAAACTAGTTCTTCATGTTAGAAATGTGACTTAAATGACACACATTGACAAACAACTTGTCTGGACTGTAGCCTACTAGGTAATCTCTGTAACACTGGTGTAGTTTTGTTAAAGAGAACCTAACTACAATTATAGTAGACTATTGATTCATTATTCTTTTTCTTTACATTGTAACTTTAAAGTCTCAAAAGTGTGATGTCCTGTGTCCACTGAGTCAAGTCCTTTGAAAGCATCTACCTTTCCTTATTGGATAATATTTCTGTCACATATAATAGGTCCATTTATAGGCAACCACACTTGAATTTCTCTTTTCTTCTATTTCTTTGTTTTCAGAAGCTGTTTGGAAAACGTTAGAGAGGCTTTGGATGACATGATCAGCTCAGCGTTGGCCATACATTATAAAAGGCTCCAGCTGAAGGTGGTGGGGGTATAAGAGGGCCAGCCCAGGACACCACTGGTGTAATAAATACATATGTGTATATATTTTGCATTTTGGTTTTACATAAAATAACTAGATTTTTATTTTATTATTGTAATTTTGTATATTTCACTTTGCTAGTTTTTCACCACAATCTTTAAAGAATACAATTTTATTATGTTTTGATAATATTGTATATTTGACTTTGCGCTTTTCTTTTTTTGCAATGTATGTTTAAAAATAAAAATTAAAAATGGCTATGTATATTGTTTATATATATCCAGTGGAAAAATAAGAATGACAGTGTTACTGAAACTTTTTTAAAGGATCTGAAAAAAAAAACCCCATGATGTAAATACATTTTCATAACATCCTGGAACTACATCAAAGTAAAGATCACAGGTTAAATTTGGTCCACTTAATTTAACATTAGATTTTAACAACTTTAATTTCCTTTACTATACCTAGGTTTATTGTAAATAACAGATTGTAATGGCTGGATTTAATAGTGTTTAAATTTGGTATAAAAGTAAATGTATGGCAAACGTCTAAATTTAGACTATAAATAGACGTTCATTAGCAGTCATTTAAACGTCTAAGATTAGACGAGCCGTATAGTTTGGGTATAAAAATAAACGTATGGCAAACGTCTAAATTTAGACTATAAATAGACGTTCATTAGCAGTCATTTAAACGTCTAAGATTAGACGAGTCGTATAGTTTTGGTATAAAAATAAACGTATGGCAAACGTCTAAATTTAGACGTCTATAAATAGCCGTTTAAATAACGGCTAATATACGTCTAAGAACAGACGAGGCGTATAAACGTAGCCGTCTTTTAGACGTCTATTAGACGTCTAGTCTAAACTTAGACGACTAAAAAACTTTCACTTTTAGACCGCTGGTAGACCGATTTTAGCCGAGACGTCTAAGGACATTTAGACGTCTAATAGACGTCTTTTAGACCAAAAAATGCTCGGTGGGTCATCTTATCTTGTTAAGCTCAACGTCATCGTCAGAACTGGGGAAGTTTTCGAATGTATCTTTCAAGGGGCTGAAGATTTTCTGCTCATTCTTTAATACAAGAATAAATCATAATGACACAGAAGAAAATATTACCTCAATTTCTCTGAACAGTTACACCATCGTCCACCTAAATTTGAGACCAACCCTATTTTAATCTAACAGTTACCAAACTATGAGTTAGACTACTGTGTCAACCATATAGCCTACTCTCACTGGTTGCTGTGCAGAATGACATGATCACTTTAAGTTAATTATGACCAATGATCATAAGTAAAGCATAAATAACTAAAATCATCACCTGCATGTTTGGTTTATACAAAAACTGGAGGGGGACGGGGGCATGTCTGCGGTCAGTTCAGTTGATTGACAGATTAAATATGATCGTAATGCTTTTGACATGCGCAATGCCTCCTAGTTCGGCAGAGGAGGGGTTTTCTGTTTTACATTTATAACCTTTTGACCGTCGATGATCAAATGATCCATCACTCTTTCAATTTCTAACAAAAACGGTACAATCCGCTTCTGTTTCGCTTCCGCGGTCCTCCCTGAATCTGTCATGTCCTTGAATCACGTGTGACTCGCACGTGATTCAAGCATGCGCAGAGACAACATACCGCAGAAATATGGTTATTTTTTTCATGTTTACACGATGCACTTTTGGTCTGTCTCTGACGTAATAAAGGTCGCTTTGTTGCTATGGGTTACACTCTACATTCGAGTCACTTATGACGTCATGTGACGCGCCTTTCAAGTTTATAGACAGCCCATCTGAAGCAGAAATTCTTCAGTCTTTAACCGACTGATTTAGAGAAAACACGCGATGGAAAACACAGAGCAAATTACACAAAGCCTGACAGCGATGGATATGACTCCCTTGGTGAAGAAACACCTTGATAAGGTTTCAGCAGGCCAGTGGGCCTTGCTGGCAACAGGAAGGATAGATTCAGAGCTAGAGTTCATTCTTAGTGGTCTGTTAGCAGACGTTGTACAGATAGGAACAGTCAAGATGTTAAAAGAGCTCCTTTCAAGTATTGAGGAATATGCGGACCAAAACACTGATAATCCAGCCTTGCCGATCATTAAAGCTGTTCTTGGAGATTCCATCTCCAAAAGTTTCAGCTCTTATCTGAACGTACCTGAGGATTCCTGTTTAAATGATCCCGATGCAAGAAAATTAACAGAAATGGCAGAAGAGGAGGTAGAAAGAAAAGTCAGCTCTCTGCTTTCTGAAGCATCGAAGCCAAGTTCCAGAAATGTTCCCTCACCTGCTGTTTACGTCGGGGGCTTCAACATCCCACATCTAGGCCGCATGGTCCGTCACGCCAGCAACTATCTAAAGAAATTGTTCAGGCATCGGCATCCTGATGCACCGTCGGCTGACGGCAGATCTCTGACGCCGGTCTCCGTTAAGTCTGTTCAGTCTGTGAAGTCTGCAGCAGAAAGTGTGAGTATCATTTTAAGCAGAAGGTCAGAAACAGAGGGGGAAAATGTCGCGCAGGCTTCACCCATCCGGCCTTCCGCTTCAGCACAGAGTGCCGCTGCTGAGATTGTCAGCCTCATATTGGGGAACATCAAAAGCCCCGAGCCTGCAGAGCCTGCAGACCCTCCTGGATACTGTAGAGTTTCGCCTGACGCTCACTTTGAGTTAGCAAAGATCACCCAAATGATCAGAAAGTTTTTCATGCGTTCAGGCCGTAAACCTTCTGAAACCATCCTGGATTACGAACACAAAAAGAGTCACCGCCGCTCGCAGGTGCTGAAAAAGCAATTTGACAAGATGAAGGAGGGTCTGAAAAAAGCTTTACACACCCAGGATGAAAAGTTTGTGGTCAGACTCAAACAGAGTCCGACACCTGAAGACACAAGTTCGATACCGGGGAGCGTGACAGAAGCTGCTGAAGGTAGAAGTTCCCCCGTAACCAGCCTGAGAAGATTGACCACCGTCATCAAGCAGACGGATTCACCGCCATGTTTTGAAACTGTTGACTCGGATCTGGATAAGGTCATATCAGAGCTGAATCAGCCAGAGGAAACACACGACCTGATGATCAAACTGGAGGACATCAGACATTGCCAGGAGGTGCAGAAGTTTGCCAAACAGCTGACCGATAAGATGTACGATCATCTTATGACTGCAGAGTTTTATCACCGACCAGTCGTACCAGAAAGGAGATGTCTGTCGGATTCAGTGATTTCCACCGTGAGGAGGAATGTGGACGGAAGTCGGAGAAGCTTCGCTCCTGAAGTCATGTACGCCATCACAGAAGATGCAGTCGGGAAATTCCTGCAGCAGGTTTTTCTGGGGTTTGGAAAACCGCGCGAAGACCAACTTGACAGCAAAGTATTAGACACCCTCACGGACATCGTAAGTCTTTTTCAAGAGGGGGCGCCGTCTCCGGAGGTCTCTGAGACTGGACTGAGGATGTGTGAGGAGTCGATGTCGCCTCCTTCAAGACAGCCATCACATCTCAGTGATGAACCAGTAGAGCTGACAGAACCAGTAGTGCTTACAGAACCAGTAGTGCTACCAGTAGTGCTGACAGAACCAGTAGAGCTTACAGAACCAGTAGTGCTTACAGAACCAGTAGAACTGTCAGAACCAGTAGTGCTACCAGTAATGCTTCCAGAACTATTGTCAGAGCAGGAGGACAGAGAGCAGGATGAGGAGCTGGAATATGAAGAAGATGAGGAGCTGGCAGGTTCAGAGCAGGAACCTTCAGAAAGAAAAAAGCTCTTCTCCTGAGGCTGAACATTTGACACAAACCCTGAGTGTCGCTTTACTTTTGAGGCTCATGTCAACATACAAGACAAAAGATGGAAAGCCCAACCCTGACATCCAGAAAATAATCGAGAGGCTTTCACAGTTGATCATTGCAAAAGTAAATGTTGAGAATGAAGAGATCGTCATTATGAATGAGGAAAACCTTAATGATCTTGCCAAGGTCGTAATCAAAGACCTTTATAAGGTGTTCAGATCATCAGAAAACCTCATGTTTGCAGCAATGTCCCAGGATGATGTACTTTTTGATAAAATCCTGATAAATTCCCTTAAGCACAACTTGTATGTCTTAAAGGAACCCAAAAAGAAGAGCATCTTCCAGAGGTTTTTCTCCAGAGTTGGAAAAAAACTAGAGAACGCTGTCAAGTTTTTGAGGAGAATTTAGGAGCACCTAAACTTTCAACGGGAAATCTGCGGACATCAGAGCAATAAAGTTGTAGAGAAAGCAGAGAGAAAAAGATCAAAACACAACAAACAAAACTAACAAGGAAAAGACCTTTAAAAATGACCAACATACACACACATACACACACACACACACACGCACACACAACAGACCCAAGACCACAGCAAACAAAAATGTTAAAAACAAAGTTTCAATAACATCCAAAATATTCCAGGACAGGTTGTTAAGAAAAAATAACAACACCCAAATAACAAACAAAGCCACCTAAAACACCCCCCGTCCGAAACAAAGAACAAACAAAGCCCCCCCCCCCCCCCCCCAATATAAAAAAGCACTCAAAAGTTTTTAAAAGCAAGATAAAACAACACACAAATACCGCCCAAAAAAACCAACCAAAAAAACAAAAACAAAAACAAAACCAAAACCAAAATAACAAACAAAGCAACCCCTAAAATAACAAAAAACCTCCAACCCCCAAAGAGCAAAAAAGTACAACCAAAATTTTAAAAAGACCCCCCCCCCCCCCAAAAAAAAAAACAAACAAACAAAAAAAACAACAATCCCCCCCCCCCCCCCCCCCCCAAAAAAAAAACAAAACAACAAACAAAAAAAAACAACACACAACCCCCCCCCCCCGTGAGCTGCCACCTTACCGTGGTGGAGGGGTTTGCGTGTCCTCAGGATCCTGCAGGACCCACGTTGTCTGAGGCTTTACGCCGCTGGTATGGTTACCATGGCAACCAGGTCTGTAGGAGAAGGACCAGACTAAGCGCAGCTCTCAGGCTGCTTTCAGCCTACACAATTTGGTCCGGTTAAAGCGGACTGGAGTCCGGAACACCTGCAAGGACGGTACGTTTGGGCTGGTGTGGAAGTGGACCAGTTTGTTTTGGTCCAGACAACCGAACCGAGACCGGCTTCTGGAGGAGGTCTGACTACGGTTCCATGCGGACTCCAGTGCGGTTCGCTGATGGTGAAAACGCTGCCCGGCCTCCACTCAGCCCATTTACAGGTTGAAAACTGCAACAATGTTACAATTTTTGAGCCCAAGCGAACCATTTAGTGGACTACCAGGTGTGAAAGCACCCTCAGACTCTCACGATAGAAAGCTGGAAATGGCGTCCACTCGATGGTTAACGTTGCAGTACAGCAGTAACTCAGAAAGAGGCGATAAATTTTGACACAGAATATTTTCCACTGCAGCGTTTGCTGTTTGCAGGGTTCCATGGTGTAATGGTTAGCACTCTGGATCCTGGATCCAGAGATCTGAGTTCAAATCTTAGTGGGACCTGATATGCAAACTACAGAGATTGATGTCTCAATTTGAGATACTTGAGAGTCAGAATCCTGACTTTTTCAGAAATTGAAAAAAAAAAAAAAAATCTCCTGCATTTTTTAAAAATGTCTAAATGAAAAACGTCAGATTTCTGAGATTTAAGTCAGAATTTTGACTTTTTTCTTCACTTTTTTTTTTTCAGTGGCCCTAACCCTCTTCCGTACTGTTATCAAGCCCAGCATCTCCAAAAAGACACAAAAAACTCATGTTTGCCTGACAAATCTTCCTAAAAATGTACATTTTTCAGCACTTTATGGAGAATGTCTGCCCCTAACATGTATATAATAAACTTCCTTAATACCTAATCTTCCATTTGAGCCCAAGATGAGCTTTGTAGCAGGTACAGGAAAACTACGTGGGGAGATAAAAACAACATGTTAGATGATGATCAGACTATTTCAGTTCTGGTTTCCCCAAAGTGAGCCAGCAGTAAACGTGTGGTTTACAGAATATAATTTACAGAAGGACAATATTTATTTGCCTCTATGCTCATTTTACTTGTTAGTAGTTTTTCACTGTAGGGGTTGTATCTGAAGCTTCCCTGTAGCCAGTAGAAAGTACAACTTGGGCTCAAATGGAAGCTTAAAGTAAGGAAGTTTTCAACACGTAAATGTCAGGCATAGACATTCTTCATAACGTGCTGAAAATTAGATTATGAAAATTTGTCAGGCAAGCATGACTTTTTTTTGTCTGTTTAGGGATGTTGGGGGTGATTACTAAAAAAAAAGACTTGCAGCAAGGCTCAGAATCTTTTTTCCTTCCTCACCCTATGTGTCAAGATACTCTGCCAAATTTTATGATGTCAACTTCTGAATTAGTAGAACCACAAACATTTTAAAACAGATTTACTTATTTAATTTTTCTTTGTGTACATTTATTGTAATTTAATTTTTTCAACCTCTATCATACAGCCTCTTTATTTCCCCAAACTTTTTGCTCATACACACATACACACACGCACACTTCATGAATACAAAAAACTAACAGGAAATATTTTAGTTCATTGCCATTAATAAAACTGTTTATTGTTTACAAGTAGTGTAGTTACAAATCATGTGAAAGTGGAACTAACCTTTGCTTCAGTTCATATATTATTATTTTTATTATTATGATGCATTCTGAGTTGCATAACAGAAAAACTTCATGGAATGCGGCCGCTCGGCTGCAGAGCTTACCGAGCTCTGCGCTTCAGGCTCAGACATGAGCTGCCTGAGGAATCTTTAAAACACAACAAGGCAAGTCCAATGAAGATTTTGACACAAGACGAATAAGGCAGTGACGTTCCAGGCCCCCTCAGCTCGTCCCACACGGACCACCAACACATGCTGGGGAGCTTAGTGCAATTGGGGTAAAGGACACCGAGCCGGCGGATGGGGGCGGCGTCCGTCTGCGTTTGTGAGTTTTCACCTTTCACAAGAACGGCTTCTCGTCTACAGCTGATGCAGCAGAAAGGACGGCGACCAGAAGCAGACGTTCTTGTCCACCCTCCCGGCTGGTGAAAGATGTCCTGCAGTCCAGAGGACGCTCCTCGGCGCTCCCGTGATAGCTTCGCTTCCTGTGTAGATGTCGTGGGCATGTGTGTGTCTGTGTGTATGTGCTGCAGCTGGGAGGGGAGATCACAGC
The DNA here is from genome assembly GCA_023101725.1 of Atherinomorus stipes. Classification (NCBI taxonomy): domain Eukaryota; kingdom Metazoa; phylum Chordata; class Actinopteri; order Atheriniformes; family Atherinidae; genus Atherinomorus; species Atherinomorus stipes. The sequence goes on from JALJCO010005957.1 coordinate 429,728, forward strand.
TTGGGCTGGCTGGTGAGCTTCATCTTCAGGTTCTCTGCCAGCTTGTCGAGGAACTCGAAGGTGTTCAGGTAGTCGGGACGGGTGACGCTGCAAACACAGGAGAGAAGGAAGGAAACGTTTGACTTCATGCAGCTCAGTGAAGAAGACGGATCAGAACGTACAGAGTTCTGCAGACGAACCGAGGGTTATGTAGATGTTACTTCAAGTAGGAAGGAAGCAAAAGGCTTTTTAGAGATGCACGAGATTATCGGACCGATATCGGTATAGACTGATATTGCTTTATTTAAAACTGAGCATCAATATTGGTTTTAAAACTGAATCAATGTTGGACAGATATAGCATCAGCTGATATTGACTTTTTAGTAATGCACAATATAACTGGCCCGATATCTGTAACAATTGATATTGGTTTTAAAACTAAATATTGATATCAGCCCAATATATTGGGCAATGTTGGCTTTAAACCTCAATATTGATGTTGTCCCACTATCGGCCGATATTTTTTAAAGGCTATTTGCTTATTTGATAGGGACAGAGCATATAAAAAAAATAAAGAAAAACTTTCTTATCTGCCATATTTATCCAAAAAACTAGATTTCATCTGTTGTCCCAAGCTAGATCTTACAGTCTAGCCTTTCTGAGATCAGGAAATATAGAAATTTTAAATTGTAAAGAAAACAGTTATCCATATAATTAACCAATAAATAACAGGCACTGTTTGATGGTGAACCAGCGGAATGTTGTTTTTCTCTTAAAAAAAAAATCCATGGGGCATAGCAACAACATAAGGCAGCACCCACCGTGCAACATTATGACGTCTCTGGCAACTACTGGATCTGCGGTATAAGTATTTTATTTTGCACAAGTAATGACTATTACATAATTTTCAGCTTAAATATAGGTATCGGTATCATCCATTAGAAGCAGAAAAGTATCAGTTTTCGGTATCGGTTGAAATTTTCCATGTCATGCATCACTAAAGCTTTTATTAAGTTTTTACTAAAGTCAGACTGAACTCCTGCTGATAAATAAGTATCTCTTTCCAACAGAGTCAGGCTTTTCAGAAGTTTCAGCTTTTCAACAGCCACTACTGGTTAAATCTGAGGAGGTTTTACTGCCGAAAGATCCCCAAACCAGCCTGGAGCTTTACCGTTACAAATTATTAGACTATTTACAAGTTTGACTGATCATCTGATGCTGCTATCATCAGCTCTTGGGATCTTAAGAGTTGAAAGTCCTGAAGTTACTGAAAACACGTGGGGAAGTCCACAGATGAAAATATCAAACCAAAACAAATCTGATCTGCTCTTTGAAGAGGCACAGCTGTCATCTCTCCAGCTCTGTTATAAAGTTTAGTGTAGAAAATATTCAGGGGACAGACATTCAAACTAATTGTTGCCAGCAGCTAAAATCAGCTGATTAACACGATGAAACTGCTCCACAGCAAAGCTAGAGTTTAACATTACGTTTCTCCTTTGAACAGTGCAGAAAATAAGAGAAAACATGAAAGAGAGCTGCATGTGAAAACTGGGCGCCTCATCAAAGAAGTATCGCTCTATAACACCACTACACCATCAGTGGCAACTCTTTATGAACAAACAACTGGTTTTGACTCAGAGTAAGGAACAAAATAGGTTTAAAGTGTATGTTTCATGTTCTTTATAATGGCCAAAAATCATTCCCTGTGATGAGGCAGTAACTGGTAGGTCTCTTAAAGGGAAGTCCAGGATTTTTGACATAGGGCCTCATTTACAAATGAGCCAGAATACTACTTATCACTGAAGACGGTTTCAACATATTTCATTCCGTTATTCTAGTTCCAGTGGGTCGCCAATGCTAATGCTAGTGCAAGTCAATAGGAATCTGCTAGCCTGTCATTAAAAACAATCTTATCCACTCCACAGAACATCCGAGGCAAATCATTTCTACCTTTAGACTATCTGTGTAAATGCTGTGTTAACAGAATAATGTTACAAATAAAACTAACCTGCGTTTAGTTGCATTTTGATTGTTGCTGCCGAGAAACTTTACAAAGTTTTACTTCCTGTATTTGGCAGCAGAGTGATGTCATCTGTTGCTACGTGCATGAAGGAATCTGATTACACAAATATAAAGTCTAAAATACGTCTGAAAGGCATGAGGATATGTCGGATTTTGAAGATGATTTCAAACTTTTTTCATCAAACTGTCACCATGTCTCTATGAACCAGAATACACTGGCAAAGGTAGTAAGCTGGTAAGAAACTAGTTCCTCAATATGTAATGCAAAATCTTTCATACAAGGCTAGTTTTACTTTTTTAACACGAGTTTGCTAGTTTAACACGACATTTATACAGACAGGCTTGCTGATTTGTCTGATGTTCTGTGGAGTGGATAAGATTGGTTTAAATGGCTAGCAGATTTCTATTGACTTTCACTAGCATTAGCATCAGCAACCTCCTGGAACTAGAATAACGGGATGAAATATGTTGAAACTGTCTTCAGTGATAAGTAGTATTCTGGCTCACTTGTAAATGAGGCCCTATGTCAAAAATTCCGAACTTCCCCTTTAAGTTGAAAAGAACCAGGAAGTATTACTTAAAAAGGGAGGTGGAAGGGATAAAACTCTCCTTCACAACCACTGCACAGTTTTGGAATCATGTGACCTCTGACATCAGAGTAGGTGAAGTCTTGTGAATTCCACAGTGACCAATGCAAAACAATAACAGATAAACGGCGAGACAACAGCCGATTAGCAGCTAGACATCATCTTTCTGAACATCCGTCTTCTTTCTTAACCTCACCTCTACAGCTGAGGCTGAACTCTACCGGCCAGCAGCTTCTTGATCGCCACCAGAGATGTCCTTTTCTCCTTGAACTGACTCGGCAACAGTGGGACATGGAAACATTAGCTTAGCTTTAGCCGGCGCAGCTGCTGAGTTTCTGCCAGATTTCAGTGTTTGTTTCTCGCTGTTCCTCTCAACATCAAGAGCTCAAAGCCGGAGGCGGGATTCATAAACGCCCGTACACATGATCCGTGGTAAAAACGCTTTGCGTCCCATTGTTCTCCTATGGAGAGAGCGGTGGCGCCGACTCACGAACCGTGGAGAGATGACTCACTCCGCCCGCAACCCCCAGGACTGCTGCCGCGTCAGAGCGGGACACTGTTTTCTCCGCTGCCTTTTCAGCACAAAATCCTGGGAAAAGCGAGGATTTCTGACCGCAGAGTAACTAGAAAAGGGAGGAAACTCTCGTCCCTCCAGACTGAGCTCACGTTTGGCTTCCAGGACGACTTTTCTTCCTCCCAGGACGATTGATATCGGCTCCTCTGTCACTTTCAGCAGCTCGCACTGACTTTTCTCCCCATTTGGTCTCCAAAAATCTGTAAAAGCACTTTGTATGAGCCGTGAGACGGTGTGGCTGTTAGCAGAGACATCTGTGGACAGAGTCAAACGGAAAATGTCCTGCTGCTGTTAGCAGAGACATCTGTGGACAGAGTCAAAGGGAAAATGTCCTGCTGCTGTTAGTAGAGACATCTGTGGACAGAGTCAAAGGGAAAATGTCCTGCTGCTGTGTTTTGTTGAGGTGTAACGGAGCTGGTTGTCGGTGGGAGTAAACACACGGACACGGTCTGTTCGGCGGATACTCATGCCCCAGGTGATCCGCTGGAGCAGAGTCCGTCTCCTCTAAATGGAGATTCATTAGCAACTGTCGCTTAAACACACTTAAAACCTCAACAGTTACATAATAATGGTTGCTAAAATATAATAAAATTAATCAAATAAACAGGAACAGATTTTTTAAACGGTGTAAAGACCGTAGTCGGTCTAAATGTGTGACACCAAGTATCTTGTACATGTGATCTCAAAATGAAAACTAATCGAGAGGTGACTTAGAAAATATTTTTTTCCAATGTTATTTTCCACATTTTCATGTCTCTACATATAGCTGTGGCCTTCAGCATTAAAGCTGTGATGAATGTCGTATTCAGAGTCGCCTCCTCCTGCTGTGATCCATGTTTTTTATCAGTAGAGTCGGGAGCGTTCGCCTACCCCTACGTCACTTCCGGTTTGTTGCTGGGGGCGCTGGAGTGGTAGGAAAGCCTGTCGGACTAGTATTTGTACATTTTTGCATTGGCAATGTTCAGTGTGGACCTGATACACTACAAGGGCTTCTACATATTTTTAAAATGAAACATGCACTTTAAGATGATGGCAGCGACATCCTGGTGAAGCTTGTTCCAAAAAAATTTAATATAAAATCCACACTGAGCGTTACAGTGTGTGTTCACAGCAGATTAGACGACCCCGTAAAAACACAACTCAGTGCCAGGGTTGGTGCTTTAAACATGACAGGAAGAAAAGCTACAGAAGTGGCACGTGTCGTTGTTACATTAAAACAGCTGCTGTCTTTTTTTCTTTTTTTCAGAAATAAAATAGGACTGCGTGAAACTAAACGAATGGGTGACGTTGCATCTGGATCGTTTGCTGACGGCAGAAGAATCGATAACTATCGCTTACAATATTTGAATTTACTGCAACCGTCTCCTTTCTGTATCAGAACTGGCAGGGACGTGTATGCAGCCGACACATCCGTAGGACTGCGCGGGAAATTCGGCCACCAAATCGCAGCGCATCATGCAGCACACAGCCTGTTCAAGGCACCAGAGAGAGACGTGGGTGGGCTGGTTCTTTTTGGTTTTTAACGCTTCCTCAACCATTAGCATTAAGAAACTGGACGTGCATGTGTATTATTTCCCAATTTCTGTCCCTAGCTCCTTTAAATATTCTAAGAATGTAATATAACTTTTGAAAGTATTTTTCAAAATGCAAAAACAAGTGTTTCTTTGGTTTGATTAAAATCATTTGCATAAATAAATAAATATTTAGTTTTTAAATGCTGGTATAGTACCATTTTCAAAGCTTGGTTACTCCGGCTTCCTCCCACCATCCAAAGACATGCGTGTTAGGTTAATTGATCACTCTAAATTGCCCCTAGGAATGAATGTGAGTGTGAATGGTTGTCTGTCACTCTGTGTTGTCCCTGCGGCAGACTGGCGACCTGTCCAGTGTGTACCCTGCCTCTCGCCTGATAATAGCTGGGATTGGCTCCAGCAACCCCCGTGACCCTGAACTGGTTAAGCGTTAAAGAAAATGACTGACATGACTGACACTCGGCTCTACATCACCTTCTCTGCTCACATACAAAGCTTGAGTTTGTGACTCAGTCAAATCAGATCAAACGAAACGTTTGGTTTTTATGCTGCTAAAATCTAGAACAAACTACTAGAAACCCAAAGTTTGATCCAAATCTTACTTCTTCAAGTTGGGTCTTTAAACTCACACTGCTGTTAAACAAGATACAGAATTTTTCTTTCTGAATACATTTTTTTTTTATATCAATGATGATGATGCATTCCCTGCTAACATCAGTTTGTTTCATATAGGGATGGGTACCTTTCACATTTGAATCGATACGGTACCAACTTTCGGTACCTGCGAATCGGTATCGGTACCAAACGGTACCAGTTTTCGGTACTTTTATGTGTTTATATGGCAATAACAGATTTATTTCTCATTCTCAACATAGAATTTTTTAATAATATATTAAAGCAAAATCCAGCTGTTTCTCTATGATGTCAGAGCATCTGGTAACAGGGAAACTTAATGGCAAGGCAAGTTTTTTTTATACAGCACATTTCATGTAGCCTACAGGAAAATTCAAAGTGCTTTAGATAAACCAAGCATTGCAGCGGGGTGTAAAAGGGAAAATGATTAAGAACAAAAAAGTAGAAGTATGATTTTAAAATGATAAACATTAAAAATATTTAACATTAAAAAGAGAGAGCAGAGACGTGCAAATTTGAACGTTAGAGTAAAATCTAAGTGAATGCAGCTGAGAACAAGTGTTTCAGCTGATCTGAGACTTTCTGGGAGTTTGTTCCAGACGAAATAATAATAATGACAGAATAATTTAATGAGAAAAAACACGGAATATTCTCCGACACTAAACTGATTTTGTGGCAGCATTTTGCGCAGGTCTGGAGGCTGTAATCCTGCTGCAGGGATCAGGTTACTAACTTGATGCAGACAGTTTCTGCCGTGCTGGTTAAACCTGACAAGCTGTTTCAGAGAGACGCAGACTCTTAAGCCCCGTTTCCACCCGCGGGTCTGGGTCAGGTCGGGCCGGGCCAGGCCGGATCGGGTGGGTTTGGGTACGGATGTGTTGATTTCACGCTGTGTCCCCACAGCAACCTGTACCCTTATTCTGGAGGTGGAGAATTAGCTGGACAGCGCTGCTACGTGATTGTGTGACATCATCGCCGTGTAACGCCGTTTAAGCAAAACACCGGCGCCACACGTGACAGAAACAGAAAGGAGTCACCCCGGCTTTGTTTTTACGCTGGGTCACGCGGGAAGTGGCGGATTTTTCAATGAATCAGCTGATTGCTGTGTATTAGCTCCACCTCTTTGGTCCGGATCGGTTAGATCAGTACCCCTACCGAAGGGTACCAAAAAAGTAGTCCGGGTCGGGTCGGATATAAGGGTACCCGTCCCAGTTTTTATCTGTGGAGACGCAAAAAAACGTGGACCGATCCGGCCCGACCCGACCCAGACCCGCTGGTGGAAACGGGGCTTTATTTATCAGATGTAAGTATGGGGGCTGGTGCACTCGCGTGCGGAAACTCCGCCGTGATGAAGAGTTTAATAAAGATGTGGGATGCGACAGAGGGAGGGAGAGACGTGACATGCGCGTCGCTCCAGATCTGGTTTACTGTCTTGGTTGATGGTAAACTCAGTTAATATTAACATCGTATTAAGTTCTTGAACGGCAGTTTGTGAACCCTGCTGGTTATTATCTGCCCCCGGTTACATCTGTTCAGCCGCCGAGGCGCTGACGGACTTCTCCCTCTTTTTTCTGCGGGCTGCGGATGACGCGACGGGAACGGAGCTTTGAAAAGAATATTGTGTTTAATCAGCTGCTTCCTCAGATCAGACGTGTTCCCGCCGCTGGCATCACAAATAATGCAGCAAACTTGATGTTTTAGAGAAGTGAAGCAGGAAAGCTTCTGACTGAACACGCGCCGCTGCTGCTGATGTCATGCTGCGATGCAACGTTCACGTGCGGCACAGAAAAAACAAACTCCTCCACTACCTCACATTAAAAAGGATGCATTTAGGTACCGAAACATGGTACCGTTTGATTTTACGTGAATCGGTACCCGGTCGTACCGACGGAGTTCGGTAGGTACCAATAAAAGTACCGATTTCGGTACCCATCCCTAGTTTCATATGCAACTTCCTGTTTGCATTCTACTGTCTATTTCTAATTATCATGTACAGCACATTGAGTTGTCTTACAGTATGTAAGAAACGTGCTACATAAATAAATCAGTCTTGCCTTGGTGCTGTGGTTTAAATTAGTCAGTTTTCCACTGGGTAATTCAACCAAATGACCCCGACCGGGGGCTGCAGCTGTTTCTCAAGCATCTGTCTGACCATTTAGATTAATCAACTATTAAAACCAAGATGAAAAATGACAATAACCATATCTTTCTCCAGGATCTGGCTTAATAACAGAGACCCAATTCAGATTAGAGCTAAAATATGTGGTTACATTAAATGTGTGTAACAGCACGTATGACTAACTTTGGCAGGCCTTTGATGCAGATAGCCAGATCCTTGGTCATGAAACCAGCCTCGATGGTCTCGATGCAGACGGCCTCCAGAGCTTCAGAGAAGACCCGGAGCTCTGTGTTGTTGTCAAGCTTCGCCCGATGGAGCAGACCCCGCGTCCACGCGAAGATGGAGGCTGAAGCAAAAACGCATCATAAAGACAAACATCAATGGATGAATCCATAAAGTTTTTCACAGGTATTGTTAGAAAGGCTGATCCTACCGATAGGGTTGGTGGAGGTTTCTTTTCCCTGCTGGTGTTGTCTGTAGTGGCGGGTCACCGTGCCGTGGGCAGCTTCTGACTCCACTGTGCGTCCGTCAGGACAGATTAGCACACTGGTCATCATACCCAGCGAGCCGTAGCCTGGAAACAGTCACAAAAACATTAATTCCCTCCAGGATGGATGCAAGTTTCTACGTAGTTCACTGAACCTGTGAACATTACCAACCTTGTGCCACAGAGTCAGACTGGACGTCTCCGTCATAGTTCTTACAGGCCCAAATGAAGCCGCCGTCAGATTTCATGGCCTGAGCCACCATGTCATCGATCAGGCGGTGCTCATACCAGATCCCTTTAGCCTCAAACTGAGCACGATATTCCCTGAAACACATAACCATTAAAGATCAATCCTTTTAATCCCAGTCAGCATCCAGACATCATGTTCCAGTTCAGCCTCAGTTGTCAGATCATGAGGCTAAAATGATGTAAAATGAATGTATCAATAGATATAGAACCATAAAGGCCAACCAGAATTTATTACTAACAGAACTTTGTAGAAATAACACACAGATCAACAGTGACCAAGTCCTTTCTCATCTGCATATCATTCTCTCCAGTATTTGCTTTCCGGCATTAAAACAAATACAGAGCAGAAAATATTTCCACTTTCCCCTCATTTCCAGTTATTTCTGCTACTATTTACCGTCTATCCTCACTAAGAAAGCTCTTCTTTCTTTATTCCAGCCATAGAGGACCATTATTTTTTTTCTTTTCAGACACACATAGAACTTTCTGCTCACTTGTTGATCTTTGGCTGCTCCTGATTGGACATTGCCATTGATTTAGGCTCTCTGATTGGTGGAAAGTTGGAAAGGAAGTGGCTTCATCATCATTTCTGGGTCTAAATAAAGGTCTCTTAGCAACATAGTAGTGATAATGACAAAAATGTGATAAATACTGGTGTTTTCATGGATCACTAGTTGTTGATTTACCAGATAGGCAGGCAACTTAATTCAGTCCTATGAGGGCTGCAGTCCTGCGGGTGTTTCATGCATCCCTGCTCCAACACACCTGACTTTTCATAGGCTGTTGGATCCATTAATTTGAGTCAGACGTGTTGGAGCCAGGACACATTGAAAGTCTGCAGGACTGTGATCCTCATAGGACCAAAGTGAGTAGTCCTGTCATGTAGAGTTTCTGAATAAAGACTAATTTTGAGGCTGGATTGTAAACCTCTTGGAAATAATTTTAATATCTGCAAAACTTCTGTAGATCACTTAAAGGGTAAGCTGTTCATCACAATCTACAATATAAGTGTTAGGGCTTGAGGGCGGGGGGTCACCAATCTAGCAGAGTACACTAGAGTTTTAAGGGTTAAGATGGTCCAGCTGAGGTGTGATTCCTGGTTTATTTTCAGTGTTTGTGCGTCCTTACTTCTCATAGATCTCCTGGAAGATGTCCTTGAATCGACCGTCGTACTTCTTCAGGATGGTGTTCTTGGTGCTGAGGTACAGAGGCCAGGCTTTAGACAGAGCCATCTGGAAGGAGCTGTGAGCGAAGTCCCTGATGGACTTATCCGTGTTGTACATTCCCAAAGCTACGCCACCTGTGCCTGAACGCAACGATACAACCCGCTCAGACAAAGAAACACACGCACTGATGCTCAAACACAACATCTGCCTTTAAATTTCTTCAGACTTCACCCTGATATTTTTCCACTTTCAGAGTGAGTTTGAAAAATAATTGATTAAAAATCTGTGTGCCAGTGAGACATTTTGAGGATATTTTTCCATTTTAGATTGAGGTGCACACTTTTTTTCCACATAGTAATGTTAGATAAGCCAGATATGTTGCAACGTGTTTGGAATCATGATCGTCCATCTGACCAGCTGCGTTCTTACCCTGAAAATCATGGACGACGTATTTCACCGGCTCTCCGTTTGCGGGGGTGTAGATCATTTCGACTCTTCCAGGCCCAGGCACCACAAAGTCAGTGGCTTTGTACTGAGGAGGAGGAGGAAGAAGAGGAGAGAAGGTTCAGAACAAAAACATAACATGAATGTCACTCAGCTTGATGAATCCGTTAAATCTGTCAGATGGCTGGAGCTAGAACGGGAGGGGCAGCAACAATCCTGTCATTCTCATGACTATTCTAATATGGAAATGAATATCAAAACAAATAAAATGAAAAAAAAAGTCCTTCCTCGTGAACTTTATATTCAGGGAGCATTTGCATCATTCCTGCAGCTTAATGAGAAGTTTTCATTAAGAAAATGTGATATTTTTCCTCTTTAGATACTTACAGATTGATGCAACCGCACCAAATTTAGTAGGGATGCACCGATGCATCGGTTGGACATCGGTATCGGCCGATGATGGCTTGTTAACTGCCATCGGCCAAAAAAATTATATTTGCCGATGGCAGTGGCCGATTATATATATTTATATAGGCTATATAATAATGATTTACATGTGTCATCAACACTGTTCTTAAGAAAAACTCTTTTTCCCCCTCTTTTTTGGGCGGGTGGAGGGAGATACTGGTAGAAGGCATCCGCGCACTTTCCTCAGTAGAGAAACGAAGATGGCGGCAGTCGTGTGGCAATATTTTACCGTTTCAGTAAAAGATCAGCGTTACGCAGTTTGCAGTACATGCTCCACAAATATTTTTCATTGGGCCATGAAAATAATCTTCTCACGGAGTATGTTTTTGTTTATTAGGCTAAAACCACTCAATTTTGTTGGGCAATATACTGAAGCATTCTTTTTAGTGATTCTCAGTCCCAGGTTTTTGAAAAGTTTTCAGAAAAGAGCTTGTTACAACTAATGTCAACCACAAAGTGACATTAAAAGTTGTTTCTGTTTCATAAATTGGTCTGATTGAATTTGTGCTCATTCAAGGACAGACTGATGAGGAGCTGAAAGACTTGTAAATTTCTGTGGCACAAAGGAAGTAATAAATAAAAATGGAAAACATCGGCCAAGTTGTTATGTTAAACATCGGTATCGGCCCAGACTTTCACAATCGTTGCATCCCTAAAATTTAGACTCCTGTTTGAGGGAGGTTCAGGGCAGAAGCCATGCAGAGTCATTGTTCTGTGATGTACTTTTAGATATGGATCAAGTTTCAACAACAACAAGTCAAAGATGAACAGGAACAGGAATTGGGGAGGAAATTTGGAGGGAAAGTTTAGAAAATGTTAACACTCGTTCAATCAATTCCAGGCATGATTTAGTTCAGTTTAAGATGTTACATACAGGAGGTTACATTACTCCAAGCTAAAGCCCCATTTCCACTGAGCAGTACAATCTGGTGCGCTACAGTCCGGCCCATTCAAGCGAGCATTTCCACTGCTAGTTCAGCTTCCACTGGGCATTTTTCAGGGGGTTAAACCAAATCCCCAGCGTAGCCATATCATTAGCTGCAACTCATGGCAATGCTAAGGTGTGGCAACATATTAAGACACGGCCATAAAATGTTATCCCGACCCGTGATCACACATTATTAAATCGAGGCAATAAATAATAAACATCTGGGAATGAGATAACTAAGTCGTGGCCATGTGTTACAAATGTGTGGGAACGACATGAATAATCTGTGGCCAGTTGTTACTGTTACATCAACAACTTAAACCATATCCACATTTTGTCCAGAAATTAACTCAGTTTGCTGAGTTATGGCGATTTGGGGATTTTTCATATTGGCTTATATGTGTGTGGTAAAACTTCCTCCATCACTCTGATTCCAAAGTTAATGCTTGTAAATGATCATAAACATCATAATCAAGAAGGAATAACTGGTTTTTACCCCTTTAAGTCGCGCCTGATGGCGAGTAAATGCAAAAAAGTGTTTCCATTACACTTTTGAAGAAAACTGCTTGATCAAAATGTCTGAGAAAAGCGCCTCATGAGGGCGTAAAAGCTTTTTTGCGATATTTGAGTTTTTTTTTTTAAATGTAGATGTTTCCATTATCAGTTTTTAATAGCGATACTTAGTTTTGTGAAATTCGAGGTGTAATGGAAGATATTAGAGATATTTTCTGTATTCTCTAAAATGTTTGAAACGCACATAAATCCAGACTTGCAGTTATTTGTTCTTGACTGCTCAGAAATTGTAGACGGTTTTAAAAACTAATAAACAGCAACTCACGTTAACTAACATCTGTGCAAAAAAAAAAAAAGTGTTAATCTGAAATGGATGCAGAAAGAATCTCCATTCATTAAAGAGTGGGTGACAGTGATAACGGTATATTTTCTTCAATAGAATTGAAGATTTTGAGCATACTTGAACTTGTTTTTGGTACAATGAATGAAAAGACGTTGTGAGAAAGCCCTACAGGTCAGAGCCCAAGAGCGCCCTCTGTTGGTGCAAGGGTAATGCTGCCTCAAACTAGTCCGGACATGCCCAGCCACACAGGCAAGCAGCAGACTGGAGGTAGCAGGCAGACCAGGCGCAGCTGTATGGACTTTCGTGTGTTTCCAAGATAATATGTGCGTTCTTGAAGAAATGTAAGTGCTCTGTACTTCTTGGCTTGGGATAATTTTGAAATGTATCCTAATTTATTTTCCTGTATTTACATATTTGAGTTTGAGTAAGATAATTCACCTGTGTGCCAGTGTTGCAGTAGTCATTGCTCTGCATTTACCTTTCCATTATTTCCTAACGGTTATTTGTGATTTGTGACCATGTTTAAGAGATGTTCAATTGTTTGGAGTGGTCTGCATAGTGCATAATGCTGTTAAGCATGCATAAGTTCTATGACTTTTAGAATGTTTATTGAGTTAGTCGCTAAACACGCCGAGTAGTTTATAATACAGTCTTATTACTTTCTTTTCAGACCACAAACATAAATAAACACACCTCTAAGCTGTACTGTGATGAAGCCCTTTATTAAAGGAAGCGTCAAAGGAAGAAACAGTCTCTCTTTCCAAGCACCCTTGATTCTCTAACCGGAATCATCGTCCATAATCAGCCGCCTCAACCAGCTAACCTGTTTATTGAGGCTTGCCCTCGAACATTGGTCCTTCGAGCCGGATTGAGTGCAACCTAGAAAGGAGATCATGGACAATGCAGCATCAGACCCCACAGAGGACCGGAACCATCCACAGAGAGAACGCCGCCTGCCTACTTATTTGGAGGACTACCAAGTTGGATTCCAGCCACCCGTGCGCTCAGCTCCTCCTGCCACCGTGCCCCGCTCTAGCAGCCACCACAGTGGAAACCCGAGTGAGTTATCTAACAGGAGTTCATACATTCATAGTAGATCCAGTAGGCGTACATGTTACTCTGTCGGTACGTATCCCACATGGGATCTCTCAACTGCACAAGCTGCAATTTTGGAAGAGAGAATAAAGCATATGGAGCTCGAAGATATGCGTCGTATGATCGAGCATGAGACTCAAGCTGACCTAGAGTGTAAAGTGCTGGATGAACAAGCCAAGGAAGCACAGCGACTCCAAGATGAGGCACTCAAAGCTAGAGAAGCACTCACTAGGCGGCTAGAAAGACAGCAGCGCCTAAGAAGAGCAGAACAGGACCTTGAGATAGCTAAGCTTCGGTCCTTCATGCTATCAGACGGGGGAACACGCCCACCTTCACCTGCTCATTCCTACAAGTCTGACCCTTTTCTGGGCCTACCAATGCCAGTGCAGTCAGGACAGGCTAACATGCTTCTATCCACTTCCCAGCCCTCTCCATCAACTCAAGTACCACCAGTTCCTGCTCCTGCAGTGCATCCACCTATTACTTCCCCCACAGGTGACGCAGCAAGTTATTACAGTCTCTACAGTGCCTCCTACTGGACCACAACCAATTCTGCCACCTGTACTCATCCCAGCAACACCTGCACTCCCAGTACATCCAACAACACAGCCCCTGGGTCCAGTACCCATGGCATCCAGGTCTGTGAGGCTACAACCTAATCCAGCACCAGCACCCCCTCCTGCAATACAACCTGTGTCACATTCTGCAGTGCATGTCACCACCTTGGTGCCTACTAGCCCAGCGCCGGTGATAGGTTCATGTGTGACAAATCCTCCTCCGAGTCTAGGAGGGTCTTCACTAATATATCAACCCACTGATGGCTACAGCCAGCCAGCCATGGGGCCACTCAACACTGCTCAGCATGCCAGCCAAAGAGCTCCATCACTCGTCCCAGCTTACCATGGGCAACAGATTGCTCCAGTTCTCTCCGCTCCCCATCCTGGTTATACACCACAACCCGGAGCCGAGTTACTCCTAGCAACAGCACTTGGGATCCCTCGACCTTCCCTGCCCGTGTTTGAGAGTGGTCGGGAGAGTGACTTTGCTCTGCTCAAGCTTGCACTCGACAACATACTGGGGAGTAACCCTCACCTCAGTGAGCAATATAAATACCAAGTGTTGATTGGCCACATCAAGCTTCCAAGTGCCCTGCAGCTTGCCAAGGCGTACATGCACAACCCAGCACCATACACGAGTGCACTGCAGGCCCTACAAGATAAGTATGGACAACCACGACAACTGGTCCAGAGTGAGTTGGGTTCCATACTCAATGCACCTGCTTTCAAGATGGGTGATGCCAATGCCTTTGACTCTTTTGCCTTATCTGTCCAGTCCTTGGTAGGCATGTTAACGACCCTTGAAGGACAGAATGGATATGAGCTTCACTGTGGCTCCCATGTTGATCGCTTACTCAGCAAGATGCCTCCCACTTACCGTGATGGCTTTGTTGAGTATTGTCTGCAACGTGGTATCCTCCAGACTGGCACCGATAGAACATACACCCTCCAGGACTTGGCTATCTGGCTCCAAACAAAGTCTCAAGCGAAGCGCATCTCCAGTCGAGCAGCAGCGCTGTATCAGACTGATACCTCCCGACCTGCTAGGAAGGATCAGCGAACCGTACAGCCAAAGGAGAAGCTCACAACTGCATGCTTCAATGTAGCTGAAAGGGTAACCAGAGAAGAGACAACAAGGGCAGAGCCTACACGGGCAAAGACCAAACTTAAGCCCAAACCTTTCTGCCCATATTGTGACAGTAACGACCACTACCTTAATTCCTGTGAGGGATTCAAGGAGCTGAACACAGACCAGGTCCTCAGGTGGCTCAAGGATGGTAAACGGTGTAGGAAATGTGGACGCAATCACATAGAGGACCAGTGCACTCTTAAGCGACCTTGTAAAACATGTAAGGAAACTCACCTCACCATCTTGCATGAGTCACTCCAGGAAAACAAACGGAAGGTATACACAGTCAGCCTACCTTCCACAAAGGTGTATCTGGACCGGCCCAACCGATCTCAAAGAGTGATGTTGAAGGTGGTCAAGGTTCTCCTTCATAACGGCAACCAGAGGATGGAAACCTATGCAGTGCTTGATGACGGGTCCGAAAGAAGCATAGTCCTTCCTCAAGCGGTGCAGCAGCTCAACCTTGTTTGCCAGCCAGAGACTTTACCCCTTCAGACTGTGCACCAAAGTGTTGACCAACTCCATGGCGCATCAGTCTCCCTGGAGGTATCATCACCATTACAGCCATCTGAGAAGCACCTGATACCCCATGCCTTCACTGCAGAAGGATTGGCTCTTGCTGAACACACCTATCCAGTCGCTGCTCTGCAGCAAAAATACAAACACCTAAGAGGGCTGCCTTTACCTCCAGTTAATCGGGCCCAACCTCTGCTCCTAATCGGGTCTGACATGCCTCACCTGATTACTCCAGTTCAACCAGTGCATGCAGGACCATCAGGTGGACCTGTTGCTATTTGCACTCAACTGGGCTGGTCACTTCAGGGGCCAGTTGATACTGTCCATCTCTCACACGATGTGCAACAGTGCCTGCACATTGCTACGGCCTCAGATTCCAGCGAGCTTCTCAAGAACGTGGAACGCCTCTGGCAGATGGATGCCATTCCCTACAATGAGAAGGCCGCCACTCGCTCAAAGGAAGACCAACAAGCCCTCGCTCTGCTCCAGACAGCTACCACTAGAGTAACAGTCGATGGAATTCTGCGCTATGCCACGCCCCTGCTTCGCCGTACGACTGACACTGCTCTCCATGCTCCTGCAGAAGCAGTTCTTCCCCGGCTTCGCAGCACTGAACGGAAGCTTGCTAAGAACCCTACACAGGCTAAGTCCTACTGTGCTGAGATCCAGAAGCTGGAAGAAGCAGGCTATGTATCAAAGATCTCGCCACTGGAAGATGGCAAGTTGTCGGAGTCATGGTTCATACCACACCACATGGTCCACCATAACGGAAAGGACCGGGTTGTATTTGACTGCTCTTTTCAATTCCAAGGGCGGTCGCTAAATGAGCTCCTACTACCTGGACCACCTTTAGGGCCTTCCCTACTTGGTGTTTTGCTGAGGTTCCGTCAACACTCGGTTGCTGTAAGCGGGGACATAAAGGCAATGTTCCATCAGATCCGCCTGCAGCCCGCTGACACACCGGTGCTGAGGTTCATCTGGAGAGATATGCAGAGGCAGATGGAGCCAACCATCTATGAATGGCAGGTACTGCCATTCGGCACTACATGCAGCCCCTGTTGTGCTGTATATGCTCTTCAGCGCCACGTTCGTGACAACTGTGGTGACAGGCCCCACTTAGTCAAGGTTGTGGAGCACTCCTTTTACGTGGACAACTGTCTACACAGCACCCGTACAACCACTGAAGCCAAAACACTCGTTGATGACCTACGCCAGCTACTCCTGGAAGGGGATTTGATATCAGACAGTGGGCGAGTAATGTGCCAGCAGCGATCAAACATCTCCCCCCAGAAGCCAAGTCTGAGTGCTGTGAGCTGTGGCTGTCTAAGGGCAGCAATAACCCACAAGAGTCAACCTTGGGCCTCAAGTGGAACTGTCTCACTGACACTCTTGGCTTTAAGCTCCGTCCAGCAGGCCACCTTGAACCAACCCTGAGGAATATTTATAAAGCCTTAGCGAGCCAGTATGACCCACTGGGCTTTATCATTCCCTTCACCACCAGGGCTAAGGTCCTTATCCAGGATATCTGGAAGCATGACATCGGATGGGACGATCTGCTTGAGCCCCAGTCTCTGAGAGAACAGTGGACAACTTGGGTGAATGAGCTCCCCAATCTCATTCACCTTGCATTCTCTCCCGGACCTACGCTCCACTGTGTGCTGACAAGCCTACGGCATCTAGGGAACTCCATGTCTTCTGCGATGCTTCAGAGAGAGCGTATGGTTCAGTAGCCTACCTACGCACGGTCGATGATCAAGGCTGTGTTTACGTCTCCTTTGTGCTAGCCAGATCAAGAGTGGCACCCAAGAAACGCTTAAGCATGCCACGTCTGGAACTTAGTGCAGCACTCACAGGTGCCCAGCTTGTCAAGCTAGTCCAGACAGAGCTGACTCTACCCATCCAGCAGACATTCCTCTGGTCAGACTCCACTACTGTGCTCCATTGGTTGAGATCAGAGTCCTGCCGTTACAAGGTCTTTGTTGGCACACGCATAGCAGAGATTCAAACTCTTACCGAGGTCGCCAGTTGGAGATATGTGGATTCTGCAAGAAACCCAGCAGATGACATAACGAGAGGTTTAAAGCTTTCAGATTTGGCACATCCGCATAGATGGATCAGCGGTCCAGATTTCCTCCAGCAGTCTCCTGACCAGTGGCCAACTATGCCTACAGAAGCAGAACCTGAGCCTGACTCTGTTGAACTCAGGAAGTCTACCCTTGTTGGTATCACCACAGAGGTTCAGAATCCAGATCTGCCAGATCCAACACAGTTCCACACCTGGAAGGATCTAGTCCACGCTACCGTCACTGCCCTTCATGGGGCGGCTGCCTCCAGCAAGTCCCAGACCGCAGATGCAGCTGCTTACATCTCAGCAGAAAGGTTACTTCTGGCTAAAGTTCAGCAGGACTCCTTCCCTTGTGAGTTAAAGGCACTAAAGGCAAGTCGACCCATTCCAGCTGACAGTCGTCTGGTGACACTCTCACCCAGATATGATGAAGCCACAAGTCTACTTCGCATTGGAGGGAGACTGCGGCATGCAGAGGATCTAGAGGCAGATGCTATCCATCCAATCATTCTGGACCCGTCGCACCAGATCACGAAACTGCTGATTCAGGACTTTGATAGCAAGCTTCTCCATCCGGGACCTGAACGAGTGTTAGCTGAGATGCGACGTCAGTACTGGATTCTGCGTGGCCGGGAGGCAATACGGAGGCATCAACACAGCTGCAGGGAATGCCAGCTTTGGCGGGCGAAGCCAAATATCCCCAAGATGTCAGATTTACCATCCTCCAGGCTGCGCATCTACAAGCCACCATTCTATTCCACAGGAGTGGACTGTTTTGGCCCATTTACTGTGAAGATCGGCCGCAGAGCTGAAAAGCGCTGGGGGATTGTGTATAAGTGTCTGACTACCAGGTGCGTCCACCTCGACCTGCTGGAGAGCCTTGACACGGATGCCTTCTTACTGTCCCTGCGCCGGTTCATCGCAAGACGTGGTACGCCGTTTGAACTTCTGTGTGACAATGGCACCAACTTCGTTGGAGGAGAACGGGAGTTACGGGAGGCTTTCAACTCCATGGTACCAGAGCTGCAAGATCAGCTGGCAAGACAGAAGATCTCCTTCCAATTCAATCCTCCCAGTGCTCCACATTTTGGCGGGACCTGGGAGCGGGAGGTTAGATCTGTGAAGGCAGCCCTCAGGGTCATCCTTAGAGAACAGTCAGTACCAGAGCCGGTTCTGCGCACAGTTCTTGTTGAGGTTGAGGGAATTTTAAATGCTAAACCACTAGGATATGTCTCTGCTGATGCTGCCGACCCTGACCCCATTACGCCGCACATCCTACTTATGGGACGACGTGATTCCTCACTGCCACAGGCTCTCTATGATTCCAGCAGTATTTTGGGAACCCGACGATGGAGGCATAGTCAGGTGCTGGCAGACAACTTCTGGTCGACCTTCATCCGGCGGTACCTACCAAGCTTACAGGGGAGATCTAAATGGCAGAAGGAGGGGAACAAACTTGCTGTAGACCAGGTGGTTCTGATAGTTGATCCACAACTCCCAAGAGCACTCTGGCCTGTTGGCAAAGTGATTCAGGTCTATCCCGGTGCGGATGGAAACGTCAGAACAGCCGCTGTCAAAGTGAAGGACAAGACCTTCATCCGGCCTGTTGCACGGCTCATCCAGCTGCCCAAGATCAGCGACTGAGAGGATAACCTGAGCTGCTGAGCTTTCTCTGGGGGTTCAAATGTCCTCAAGACAGACATTTGGGGGCGGCTGTGTGAGAAAGCCCTACAGGTCAGAGCCCAAGAGCGCCCTCTGTTGGTGCAAGGGTAATGCTGCCTCAAACTAGTCCGGACATGCCCAGCCACACAGGCAAGCAGCAGACTGGAGGTAGCAGGCAGACCAGGCGCAGCTGTATGGACTTTCGTGTGTTTCCAAGATAATATGTGCGTTCTTGAAGAAATGTAAGTGCTCTGTACTTCTTGGCTTGGGATAATTTTGAAATGTATCCTAATTTATTTTCCTGTATTTACATATTTGAGTTTGAGTAAGATAATTCACCTGTGTGCCAGTGTTGCAGTAGTCATTGCTCTGCATTTACCTTTCCATTATTTCCTAACGGTTATTTGTGATTTGTGACCATGTTTAAGAGATGTTCAATTGTTTGGAGTGGTCTGCATAGTGCATAATGCTGTTAAGCATGCATAAGTTCTATGACTTTTAGAATGTTTATTGAGTTAGTCGCTAAACACGCCGAGTAGTTTATAATACAGTCTTATTACTTTCTTTTCAGACCACAAACATAAATAAACACACCTCTAAGCTGTACTGTGATGAAGCCCTTTATTAAAGGAAGCGTCAAAGGAAGAAACAGTCTCTCTTTCCAAGCACCCTTGATTCTCTAACCGGAATCATCGTCCATAATCAGCCGCCTCAACCAGCTAACCTGTTTATTGAGGCTTGCCCTCGAACAGACGTTGTGAAGAATTTAAGAAGTCAGTAAAGAGAAGTATGAGGAAATATTTGCTGAACTTATTAATGATTCATCTAACCTATCTTTGCTTAGACTAAAGCTTTGGTGAATGTTCCTTTTATACCCAATCCTGGTGCCCTCACTGGCCACAATTAATTTCATTGTAAAATCTCTTTTGCCATTAGTCTTTGTTTGACTCTCTAACTTTTGTTTAATTGTTGGTGTTCACTTTTGCACTGCAAAAACTCAAATCGTATATTTTTCTAATTTGTAGTCAAAATATCTCATCACATTCAAAATATAAAACAAAATTACCTAAAGAGAAACATTTCAGGGATATATAAGAACTTGTTTTAAGGAAATTCATCTTATTTAAAAAAAATCTTATCAAGAAAATTTTGCTTGTTCTATTGGCAGAATTTTTTTTTTTTTTCTTTTGCTTATTACATGAAAAATCTTCTTTTTTTCCTTTCTCTTTTTTAAAAAAAACTTATTTTAAGGAGTGGTCAAGATTATTTACTTGTAATAAGCAAAGAAATTCTGCCAACAGAAAAAGCAAAATGTTCTTGGTAAGATTTCTTGAAATAAGATGTATTGCCTTAAAACAAGTTCCTATATTTCACTGAGATGTTTCTCTTTGGGTAATTTTGTCTTATTTTGAGTGTGATGAGATATTTTGACAACAAATTAGAAAAATATACTTAGTGAGATTTGAGTTTTTGCAGTATAAGCAGACCAGCACTTATGTGGGTTTTTATTTTTATTGTTTCTTGTTGAAGTCTTGTAATTTTGGTGTTAAATTTTAATTTGTTTTAGGTTAAGGATAAATAAAGAATGTGAGGCAATGCGTGGAGTGTCAGTTTCAAATGTACTGTGATATACCTCGCAGTAAATAAAGTTTCACCTACAAAATAAAATGAATGCTTTACTCCTGAAAATCATGAGCCTCTAAAATCTAATCGGATCAAAGTTCACATGACAACAACCATGGCAGCCATAAACACGTCAACAGGACTCTGTCGGAGTGTTTAACACACACACCTCCCTGACATGCATTATGCAACCAGCAGGCATCTGGACGTGATTTAGCCGTGTGCCGCTGCTGCAGTCTGTCATGGTCCAAAGAGCAGCTGATGAAACATAATTATTGATCGAGCGTCTCCTGGCAACCCCTCCTCATCATGTGTGATCTAACCATTAACCCAGTGAGCTTATACGAGTGTAAAGAGAATGCATCTCAGTGGAAAATTACAGCTCTCAGAGAGCTTCAGTGACAGGTTTGTGAGATGGAAGTGAGGTTTGTGGAAGTTTCTAGACTAAAGATTCATCTAAAAGAATTCTGATCAGCAGAAATGAGTTACCTGGTCTCCATGCGCGTGCCTGCCGATGATGATGGGCTTCAACCAGCCGGGCACCAGGCGGGGGATGTTCTTGCAGATGATGGCCTCCCTGAACACTGTGCCACCCAGGATGTTACGGATCGTCCCGTTAGGCGAGCGCCACATCTGCTTCAGCTTGAACTCCTCCACGCGCTTCTCGTCCGGCGTGATGGTGGCGCACTTGATGCCCACGTTGTAACGCCGGACCGCTTCCGCCGCCTCAACCGTCACCCGGTCGTCAGTCGCGTCTCGGTTCTCCATGCCGAGGTCGTAGCTGTGCAGGAGCAGATGGAAGGACAAGATTTAATGCTGCCAGGATAAAAACTAACACATGCAGCAGTTGGAGCAGTCAAGTTTTTCTACTTCTGATCCAGTTTCAGTACAAATGCTGAACAATATTTGGGGCATCTGAAAAAAAAACATATAACCTGCTGTTTTGGATGAATCACTTCAACAAATGTAAATATTTAAAACATTTTCATTTACATCTGGAAATACAGTATCTGATCCAACACAAACTGAGACCACATATAAAGTTACCATCATCTTTCCTGAAAGAAACCATGTGCATCTGTTTTTAAAAGGCATGGCTGGCCCATCCTGTTTACTGAGTACACAGTTACATACTGTAGGGATAAAACTTTTTTTTTTTAAAAAAGAAACATGAAGTAAACAAATGGCTCTGGACAATCGAAATGATTTTAAAAATTGGGAATTTTCTACATCTGTTTTTTTATTTTTAAAAAAAAGTTTGGCATTTTTATCCTTTTAGCAAACATCATTATAAATGAGGGATGTCCAATATTGGCTTTTTCACAGATAAACCGATATTGTCCAACCCTTAATTTCTGATATCTGATATCAACCAATACCAATCCATACAGACAACTGTGAAATTGCATCTCTCATATTTTGAGAAATCCAACTATGTAAGATCCCTGAATAGCCTTAACTCAGCCAGAGGAGTTCATTTTGAACATATGGCTGCCATGTACAGTTGTGTGAAAAAGTGTTTGCCCCTTTCCTGATTTCTAATTTTTTTGCATGTTTTTCACACTTAAATTTTTTAGATGATCAAACAAATTTAAAAATTAGACAAACGGAACACAAGTAAACACAAAATGCAGTTTTTAAATGAAGGTTTTTATTAGTAAGAGGGGAAAAATCCAAACCCACATGGCCCTGTGTGAAACAGTGATTGCCGTTTAAACCTAATAACTGGTTGGGCCACCTATAGCAGCAACAACTGCAATCAAGCTTTTGTGATAACTGGCAATGAGTCTTCCACAGCGCTGTGGAGGAATTTTGTTCCACTCATCTTTGCAGAATTGTTGTAATTCATCCTTAATTGAGGCAAGTGAGGCCTGCAGTTTTTTGGATGTTGTTCTGGGCTCTTTTGTGACCTCTTGGATGAGTCGTCGCTGTGCTCTTGGGGTTATTTTGGTCGGCCGGCCACTCCTGGGAAGGTTCACCACTGTTCCATGTTTTCACCATTTGTGGACAATGGCTCTCACTGTGGTTCACTGGAGTCCCAAAGCTTTAGAAATGGCTTTATAACCTTTTCCAGAATGATAGATCTCAATTACTCTGTTTCCCATTTGTTCCTGAATTTCTTTGGATAGCAGCATGATATCTAGCTTTTGAGGATCTTTTGGTCTACTTCACTTTGTCAGGCAGGTCCCATTTAAGTGATTTATTGATTGAGAACAGGTGTGGCAATAATCCGGCCTTGGTGTGGCTAGAGAAATTGAACTCAGCTTTCCAAAGATGCGACAAACACAGTTAATTTTGTGTTTTAACAGAGGGCCACACAGGGCCGGGTAGGTTTGGATTTTCTCTCTCCCCTTACTACTAAAAATCTTCATTCAAAAACTGCATTTTGTGTCTACTTGTGTTATCTTCGTATAATATGTAAGTTTCTTTGATGGTCTGAAACATTTAAGTGTGACAAACATGCAAAAAAAAAAAAAAAAGAAATCAGGAAGGGTGCAAACACTTTTTCACACAACTATCAGATACTTGTAATGAAATAAGCTCTTGCGAGATTTTATAACGGAACAACAAGGTTTTGCAAGATTTCGTTAGTAAAAATATTGGTCTGAAAAAAACTATACCGATATTTTCCGATATCACACTTTAATTCCGATATCGACCAAAAATATTGGTAGGTCGCTGATATCAGACAACTCTAGTATAAAATTTTAATCTTAACTAGCCCCCAAAAAAGTTGGAGGCAAAATTGCCTAATAATTCTGCACTCCCTGTATGTTTAAGTTTTTCATGAAAAAAAGTGTGGACACAGCATTTAATCAGCAGAAAGTATGCCTTATTCTTGACAAAGAATGTGGAAATTACCTGTTTTTAGTTTAGTGCGCAGTTTTAACGGTCACTTACATATTTTGAGTTTAGCATAGCCAAACTGTTAATAAGTCGGTTCTTTGAAGCATAGAGCAGCAAAGAAAGAATCTCTTGCCCCTGATAGACTTGTAGTCAAGACCGCCTAAACCAAGACCAAGACACTACCAAGACCAGAGAGTGTCAAGACCAAGACCAAGACCGAGACGGACCAACTCAACACCAAGACTAATTCAGCTCGAGACCAAGACAGTGACCAAGAAAAAAACATATTTTTTTGCCATTTTTCATGAGCTCCAGAACCTAAGCAGCACTCTGTGTTCAGCTGCTTAGTATAAAAATAAAAATTTTTATCATTTGGTACTTCACTGGTACTTGAAGGGGTGTATAAATCTGATATGTAAAAAACAGTGCCTGCCTGGAAATTATAGGTTACAAATCCTTTCAAAACTGCTCAGCTAGTCCGAGGCATTGCGAGACCAAGAGACCCGAGACCAAGACGGAGACCAAAGACTGCAGAGACCGTGACAAGACCAAGACCGGTCTGGAGAACTACAAGTCTAGTCCCTGATAACCACGATTCCCTCCCAAGCGTGAGTGTATGGGAAGAATGTGGACCAGAGTGTTTGTGTGTGTGTGAAATGAGTGAGGGAAAACCTGATGAAAGTATGGTAGGTATGGAGGAGAATCTGTCCGGAACAGGAAGAAAACGCAGTCAGTCAATGGGAGAAGACAACACCCTGAAGCAGAACAGTTAAATGTCTAGATAGGAGGAGCAAAGAGGAATAATAGAAGGGTTCTAAGCCCAGACCACCTGGCTTGAACCTCTCTCTGTCTGGTTGGCAGGGCTGCTGACTAAAGAACCCAGAGATCTCTGTTGCACATTTCTGACTCAGTAATAAATGCAGAGGGGAGATCTTAACTTCTGTGTCCTCGTGGGTTTTTCTCCATCTCTGAACCTTCAGAAGGAGAGCGTTACCTGGTAAATGTTTTATTAATACTGCTCTGAAAGAGTGGAAATTAAGTACTGCTTAGATAATGATAAGAATGTGGAATTAGATACGGCTTAGATTTTCTCAGATAGTGGAAATACAAGAGTACTTCTTTTAGGAGATAATGAGTATGTGGAAAGTAATTCACTTTTAGGTAAAACATGATTCCTTCCGAACAATCCTGAGCCAGAACCTGAAACTGGACTACACAAGGAGGAAGACCAAAGAGTGAAAAAAAAAAATGGACATAGTATCTGGTCACACCTGAAGAGGGGAAAATGAAACCAGTTGGGCGTTTCCCACCATCTCCATCTTGCTGTGTCGAGTGTGTTGTAACTCCCAGAAATGACTAAAATAAGCAAAGGCAGGGCCGCTTCGAGCCGCAGGGCAAATGATTGACAGTCAAGATGCACCGATTCAGCTTTTTCTGATCCGATCCGATCCGATACCTGAGCTGAGTGTATTGGCCGATACCTGATACCGATCCGATACAACTGTTGAATTAACCATATACTTTGTCATGTGAGTGAAGGTATCAAGCTGCACATAAACCTCCTTAAAAAAAAGCAATACTTTAAAGGTGCCATGACATCAAATTTCACTTTTCTGGGGTTTTGGGTGTATAATATGATCTGTTGTGCACTGATGAGGCCATGTGAATGTCCAGAGTGAGAATCAAAGTTCCTGTTTATGGTCTGTCAGCTTTGTCTCTCTGCTCAGAAACAGTTGAATCAGACAGCAGCCTATCATTCTACGTAGTTCTATCATTCTACGTAGTTCTATCATTCTACGTAATTTAATTGCTCCAATAAGAGCACACTATCAAGTAAACAGCGCCCCCCCCCCTCTCTCTCCTAACGGCCTATGCACCGTCCGCTCCCCCCCTCCCCCTCCCTGTTTGATTCAGCTTCGTGTATGGAGCTAGTAGTAACTTCTGTGCAGTCAGGTCTGGATTTTCAAACAAATGGATTTAAAAGAAAACTTCTGCAGCAACACTGAGGGAGGGGGGCCACAACCTTGTCATTACCTGTAAGTTTATTTATTTTCTAAATGCTGTCTTGTCTGATAAACGTAGCTCACTGTCTGGATTGTTGCTAGCAGTTAGCCTTTAGCAAACTCCGATCGCAGCTTGACCTAGATTCTCCAAATAAGGTCATAGCGAAATAAGGTGTAGCCAATCAAAATGAAGTCAACGTGGTCTCCGGGTAAAGCTCCATATCATCACCGCACCCAACTGTATAACTGAGGAAGTGAGGTCTGGCGTTTCAAAACAATACCCCGCTGTAAAAAATGCCGTTTTTTTCTTTGGAGTATTTACATATGCAGTAATGCCAACAACATAAACTAGTTTTTAACTGCTATGTCATCACTCCTTTAACACAAATATAAATGTACTTAATATCATTTATTACCAAATAACAAAGTCTACGTTTATTTCGATATTAATAACAACAGAAATGACTGGATCAGAATGCTGGATCTGCCACATTCATCCAATATCAGATCCAGCTAATTTGTCAGTAGGGTTGTCACGATACTAAAATTTCATTCTCGATACCCATACTAAAGATAGCTGTCGATACTCAATACTGTTTTCGATACTGAAGGGGTATCTAACTAGATACAAATTTTTAGAATTGATTAGTATCTGAGAATCTATTTTTTTTACAACACTATTTGTCGTATCAGAGCCGATATCCAGTCCACGTATCAGATCAGTGCATCACTAACTGACAGCCAAGCTAATGCTAACCGAGCTAATCTGAAGTGAACAGGAACGAACAAAGATAGATAGTTTAAAAGTAAGACGCTCAGACTTGCTGTTGACCAGCTAAAAACCGCCGTTGTGCAACTCTGCTACGGGCTGAGGCCTTCCTGGGAGCAAGCAGGGAGCTAACGGTTAGCCTCCACGGCTAAAACCAGTGGCCGGTCTGCTGCCTGTCAATCAAAAGGACACACCCCTAATAATGTGTGATTTTAAGATTAAATAACATCCAAACGGTTGAGTTATAAAAAAAAACTTCACAGTTGACATGAAGGTAAACTTGATGTTTTAAACCATGCTGTAAACATGTTTATTTCTGCTTTAAACACGTTTATTTCTGCTGTAAACATGTTTATTTCTGCTGTAAACATGTTTATTTCTGCTGTGAAGTTGGCCTTTTTAACATGGGAGTCTATGGGGAATTGTTTTGTTTTAGAGCCAGCTCCTAGCGGATAAAGAAAGAACTAGAATTATTCAACTTAACTTCCAGGCTTCACTCTTTTCCAGCGGAGTTTGCTCCTTGAGGAAGACAAGATATGAATCCTGTGCTGAAACTACTCATGTTTTCACTTTCCAAAGATGAGAAAGCTCATCCAGGATGTTATCGGAGAAAGCAGTGATGGTACAGAGGACATCAGTGTGTCCATGGAGGACATCATCAGTGTAAAGGTACCACTGATACAGAGGTGGATGCTGGGACATGAACATGCTTCAGATTACCTGTTTGATCTTTCTGTCTTGCATCGGCCCTCCCAAGTAATTCGTGCCAATCAGATGGTCTTGGAGATTCCTCAATCTCAATTAAAAGGGAATTAAGCCTTTTCAGTTGTGCTGTAGCCTCCACTTTGTGGCGCATGTTGCCTCCAACTGTGTGGTCTACAAACCATTTGTTCTCGTTTAAATCACTGCTTAAAACTTACTTGCTGAACGTGGCCTTTGGCCGAGTACAGCCACCCTGCTGAAGTTTTATGATGTAACTTTGTTTACTGTAGCTGTGCCTTCTTATGTGATTGTGTGGGTTTTTTTCTTTTGTGATTTGTATTTTGTATGTAAAGCACTTTGAAGGCCTTAGCCACATAAAAGTGCTACATAAATAAATTTGTCATTGGCACTGACCATCAGTGTGACGTCTGTGGTCATTCCAGCAGGACGCTAACAGAGTGTTTGACGGGTCCACATCTTTCTCTACTGGAAAGAGGTTTTCTGCACATGTTCCAGCAGAATGTGGTTGAATCAGATGCTGCTCACCACAGGACAAATACGACCATTTATAATCACAGCAACAGAGGCCGATAGATCCCATTAACAAAAGTACTCTGTTTTAGGAAATTTGATTATTTATGCTTCAGTGTAAACCATATAGCAGCAGCTCTGGAACATGAACTAACCAGCCAGGACAGTGAACATATGCCACTGCTGCAGTTGGCTCCTAGGCTGAATTTTTAAAGAACAACTGTGATGTGGAACATAATTACTGTGTCAAAGAACACATTAATGAATGGTGAAAGAAAAGAATAAGTCAAGCTGCTGCTGGGACTTTGTTCCTGTCACACTGAAGCCAATTATATTTCTGTGAGACCTGCCACAGCGTTCTCATCAAGACTAGCCATTAACTTCATATTCTACTTTTTTCAAAGCACTGCTGGCTTTCCCGTTCTGCTGTGCTGTTTGCATCTATAATGAGGTGATCTGTAAAACCAGCCAGAAACACGAAGATACAAGCACCCATTTGTCTGATGATGACCGAGATCGGCGGAGAAATTGCTCCAACAAACCTGTGCGACATGGAAACGAGCCCAGGGTGCTTATCATTCCCTTCAGGTATTATCCTCTGTGCGTTTGTGTGAGCCAGCTGGCTTTGTTTAAAAGCAGCCGTGACCTTTTGCCTACTTTCTTCCTCCCCTGCCTCAGAGAGCTGAAACCAAACCACAACAAGTGATGATTAACTGGATCCTGAGCAGAGAGGAAGACACAGAGATGTAACCAAACTGGTCTGATATCACCAGTACCGTTGGTGTCTGTTAATCCGCTCATCAGCCTCGCTCAGACAATGCACGCATAACCCAAACTGTGAGCTGCATTCACAACTTTCCCTCCACAGAAACAGAGAGGAGGCGTGTTTCCAGGGTTGCTTGTTTTTGAGCAAGACAGATCAAATTTCATGAAACTGAATCAGCAGGTGAAATCTGGAGAAAGCAGAAGCCGTTCAACCGTGCAGATCCTAAATGTTCAGGACACAAATCCTGTAAAAGATCACATGCAGTTACGATCACACCAAACCAGCCATGTTTTTTTTTTACGTTAGAACCTGGAAACTTGGCATCATGACACCTAATCGGTTAAATATTGTTAACACACCATCTGTTGTGGTAACTTCTAGAGTCCGGCTGATTGATCAGCCAGCCAATTTAATCATCTGATTATCGCCCTTTTCAAAATGATCATATTCGGCCAGTTTTGCAGATAATGCACAGATACGTTCTTAATTTCTCATCAAACAGTAAATGTTGTAAAGTGTCGGAGTTGCTCAGAATGATGTAGCTGCGCTGTTTGTCCACTAGATGGCGCTCTGACTCCCTTCAACCCTCCGTCCAAACCGCTGTCTTCTAAAGATGAAAAGCCAGATATATAGATGGGTTTCCCGTTTGCAAACATTGGCAGTTGTGCGTGCAACCAAGGGACAAAAAGCCTGTTGTCCTGCAGTCCATGACCAAATAAACACATATCATTCACAAAAAGGTAAAGTTACCTGACAAAACAATCACAGTTTATTGTGTTATAAATTTAAATTGTACAAAAGAGCAGTGGGCTGCTACTTTAAGTGCTCGCGGAGCAGTTGTACATATAACCACAGTTGTACATATATTACATATATACATAATATACATATTGTATAGACAAATAATATGCAAATCAATATATTTGGCTCCAATTAGAGCCCCCCCCCCCCCCATAATGGTCTATGCACCCTCCCCTCCGCTTCGCTCCCCCCTCGGCTGATTCAACTGTGTGTGTGGAGCTGAGCTGTGCAGTCAGGTCTGGGTTTTCAAACAAATAGATTTAAAAGAAAACTTCTGCAGCGACACTGAGGGAGGCGACCACAACCTTGTCATTACCTGTAAGTTTGTTTTCTAAATGCTGTCTTGTCTAATAAACATAGTTCACTGTCTGAAATGCCCATATTGCTAACAGATAACCTTTAGCAAACTCCACAGCAGCTTGACCTACTTTCTCTAAATAAGGTTATAACCAAATAAGGTGTAGCCAATCAAAATGAAGTCAACTTGGTCTCCAGGTAAAACTGCATATCATTACTGCACCCAACTCTTTTACTGAGGAAGGGAGCGTGCCAAAACAATCCCCTGCTGTAAAAAGTGCCATTTTTTTCTTTGGAGTATTTACATATGCAGTAATGTCAACGACATGAACCAGTTTTTACTGCGATGTCATCACTCCTTTAAAGCACAAATTCACAGTGTTTACAGATTGCACATTTTGTTGTGGCACTTGTATATGAAACATCTGTAGTCAAGCAGTGGCATCAATGACCAAATATTCACTTCAAGCTCTTTCAGATTGGAGAAATTCTGTGTCTGTCTCAATAATACTGTACTCATATTTCTGTTTTCTCATGTTTCAATAAATCACTGCACTTTCATCCTTTACTTTCATAAGAAATGAGAAGTGGCCTCAGAGTTTTGCACAATGCCTTATGTCTGAGTCATGGCAGGAAAGACCTGCTGCGTTGGTTCCAACTCTGTTGACACAACTGACAAGATAAAAGTGAGATAAAGCCATATTTCTACAGTTCCCTAACCTGGAGGCAGAATAAAAAAAGTCTGATGTAAATTAGGGCTGCTTGATTATGGAATTATCACAATTATTTTGGTCAATATTGAAATCACAATTATTCAAACGATTATTTGTTTTAGTTAAACAATGCATTCATTCAGCATTTCTCATGTCCAAAAACACTATGATGCTGATGATTGACGCAAAACAGAATACACCTCCTTCGCTCTTCAACTTCGTGAATGTACGTTGTAGCGGGGCTGTGTTGAAAAGAATGTATTGTGCATGTGCTTTTCTTTCAAAAATTGTGTAAAGAAAAATGGCACATAAATTGTTTAATCTCGATTACATGAGTGGGGCTGCACGGTGGCGTGGTGGTTAGCACCGCAGCCTCACAGTAAGAAGGTCGCTGGTTAGATTCCCGGCTGGGGAGGGCAGTCGAACAATTCCAACCGTGGCCTTCCTGTGTGGAGTTTGCATGTTTGCATGTGTGGGTTCTCTCCGGGTAAGACATGCATGTTAGGTTAATTGATCACTCTAAATTGTCCCTATGAGAATGTGAGCATGAATTGTTGTCTGTCTCTCTGTGTTGGCCCTGTGACAGACTGGCCTGTCCAGGGTGTACCCTGCCTCTCGCCTGATAATAGCTGGGATAGGCTCGAGCAACCCCCACGACCCTGAACTGGATAAGTGGTACAGAAAATGACTGACTGACTGACTATATGAGTTTGGAGATTGTTTGACATGAAAATTGATATCACAATTAAACTTTGATTAATTGCACAGCCCTAATGTAACTTATAGCAAGGTCACATGGGCATTTTTGTCACTCAAATGAACTTGACTTGAACAATCTGGATTTTCACTGCAGGAGTCCGACAACTGTGCATGATCTCATGGTTTTTTTCTGAAACATTTTGAACACAAAACCCTTGTCACAACGTTTTGATGCAAATAGCAAGCACCCGCATAACTCCAGTCCTTCTCAGTCCTTTCTCCACCCTTCACCCCACCCCATCCTATGCGTTTAACCGTTCTGGACTTGCAATTGTGCAGCCGACCTCCTCTAACCGTTACAACAAATGTTCCAAATTTTTGGCGCAATCACATGGGGCATAAAATACAGATCTAATCCCCTTTTCCTAGACGGGACAACAATCTAATTGTGACAAAAATGTCCGTGTGACCTTGCTATAAACACTTCTCGAGCCTAGAAAAGGGATTAGTTCCATATTTTATGCGCCATGTGAACGCACCAAAAATTCGGAACAGTTGTCAGAACGGAACGGCTGCAGGAGGCCAGCCGCACGATTGCAAAGTCCACAATGGTTACATGCAAAGGGTGGGGTTAAGGGTGGGGAAAGGACTGGAGTTATACGAGTGCTCTCTATTTGTGTCATGATGTAGTGTCGAGAGTTTCCTGCTCAGAACGTTTCAGAAAACAACCATAAGACCACACAGAGTTGTCGGGCCCCTGCAGTAGGGCTGGGCGATATATCGATATGAAAAATATATCGATATATTTTCAAATGAGATATGGAATTGGACCATATCGCCCATATCGAGATATGGAGTTCAATGTGTGTTTGTTTTGTCTTTGTATATAAATGCTGACGTTACTAGGGTTTGTTACATTTAATTCTGTGTAATGTTCCTTACTTGCGTCTGCGAGGATTATTACATACAGTATTATACAGTATTTCTGTTTACATTTGATCATTCTTTGAACAGCTGAGCATTATTTCATCCGGTCTGTTTAAATTAAACTACTTGTAATATCATATTTGGCTCTGACTATAACAAAATATTTGATCTCACCTTGCGATAAAAATATCGAGATATATATCGTATATCGATATTCAGCCTAAATATATCGAGATATGACTTTTGGTCCATATCGCCCAGCCCTACCCTGCAGCGAGAATCCAGATAGTTTAAGTCTAGTTTCTTTGAAAAAAATCTATGAGACCGTGCCCTTAAAGGAGACGATTGACTCAGATATCAGTTTGTGATACATGATTTGTTTTAGCTGGAAATTCAACTACAGTACGAACACATGACAAGCATCCATCGTTAAACAGCTGAAAATAACATTGTGGAGGAAATGTCAATAATGACTTCTGACAATGATCCAAATGAGAAAGTCCATTCGGGTTTGTTAAAAACTTATCCATAAGGAGAGCTGCATGAGGACTCTGCTTCACAGGAAGATAAGTTCCCCTTTTTATAGCTTACAGGAGATGTGCATTTGTTACAAAGGTCTCTGATGGTCCAGACAGGAGGGGAAGAAACACGATCTGTCAACCTTAAATCCCACAGAGTTTGAAAAGACAGAGAATGCTTCAGGTTTGAGCGGGAAGCAATCAAATTAAATGGATGCAGAGGTCTTCTGCATTCAAACTGTATTCAGTCGGGTCTCTTGATCAACTCTGATTAGCACTTCTCTAAACTAGTTCAGCCCGTTCCTAATAATAAATGAAACGATCAAATCTTCTTCACAAATCTTCCTGGAAACATTCCAACTCAATGCCGACTGTTTGCCAAAAATATACCTCATGACCTGAGGAAGGTGGACATAACAGCTACCACTGCTGCATTCACTGTCAGAGCACCAGCATAGAGTTTTGGATCTGGAGCTAAGATCAGTGTCTGGATGCATGAAACTCTCAGTCACAAAAAGCAGCAATACTACGAAGAATCCTCTGATCCGAGTCACGATGCATCGGACCCGTCCCACCACAGGGTTTTATCACCGCTGTCAGGTGGGAACCCCTCCTGTGACTGAGCGGGTCTGGAACAGGGAGTTCAAAATTACCAATGTAAAAAATGTGTTACTACACCAGCAGAACAGAACGTGGACTTTGACAATCAGCTGCACAAGAAATCAACTTTTATGAGCACAAGTAAAAAAAGAAATAAAAACACCACAAAACATCTATGAAAAGAAGAATATGTAGATGAAAACAAACAGTTAGTGACCGCAGATTTACAGGAAAGTTGTGTCAATAACATAAAAAGTGCAAAGTTCGTGGAAGAGATAAGAGGAGGAAGGTCAAAGGAGGAAGGTTGAGTCCAAGTTCAGAGGTCAAAAACACAGCAGTGACTTGGTGGTGTAATTCATAAAATGCACTAAAAGACAAACAAGTCAGGGACTGATGCAGGCACGTTATTTGTGCAAAAAAATCTCTGGTCTGGGTGACGACTAAACATTGTGCAATTACAGCTTCACCTTTTGCTTTCTAAGCAGGATAATGACACACTGTCATTAATGTCATTTATGATCTCTCTGTCAGGGTCACTTCTTATTGTTCAATTTCCAGTTACTCCCCCGAGTTTGACTTTTCACAAACTCCACTGACTAAATACAAGATAAACAAGATGTACAAGAAGAGCAAGTCCTGCAGGATCTCTCACCTGCTTTTTCCTCCTTCTGTTCATCTTTTACATAAATTCAACTAAAAACATCCTTAAATTTGGCCGTGTAAATTAGTTATGAAACAAATTAGTCTGAAATAAACATATAATAAATGAGTGACATTCCAATAAACAGTGGTATGATATGATGGCTGCACATGTCAGAGGGAAAGTGGGATCTTTCTGAAGAGGCATCCTCACCTGTGCAGGTCGAGCTCCAGGTACGGGAAGATGAGCTTCTCCTTAATAAGCTCCCAGATGACCCGAGTCATCTCATCTCCCTGCATCTCCACCACAGAGCCGGCCTTGATCTTCTGAGACATCTTCCAGCCTGAACATGGACACGGAGAGCAGAGAGGATGATGAAGAGGAGAGAAAACAGACTGAAACCAGCAGCTTTCCTCACCAAAGTTACTCTAAAACTAAATTATTACACTGTCGATGAAGATATAAGCAGAAATTTCCTCATTTTCTTTGGATCAAAGACTGTTGTCTTGTGCACAACACCACACAGTAGTTTCTTTCTCTCATTCTTTCAATGAATGAGTTCATTCACAGCATGAACTGGGAGTAGCAAGAGCAATGACTCAGCATTTAATCTGATCGAAAAGATTAACCTAAAAAAATCCTCTTAAATGGAAAGTCTATTAAAGTGAACCATGCAACAATATCCCACAGCGTAACGTGAAGAAACATCCAAAAAAAAAGGCAATGCTGGACTCAATAAATAAATAAATAAATAATTTTTTTTAATATATATATTTGGAAAAAAGGGAAAAGGTTGTCTTTTCAGGATACACAAACGTTTTACCTTAGCATTAACACACACAAACGCAAACTCTGGTGCTTCGTAGCATTTATGATCTGTGCCTACTTAATGACTTCTGCCCTGGTTTTGGATATTACACAATGTTCTCTGAGCCTGGATGACTGAGGCTTGATGGGGAGGAGACTGCTCAGACAGCGGACAGCAGTTGGTCTGCAACAGGAATGAAAAACGGTGAACATATGCTGTGTATCTGGCGCGTTTAAGATGAAATATCCTGAAAAATATCAGCATGAAACATGAAACCAGGAAGAGGATTTCTTTCTTGGTGTTCGGGGCCTGAACACAAACCTTTGGCTAGCTACGACTTCCTTTTAAAATAACCACCCCTGATAGTGGAACGGGGCTGAGACCTGTTTACCCGAACACAAATGCAGACCAAAACAAAAAAGAAATAAACACACCAACTTCAGTTTTCAAGTGTCTGCAGGTTTCTAACCGAACTGCGGACAGACGAAAAATAAAGATAGAAATCGAGATAAGATTCGTATGCACTTCGTATGACGTTTACGTCACCGCTATTCGTTCTGTAGGGGGAAATCGTAGTAACAGTCGCTTACCTTTTAGTCGAACAGATCCACTGTACTGTCAGAGACGAGTTGAGGAAGCGGAGTGATGTCCGGTTCTTGGTGACAGCGGATCAGGCTGCTCCAGGAGCCGGCTTCCACCTCCACAGCTCTCTGACAGGACGTTCGACCAATCAGAGAAAAGCATATTTCTCGTTGCCAATCAGATAAGTTCACACAATAGGAGGGACAAATACGACTCGCTGATTGGTCTGTTTGATAATTCACGCTGTTGTATTTGTTCACGCCAGGTTCACGCTCGCGCCCACCTACAAACGGTACAATGGAGGACCTGTATTATCTGAGAGCGGGCGATAAGAGCTGTCAGTGATAAACAGACTGTGTTCCTGAGGTACAGAATGCCTCCATAAAAAAGAAAAATAGGTAAAATACTTTTAAAAATCAAAATGTTGTAGGGTGTGTGGTGTTCAAGTTTCTCAGCCGGTCCATATTGAAAAAAAAAGACATGTATATACAGTATATATATATATATATATGTATATATATATATATATATATATATATATATATATATACACAGTCCGTTTATCACTAACAGATCTTATCACCCGCTCTCAGATAATACAGGTCCTCCATTGTACCGTTTGTAGGTGGGCGGTATATATATACATATATATATATATATATATATATATATATATATATATATATATATATGGAACCCTCAAGGCTGCACGATGGCGTGGTGGTTAGCACCGCACAATTCCAACAGCGTCCTTCCTGTGTGGAGTTTGCATGTTCTCCCCGTGTACGTGTGGGTTTTCTCCGGGTTCTCTGGCTTCCTCCAACCGTCCAAAGACATGCATGTTAGGTTAATTAATCACTCTAAATTGCCCCTTGGAGAGAATGTGAGTGTGAATGGTTGTCTCACTCTGTGTGTTGGCCCTGCGACAGACTGGTGACCTGTCCAGGGTGTATCCCGCCTCTCACCTGATAATAGCTGGGATAGGCTCCAGCAACCCCTGCGACCCTGAACTGGATAAGCAGTACAGAAAACGACTGACTGACTGATATAATCCTCAAAATTATTCATTAAGGAAAAGGTAAATTCCCGATACTAATTCAAATAACAAGAAACTAATAATAAATAAAAATTTACAAAATTATGATTTAGTGATTATACATATTGCTTTGAATTGTGTTTGGAAATGATAATCTAAAAAAACAAACAACTTTCCCAGACACTTTCCCATGAACAGTGGACCAACATTCCTGTCAACTGGTGCAGATGTCTGATTGGACGTCACAGGAAAAACCTGATTGCAGAGATTGCCTTAAAGTGTTGCTCAACAACATTTTAGCTTCAGAGCCCCATCATGCTTGTTTTATTTTTTGCGTGTGTTTTTAATATTTCTTTCAGACCACAATTCAAAATTAATGTCACGATTTTCATAAATTGTATTTATTATCATTTTGGCAATTTTCATCACTGACAGATGATTTCTTTTCCTTCTTTTATTGGAGGGTATAAATTATTTTGAGGACGACTGTATATTTGTGTGTGCGCAAAAAGTTAGGAGAAATAAAGAGGTTGTATTAGGAAGAGGTTGAAAAAATTAAATTGCAATAAATGTACACAAAGAAAAAAGATATAAGTTAATCTGTTTTAAAATGTTTGTGGTTATATTCTTACTGATAAATTATCTTGATATCTCTACACTTATTTATCTTTCTACTGACTCAAAAGTTGTCATAAAATTTGGCAGAGTATCTTGACACATAGGTGGAGGAAGGAAAAAAGATTCTGAGCCTTGCTGCAAGTCTTTTTAAGTAATCACCCCCAACATCCCCAGACAGACAAAAAAAGTCATGCTTGCCTGACAAATTTTCATAAGAATCTATTTTTCAGCACGTTATGAAGAATGTCTATGCCTGACATTTACGTGTAGAAAACTTCCTTACTTTAAGCTTCCATTTGAGCCCAAGTTGTACTTTCTACTGGCTACAGGGAAGCTTCAAATTATACAACCCCTACTGTAAAAAACTACTAACAAGTAAAATGAGCATAGGGGCAAATAAATATTGTCCTTCTGTAAATTATATTCTTTAAACCACACGTTTACTGCTGGCTCACTTTGGGGAAACCAGAACTGAAATAGAGTCTGATCATCATCTAACATGTTGTTTTTGCCCCCCTGTAGTTTTCTGTACCTGCTACAAAGCTCATCTTGGGCTCAAATGGAAGATTATGTATTAAGGAAGTTTATTATATACATGTTAGGGATAGACATTCTCCATTAAGTGCTCAAAAATATACATTTTTAGGAAGATTTGTCAGACGAACATGGCTTTTTTGTGTCTTTTGGGGGATGTTGGGGTTGATAACTTGGTACGGAAGAGGGTTAGGGCCACTGAAGAGAAAAAGTCAAAATTGTGACTTAAATCTCAGAATTTTGACTTTATTTTACACCATGGAACCCTGCAAACAGCAAACGCTGCAATGGAAAATATGCTGTGTCAAAATTTATCGCCTCTTTCTGAGTAATTGCCGTACTGTAACGTTAACCATCGAGTGGACGCCATTTCCAGCTTTCTATCGTGAGGGTCTGAGGGTGCTTTCACACCTGGTAGTCCACTAGATGGTTCGCTTGGGCTCAAAAATTGTAACATTGTTGCAGTTTTCAACCTGTAAATGGGCTGAATGGAGGCCGGGCAGCGTTTTCACCATCAGCGAACCGCACTGGAGTCCGCATGGAACCGTAGTCAGACCTCCTCCAGAAGGCGGTCTCGGTACGGTTGTCTGGACCAAAACAAACCGGTCCACTTCCACACCAGCCCAAACGTACCGTACTTGCAGGTGTTCCGGACTCCAGTCCGCTTTAACCGGACCAAATTGTGTAGGCTGAAAGCAGCCTGAGAGCTGCGCTTAGTCTGGTCCTTCTCCTACAGACCTGGTTGCCATGGTAACCACACCAGCGGCGTAAAGCCTCAGACAACGTGGGTCCTGCAGGATCCTGAGGACACGCAAACCCCTCCACCGCGGTAAGGTGGCAGCTCACGGAGGGGGGAGATTGTTTTTTTTTTTTTTTTTTTGGTGTTTTCTTTTTTTTTTTTTTTGGTGTTTTTTTTTTTTTTTTTTTTTTTTGGCGGGGGTCTTTTTAAAATTTTGGTTGTAGTTTTTTGTTCTTTGGGGGTTGGAGTTTTTTTTTTTTTTTTTAGGGGTTGCTTTGTTTGTTATTTTGGTTTTGTGTTTTTTTTTTGGGGGGGGGGGGGGATTTGTGTGTTGTTTTTTCTTGCTTTTAAAAAATTTTGAGTGCTTTTTTAGGGGGGCTTTGTTTGTTCTTTTTTCGGGGAGGGGGGGGGGGTTAGATGGCTTTGTTTGTTATTTGGGTGTTGTTGTTTTTTTCTTTACTACCTTGGTCTGTCCTGGATTTATTTAGATGTCACTGAACCTTTGTTTTTAACATTTATTGTTTGCTGTGGTCTTGGGTCTGTTGTGTGTGCGTGTGTGTGTGTGTGTGTGTGTGTGTGTGTGTACGTTGGTCATTTTTAAAGGTCTTTTCCTTGTTAGTTTTGTTTGTTGTGTTTTGATCTTTTTTTTCTCTGCTTTCTCTACAACTTTATTGCTCTGATGTCCGCAGATATCCTGTTGAAAGTTTAGGTGCTCCTAAATTCTCCTCAAAAACTTGACAGCATTCTCTAGTTTTTTTCCAACTCTGGAGAAAAACCTCTGGAAGATGCTCTTCTTTTTGGGTTCCTTTAAGACATACAAGTTGTGCTTAAGGGAATTTATCAGGATTTTATCAAAAAGTACATCATCCTGGGACATTGCTGCAAACATGAGGTTTTCTGATGATTTGAACACCTTATAAAGGTCTTTGATTACGACCTTGGCAAGATCATTAAGGTTTTCCTCATTCATAATGACGATCTCTTCATTTTCAACATTTACTTTTGCAATGATCAACTGTGAAAGCCTCTCGATTATTTTCTGGATGTCAGGGTTGGGCTTTCCATCTTTTGTCTTGTATGTTGACATGAGCCTCAAAAGTAAAGCGACACTCAGGGTTTGTGTCAAATGTTCAGCCTCAGGAGAAGAGCTTTTTATTTCTGAAGGTTCCTGCTCTGAACCTGCCAGCTCCTCATCTTCTTCATATTCCAGCTCCTCATCTTTATATTCCAGCTCCTCATCCTGCTCTCTGTCCTCCTGCTCTGACAACAGTTCTGTCAGCACTACTGGTAGCACGACTGGTTCTGTAATCTCTACTGGTTCTGTCAGCTCTACTGGTTCATCACTGAGATGTGATGGCTGTCTGGAAGGAGGCGACATGGACTCCTCACACATCCTCAGTCCAGTCTCAGAGACATCCGGAGACGGCGCCCCCTCTTGAAAAAGACTTACGATGTCCGTGAGGGTGTCTAAGACTTTGCTGTCAAGTTGATCTTCACGCGGTTTTCCAAACCCCAGAAAAACCTGCTGCAGGAATTTCCCGACTGCATCTTCTGTGATGGCGTACATGACTTCAGGAGCGAAGCTTCTCCGACTTCCGTCCACATTCCTCCTCACGGTGGAAATCACTGAATCCGACAGACATCTCCTTTCTGGTACGACTGGTCGGTGATAAAACTCTGCAGTCATAAGATGATCGTACATCTTATCGGTCAGCTGTTTGGCAAACTTCTGCACCTCCTGGCAATGTCTGATGTCCTCCAGTTTGATCATCAGGTCGTGTGTTTCCTCTGGCTGATTCAGCTCTGATATGACCTTATCCAGATCAGAGTCAACAGTTTCAAAACATGGCGGTGAATCCGTCTGCTTGATGACGGTGGTCAATCTTCTCGGGCTGGTTAGGGGGAACTTCTACCTTCAGCAGCTTCTGTCACGCTCCCCGGTATTGAACTTGTGTCTTCACGTGTCGGACTCCGTTTGAGTCTGACCACAAACTTTTCATCCTGGGTGTGAAAAGCTTTTTTCAGACCCTCCTTCATCTTGTCAAATTGCTTTTTCAGCACCTGCGAGCGGCGGTGACTCTTTTTGTGTTCGTAATCCAGGATGGTTTCAGAAGGTTTACGGCCTGAACGCATGAAAAACTTTCTGATCATTTGGGTGATCTTTGCTAACTCAAAGTGAGCGTCAGGCGAAACTCTACAGTATCCAGGAGGGTCTGCAGGCTCTGCAGGCTCGGGGCTTTTGATGTTCCCCAATATGAGGCTGACAATCTCAGCAGCGGCACTCTGTGCTGAAGCGGAAGGCCGGATGGGTGAAGCCTGCGCGACATTTTCCCCCTCTGTTTCTGACCTTCTGCTTAAAATGATACTCACGCTTTCTGCTGCTGACTTCACAGACTGAACAGACTTAACGGAGACCGGCGTCAGAGATCTGCCGTCAGCCGACGGTGCATCAGGATGCCGATGCCTGAACAATTTCTTTAGATAGTTGCTGGCGTGACGGACCATGCGGCCTAGATGTGGGATGTTGAAGCCCCCGACGTAAACAGCAGGTGAGGGAACATTTCTGGAACTTGGCTTCGATGCTTCAGAAAGCAGAGAGCTGACTTTTCTTTCTACCTCCTCTTCTGCCATTTCTGTTAATTTTCTTGCATCGGGATCATTTAAACAGGAATCCTCAGGTACGTTCAGATAAGAGCTGAAACTTTTGGAGATGGAATCTCCAAGAACAGCTTTAATGATCGGCAAGGCTGGATTATCAGTGTTTTGGTCCGCATATTCCTCAATACTTGAAAGGAGCTCTTTTAACATCTTGGCTGTTCCGATCTGTACAACGTCTGCTAACAGACCACTAAGAATGAACTCTAGCTCTGAATCTATCCTTCCTGTTGCCAGCAAGGCCCACTGGCCTGCTGAAACCTGATCAAGGTGTTTCTTCACCAAGGGAGTCATATCCATCGCTGTCAGGCTTTGTGTAATTTGCTCTGTGTTTTCCATCGCGTGTTTTCTCTAAATCAGTCGGTTAAAGACTGAAGAATTTCTGCTTCAGATGGGCTGTCTATAAACTTGACAGGCGCGTCACATGACGTCACAAGTGACGCGAATGTAGAGGGTAACCCATAGCAACAAAGCGACCTTTATGACGTCAGAGACAGACCACAAAATGATCCGATCATTTCTGCGGTATGTTGTCTCTGCGCATGCTTAAATCACGTGCGGGTCACGTGACAGATTCAGGGCGGACCGCGGACGCGAAACAGAAGCGGATTGTAACGTTTTTGTTGAAAGAGTGATGGATGATTTGATCATCGACGGTCAAAAGGTTATGAATGAAAAACAGAAAAACCCTCCTCTGCCGAACTAGGAGCCATCGCGCATGTCAACAGCATTACGATCGTTTTTAATCTGTCCATCAACTGAAGTGACCGCAGACACCGCCCCCCCCCCTGCGTGGACCAGATCACCACATTAAACAGAAAACACCACTGGCCAGAGATGCAGCAAAGTTCTGTAAAATAAGCCACATGTTTGTCAGTAAAGGAGCAGGTGAGACAACAGAGCATCCAGCACGACTAGTTAATAAGGAGGAGCTGATGGGCTAAAACTAAAGTTTGAAGATGGAACAATAGGCTATTGCACATTTTAGAATGTGGTTAACTACATAGATGCAAGATAATTCACATGAATATCCTGAGGTTATATGATATTTATGTAAAATTCTGTTAACATCAAGAACATTAGTTGTATATGAACATAGCCAGTGCATATAAAACTAGTTAATTACTGAATCTGAATAGCTGGAAAATGATGGGTGGCTTTTTCTTGTTCTTTACAAGGATGCAGATGGAGCAGTTTCAGCACTGCCAGCAGTACTAGGGCTGCAAGAGGAATCAGAGCAGGAACCTTCAGGTACAATTTTAGTATAAACCAAACATGCTGGTGATGATTTTAGTCATTTATGATTTACTGATGATAATTGGTATGTAATTAACTTAAAGTGTTCGTGTCATTCTGCACAGCAACCAGTGAGATTACTACTATCTACGGTATCATTTTAATTTATTCTTGTATTAGAGATGTGCAGACAACCTTCTGCTCCGTGGAAGATACGTTTTAGAACTTCTCCCCGGTTCTGACGATGATGTTGAGCTTTCTAACAAAATAAGATGATATTCTTCCTGACTGTAAGCGCTTTGTTTCCTCAGTCTGATCGTGCAGCTTGGTTGTGTTCTCAGGTTCTGCTCGTGAGTAAAAATGATCTCAGCCTGGAATCTGCTGGTCTGCTTTTCCTGATATACAGTCTTATTGATCATCATTTTTCTAACAACATTGAACCAGATCCCAATATCTCTCCGTGGCATGGCTGGGACCTGAAACACGCGTGCAGAAATTAGAAAGTAGCAAAGACCCCTGGTCTAGACTGACGACAAACGGGGGCCAGGACACCGCCTTTCCACCGGAGAGTGACGGGATTCCAACTGGAGAGGAGACGCAGGCCTTCGGTACCTGGTGAGATGCTGTTTTCATTATATCCCTGATATTTTGACAACAGGGGTGTCACACTGGTTTTTGCGGTCCCTAGTTGGGACTGAAAAGAGGACTCTGCCAACCCGACTGAGTTTTCAGGTCTCCAGTGGGAGACTGCAAAGGGATTCTGGGAATCATGATGTATTTTCCTGTTCCTTAATCAGGACTGCAAGAGGCTTCGGGAGTCTTTTTGTGTTTGCCGTGGTCCTTAATAGAGATGCACCGATATGATACCCAGATCCAATATCGGCTCCGATATTGACCAATTAGCTGGATCCGATATTGGATGAATGAGACCAATCCGGCATTCCAGTCCAATAATTTCTTTTGTTATTAATATCATACACAGCAATAAAGTTACAGCCATCACTTCACTTCAATTCTACAGTCAAGCTCAACATTATTCCCACCCTTAATTAAAAAAAGGCCAAGTTCACATAGTAATTCAGATAACATGAAACTAAAGAAACTAATAATAAGTAAAAATTAACAAAATTATTTTTTTGTGAAAGAAATTATTGGTTTTGAATTGTGGTTGAAAATCATCATTAGAAAAACAAACAAAAAAAAAACTGTCCCAGACACATGAGAGAACCTTTCCCAT
Organism: Atherinomorus stipes; assembly: GCA_023101725.1. Classification (NCBI taxonomy): domain Eukaryota; kingdom Metazoa; phylum Chordata; class Actinopteri; order Atheriniformes; family Atherinidae; genus Atherinomorus; species Atherinomorus stipes. The sequence goes on from JALJCO010005957.1 coordinate 472,677, forward strand.
GAACGGTGCACTAAAATACCTGTCAGCGGGTTTAGAAGTTTCTTTGAACATCACAGAAAACAACGACAACAACAAAAAAAAAACCACATGGTTGCAGTGATTGCCTAAAATTGTAGCTCAACAAAATTGTAGCTTCGGGGCCCCATCAAGCTTGTTTACCTGTTTCATTTTTTTGTGTGTGTATTTTTAATATTTCTGTTGAACCACAATTCAAATTCAGTGTCATGATTTTCATAGAATTTTCAATCATTCATTCATTCATTCATTCCTTCCTACTTATTTCACAGACAGCTGATTTTTTTTCCCCTTTTTTAATTGGAGGATATGAATAATTTTTAGGACAACTGTACATTTGACACTATTCTGGCCAAAATAGCAAGTTATTCTCTTCCAGAGAAGATTTGAAGCATGCATCATGGTTCATATGAACATCGAGGTCTGCCTGTGATGTTAGCTGCTCTGTATTGGGGCTCCGATGTGTTCTTGGTATCTGAATTATGTGAAGGGCTTTGCCGTAAAGCCTCTCTAAGCTTCTTAAGACAGAGAAGGGACAAGCTAAACAAGATCAAATCAAGAACCTGTTTTAAAAATCTGAATCATGAACTTTGCTCTCACACATGCTGCCATTTAAAAGAAAAAAGCATTATACTATTGAAAGTAAAAAATCTCTGATTGTATTTCCAGCCCTGCAGTTATTTAATATGATAAAATATTGAAGCTGTTTTGCAAAGCTGCCTGTGGTGAATTTACAGCACCGTACAAAAGTTTACTTGTAATCCCATTAAAGACAGAAAAATTTAGCTGCAGTGAAATAAGTTGAAATTGACAAAAAAAATAATAAATATAATTTTATGAAATGATTTTATGAATTGATTTTGAATGGTGGTTCAACGGAAATATTAAAAAACAAACAAACAAAAAATACAGCAAGCAAACAAGCTCCTGAACTAAAATCATATTGAGCAAAACTTTGAGGGAATCACTGCAGTCAGGTGTTTTCTGTAACGTCCAATCAGACGTTGGCACCTGTTGACAGGTATTTTTGTCCACTGTTCATGAGAAAGGTGCTGTAATTTGTCTGACAATTTTGATTGTTTGTGTGTTTGTTTTTTAAATCAGTGTTTAACACCACAATTAAAAACCAATGTTTTATTTTACTAAATTATAATTTTATATATTTTTATTTATCATTACTTGTTTTAATTTCTTGTCATTTGAATTACTATTGTGAATTTAGACATTTCTTTAACTGGAGTGTATGTAAGTCAAATCAAAGATAATTTATGTTTGTTATGTTTTTAATGTGTACAGTGACCTTGGGTATTTTGATAAGGCGCATTTAAGTAAAATGTATTATTGTTATTATTATTATTAATAATCCCTGGGGGGAAATTCATCTTTCGTACAACTTTTGTACACCACTGTACCTAAACTGATTTTGTGTTGTGAGTAAAAGCAAAATATTCAGCCTGATTTGGAGGATGTTTTGCTCCATCTGCTACACGGCGTTTCCACCTTGTCTTCTCCAAGCATCCATTAAATCGGTGCAGACAGCTGGCTTCACACGGCGGCTTCATTATGCACACTTTTGTTCAGTAACCAGGAAACTATCACTTGGAATAACATTATCTGCCTGCAGACTTTCTGCTAGACTTTTTAGGTGGTCTTGAGCAAGAGTTTTTGGGGCTTCTAGAAGTTCTTTCTAAGTTTATCCAATGACCAAAGCCTGTTTTTTTTTTTTTTTTTAACATTTTAAATATCGTGAGGCTCTTTCTTCCTAACAGATTGTCACAAAGATGCATCCTTTGTTCCCATTTCTTGAGTTGAATCTGAAAAACTGTTTTATTTGCAGCAACAAGTTGATTCCCAAAGAGCAATTAGTGGAAGCGTTTCATATTTCAGCGTGGTGTATTTCAGTTTGAAGAAACTGGATAAATGGAGGACAAAAGAAGAGTCAGGACTAAAAACGACCTCTCTCTCTCTCTGGCTCAATGTTCAAGATGTTTGTGCAGTGGGCTACTATACCAATAAATGAGCTCCAGATGATTGTCATGCAAAAATGTGATCAGATATCCTGTCTTTATGCAAAAACACAGCATTTAACTATGCAAAGCAGGCGTACCTGCCCCTCATAGTTCCTGATGGGAGGAGCGGTTTTTCAGGGAGCAGAGTGACCTCTGTCCTACATCACATGCAGACCTGCTTTTTTTAAATAAGGAAAATAAGGCTCACCTTTCACTAAAATGTGAAATATAACATTTTTTAAAATCAGATGTTTAATTTGTTGTCATCTCTATGTTTACATTATTTATTTTAAAAAAGAAAGTTAATCATTGCTCCTGTATTATTTATTTATTTATTCATTTGAAAGCGCAAAAGATGAGTTCTAATTTGCGCTTTTCGACCAGAAGATGGCACAACCTGACTACGCAATATGATCCGAGCGTCTGCTCCCTGCAAGAGTCCGCATCCATCATGTGGTCCTGAGGAAAGCAAGAAGAAAAACACCACTCAGTCATTGTGATGATTTTTTCTTGTTTGTTTGCTTATTAAATGATAAAAAAAAGTAAAAAATCTGAGCTGGCTTCCTGCGTATTCACTTTAGAAACTGACCTGCAGACTGTAACGTGTCTGAATGGGACTTTCTTGTCAGTTTTATGTGGTGTCATCAAACATCGGGTCTTCTTCAGGCAGGCAGCGTCTCCTCTTCCTCTGCAGCAGGTTGTGGCGTCTCGTTTGATTTCAGAGTCGTGTGTAGATCAGATCAAGGGAAAGGCCACCGGCTTCCAAATCTGAATCTCTTTGTTGTCTCCCACCTCCTCTTTGAAACAGGACCACATTGGCAGGACCTGAAAGGCGTCATGTGACTCTCAGTTGTGGCACTATAACCACGCAACGGGAGAGAAGGAGGAGGGAGAGAGAGAGAGAGAGAGAGAGAGAGAGAGAGAGAGCGCTGAGGAGGAGCTTACCGATATAAGATTCACTCCACGCACCATCAGCACCAAAACTTGCGGTTTCCCCATCCATCCTCATCTCTCTCTCCCCAGCGCGCGCGCACACTCCGTAGGAGCCGTTTTAATTAGAATTTTCTCCCCGGTTAGAGGGTGCACAGGTGCATCCCACGCTTAAGACTCGCTCTTTTGTTGACTTGATTATGGTCACAACCCCCGCGGTGCCAAGGTGGAGCCACCGCGCGTATCTCGGATCGGTGCGCTTCTCCAGGGGCTGGGATGCGCACCTGGCACCTCTCGCTTCCTGCCGAGTTTCGGGTCTGAGCAGGAGTCAAGCGCTGCCCCGGGGCGCCGGAGCAGGAGGAGCCAGTCGACCCGGAGCAGGATGCCGGTGATGAGAGGGCTGCTGGCCCCACAAAACACCTTCCTGGACACCATAGCCACCCGCTTTGATGGCACCCGTGAGTAACAGACTTCTGCGCATTTCTACCCCTCAGAGCATTGTTTTACTGGCCGCAAACAGTTGTACCTGCACTAGTTTCCTAAAAGATGCAACTTTAAAAGTTGCATCCGCTAAAAGTGGCTGTTCTGTGACAAGCCAAGCCTCGTCTCCTGGCTGTTACAGAGATTTGAAAGGTTGGAAGTTTTAGAACTATATTCTGTGATCCTCTCTGGTCAATTAGAACATTTTGGACGGACACATCCTTTTACAGGCCAGCTATGATACTGTAGCAGTTTAGGACTCAGGCTGCCTTCAGTGCATCTATCCAGGCTTTGTTTAGCCTGTTCATGACAGCCGGTTCCAGAAAGGTTCCAGCGGACTGTCTGAAGCCCACTCAGAGCTGTTCACCTGACAAATGAGCATCACAGATCCTGCGTTATTTGGATCTGCGTGAAATGAGCGGCGTTATTAAGAGGTGGCAGCTGAGATGAGAGGCAGGATGCACAGACCATGTTTTCTTCTTTGGCGAGGGTGTCTTGTGAACAGATGCGATGAGCAGCTCGTGTGTGTTTGGACCCATGCTGGGTTGGTGGGCGAGTGAGAGTTGCTTATACCGCGTTTGAGGCCGCTCGGCTCTCCTCCTGTGTGCTTATTCAGGGCGATGGGAGTTTATATGCCAGTGTAGTGAGCCCGTGTCTCCCCTAAACCAGTTAGGCGTGACAGCATGGTAGCAAAGATTGTGTGAACAGGCAGGAAGAAAGTCCCTCAAAGGCAGATCCTGATCTCACTCAAGGTTTTTTTCCCCCAAGCCTTCTACCCAGTGTCAGTTTTGCTTCCTGCTTTTATCTCCCAGACATTTAAATGTGCTCACTTTGAAAGGCAAAGTGACTTGTTGGTGTCCTCCTGCAGCAACAAGGATCTGTTGCACACAAAGACGCAACTTCCGCCGCGTTTTCTTGCTGTCGCGTCTTACACCAGACTAGAAATACTGCATTATTCGAAAGGTTTGTAAACACACGCAACATGCACATATGCCGACACACAAAATGTAGAATGTAGATGATCCCATTCATGCTCTGCAGATCAGCCCTTGTCATCTGAAGAAGGGGTCTGAGTGCAGCTATTTTTCAGTGAGAGGATAAAACACAGCTCTGCCACATGCCGAGGTGTGATAATTACACATTTCCAGCAGTACATGTGCAGTCATTGTAATTAACACGAAGGGATGTCAAGAATTCATCGTGGCCTTTCTGCTTGTTGGTGGAAGAGGAAGAGGGGGAGGAGAGGGGGGTTAAATGAAAGGTTGTGGGGGCGGGGATGGTGAGGAGAGCATGTGGTGGGAGATGGGGCTTGGTTCTGATGGCTGTCTGAAACAGAGATGCTGTTACGTGCGTTTTAAGCGCTGTGACATAAGCTCCTCATTAAATCACACACTGGTGAGGATGGATGAGAAAGCCAGTTATGTGTGTGTGGAGGTGACGGAGGCTTTGAGTCGACTGTGTGTGATGTGAAGGCCATTCATCTCTGCCGGTGTAATACCTGAAAGCACTCAGTTTTATGTTGTTAAGGAAAATCAGCCTCTTTGTGTGGTTGCGGATCAGATGACTGAATGTGAGAACAACTCGTGTTGTATTCAGAAATGTGTCAGACTGAAGTTAAAAGAAGAAAAGGCTGATTTTAAAACACAGCAGCTGAAACATAGCGCGTCCATACTGCAGCACATTTCAGGTGGAACAACACCTGAACTCGCTTAACTTCCCTTCATTTATTTATTTTAAGAAATTATTAAAGGCTGGTGCAACCCAAAAACCCTTACAGAGCATAAAAAAGCTGAATTTCAAAGGATATAAAAGGCAAACATTTACCATAATCTTTTAAAAGAGTTATTGCACAGCAGTGAGCAGTGCAGTGAGCACATCATCAGTGGAAAGAGTGTGCACATCTCTCACCTGGAGAAAAAGAGGATCACTGCATGTTTTGCAGAAATAAAAAATGAAAGAAAGATGAAGAAATGTGGGACACGACAGCCCGTATTCACAAACCCAAACACCAAAATATCCAGTTCTGGCATAAGGCAGCAGATAAAATTAAAGCCGAACTTAAAGGATTGGTTTAGAATGAATTAGTTTTGTATAGCTATCCTTTCCACTCTATGATGTTAGGTATTGAGGTCTGGTAGGTGGGGTGGGGGGATACAGGTGCATAGTATTACTCTAAATTGCTATTGTCACAGATTATATGTAAAAGAAAATGTGAATAAAAACATTTGATCACAAAAAATGTGGGACAGGGCTGCACAATGTTGGAATTATTTGATAATAATAATAATGATGATTATTATTATTATAATGCATTTTATTTATAAAGCACTTTACATTTGTAAAAACAATTCTCAACATGCTACAGAAGAAACCCTGTGTGGCAAAGAGGGCCCATGCAGGGTTTCATCCCCAGACTCCTGGGTGAGAGTCGTGCTTAGTCAGCCAGAGAGATCTCCCCGTGGCCCTGTAGCCAGGGTGCATGATCATCATGCTGTGACCATCCTCTTAAAGACTCACAACAGAACGGAACTAGCAGTTTTCAGTGACACGCCCCCTATCAACGGCTAAACTACCATCCATCTTCATCCAATCTCTACTGTGAGCTCACTCCAGCCAGTAAAAGACAGTCTTGACTCTTGTTCTGTCCCTTCCTCTCTCTCTTTTCCTCTCTTCCTCTGGTAATGTTTCCTTGCGTTTCTTTGCCGAATCTGACATGGTACGCTTTCATAACACCCGCTGTGTTCATCGCTGGTTCATATCCGTTTGCTAATAAGTGATGTGGTGCGCAACCAATAGTCTGCTGCAACGTACTGGCCCCGTCCCGGATGGAAAACATACATACTGCTGTTTCTGAGCCTCGGGACGCCGCTGGGCAGTGACGGCTCGAAAATGCGCATAATGAATATTGGCGTGCCATCAAAACGAGTCAGAAACGCATATTTTTAAGGTCTAAAAGTTACGTTGTGTGTCTTTAACATGAGGCTGAAAACTGTCAGAATCTTCATAAATAAGGAGGATAAAGTGGGTTTTGGTGGATTATGCTGACAGCTGTGGAAAAAGCACCCAAATGCTAAAATTCTGCTTTTCTCACCAAAATGAGGCCAAAGCAGCTGGAATAACTTTGTGTCTTGAAACTCAATGATAAGATTACTACATGCAAGGCTTGAAAACTATCAAACTTCATCAATAAGGAGAATCAATTGGCCTCAAGAAGCATTCGTACGAACTAATTCTTTCTTGAATGGTTCGTACGAGTGGTTTAGGAGAAAATGCCGCATTCACCAATTTTCTTATATTTCTAATCTTCTGTCAGGCACGAACAAATTTCACAACTGCTCCAGACTTGACATAGGAGTCTTGCGCAATCAGTCTGCTGTCATCCAAACCTAGTTTTTCACTGCAGGACTGTATTAATTTACTTAGAAGCAGCTGTGTATTTTTAAATCCAACATAAATGAGACTACATCATTATGTATCAATCTGCAATTATAAATTACATTTTTATGGGCAGACTGAGCGACAGGACTATCGGCCACTTGACTTGCAGCCAGCATGTCAGTGAGGGGACGATGGATTAAAGGTTGAATATGTAACATTTTTATTAAAAGCTATATTTTTTCAAAAATAATACCTCCACAGGTCGTTTGGGGGTGTGCAGAATGAAAGTACAACATTTTCCAGAAAAATTATATTTAGCCTAAAAATAATTATAGAATAAATTTTTACGGGTTCGATAATGGCATTTTATTTACGTCTATAAGCCAATACACGCCGCCATTGCAGGTTGCCAAATACGATCTCTGTGTGGAAACAATATTTCGGTCATAGTCAGGCTTGTACAGGGGAAAACCGTAGAGACGACGAGTGAAGCAGCTTCTTCAGAGCCCTGGAGATGTTGTTATCTGTTTCTGAGGAGGAGTGACCTGAGAAGAGCAAAACCTGGAGTAAATTTAGGTGAAGACTTCACTAAATGGACCCACATAAACGTTTTCCACGGAGTAAAACACGGAAATGGCGACTTTTCTCCTGGATCGGTAAGCTAGCTTGTTTGCTAACATGGCTAACGTTAGCTGTCAGTTATAAACTCCTCTGCGTTACTTGTTGGACATGCTGCAGACTGTTGGTCACTTGCGTATCGGCAGTGAGCCTGGCATCCCAGCAGCTGAAGTTGTTTTTCTGCCATTGCAACTACAACCTAGACACACGTGATGTCGCTGTTCTGTCCGTATTCCATATTCAACCTTTAATTTATTGTCATTTCGTCAAAAGAAAGTGCAGTCAGTGAGCTCTTTGTGAGATCAAGCTTCTATAACATTGAAATAACATCTAGAACAGAAAATGGATTTAAAAAAAAAATTCAGAAAGGAGGTTCAGCATCAGTCGCAGCTGCAACTCTTAACAGTCAGACGTGCAGTCAGTTCACTTCACGGAGCCTCAGCTTCATTATTACACAAAATGTGGATGTTTGGGTCTGAATTTGTCAAATTAGAGTTTCACCGTTCATATTTTATGTGCGTTGTATGAGAGAGATGGAGAGGACCAAATATCAAAATATAATAATTTTTATTTCTACTTCTGTAACAGTGCGACCAACAGGCAACACAGCATTTACAGTTCTTGTGATTTATCTTCATTGCTCGGCTTTTACTTCCTTTAATTCTGCTGCTCAGATGTCAGTCAGCAGAACCTCCATCTCTGAACTGATAAAGTTTCCCTTCTCCGTCTTCAAAGCCATTTTTCTGAATGAACACCTTCTGACAAGTGTGGGAAGTCGTGTCCTTATATGGAATTATCAGGGTGGTAATTATGCAGATTTGCAATTCTCATGAACGCACGCTCACGTACGCACAGGTGGAGGCATCATGTTAACGAGGATCATTTATGCAGTTACCTGAAGTTGAGAAAGTTTGTTGAATCTGACGTGGCGCACTCGTAGGAGTCCACGGTCGGAGAAAAAGTAGGAGAAATTTACGAAAAAATACAAGCATGTTGTTGCATGAGGCCCAATGTTTCCTGGTGGATACAGTTCACTGCTGTGACAAGGCAGCTTCTCTCACTGAGATAATTCCAAATTTGGATTTTTAATATGGTATTAGTTAAAACTTGGTTATTTATGCAATAATTAGGAAATGACTGTTAATTTTAATCTCTTTGCAATAACGTTGATATTGATAGCCCCCAAAATTCCAAATTTATTTGATAAATGTAGCCTTTATTTATTTATTTATTTTCTAATGATCTGGCTTAAATTATTATGCAATCCATGTGGGGGGCCCCGACCCCAAGTTTGAAAAACACTGGTGTAAAATAAAGAGCCTGATGGGTTTTCTGCTCAGCAGAGTTTCTACGCCCCTCTTTGCTTCCAACCTCCACCTGCAGACCATGTTAGCTATTGATAAGCTAGCACTGCAGAATGGTCATTTGCTTTCTGTGTTTACTTCCAGCCACTGCGGTGGTTACTGCTGAAGAACAACGACTGGTCCCAGCCAGCATTTCCATGTGGGGCCCATAAGGGTTAAATTTTGGCTGCATATGAGAGACCCAAGTGGGTTTGTCCACGGTTTCCATGGTGGCGCCACCTGTGTTTGCCCATATAGCCTATAGGCATGGGCTTGAACTGGGCAAATTTGCAGATCTTATCTTTTAACTTACATGGGCCCCATATATGGAAACCCACATAGGAAAACACAGGTGTGGCCACCATGGAAACTGTGGACAAACCCACTTGGGTCCCTCATATGCAGCCAAAATTTAATCCATATAGGCCCCACATGAAAATGCCGGCTGGGTAATATGCACCCGCAGGGCATTAAAAACTCATCTATCTGTGTTGATACATGACAAATCTGGCTGTTGACAAAGCATCAATATGTGACAAGTAGGGATGAGAACCTGCTTGCACTGACACTGCTTTTTGTATGCAGAAAGCTGCACAAACTGACAATCATTTGCACCATTTTCTGACATTTCTGCAGTCTGTCATTAACTGAATAATCACCAAAACATGAAAATGCTCAGCCCCAGGTCCAGTGTGATGAGTATCAGATCGATGCATCACACTTGACACACATCAGAGCACAGAAATAAACACAGAAACTACTCTTCCTCTTAAATAAACCCTTGAAACATGTCAAAGAGGTGCTACTGTACTTCACTGGCAGTGAAATTGCAGATACTCGAGACGAGCTGCTGACGCCCTCAGCCTGACTTCCTGTGCGAGGCCAGCAGCAGATAAAGAGACTGCTAACAATGGAAGAACCTTGGCCATGAAAGACGAGTCTTGATACTCAGATATAGAATGTGATGTTTGCACAGATGCCTCGACACAGGCTGAAGCGCTGCAGCTAGACATCACGGTTTCTTGGAGGAAGATTATTATTTATAGATCCTCTCACAAACACCTCATAGCAACATGACAAAAACAGCACACACACTCATGCATGGACACATTCTGATCACAGAATGTTTGCTTTTCTGTTTCAGTCAGTGGATTCATGCAGAGTTCTTATTAAAATTAATCATTTGAATTGTTTCAAATGTAGAAAAGTGGATAAAAGTGGGCAGTGAGAGCTCAGGAGGACAAAGCTCATGTGCCATTCAATCAAGATGCAGCTGCTGTGTGGAGCTACAAGAGTTAATTGGTCCTATTAATTGAGTGGGTCTTGGCTTGGTCGTAATCAGGTTAAGGCCTGAGGCTGCTCATCACATGGACATGCCAGGTCCGAAGCGGTGTAAGCCTCCACAAGCCTGCTGCACCCTCTCCTTCTCTCACGCTTTATTTTAATCCAGAGAGGAAAGTGCACGAGGATGGCTGCTCCTTAAAACAGGAAATGAATCAAATAATCAAACCTGATGGGAAGTTTCTTTAGCTTTGTAAATGTGGTTCTTAATGATCAGTTTTCTCTTCAATAAGCCTGTCAGACGGTTTGACTTTTATAGCAAAACATCTTGGAGAAATGGGCAATTTTGCAGCTTTTATAATATAAAAATCTGTTACACAGAAGTGGGCCGTATTACTTTGCCTCCTAACAGCTGAGAGGTGTCACATTATGTGACATCCCTCCCTGCTCTCCTCCCCTCATCCCTTCCTCTTGTTCATTAGCTGATCCACCCCTTTCTCTTGTTTTTAACATCATTCTGTGCTCGTGTGTCTGTTTGCATATGTGTAAGTGAGAAAATGAGTGTAAAAGGCTGCAGGGATGAAGACTGTCACCACGTCCCTGTACCTGTGTGCATCAGTGCTCGTGTGTGTTTGACAGCACGGATTAGTGGTAAGGCATTGTTGTGTCTCAGGTGTGCATTTCCCCCGTGGCGCTTTGTGCTTAACACCCCCCCAACTCAACCCGCAGCTTCTTGTCAGGCAGGAGCAGATGTAATGATAGGCCTAATAATGGATCGGCCTGGCTCCGCGGCATTAGAAGCTACACTCATTATGTTTTACAGCAATTTGCAGCAATGTTATCAGAGAGCTTTGTTCATGATTTTATAATCTTATGTTAATGTGCAGCAGGTGCAGAGCAAAAAGCCTAAAGCGGTATTAATGCTGTATATGCATAACACAACCCATAGTTAGTAAGTGATTTTTAAAAAGATGGCATTCCTTATGACAGCAAGTCTTTTTCTTACAAAAACAATATGTATTTAAATTTACATAAATTTCCATATACTTCTGTCAGCTATGAACAGGAAACTGAGGCTACAATCACGCAGACTCACCAAAACTGGACAATAGAAGATGGAGAAACGTTGCTGGTCTGATGAGGGTCCAGCTGTGTCTCATTCTGAAGTCAACACACTTCAAAGTGCGGATTTGTGGGCTGCATACGTCACAGTGGTGCATCAAGTGCTGTCCCACTTCTAGTTCTCCGAAGGAGCCTCCAAATCCACCCTCCAAACCTGTACTCTGTGTGGCCCTGAATGAAGGATCTGATGCTGGATCCTTAGTGACCTCTTCTGTCCCAGAATTCTTTGCAAACAAGATGAGAGGGAAGCAGCAGAGCTCCGAGTGTAATATTTGGATATATTTGTGGATTTTTAAGTGTCAAATGAAGTGTTTACTGGCTATAACGGATAGTCTCTGGGAAAAAAAAAAATGCAGCCAAGCTTAAAGGTACAGTGTGTAAAAAAATTAAAGGTCAGAAGCAGAAAAATGTAATATATAATTCAAAAGTGTGTTAGTGTGTGCACTAGAATAGCTGTTATGTGTTTGTTTTCTTAGAATGAGTCATTTACATCTACAGTACTTGCTGGGGGTGCACATACATGGAGGCTGCCATATTTGTTCCACCATTTTTACAATGGTGTCCCTGAATGGACAAAATAATGTGAGTGAAGTGAGAACTCTGAACTTTAAAACTGTTGCACCAGCTTTGTTTAATGGGAGTTAGAGCACTGTTTGGGATAATTAATGCCTTAAAAGACATTAAAAATAGTTGTTCATAATGCAGTCATAGCTACACCTGAGACCACTGGATCCACTCACAGATGAAAACATCTGTATGTGTGTGGGAATTGTGGCCACTAACGGTCACTTTACATTCACAACAGTGCTGGAATATGAAGTCATTTGAAAGAAAACATCCTTTCTTTCAAACACTCATCTTTACCACTAGATGTCAGTAATTCTTACATACTGTACCTTTAAAAAGATAATATTTGCCTCATTTTTGTTTGACATTATTCAGGTGTTTACAAGCGGTTAATGGCGTGTTCACGTTCAAGTAATGACAGATAAATGAAAAGGAATAAAATGCCCGACTCCATTTAGTTTTTACAACTATCTGAAGGAATAAGTGGAAAGAATGCCGTCACTAGACAGCTGTAGAGTCTGGAGTTGCAAGGCAACGGGACTGGAGCACTATGGGAAATTCTTGTGGGCTAGGCTGTCTTCAGCAGCCTACCATCACAGAAGGCTGCATCATGGATTATGTACACTGTAGCACACTCCGCAGCTTACGTAGTCTGCGCACTTCGAAGTGCATGGAGTTCAGAATGAGACGCAGCTTCCATTTCAGCTCCACATTCAGATGCTCGGCTCAGAATTGGCTGGAAACATCATGAAAGCATGGATCCACCCTGCCTTAGATCAAGGCTTCAGGCTGCTGCTGGTGTAATGGTGGTGGGGGAGAATTTCTTGGCCCCTTAGTACCAACGTTGCAACTGAACAGCCTCGATGCTGCTGACAATCAGAACTTCCTGAAAGCAGCGATGTTTATCCACCATTCTCCAAGCGTTTACGTTTATCAACCTATCATTGGTTGCAACCAGTCTGATTGTGTTGCAGCCAGTCAGACTGGTTGCAACCACTCGGACTATGTATATAATCACTGACTGAGTATAGACACGTTGATGGTCACAGACACTCTGGGGCTGGGCTGGTCGAACTAGTCACGGCCACTCAACCTGAATCAGTATCTAAAATTGTATGTGGATAATTCTGACCTGGTTGCTTATTTTATAAACCATTATGAAAGACGCAGCAATGTGTATCCATCATTCCCAAAGCAGCAGCAGCATTTATTAACCGTTCTGAAAGCAGTACGGTCAGTCTGAGTCGTTCCAACAGTGCTGCTGGTGAATCAGTGGTGGATCAAGGAAGTCTGGCCAAGCGGGAGTTTCCTTATGCATATGAACAATGAAGGCGTAACTGCCTTTGCACAAAATATCACCACCCAGCTGTCAGTTCTGTTGAGACTGGCCAAAAGGAACACAGGCCCACCCATGACCAGGCGTGATAATTGAAAACTGCCATCGATAAGAAATGGATCAATTTCCCGGGATCGAGTCCCATTTTGAGACCCGGTTCCTGTTATTGATGCCTTAACATCACTTTTGCAATTTCTGTTGGCAAATTCTTAACTAAATATGGAGCGGAAGAGGCGGTGGAGGGCATGTGTTGCTGTATGCAACCACTGTGACGCTGCGCCCTCCTAAGGGGGTCAATACAACCAATATGTTAAAACATTTGGATGTCTGAGACGCCTGCCATGTCTTCGAGACGTGGAAACAAGGCGAGCAACAGTCCAAACGTCCCCCTTTGGCTTCCAGCAGTGTTGGAGATAGTGCTGGATCAGGCGACATGCTTTCATTTCCAGGTTGGTTAGTTACTTGCTTGTTATTGTTTACTGAATGATTTTCATAGCATTTTCCAGCAGGTAGAGCAGGAGGCTCTATTGTTAGCTCGGCTAACTAACGTTCGCCTGTCTAGCTTGCTCCGTAGTTATCTGTATTCTATTAAGGTAAGCCTTTTTGTCTGTGTCGGATAACATAGCGTTATCTTGTACAGCACTCCACTAGTAGCTAACGCAGGGGTCGGCAACCCGCGGCTCCGGAGCCGCATGCGGCTCTTTAGTCCCTCTGTTGCGGCTCCCTGCATTGGAAAATGAATTAATGACTATTCTACTAAAGTGTATTGTATTTTGGTTGGTTCACTTTAATAATGTGATTCTAAAAGACCAAGACAAATGTCCCCTTGAGAGACAATAAAGTTTCTTATCTTATTCTAAATCTGAGGATTATGATGATCCCTCTGAGGGATTCATGTACAGTTGCGCACTTTTCCCGAGTTCTCCGAGCACTGCAAATGCAGCACGTGAAATAAAATCCAACTCAACTATTGAAATAAAGATATAATTTATATTTTACCATTTTGCAAAGCAGCCCATTGAGTGTCAGGTGCAACAAGCAGGTAACTGCAGTAAAAAACGGAGAGTAACTGTCCAGCAGCTACGATGCGTCTCACAAACCTTTACGCAGCCAATCAGTGTTAATAACTGCACTTCATGCTCACGTGCCGCTATAGTGCAGCATAGCATGATACAGCCCTATTGAATCAGCAATCACGGAATTAAACATTAAAAACGGATTAATTACAAACAAAGAATATCACTGAGTGTGGACGTGCCGCGGAGCGCTGAACTTTCCTCCTGGCGCACTATCCCACGAACGTCTCACAGCGGAGCGTCTCTGATGTGCTGTTGCTGCAGTTCTGGCATTTAAAGTGAATAATAAACGAGCAAAAGCTTATTTGTCCACTCCGACCCTGTCATGCTGCGCTTTGATCACTTCTCCAGCAGGTAGGCCGATGATAGAGAAGAAAAGTGTCTGATGCACTGAGCATGTTCAGTTCTGCGTGGGCAGATTCATTTGTTTTCACTGCTGACCAGATTATTTTGCGTAGCTTTGTTCATATTTTGTGAAACAGTAATTTCATTTTTCGGTTAGCTTACTGCACGCGCCAGTAAAAGCATGACGGCACAGACAGGACAGCGTGTTTGGTTTGCTGCTGGTAGATTATTAAAGCTGCATCTTTTTCCATAAATACAACAACTAAAATAGATTTTTTTTTTTTTTTAAAGTGACCTTCAACCCGACGTCTTTTCTTTTTTTTAGTTTAAAATGTTTTTTTTTGCTGGATGCAGAAATGTGATTTCGTTTTCTTGTTTTTATGTTAAATGCAACACATTTAACGTTAAAGTTTTATTTAATTATCAATGTTAAAAGTCAGTTGATGCTCCAGTGTTTTCATTATTGTAGGAAACGGGTCTAAAAGGCTGTTTGGCTGAAACAGGTTGCCGACCGGCTTATTTAAGACTTTTACATTTTTGCGGCTCCAGACAGATTTGTTTTTCGGTTTTTTGGTCCAATATGGCTCTTTGAACATTTTGGGTTGCCGACCCCTGAGCTAACGTTATTGATGGAAGTTAATGTTGGTGCTTACAAGATCCAAAATGAAGTAAGAATGATGCTAATGTAGCGTTCTGGAGGGCATAGGGCTTCTGACGTCACATCTGTGCCCCACTGAATGTCCTGTTTCAGATGATGAGAGCAGCAGCCAGAGTGACAAAGGCAGTGGCCGTGCTGGCTGAGTTCAGAGGTCGTGTGGCGATGGGGTGAAACACACATGAAACAGCAGGCAGGCTGCCAGGTCAGAGTTCAGTGGTTGCTCTTAAGTTCCAGATAAAGCTGCCTTTTTTTTCCAGATGTTTTTGTTGATTTCCTTCTATTTTTCTGTGACATTCTTATCTGCTGATACTCAAACATACAGCCCAATAAATAAAAGTAAGCTTTTGTTACAAGCTGTAGCCTTCATTATCTGTTTGTTTTTCATATACAACAACCTATCAGGTATTGATAAGAAAATCGATAAGGAATCGAATCGATAAGCGGCATCAATAATGGTATTGACATTGATAAATTCTTATCAATTATCATCCATACCCATGACAATTTTCACATCAAGAGCAAAATCCTGAATCGAGAGCAAAGACTTAGGTTTTGAGCGAGAGAAAAAAAAAAAGATTTGAGAGAGAAATCTTCTTTTGAGAAAAAAATGTTTCTCTGATTGCTAAGAACTAATATTTGAGAGTAAAGAAATATTTTTTAAAGAGCTTTATCTCCTTCGAAATCATTTTCCAAATGTCAAATGATCTTTTATATATTCTATGACAAAATAATTTCTCTGAAAACTTTTTCGTCAAATAACAGTTTTTGCTATCAGTGTGAAAATTTGTTCTCTCTAATATATATTTATTTTCCTTTCAACCCCCCCTCCCCCTTTCAGGTTGCTTACTTTCTTGAATTTAATAAAAACACAGAAGTAATTCCATATTCCAGCACCTAGTTTGATCTATGACACGAACAGAATGGATTCAGTTCTGAGGGAAAAACTGAGGTCCAGCCTGGTTTTAGAGTGGTGCGGTGGACCTGATCAAGTGGCTTTTGAATGTCAACAAGAGTAAGTAACATTTAGGAAAACTGTTGATCTAAGTTTCCCAATGATGTATCCAGTTTACACTTTTCTAAATTGTTGAATTTCTTCTGTTGTAAAAAGGATTTGGCAGCTAATAAGCATTTGCTTCACCCCTTTTGGTTCTTTTAGTTTGAAAATATAAAAACATGTCTTCAGTAGTTCATTCAATCATTCTATGGAGAATATTGTTTGACATTTAAAAGAAAGTTCCAGAAAGTACTATAAATTTGATCATTTTCTGGAAACTCATCTTTCTTTTAGAAAAACATGATAAAAAAAGAATGATATAGATGAGAATGATTAAAAGACATGAGGGAGTAAAATACACCTTCATGTTTTCTGATTTCGTCATCTAAAACATGAGAGGAAAGTGTGTTCAGAGATAGAAATGAAAAACTAAATAAATCTGACGGTAATTAAACTAGTTGTGGGATAAATTAAAGAACGGAGCCTGTTAAACAAATAATTAAATCCAGGCTTTGTTTGATCTTGTTTAGGATGTGAAGAACAAAACAAACTCTAAACACTTATCAGAAGACAGACTAAATAAAGCAGAAAGCAACGAGGAATTTACAGCCCGCTCTAAGAGTTTATGTAGTTCATATACTGGTGATGTTCTCCCACTGTGTTGACAGTGATAACAGGAGGAAAACACAGTGTATGACTTCTTTTGTCTTCAATTCACTCCTCCCAGCTGTTTCCTACACTGGGGACCTGCAGCTTTTACCTTTTGATGCTGCAGAAAATGGGAAGATACGTACGTCATGCTGTGTTGCATGTTGGGATGGGAACACTATCTCATAAGGAGCGCTTCCCCATCACCTCTGTTTGCTTCCATTATTGTCTGATTAGATTTAGTTTTACTGCCTGAAAACAGTCGGATCTGATGCAGAAAGATGGTCGACCTAACCAGGAACACTCAGCCGAACCGTTTGATTAACAAGTTGATCATGTGTCAACATCTGATTCTCCAAAAGTCTCGTCCCTTATTCCAAATAAATTCTGACAGTCATGCATTGTGGATGTTTTGAGCATATTAATAAGAAAATTTTCTGAAATATTGAAATGCATTAAAATGTGTTTTTTATCATGCAGGTAAAAGAAATGTTCAATATTTGGTTATAAAGGTTGAAATAGAATTCAGAAGCTGATATCACAGTTTGAGCAGAAAAACCTTCATGAAGTCAAATTTATGGTCTATGCAGACAAAATAACACAAGACTGAAGACAATATGTCGTTTAAACTAGTGATTCTCAACCTTCTTTGTGCCAGTGCCCCCCAATGGAAATATACTGTACTGTAGACTAGTAAAGTGACCGTGAAAGTGTATTTTAGCAAAAAAAAATGTTTGTCAATGTTTAGAAACGATTTTTAAACTTAATGGGCTCAGTACAAGACATTTAAAGCAACCCTAACCGATCTTGCATTTCAGAAAGCACAGCAAGATTATTTGAATATAAACAGTCCCGCCTCACTCCTAAGACACACCCCCTCATTCCTTCTGCCTCCCAATGCAGAAGCAAAGGTTTGACAGACTGGTCCCTCGGCCAATCCTAGGGGTGCACCCCACTTCAAGGATTGGTTGGAGTTTTTATTGAATATTTAGAGATTGGAATAATATTTTATTTTGATTAATGTTGGGTCTGTCTTGTATTTCAGAGTTCCATTACCTCATTCATAGCATTTTACCCTGTTAAAAAAATGGTGTAAGAAAGCAACATCGGTAAAGGTTGCTTTAAGCTGTAATCCAGTTGCGCCTGACCTCAGTAACCACAACCACAATGGCCAGACACACCTGGATTAATCAGCTGGTCCAGTAATGAAACACAGGAAACAAAGGAGCTGGCTTAAGTTCAGGAAGTAGTGAAGTCATGCATATAGCCCAACCAATAGGGGATTATCACGCTTACCGGAAGTTCCCGGATTTTGGACACTTCCTCTTCCGGGCCATGTTAACGACAGCCGTTCCTGCTCTGTTATACTGTTTAAATCGTATAAACTCCAAACATACTTAAGTTTTCATTCCAGACTGAAGTAATACTGGATCAAAAGCTGGATCAAAGCGATCGATTCGCCGCGGTGAAGGGCCGAACTTTATAATAAAACACACGTTTGTTTGTCGCCGGTGGGGCACAACACCGGCACTTCACAGCATGCTAGCATTAGCCAGCTAGCGTTTACTGACGTGCTTAACATTGTGCGTCTTAAAACACACAAACATCTGAAAATCGGGTCTGTAACCCCCCGTTTCCAGTGGAACAACTGGGGACTGCCAAGAAAGGAGACGCTTTCAGATGCTTGTGTGTTTTCAGCCGCACAAAGTTAGGCACATCATCAAGCTGGCTAATGCTTACAGGCTAACACGACTGTATAGTCTGCCGGCCACAAACAAACGTGTGTCGTTTTATTATAAAGTTCGGTCCTCCACTACGGCGAATCGGTCGTTTTGATCCACTTCTTCCTTAGCATCACTCAGTCTGGAATGAAAACTTGGCATTGGCGTTTATCCGATTTACAAAGTTTAACAGAGTAGTAGCTGGCGGACTACTGTTAGCAGGTTAGCATTAGCCAGCTTGATGACGTGCCTAACTTTGTGCGGCTGAAAACACACAAGCATCTGAAAGCGTCTCCTTTCTTGGTAGTCACCAGTTGTTCCACTGGAAACGGGGGGGGTACAGACCCGATTTTCAGATGTATGTGTGTTTTAAGACGCACAAAGTTAAGCACGTCAGTAAACGCTAGCTGGCTAATGCTAGCATGCCGGTGTTGTGCCCCACCGGCTGCAAACAAACATGCTACGGTGTTTTATTATAAAGTTCGGCCCTTCACTCTGGAGAATCGCTTTGATCCACTTCCTACTTAGTATCACTTCAGTCTGGAATCCGTGAAAATTTCAGTAGGGTTGGCGTTTATTCACGTTATCTACGAAGTAAAGCAGGGACATTAAACTGGGCCGGAAGTGGGCCGTCTATCTGTTTAAAACCGGTAGTTCGGAACACGGAAGTGTGATAATCCCCTATATCAATTAATCAAATCCTCTGAATTGATTCACCTCCTGACCAGTGGGGGGCACTGTGTGTGTTATTTACGTTGTATGGACAGAGGCTGCATTAGATCATGTGACAACAAAATGGCAACCATTTTATTACTCAAAAATGTGAGGTGACATACTGCATATGTTTACATTGTACAGAAAAATAAACATTCAAACACTGAAACTTTAATTATTTGTGTATTTTTGCTTCTTACTGAATCAACATCAAAGCATTTAAATCTATATTGAATCAAATCGCAAACCAAAGAATCAAAATCTAATTGAACCCCGAGGTTCTTATCAACAGCCCTAGTCTGCACGGTTAGAAACCTTTGCTGCACTTGCAGACTGTTGGAAATGATTGAATTAAGGACACACAGGCTTCACCCACCACCAGTTGGCAAAATCTTCAATTTAGTTTCAGCCAGTAAACTTCCAAAATGTTTGATGTCAGAGATACGATTTTAAGGCAAGAAATGGTTGTGATGCAGTTTTGTTTTTATGTCATCTACTCAGGAGGAACGACACCCTGCCTCATAACTTCACCTTGCCCGTTTCCTGGGTCCTTTTTTCTGTAGTTATTGGGTGCACTCAGAATCAGTAGCATGAAGGTCTGACTCACATAATGCATTGAATTGCTCCTGTAATTGAAGCACAGCTGGAAAGGAATGGAAGAGCCAAATCATCCCAATCAGACTGGCCACTCAAGTTAAAAAAAAAAAAAAAGAAACGGTCAATTGACCAAACCGGTGACTGAGTTCAGTGTCGTCTTTTACAAGTCTGCTTCCAACATAAGTGTTCTGCCCATACACGAGTAAAGATGCAAAAAGATGGAAAAATTTGAGTCAAGCGACACGTTGCAGCCGCTGATCCTGAAACATAATGCAGCGTTAATGCATGTAGCAGGTCATGGTGTGCCTGTTGATCCGGGTGAAAGAGGCAGATGTCAGAGGGGAATGGAGGCAGAGAGGAAGGAGGAATAATCAAGGATGGGTGAATAATGACGGGGTGTGGTGTTTGGTCATGGCAGATGTAATTAAGATGTACAATATGAAGAGGACTGAAGCTGCAAATGTGGGGAGACGCTTCTAAATTCCCCAAAAAAGAGGAAAAAAGTGTTTTAATCTAATCTTTTTGAAAAGAAGTTGCAGAGTGAGATCTTCAGCCTTGTTACCCTCAGTGATGGTAACAGTAAACCTGTGAAAGGAGCTGCTGGAAGCCTTGCTCTTGCTGTTTACAGTGATGTAACATCTCTTGCTTCTGCGACACAGACTTCATCCCAGCTGCGGGAATTTACTTCAGACTTCAGCTTGCATGCCTGTAACTGGTTGTATCTCACAAAACAAATAGACGTGCACTGATTTAGAAGGAGAATTAATGAAAATATCAAGTAGGTTGGCTCTTGAGCACACTCATCTAGAGAGCTCTGAAGTGAGTGCAGCTTATTTCATTATTTCTGAATTTAACAGCCTCCTCCTTACACATATTCCACGCCGGTAGTCAGATGACACGGCTGATAATCAACGAAATTAGAGCTCACTTATTGAATTTAGTCTTTTAACTGATGGATTACTTGTGCAGTTCATACGCGGTGCAGTCTGGAGCTGGAATCAGAAGACTGCTCTCTTTTTCTTTGAGACATCTGTGTCTACTCTTCAAGCTATTTGTCTGGCTGCGCTTCCAGCAGCTGGCGTCAATAGCCACCCAAACAGTCATATATTATTTACACAACTGAGGTCTGTTTTAAAGAGATCTATATGCGTACTTTCACCACCCACCTGCTGCCGCTGCAGCTCACCAGACTCCAGGTGAACCTGTCCAAACTGAACACTCACGATTGTACAGATAAATGTGAGAACAGTTGTGAAGTTCGTCATCATCTCTATCGTCATTGCTTGAACTCCAAACAATGGTTGGAGTTCATGTGAAAGAAAATCTGGTCTGGCTGGTGTGCAGAGAAAAACCGGCTGCTTGCACAGTAATATTAGTCAATCCAGTTCAAATCAATGCAAACACTCTATTTGTCCCCGAAGGGTGAATTGTAAGGCACACAGAGTGATACGATCAAAGAAAACAAACAACAAAAAACCTGTAGACAACAGCAGATAATGATGGAAAGAAAGAAAAGCAGCTGAAAAAATTATGTAATGGTAATTAACATACACTCACTGCCCACTCTATCAGGTCCATCTGTTCAGCTGCCTGCTAACACAAATATCTAATCAGCCAATCACATGGTAGCAACTCCACACATCTAGTCACGTAGATGTGGTGAAGACAGCTTGCTGAAGTTCAAACTGAGCATCACACAGGGGATTTAAGTGACTTCAAACGTGGCATGGTTGTTGGTCTGAGTATTTACTGGGATTTTCACATAAAGCCATCTCTCAGGTTTCCAGAAAATGTTCTGAAGAAGAGAAAATATCCAGTGAGCAGCAGCTCTCTGGACCAGAATGCAGCAGAGGACCACACCAGGTGCCACTCCTGTCAGCGAAAAACAGGAAGCTGAGGCTACAATTCAGACTCACCAGAACTGAATAACAGAAGATGGAGAAACGTTGCTGGTCTGATGAGTCTCCATTTCAGCTCCACGTTCATATGCTAGGCTCAGAATTAGCTGGAAACATCATGAAAGCATGGATCCATCCAGCCTTGGATCAAGGCTTCGGGCTGCTGCTGGTGTAATGGCGTGGGGGAGATTTTTTCGGCCCACTTTTGGCCCTTTATGGGCCTTTACTATTGCAGCTGCACAGGGCACAGTACCACACACAGCCAGGACGGTTTTTGTTTCCATACAGTAGAAGTAGTGGTCTACCACCTGGAAGTGGGTGAAGTTGGCATGGTCGAGACTGCTGTGACGTCGTTTTAAAGCAACTTATGCCTCCCTCACATCAGATGACTTTTTAAAGATTTGGAAAAGACTCCAGGAAGACCACCATCTCACGCTAGCTCACATCTAAAGACAATTTTTAGTCTCACACTGAGATTTTACAAAGACTGGGAATCTTGAAGGATCATTATTTACAAGACTACAACTAGTTTCTTTCAGCATCTTTTCCCATCGTGCAATTTGTTCCCATCATCATCATAATACATTTTATTTGAAAGCATCTTATCAAAGCACACAAAGACACTGTATAAAACAGATTAAACATTAAAAACAGGGAGCTAAAACACTGAAAAAATGCAAAACATTATCTGCTCTGTAACCGAGAACATTCAGTAAGCATGTCTGTGCAGCACCAATGTTTATTTACTGTTTACTGTCAGTAATCTGATGGCTGCTGTGTGTTCTGCAGTAAGATATGACAGCGTGGGGTTCGCATGGCATTCTCCGTGAGTCATGTGACCGCTTTTACACTGAAGTCAACGCATGTCACAACTCTGTATTTCTATGGCTCTGGTCAACGTATTATGCAACTCTTGACGGTTCTGGAGGACAGACCTGTTTCCGCTGCTGTCAGCCCTCATCCAGCTTTTGGTTGTTGATTGTGTTGTGTCGCTTTGACTTGTGATAATATTAAACACGTTTGATATTATCGCAACCCAAGACGAGGAAAAGACTGATATTAAATAACGCAGATTACCATCTCAAACTTAACGATCGAGGCTACTCCAGTAAAACTCCTGAGATTTACTGAAGACTTCCAGTCTTAAAGGAATAGTACACCCACAGAATGATGTAACTTTATTTTAAAGTGTCCTGAGTGGGTAGCGTCCAGAATTTACTGGAAATGACGTCATTTACTAGATTTTTAGAGCCTAAGCAGTAGTACATCGCATCTCCTGTAAGCACGCTGATGCACGTTCAGAAAACTACATAAGCTGCGGCAGACGAGATCACGTGTTCTCTTTCTCTTTCTTTCTTTGTTTTAAATCAATATCCAACCCCTCTTGTGTTTGTCCCGGTTTTATCTGCAGCTCGTTCGCTCTTAGCACGATGTAAACAGTGAATTTCTTCTTCTACGCTTGTATTATCGGCAGAGTAGGGTCTGAACGACGAGGCTTCCGTAGTTTTGTGAACGCGCATATGCGTGCTTCGCGGAAGTAAGATGCAGTACTGTTTAGGCTATAAAAATCTAGCAAATTACGTCGTTTCCAGTAAATTCTGGATGCTACCCACTCAGGACACTTGGATTACATTGGACGAGCAGTATGGAGGAATATTGACAAGTTTTTGTGGACTTTTATGGACCTTTTGGGCTTGGACCCCGGCGAACTCCATTATATGAAAGTTAGAACAAAACGAGAAGCCTTCCTGATCGCCGGCTACATTTGAGATATTAAAAAAGTGCTCCAGAGTCTTGCTCACCATGAGGGTAAGTGGAAAATAAAGTTACATCATTCTGTGGGTGTACTATTCCTTTAAGTCTGCAACAGTGAAAATTGTTGGTGTGAGACCAACCTTTTACAGTAAATACTGCCGCGCGGTGGTCAGTAAAGTAAAATCAGCAACAGAGGCATTGGATGATATTGAGCCGTGACTACTGTTGTTGTTGTCTTCCATTCTGTCTTTCATACTCTTGATCTCCTTCTTTTGTTATTGCAGCTTTTGTGTTGTGTTTTTCACGAATGGCGGGTTATAATCCCAGAGCTCCGTTGCAAGTGTGACAACAATTTCCTCTGACCAATCAGGGGACAGCAGTCAGTTACATTTTATGTAGGCTCAGCACGGTTAGAGCTACCTCTGAAATGGGTGCAAAAAATCGTAACGGTCCCAGGTAAGACAAATAAAGCGTGCTGTGCCGTGTGGAAGGGTTACAAAAAATGTGCAGTGGAAAAGGCCCACTAGTACCAATGTGGCTTGGTTTAACCACCACAGACTACCTGAGTATTGTTGCTGACCATGTCCATCCCTTTAGGACCACAGTGGAGCATCTTCTGATGCTGCTTTCAGCAGGATAACGCGCCATGTCACAAAGATCACATCATCTCCACCTGCTTTCTGGAACATGACCATGAGTTCACTGAACTCCAATGACCTCCACAGTCACCAGATCTCAGTCCAACAGAGCAGCTTTGGGATGCGGTGGAACCAGAGATTCTCATCAGCAACTGTGTGATGCTATCATATCAATATGCAGCAAAATTGCTGAAGAATGTTTCCAACACCTTGTTGGAGTTTATTTAGGCAGTTCTGGAAGAAAAACTAAGGTCTAACTGGTTTTAGTAAGGTGAACCTGATAGTGAACGGTGAGTGTTAAACTTTCTCCTCTTCAGAGTCTAAAACTACATGTTATCAGAGCTTAGTTATAAAAACCAAGGTAGTCCAGTCTGACTTCATTTTCCTCAACATCTGAAACATGTTTTGATTGTTAATCCAAAGAAAACTGAAAAAACTGTTTTTTTCTGTGAATGCCTTAGAAATGATTAGTGTATCAGTTTGATGACGACTCAGCAATGTGCAGCTTTTTAAGGAAGCCGTCAAGCAACATCATGCATCCCTGTAAAAATTCATTTATTCATATAAAACCACAGCATCATTTCATTACAGAACAGTTATTTATAGCAGTAGTTTTTCAGACGATAGCTGCCGTCTAATAGCTATAAAATAACGTATTTACTTCCATCCAGCTCCATCTAGTCCTCATAACTCACAATCTGCACTGAGGAGGATTTAAATGACAATTTCTCATCTCGGAAATGTCGTCTGTTTGTTCTTGACGGCGTTCCTGCATCACCTTCACTGACAGCGCTCATCAGGGACTTCAGCAGAGATACGACACAACAACTTCTGCTGCCAGTGGAAAAGGTCTTTTATCGTAGGACTAAGTATCCAGTCAGCGCTGTAGGCGTTTCAGAAATGAAGCAGCGGAAACAAGTGTCAAAATGTCATGTGAAATTTTGTCATGTTTTCAACAATGAGTCATTCAATTTTGTGCTGTGCAGCTTCTTGTAGAGCGGCAGACCTGTGTTACCCTCTGAGCTTTTTACTTTGCCTTGTTAAAAGCACAATATGGGAAAGCTTTCAGAGAGGCAGAGAACACAGTGGAAACAGGTGCAAAGAAAAGACAGAGCTAGAAATAGTCCCCAAACCAGGTGGTCATTGAAGATGTCACCATATGCGTAAGACATAGAGGAAGCAAGAGACAGGAGCATGGAGGAGGAGGGGCTGAGCCTGTAATAGCAGTAAATGAGAGTGATGAAGCCGGAGCGACAGGGGGTATATTCGCCTGCTCTGAAGTAATATGTCCAAATAAGAAGCAGCTGAATCCGAGCTGCAGCTTTATTAGACGCCCCAACTTCCAGAGAGCGACATGGAAAGGGACGTTAGAGAAGCTATTACAGCAGCTGGAAAAGTGCTTGCTCAAATGTTCTGTTTTAATGGCCTCATTTAACCAAAATTTACCTCAATTAAGCTCATGTAACCGCCTGAATCACATCTGAAGAAGTAAATGCTCAAGCAAGCAGGTTTTACAGCTGTGTGGGAAAGAAAATACATCTTTTCACTTCTAAGGTTTTATCTATCAGAACATGATGGAAAAACTGGATCCAATATTTACAGTCTGAAAAACGTAAATAAAACCTTGAAACAGCCAGAATGTTCGCCCCATTATTCAGCAGCTTGTTGAAGCTCATTTACAGTAGCAGCATTAAAGGGGAATTTAGCTTTTTTTTGAACCATGTATCTGTTTTCATATGTTCTTTCATATATGTGAGTGATGGAGAAAGAAATTTTCAAGATAGCTCCAGTATTTAGCCGAGCAGGCAGCCTATAGCAGCCTAGCAGCCCAGGTAATGATAAGTATGGGGGAGCTGCAGGAGCTGCAGACACTTTCATTTGTTCAGCAACTCCATGTCCTCATAAATTGGCCCCTTCTGAGACTATGCACAGATACCCGTTGTATTATTAAAATTTTTGTATTTATCATACTTATTTTAAATCATTTTAAATTTTTTATCTTCCTCCTCCACTAATATCTCCCTTTGTGGGTCGTATTTCCTTTTGCGCTGTCGTCTCTCGTGATTTGCCACGCTGCAGACCTCCAAACACGCAAAACCTAATTTACATAGGAACATAATTCCAACATGTTTGCACTTGCTGCCATTTGCGTGTTCATTCTTTGTAAATCACCCGCAAACTGTGGTTCAGCCCCTTGCGCAAAATTCTAGATTGCTTGGGAAAACTACGACTCGCAAATTTGGATTTTAGTAGATCTGGCCCCCTGTAGCCCCAGAACAAGCCCAGATCATCATCCTTCCACCACCGTGCTTGACAACTAAGTATAGGGTGTTTGTAATGATATGCTGCGTTTTGTTTTCTGCATTCTGACCAAACAGGTCCACTTTCGTCTGGTCTGTCTAAAGGACATTTTCTCAGAAGTTTTGCTTTTTGTTCAGATGCAGCTTTACAGACCAAAGCTGTGCTGCCATGTTCTTCTCTTTTCGAGAGAAGAGACTGCACATAAGCCGGAGAAGCTATTATTAATTCAGTCTTTTTCTAACTGTACTGACATGAACTTTAACATTTAACATGCAAACTGAGGTCTGGAGAGTCTGAGAAGGAGCTATTGTGATTTTGCAGTTTCTCTGAGCATTGCATGGTCTGACCTTGGGCTGAACTGGGACGTCCACTCCAGGGAAGATTGGCAGCTGTCTGAAATGTTTTCCACTAGTAAATAATCTTTTTTCTCTGCAGAAAGATGCACTCCAGATAGTTTGGAAATGATCTGATAACCCTTCAGACTGACTGATGGGCAGTAACAGTTGCTTCTACAAGATAGTTTCTGATGTCTTTCCTCCTAGGCATTGTGTTAACACACCTCAATGCTGCAGAGCAGCAAACGGACAAAATTGCTCTAATAGAGGAGCTCATATTGATGAGGATCAGTTCATCAGTGTATTGATTAGCTGGTTGCTACTGACCCTCTTAACTGAAACAGTAAAAGCAGAAGTTGTTTTAATAAACTTTACTTTATAGAGCTAAAAATGTGATGCACTAAACTATGACATAAAAACAAATTCCTAATTTGGCAAAAAAAAGAGTTTTTTTTTAAATTTGTGCACTCATGTCTGGCCATCATGGAGACTTCGTCAAACTCAGTCCAGCATTTTTGGGTTAAACTTAAATCCAGCAACGATCTGCCAACAACAGTATCAGACTTCACAGCTGTGTTTCAGATTCAGTGGGAGAAAATCTCTGTATCGTGAATTTATTCTCACTGATTGCACAGATTTTCTTTTGTGAAAGCAGCAAAAAGCTGCATACATACAGAAGCAAAAACCTCACAAGCGCCGGTTTTACCTCCTGCCATGCAAACGAAGCATATGTCAAACAGTAAGCTGTCTGAGCATCAGTGACAAATCCCTCAGTCTTCTGTATAAGCCTTAAATCTCTCATTCCTACTGTAATCACTTCATGTCCGGTCTGTTACATTCATATGAGGTGAAACTAGAAGAAAGAAAAAGATTCAACTTCCTGCTTTGATGCCAAACGCTGTGTGACATCTGAGTCACTGCAACACCTACCTGAGCAGATCAGAAGCTGAGGTCAAATGTTGACCCAATAAGGTGGAAAACACACTACTACAGCAGCTAAACAGTTATGTCGCTTAAAATTATGTTAAATTTCTTATCAGTCTTTTGTCTTAAGGAAGCAGAAACATATTGAATCAGTGGGATGCTGTAGGATGCACAGAAGTCACCAGATGGAGCATGTCTCTATCAAGGGCAGTGTCTGGTCCAAAAGATAAAAAAAAGGGTCAGTAAGCAAGCATTTAGTTAGATAACCCATATGGACACAAAGCTCTGCTGTAGCCTCAGGATACTTCTCAACAATACAAAAATCTGCATAAACAAGGACAAAAAGAGGAGCTCGGTCGACTGAGAGGGAAAGTGTCTTCAGAGTCTTTGTCCACTAACGATTCCAGTACTGATGGAACAGCTAATTGGTCTGATGGTCTATTGTTTCTGCACCTAGTTAAAGAAAATATGGTGTTTAAGTCACATGATTCAAAGTCACTTCAAAGTCTTTGAGTCAAATCAAATCAAACTTAATTTATATAGCACTTTTCATGCATAAAAACAATATATAGTGCTTCACATAATAAAACAATTTACATTAAATAGATAAAATAGGAAAAAAACACACTTGCGCACATACATCCATCATCGTCTCACACTCACCCGTACCCCATTAGCCCCCTTAAAGACACATAAGTTAACTTTTAGATCTTTAAAATATGCGTTTCTGACTCGTTTTGATGGCACGCCAACATTTATTATGCACATTTTCGGACCATCACTGCCCAGAAGCGTCCCGAGGCTCAGAAACTGCAGTATGTAAGTTTTCCATCCGGGGCAGGGCCATGATGTTGCGGCCGACTATTGGTTGCGCACAGCGTCACGTACTAGCAAACGGATATGATCCAGATATGAACACAGTGGGTGTTTTGAACGCGCATCATGTCGAATTTGGCTGAGAAATGCAAGGAAACATTACCGGAGGAAGAGAGGAAAAGAAAAAGAGGAAGGGACAGAACAAGAGTCAAGATAAGACTGTCTTTTACTGGCTGGAGTGAATCACAGTACAGGTACAATTCAAGATGGATGCTAGTTTAGCCTTCGATAGGGGGCGTCACTGAGAAAACTGCTAAAAGTTCTGTTGTGGGCCTTTAAACCTAAAATGAGGTTGTGAACCAGGCTGTAAACATGTTTATTTCTGCTGTAAACATGTTTATTTCTGCTGTGAAGTCGGTCTTTTTAACATGGCAGTCTATGGGGATTTGCTCTGTTTTGGAGACAGCCCATAGCAGATCAAGAAAGAACTACCATTATTTAACTTAACTTCCGGGCTTCACACTTTTCCAGCGGAGTTTGCCCCTTGGTTGCTTCTCAACAAAGAAGCTGTGACTTGATTAAAAGTACCGTATTTTCAGGATTATAAATCACACTTTTTCCATAATTTGGCGGCTTGTGTGACTTACAGTCCAGTGCATCTTGTATATCAAAATATATACAATTTAGCATCGTTTTAAGTCTCAATTCATACTGACTGACATTAGCCAAGGAGTAAATATTACAGTCTAATGTCAAAAGAGGGTGGCTTGTGATAACTATATTCTGCTCCAAGGGGGAAAATCCCAAAATCGCCTTATCTCAGTGAGAGGAATTTATTTTGGACATCTAGCTGTACTGCCTGTACAATGGAACAAATCCTCAAAAACATGTTCATCCTTCTTCGTTATGATGTTTATGATCATTTACAGGCATTAACTTTGGAATTGGACTGATTGGGTCATTTTTAGCAGTTACAAGTCAGAAAAACTAGAAAATTACCCTATTTTAAATGAATAAATACGACTGGTAGCTGGGATAGACTCCAGCAACCCCCACGACCCTGAACTGGATAAGCAGTACAGAAAATGACTGACTGACTGATGATGATGATGATGATGATGATGACTGAAATACGACTTATAGTCCAGTGCAACTTATAAATGTTTTTTTTTCCTGTTCATGATGCATTTTTTGACAGATGCAACTTATACTCAGGAGCAACTTATATACCGGAAAATACGGTAACACTGCTGAACTTAGGCAAATTTTCACACTTTGGTGCCTCTTTGTGAGGGCCAGCATCCATCTTCATCCTGTCTCTTTTCTGTGGTCTCTGCAAGTCAACACTGCAGTGAAGTGATGCTCCTCATTGGAGAAAACTGGAAAAAATATTGTGAAATTGGTTTTTCAGCCTCAGAACACTGCAGAGCATGAACAGTTCCAGGTATCTACACAATAAATGTCAGGGTGCCCTCAAAATGTGCCAGAAACAGAGTTTTAAGGTCAGGACATTACACACAGTTGCTTTAAGTTAAATGACTCGTCTCAATGAGACATTTGAGTCATTTTTAACCAAAAGCAAAAGAGAGGAGAAATATTTTGATTTTAGGTTTCTTTCAGTCTTAACTAGTTGTTTTAATCACTTTAATTAGGTTGTGCATAGACAGTGAAATTTGCTGTTTTTTAAAATGATCTTGCTTCAAACGAGAAAACCTGGCTGACGTTTGACAAGTCGTCTTTTCAGTGGGTTTGCAATCTGTATAAATTGCTTGCAAGGACGCAGATATGGAGAAACCTGCCTCGGCCTTGGCTGTTATGAGACAAGTTTCTGTCTCATCATGTTTTATTCAAAACCTTACACTTTTTATTTCTTTCCTAAATTTATGATGGAGGGGAGATAGAGGTTTTTTTTTTTTCGTAATGATCCTGACTCTTCTTCTTTCGTCCTCCATGTGTCCAGTTTCTGCTCCATGCTGAGAGATGCCAAGTTTCCAGCCAGCTCTTTGGGAATCACCTTGTTGCAGATAAAATCCTTTTTTCATGTCTGAAACTGTTATTTTTTTCTGCTTTTTATTGATTCAAGTAAAGAAAAGGAAAGAAATGATGCATCTTTGTGATAAGCTGCTGGTAATAGACAGATGAAGATCCAGTTTAAAACTGAATCTTAAAGTTATGTGACGACGCAACACTGGTTCTTCCCTTGTATTCAGAGGATTGTTTTGCTTAATGACAAAAACTTTTCTTCGGAAATGGTTATTTACATTTTGGAAGCTGCCATAAAATATAAACAGAAGCTCAGAGGGGACAGAGCGCTTTCTTTTGCTCCTCTTAAAATGT
Organism: Atherinomorus stipes; assembly: GCA_023101725.1. Taxonomy (NCBI): domain Eukaryota; kingdom Metazoa; phylum Chordata; class Actinopteri; order Atheriniformes; family Atherinidae; genus Atherinomorus; species Atherinomorus stipes. Next base: position 503,513 of record JALJCO010005957.1, read on the forward strand.
GGAACAATCTGCCTTTGAATGTGAGATACACTCCTCTATTATCTTAAAACCCACTTTTACTTTTTGGTTTTTATAGAGATGCACAATGTTATTAACCCAACATTGGTATCGACAAATATTCGCTTTAAAACGGAACATTGGTATCGCCCAGTATTAACCTGATCAGCTCTGATATCGACCTATGTAATTAACCAGTTTATAAAATCGCTGTTTGGTTTCAAACCCAGACAATTATTTATTTATTTATTTTACTTTTAATCCGTGGGCATGGGAACAACATATACCCATCGTGACATATTACTACTGGATCTGCAGCTGAAATGTTTTTCTAATTTTCATTAGGAATGAATACCACATCATTTTCAGCTTTAGTTATCAGTCAAATGAGTTGTGAAATATCGGCATATCAGATATCGGCCAAAAATCCAGTATTGTGTAACCTTAGTTTTAACTTATTTTATGTTTTTCCACTTTATGACTGTGGTTGTCTGAAAGTGCTTTATAATTACAGTTGGTGTGGCAAGGTGAGGTAAATGGGGTGAAAAACAACAAATATCCAAAGAAAACCTTAGAAAAACCTTTAGAAAGTTGGGGGAACTATTCCTGAAAACCCTTTTAAAGATTAACCACAGAAAAATACAAAAAAGAAAGAAAGATAGCTGAATTGAGATTTCATATAGCTTATATCCACATTACAACTTATTTGAATAATGCAGCCAAGACAAAGTATTCAGCCGACCTTGAGGAGTTATATAAAACAGGTATCCCAGTGGGGCCAATGATGGTCCAAGGAAATAATGAGGGCAGCTTCTGAATGCAGTCTTCCTTTTTTAGAAGAGTCTAAAAGCAGGATAAAGGATGCAGACAGTTTGAGTTGAAAAGGCCTCGCTTTTAAGGAGAAGCAGGCAAAGGGGATGGCATATGGCTGGGAGGAGAGTTAAAGGTGGTGCAGGGCAGTTGGACCGTCTTCAGTCAGCCAGTCAGTCAAACAGACAGACACCATGTCAGCGCCAAGTGACCCAAACAAGACTTGGCAGCGGGAGCCTGGGGACTGTCACTCTTCAGCATCTCCACCAGTGAGCAGGTTGGAGGTACAGACGTTGCTGTTATTGCCCCGGCACCTCGGCTTCGGTGAACCTTTTTAAAAAAATCTGTTTGTTTTTGTGTATAATGCTGCTTGTGTTCTATTGAAGTCAAGATCAAGTCCATTTCTCTGTTTTTGGATTGGTAGATGAGTATTATATTGGATCATTAGCCCCTCCACTGCTCTCCAGTTTGCCATCTCTTCGCTGCTTTTGTGTAATTGCAGCAAATATTGACTTTGGAGAAGGCGACAGGCCTGTCTCTCATTTCAGCATCAAAAGGCCAGTTACTAAACTGTGCTCCAATAAAGAGGAAAACATTGAGTTTTCTATGGCAGAGCAATGGGAGAGGCAGCTGTGGAGGAAAAAAAAAACAACAAAAAAACCTTGATGCACCTGCTGCTAGCGGGATCAGACTGGCTTTACAAGGAGCAGATACACCATCAAGGCTCGCCTGTTGCATGTTTTATGCCTCCGCTGTTTTATGGCTTTCATATCTAACCAGAAGTTCTGTGGATAAGTAGCTCGCGGCTCACAAATGTTCCCATAATTCAAAGTATTTCTTAGTGTTTCTTAACTCTTTGTGTTTTATTTTCATTTCATTCCTATTTATGTCATTAGTATTATTTTTTTAATCTATTTTTTACTTGTTTAATTTTTCTTAGCTTTCTCTATTCAGGTTTTATTGTTTTGTGTAGACTCTTATATAAAGTTGTGGTTCTTATTTATTTATCTATTAGAATTATTTTACTCATTGTTTTTAGCTTTATTTAATCTTTTTAACTATGTAATTTTTTCAAACCCATGTTCTCCTCATGGGGACCCTGCATGCCGGGGGCTATGCCTGCTCAGGCTCGGGGGCTGCTGCTGCAGTCATCATCCGTCTGGGTGGTTGGTGGGTTCTCTGCATCCTGATGGCTGTGGTGTTTTGGCTTCCTGTTAATTTTAGAAATGATTTTAAGATTTTGTTTTTCAAGTTTTAAATTAACTGGCCCCATACATCATGGACCTCATCCAAATTTATACAGACTCTGGGACGCTAGCTGCCCCGCTCTGGTCTGATGTTAAAGAAAACACCTGATTGCCTCAAAGTGTTGCTCAACAACATTTCGGTTAAGGAGCCCTATCATGCTTGTTTGCTTGCTTTATTTTTTGTTTGTTTGTTTTTTATATTTCTGTTGAACCAAAATTCAAAATCAATGTCATGATTTTGTCAAAATTTTTATTTATTAGTACTTTTATCAGTTTCAACTTATTTTCGTGACAGGTGATTTTTTCCATCTTTAATGGGCCTGTGTGTAAACTTTCAGCCCGTACTGTACACGGCTTCTGCTGCATTATTCAGCTCTTGTGGCTCTGGTCCCCACCTGTCCCAATGTATATCTTTTTCACTATGTTCATTGCACTGGGACGCCGGTACAATGACAATTCTGTCACCCCTACTGTAAAGCACTTTGTGTGTCCAATGGGTACTGTAAAGGGCTATATAAATAAACTTGATTTGATTTGATTTGATTTGCTCTTGAAAACAGTTCGAAAGTCTCGCCTCTTACACTATATCAGCAAGACGCTGTCCATTTGGTGCGGGTAATGTGCTGTGGATTTGTGACTGTTATTAGGGCAACATGCAGGTACTTTTCAGAGCGCTGAATTTTAGCTGACACTGCACTTACACTCAAAAGTAGTGCACTACTGTATGTAGTGCACGTGCTGACTGAGTCACAGCCACAGTGACTTTAGGTTGTCCCTGGCTTTAAACATTGCATGAATCATGTGGTCCTCTACGTCTTTTCTTTTCTTTTTCTTTTTTGCCATTTGTTATGTTTAGTGAACTGATTCTATGTGCAGCATTTTGGAAATGTTTTAGTGGTTAAAATTTGATACACAAGTAAAGGGATTGGATTGGAGTTTGTCTGTAGTAAAAGGAAATGAGGGGCTCACAAGTGAAAATATGTGGAAATTAATAAGACCTACGTCCTTAAAACCATTCATCTTGTATAAAGTAATTCATTATTAGAGTATTATAATTATTAAGTATTATTATGTTGTGTATGGTGATCATAAAGAGAGGATGATTATTATTATTGAATATTATAAAGCATTATACTTTTATTAATGAGGATTATGATGTTTAGTGAGAATTTTGTTGTATTGTGATTTACAAAAGAGAGAACAATTATAATTGAGTATTATTAGTGATTAAATTTTTTTATTGAGGACTATAATTTTTTTTAGAGTTTTGGTCTTATGGTGTACTGTGTCAAGAATTTTTGTCAAATTTCAGTGAATGTTAAATTTAAGTTGTGTCTGACTGAAGGATTTTGGACCTGAACTTTTTCCAAAACTCAAACTACAATGTTCCTATTATTTTGTGCGTCAAATGTGAGCGTTTGCTTTTAATATCAGTTTGAAATAAATTAATGAAAAAAATGTGAGAGAAAATGAAAGATTACATGTGCGTGTTTTTATTTTGTTTAGGTTATATACTTGGGTATGAGAAGACTTTTATTTTTAATCTGATGTTGAAATGATTTTTTATTTTATTATTTATTATTTGTCTCGAGCACTTTGTGCTGCTCTTTAGAATGAAAAGTGCAAAATAAATAAAACTAGATTTGAGTTGATAATGTTCAGTCATGGAGGAATATTTTTCTCTCTGACAAGCAGCTCACATATAAAACATGCTCTAAAGGGACAATAATCACAGCAGAAAATGGAAATGCATGTATTTCTGCATTCAGAATGAGTCTTAACCTCAGGATGTGTTTATTTTATCCCCCTCCACTCCCCCCACTCCTTACTCTGTGGCCTGTCAGCTGCAGGCAGATGAAACCGTGACTGACTCGGGCACTTAACTCCAAAGCTCTCCACCGTCAAACTAATTGACAGCATGTGTAAATCTGGCCTCGATTGGGTACATTTTGCGTGTTTGGCTTGTCATGTGTCGAATCTATGGCTTCAAGCTGTTTGCATTATTACCACCTTTCTTAATATAGCCTACCAGAGTTGTAAGATTATGCAATTATGGCAGTGTGTCAGAATGATGACAGAGAATCATGCATGGATGTACTGCAGGCATTCTCCAGTTTCAGCCACTTTGATTACTGTTTGATGATTATTAAAATGTCAAAATATGAGGAATGCTGTTTCCTTAGAAACAAGGAGGAAAAGTTTGTTTATTTCTATTTTAACTGAACTTTGAGTTTTCTTGGAGAGTTTGAAAGTTGCGGCTGAGTATTGATTGCTTTTATCCTTGGAAGTGTAACGCACAAAACACGAGCAGCAGAGAACATGTTCAGCAGGTGTACAAGGACACTGATGGAGTCTGATGATGTTTGTGAAGACGTGGTATGAGAGTTGTTTCTGGGTAATCAGCTTGATCCTCTGATGTCAGCTTTAGGTTGTCCAAATGTTCAGCATTCATATGTTTTTCTAAGGGGAGAGCAAAATAAAAATGTGAGGGAGTTGGATTATTTTTGGATGTGAAAATGATGATGTTGAAAATGTTCAATTTAATTGACACCACTTTAAAGGTGCCATGACAACAAATTTAACTTTTCTGTGGTTTGGGGGATTATAATGTGATCTTTTGTGCAGTGATGAGGCCGTGTGAATGTTAAGAGCGAGTATCAAAGTCCCTGTTTATGGATGATCAGCTTTGTTTCTTTGTCCAAAAGTGGTTGGATCAGACAGCAGCTTATAATTCTACATAGTTCATATTCTCCAAGTAGAGTACACTTTCCTCACCCTTTCCCCAGCTAATACATTGATGTGAGTCGCATGTCTGACTGCATTCAACATGGGTTAATTCAAGTCATGGTTTTTGAACAAATGGATTTAAAACTTCTGTAGCAACACTGAAGGAGGCAACCGCAACGTTGTCATTACCTGTAAGTTTATTTATTTTCTAAATGCTGTCTTGTCTGATAAACATAGTTCACTGTCTGAAGTGCCCATGATGCTAACAGATAGCATTTAGCAAACAAACTCTGACCGCTAGCAACTGGCAGGTTGATCTAGTTTCTCTAAATAAGGTCATAGCCAAATAAGGTTGTAGCCAATCAAAATGAAGTCAACTTGGTCCCCCGAATAGACCTGCATAACATTACAGCACCCAACCCTTTAACTGAGGAGGTAAATCTGGGAGAAGCATGTGTCTGCAGCATCAGAGATGGCAGGTTAAGAGCCCTTCTCTCTCAAGACAGTGCCCTCTTCTTCATAAACCAACTAACATGGATGGTGATCGGGGTGTGAGTATAAATCAAGAACGTGCATCACGTTATTTATTTAATACTGTCAAACTATTGTTGTCTTTATTGTGCAAATTAATATAGTTTTACTCAAAGTCCACAATGAGTTGATACATTAAACTGTGACAGTCTGAAAGGTACATCAAACTTTGTTGGTAGATACCAGCAAGGCTAGGTCATGGCGTGACTTTGTATGTTGAAAAGTTAGTGTAGGCTACTCAAAGCCAACTGTAAAGTTTGCATTATATTATCATTATAATATTGTATAATCCTTTTTTATTCACCTTATATGATGTATGTGTGTTTTATTAGCTTAGTATCTTTATTTATATCACTGTATTACAAATACTTAGTGATTTTATTATTTTCACACAAAATTATGAGGCATATGATAGAAGCACAGTTCAAGTGGTGTAAGTATAATACTGAATTAGCTTTCTCCAGAATGGTTCATGTGAATGTGAGTGTGCTTGGTTGTGTTTTTCTGTGTTGGCCCTGTGACAAACTGGCAACCTGTCCAGGGTGCACCCTGCCTCTCGCCTGATAATAGCTGGTACGCTCCTGCGACCCTGAACTGGACAAGTGGTACAGAAAATGAATGGATAATTCATTTAGTTTCGGTACCACTTAGCCCAACAGGGTCCCAGAATTTAATTTAGTCTAGAAATACAACAAATCTACAACTACTACATTTGCAAGTAAAACCCAGTTTAAACATCAACATTTACAAAGCTAAAAATCCACAAATAAGAGAGGAAAAAAAAAATACCTTCAGTGGTTCTGTTTCATTGAAATGATGTAGTAACTCCTCATCCAAACATCCAGATGTTTCTGCAGTGCTGATTAATTATGCAGAAGCTGACCAACTGGTGACCTGAGTACTGATACAGAACCACCTTCTCACTTTATGTGCCTCACAATTTATTTAACTTATCTGATTTTCATGCTAGTCTTTGAAAGGTTTCATTGATGCTGATGTACAGAAGGTATTTGACGATGATTTCATGGTGACTGGTGAACTTAGCTTTTGTTATGTTGGCGCTTTCTTCAATTCAATTATGCACAGTGTGTGTGGATTAACAAAGGGCTTTAGTAAAAGTGTAAAATGAGATGGGAACAGCAATATGAGCTTCTATTTATTTATTTATCAAAACATGCAGGTGAAGACCCTTTGAATAATGTGCTAGTACTTTTAGGAGTGGTCCAGTCACGTTGCCGCACCTGCTCTCAAGTCATCCTTCATTATGTTGCTCATCATAAAAATCAGAAAACAGACACTGAAACGTAATCTTCAGCCAGTTGTCCAATCTTCAGTTTCCCTGGGTGTCCTCCACTTACTGTTTCTCATATTGTAAAGTGTTTTCTCAGAGTGAACTGTTGAGTTTCCCTCCGTAATACTGGAAGGTCCTGATCTCACTGCTAAAAGTACTTCTGGCTGAGGTCGTCATTTAGCTTTATAACTAAAACTGAGTTGAAAATCGGAAAAGAATGAACTTTTTAGGTTGCTGTTTGTTCTGGCCTGTGTGCTAAAACGTTTAATATCATCACCAGTGAGTATAAGTGTATCTACACCACTGTTATTAGGGAGGCAATAGATATAGTTTTTTTTTTCCTTTTTAATTTTCTACCTTTGCCTAAACTATGTGAATCCCCTGAATGATAAAGACAAAAAGAAATGACTTTACACAACACAGATTTACAAGGTTAGGGACAAATTACAATAAGATTTAGATTAAAATGTGAATTGTTGATTTAATAAGAAACATTTGAAACTTACTTTCTGTCTATTTTTTTGAACACCAAATCATATCATCCATCACATATTTTCATAGGCCCAATGTCAGTTCTCCCCTATAGCCCTCCCCCTTTGTTTTGCACATTCACGTGTAGGGATAGGGGTGTCTCAATCCTGTCAGAAGAGAGTGGTAGTGGTAGGGGTATATACCCCTCCATAGAAAGGTTTTCAGAGGCACACTTCAAATGAAGGGATATGACAAATCTGCAATTCACCGGCAAAATGGCAACTACCGATCTAAAAAATCCACAAATGTAAATATTTGCTCAATAGACAGTTTTAAAATCTTGTTTTGTTTAGTCTAGTTTAACATTTAGCGTTAAACATTTAATGTTAAACTAGACTAAGTATTCTTTTTTTGGTAAAATGCACATGAAAAAAAATTGCTTGCACTATGTTGAAGCTTCAGTAACATAAAAGATCTCAGTTTTACTGGATCTCAGTGCTGCATTTGATACAGTTGACCACATTATATTATTCCAACGACTGCAGAAGTGGGTGGGGTCTCTCCGGTTCTGTACTAAAGTGGTTTAAAAATGTACTTGGAGAACAGGAAGTACTTTGTGTCAGTAGGTAATTTTACATCTGAGCAGACAGATATTACCTGTGGGGTACCCCAGGGCTCTATCCTGGGACCTCTTCTGTTTACCATAGTTACCATAGCTATGCAGATGACACACAGCTATATATTACAGTGTCACAAGGAGACTGGGGCCCTGTACAGGCTCTTGGTAAATGTATTGAGGAGATTAATGACTGGATGTGCCTCAACTTTCTTCAGCTGAACAAAAACAAAACTGAGGTGATTGTTTTTGGAGCCAAAGAGAAACGACAGCAGGTTGTCACAGAACTTCAGTCCATACACCTGAAAACCAACAACCAGGCCAGAAATCTGGGTGTAGTGATGGACTCAAACCTAAACTTTGAAAAACACATCAAAGCAATCACTAAATCAGCCTACTATCACCTGAAGAACATCTCAAGGATAAAAGATCTGATGTCTGGGGAAAATCTGGAAAAACTAGTCCATCATTCATCTTCAGTTGGCTTGATTATTGTAACAGCGTCTTTACTGGTCTACCTAAAAAATCAGTTAAACAGCTGCAGCTCATTCAGAACTCTGCTGCCTGAGTTCTCACTAAGACCAGAAAAGTGGACCACATCAGTCCAGTTCTGAGGTCTTTACACTGGCTGCCAGTCTGTCAGAGAATAGTATTTAAAGTTCTGTTGCTGGTCTATAAAGCTCTGATTGGTTTAGGCCCAAAATACAAAATACATCAGTGACCTCTTGAACCTGTTAGACCCCTTGCAAATATTTACGTTGTGGCAGGATAGAAATAGGTGCCATATTGGTACAACTGTGTAAAATCTTATTGGTTAAATTGTTTAAATGTAAAATTACATGTAAAATTACTTAGCAGAAGCACTTTGATATGCACCAGTGTAAAACCTAATTTAAATTAAAACTAATTTTGTGGATGAAAGTAAATGTGCTTCAGGCATAATTTATGCACAAATGGAGACTAATGCATTCCTCATACATTCTGGTTAAGTCAACCAAAGAGCAAAAAGAGAATTTGATGGTTCAGATCTGGTTGTTTGATGACTCCTGTAGTGACATCCGTGTCACAAAAATGCAAATTTGAAATGTTTTACGCTGTTTTCAGCTACTTTCTTTGGAAAAAGTTCAAAACATTGCTTAACAAAGAAAGCATTGGGATAGATGGAAAGATGAATGGACCAGGCAACTATGTCCCAGACACATGCAGAGTTGACGGATAAGTCTGGATGGGAACATGAAATATTTAGCAGGAGTAAATGGAGGAGGCAGCAGGAAGCATCTTCTGTCAAGCCAAGAGTGTCGTGGCTGTTTTCATTTGCATCCATTAATATTAACATGTCAGCTTTGTCACTAGAACATTAGTTTCTTTGACCCTCTACAGTTTGCTTCACATCACGGCCTTGTAGGTCACTGGCTGTTAGGTTTTGATGAATGTGACTGACAAATTCTGTAAATGCCACCTCAGATGTGGTGTCCCATACCCTGCTTTTACTCTGTGATTACTCACAAAAAAAAAAAATAGGACAGTGTGAGAATCATGACGTTTTCTGTTTGTGCAAAAATCAGTCTAAACATTACTCCTGTGAGCCTTCATCTACATTTTGGAATTGCCTTTTTGCAATTTTAAGCTAACTGTCAGGTATGACTCCAGATAGCTTTCAGTGTCTCCCGTGTTTTAGCCTCTTGCCAGATGTTTTCCCTTTGGGTTATAGCAGACCAGGATATTGTTCCCACATCGCAGGTTTGATCCACACATTGGATCTGATTGGGAGAGCAGTTACTGGATCTGATCAGAATAGCAGCTACTGGACTTGGAAACTTGCATCTGTCTGTATCTTCACAAAATGATAAAAGAGAACTGTGTTATACGTATACACGTCAGTTTGGCAACCACTGTGACTTACTAGTATTCATCTGGTATATATATATTTTTTTAGCCTCTAGCGGCACACAGCTACCTTACTCCATGTTAAAACAGTAACTTTTAAATAATATTCTACTGCTGTTTTGTAACTAACAACGGTGCTAGTTGGTGTTAGCGTCTTACCTTGGAACAAACATAGCACCGAGTTCAGCTGCGTGCAAAGTCTTCCACTGTTCTGTTTTTGTCTTGAATGTCTTTTTTGTCATACAAGAATTTTGAACATACTGGTTGTACAGTTTACATTATCTCCTATCATTTATTAAGTCTTTGTATGTGGATTATTTCAGTTAATAGGATTGTGCATGTTTAGTAACTATTTGCATCTTTGGTTGTTGTTGGAAATTGTATCAAAATCACAAATATATAAGAAGAGGTTTTCTGTACCGTTTAATCCATATTCCACATCTCTCTGCTAGTTTTTTGGTTTTTTTTAGAAAGCAAAAAAATACATCACCCAAACGTTCTGGATATATGTCATCAGACGTGAAAATCCCGTCTATGCAGTGCTTTGGTATTTTGCTAAGGAATGAAAGTTTGCCTGAGGCTCCTCTCCGTAGTTCCTGTTGCCAATGTATGACTGGTCAGTGGCGGTTCTAGGACGGGGCTGGCCAAGGGTCAGTTGAGCTCTTTGTCTTGAAAAGTTTCCAACATTTAATGTGTTTATACAGTATTTTATACAGACCAATACAAAGGAGTGCAGGTGAAGTATCTACAGTATGACATGAGTCTTTCCAACACTGAGTATTTCCACATAAACACAAGAAAATTAAACAGAATCAAAGTCAGTGTGCGCATTTGTGTTGCATACTCTTGGGCAAATCCAGTCCAGTCTCACCAGTGTATGTAATACATATCAATTTACCAACAGCAGTCATTTTTCATGGTGTGAAATTTTGAGATTGTGACAATTTAGATTTTTGTTTTCTAACCCTGTAGAGTAATAGTCTTTACACATACATACATAATCATGTAAAAAAAAAAGATCCATATCAGTCACACTTTAAAGGAGTACAGCACAAGTTCCAGCTTTTTTCAAAAAGCTGGAACTTCTTGGCGACAAGTGGAAGCGTCACTTCCACTCGTCGCCCATTCTGGCGACAAGTGGAAGTGACGCTAATGTCGTGCACACACATGAACTGCTTTGACTGCGTTGGTCTCTAATTTAACCCACATTACACTCAGTCTGAGCCCAGAGTTAGAGACATGATGTCTACTGAGGTAATAGAGTTATAAACCTACAAGTTGTTTATGGTTTGATTGTTGAGGAAACTGACGTATGCTAACGGTAACAACAGGCTAACACTGGCTTGTAGTTAAAATATCCAAATTCAGAGGCTGAGACCACGATTACCTTATAAAATTACCACATCAACTAAATGTAACAAGTGGTCAGAGTGTATGTCTTCCCTAAGAACAGTCATATGGCTGTCATACTGCCGCATTTACATGTTGGAAACTTAGCATTGCGATATTATGTATCTTTATTTCCGTCATACATCACATTTTCCTTGTTAGTAAGAAGAAAGCCAACTGCAGGTCCGTTTTATATCAGGAATCTTCAATCCTGGTCCTCGAGGACCAGTGTCCTGCAGGTTTTATATCAGAAAACTCTCGCATTGAGCATTCAAAAACAGTATTAGAGCCAACCGCGGTGAAGAAAGATCTGCACATTCTACACATCAGGCAGTTGTTAGAACATGTGAAGGAAAGAAAATAATAGTCTTTAACATTTACGCAATGCACGTTTAAATCTTTAAAATCTTCCCTCTTTGCAAAAATCTTTAGATATGTCTGATACACCATTTATCAGGGTGCAAATGTCTGATCAAGGCTTAGCAGTGCAGCCAGAGAAAACTACTTGTTCCATTTTGGTGCAAAAAAAATCCACACTACTGTAGTTCTTGAACAAACTTTGAAGACATGAAAGAAATAGCCGAGCATTTTTGTGCTTTCCTTGAAACAGAAAGGAGCAAAAACTGAGTGTTTCAGGCAGAAAGTGACAACACAATGCCTCAGCAAGCTGGTAAATATACCACAACCTCCAACATGCTGAATTCTGATGCTAGTCTCTATGTCAGGGTGCCCAAATCTGATCCTCAAGAACTACTACCCTGCACATTTTGGTTGCATGCCTTCTCCAACACCTGAATTAAATGAATAGCTCGTTATCGGGCCTCTGCAAAGCTGAATGACATATGCATAAGGAAATTAGCCATATAATTCAAGTGTGTTGGAGGGGGTACCTTCTAACAATGGCAGGATATCAGCTTTCGAGGACCGGACTTGGGCACCCCTGCTCCACATCATGCACAATATATATTATGTGAGTGACCACAGTGCAAAAAATACAAATAGGCAGAGGGGGAAAGTGATGAGTGGAAGACAATTGAAGTGAGTCAGTATTTGAGGAGACAAAGGTCATTTTCTGCTGCTTTGTGGAACAATGAGTGTTCATAGTGTCTTCCCAAGGACTGAACAGGTACGTGCACGACTCCGTTTGGAGAAAGGAGCTTTGTTTTATGACATAGATTTGTCTTTATGAGTGTGCGTGAGTCTCTCTGACAGCTGAGGAGGAAGACTCGCCTTTTCAGCTTTCTCGTGTCTTGGTTTCGGTGAGTTGTGCTGAAAGTAGCCTGCTGCCAGTGTTTGACAGCAATGATCCTGACACACCATGACACTCTGCCAGGCTGCACCTCACACATCAGATGATTAACACGGTACCCGTTAGTGGAAATAAAATCATTCTGTAGATGCAGTTTTTCTGCAGAGAAAAGATATTTAAGGAATTGTAATTAGAAGTAATTTAATCTGACAGCTGTGACTCATTTTGAGGAAAAACTGAGGGTGACTGATCGGACCAGAAATGAAATGAAAAAATATTTGATCAATTCTCAAAGGGAAATTATACTTATGCCTATATGTGGTTGTAGGGGTGAATAAAAATATTAATTGGTGCATTGCAATATTTCCCTGCTCAATTCAAGGGGGGGCGCTGTGCATGTTATGTACGTGGTATGGATGAAGGCCACATTAGGGCCCAATTGCAAACCGCCCCCTAAACACTACCCTTACAAACTAACCTTTTATTAGCGCGTTCCCGTGGATGCGCCGCCATACTAAAGGCCGTTCCAAACCTCATAGGGCGGAGTTTGAGTGGAGTGTTCAGCCTTTAGTTAGCAAGTGTGCATCAGTGCAGACTTTACTACAATTTTACAGCGAGTGCAACAGCTAAATGGAGAGGGAAACAACAGTATTCTGAACATGAATTCTGCACTTGTCTGTCAATACTGACAGGAAATCACAAATGGAGTTATTTTATGAAAAAAAGTGATGACAAGTGCCTTGCAGGTATCCCTCAAACCACTGGTGCTCATGGAAGGGAATGTTTGAGCAGAAAAAAGGACGTCCCATTCTTAAGGGAAAGGGCTGAGGTATGTCATATGACACAAGAACTGGACTGAAGATCACTGCCAACAGACCTGATGGCAGGAATCTTAAACTCAAGTCCTCAGGGCCCAGTGTCCTGCAGGTGTTATATCAGGGATCCTCAATCCTGGTCCTCGAGGGCCTCTGTCCTGCAGATTTTAGAAGTTTGCCTGCTACAACACATCTGATTCAGGTTCAGACTTGTGCAGAGAATGAAGTCATGCTGTGTCCAAGGCTGTTAATTACCTATTGACATGAGTCAGGTGTTCAAATTCTGCAGGACACCGGCCTTTGAGGGCCAGGATTGAAGATTACTGATATTAAAACCTGCAGGACACTGGTCCTCGAGGACCAGGATGAAGATTACTGATATAAAACCTGCATGTCACTGCGCCTTGAGGACCAGGATTGAAGATCCCTGATATAAAACCTGCAGGACACTGGGCATAGAGCACCAGAGCTTTAAATCCCTGCTAATGGAGCGATGAACCTCCCCAGAGCCTCGACCTCAACATTATTGTGGGATCATCTGAACAGAGAACAAAACTAAAGAAAGAAACTTCCAAAGAGGAGGTTTGGAAAGTCCTTCAAGGATCTTGGAGAACTGGTCCTGAAGACTACTGAAACAAGTGACTGAAAGCTTTGGGTGCAGATGGGGATGAAGAATAAAGCTGCTAAGACCAAACATTCACTTTCAGTCTTGTTGGAGCTGTGCAAACTGGCTTTTCCTCCTTCATGTTTACTTGTTTTGAGAAATCTCTGCACCTTTTTGTTAATTCAGTTGCAATATTTGAAGAAATGGGCGCTTGGCGAGGACATAATCTCAGTTCTGGAAACATAACTGGAAACAGAAGTCATACTCAGAGATGGATGATGGTGTTTACTAAATGTTTGAAGCTACTCCTGCGTTGGTGTTTCCTTTGCCTTTGTTAAGCTAACCATTCAAACAACACAATAGCTGTGAGGAGAATGACTGCTGGACTTGAGTTACTCACACGTTTGAGTCATCAGAGAAACCAACAAGTTCTTTATGTTCCCTCTTGGCTTTACTTTGATGATTGTGCAGATGCACTGCTGAAAACTGTCATCCAGTCTGTGTGTCCGCCTTCCAGCTCATCTATTTATAAGTCTGTCTGTCCACCTCTCTGTCTTTATGAGCAGTATTAAAGTCCTGTCTGCCTCTCTGTCTGTCCATCTGTTTATCTATTCATCTGCCAGTTCGTCCATCCAAGCCACTGCTCTGTTTATCCACCTGTCTTTCCATCTGTCCGATAATTATATCTGACTGTCAGTCGTACAGTTGTGCTGCTTTGATCGCACAGCAGTAATAACGGAGGCTGACCTGTTGTATTCGGTGCATTTCCAGGCACCTCCTGTGTCTCCATATGGCTCATTAACACTTGTTATCATCTTCTTTTCTTCTTTTTTTTTTGGGGGGGGATTTAGATTTTGGCAAATTCTATATTCTGTATATGTGACTAATAGCATATAGATTAATTCAAGACACATTTTTGGCAAAATCAAACAAACATGATAACTTCAAGGTTGTTTCTTCATTAGTTCATTTTACTCAGTTGCTCCTCAAATAGAACAGGAAAAAACAATAATGCACCATTGCCCATCTTCATCTTGTTTCTGCTTTGCAACACAACCTCTGATGTTTTGGTTCTTTTTAACTGGAAAGATCAAACTAATAAGTCATAAACCTGCATCAGTGTGACTTTTTCATACACTTAAAGGATAAGTTTCTTTTTTACAACCTGGTCTTTATTTCTAGGAGTTCACACAGATCTCGGCATGAAAAAGTTCCCCTATCAGCCGACTGCCAGCCACACCAGTGACTTGTCTGCTAATTCAATCGCACAGGGAAACACCTGTGTGCCCAGGGGAAACGATTTCAGAGAATAAATGAACGCCTGGAACAAGGACGTTTCCACACGCAAAGTTTGGACACCGTACGTGATGCCGTATTTGCGGGACACGTCGTTCAGCCAGTGATAGTGCAGTAATGGTGCACTATTAGTGCACCACTTCTGGCAGAAAAAGGAGGAACTTTTTCATGCCCAGATCTGTACATGCATTAACTCCCCAGTAACATTTCTGTTTCACTCTGAATCCTACGTGATATATTTAGATTTTTTCGCGATCAGCGTATGTCCACATAATGGGAGGGAGTGGGGCAGCCAGAGCGGGCCTCTATATAAGACATTATCTGCCGCAAAACTCCTTTAATTTCATCAATACTTACTAATGAATAAACAAACGAACGAGTACCATTGAACTGTGACGTCAGGTTTTGTTTGTTATTGGGGTTGTTCAACACACTAATGGCCACGCGCACCCCCTTGACGTGCGTTACCGTGGTACAGCTGAGAGTTGGAAGTAGCTTACCGGATGGACGGAAATTAAGTAAGTAAAAAAGGAAATAAGAAATTACCCCAAGAACACAATATAAGATACAAAGAAAGCAGAGTATAAAATACACAGAGAGCACAGTATAAAAACTAAATACAAAAGCAAGATTTTTGTTGAATTAGCCACTTTTTTTTTTTTTTTTGCATGTAGCAAATGTAGGGATACATTTTAAGTTGTCTGGCAGAGAGTTCCATAATTTTGTCCCCTTCATTGAAAAGGCAGTTTGGGCAAAAGATGTTCTGCAGAATGGAATGCTGCAGCTGCCTGTGACATCGCTCGAGTGGATCTGATACCACTTTGCAGTTTTGTTTTGTATGCTGATTGGATACTTGTGTTGACAAGATATTGAGCAGATGTACGTAATAAAGTGGCCAGTGAGTGCATATTATAAAGTTGATAAACTTTTTTCTGCTCTTTGTGAAATATGGTAAAGAGAAGGCTTCTCAGCAGAGCTGGCTCTGCATGCAAACATACAGTTAAGTGCATAATGGTTTCCAGCCGTGCACCTCATCTATTTATGCATTAATAAAAAAAAAATGTTTGTTTAGTAGTTGTTTTAATTTGTGAAGTAATTATTTACCATCTGCCTGCTCAGTTTGCATTAATCCAAATAAGCACTGTTGGACAAATTTGCTCCTCAGCCATTGTGGTGTCCATCATGGCGTGTAAGTGGGTTTGTGTTGTATTGGTGAGATAATGGTGAGTAAACAGCCACCCATCTCTGAGTAAAAAGAAAGTCAGTCTTTATCTGCATTTTCCCACCAGTCATTCATTTCTGACTTTTCTCTGCAGCCTCAGCGCCAGTATTTAACCGCCTGGTTGATATTCCCCAAGTCCAACCTGAACCATGTCTCAAAACCCTTCATCATCTTGTCTTCAGGGTCAAACAGTGTTTCTGAAAAGAACATTTTAAAGTCTGTGGAGGCTAAAATGAAATGATAAACTCTTTTTTTTTTCTGACTGTGCTGCCTTTCAATCAGCATTCTGTATTTCAACCATTAAACAACTTAAATCTGCAGTTTTCTGGCAGGCGAGTAAAGCTGCTGCAGCTCAGACTCCACTGTGAGCTCTGTCAGTGTGAAGCGCCGCATCTTCATTTGCATCACTTAGTCATTTCAGACACAAAAAGTCCATCTGAAGTGCAATTTCAACAACAAGTACAGTGTTCTCTGCCAGCAGAGCACACGTGCGAGAGCTCGCAGGCTGCTGGGAGGCTGTTTTTGTTAAGTGTGATCGGAGAAACTGACAGAATATTCCAACCTTGAAATGCTGTGCTCTTTTCTGTGACTGACTGTTACTTGTATTCATGCAGGCTTAACACGAACAAGGCTGAAGGTTTGCATTTTAAAATTTGTTGTACTGAATCTTTGCAGTCATTTTTTAATCAGACCCCAGAGTCAGATGTTTTTAACATTTTATTTTATCATAGAGAAGACCCCCCCCCCCACCACCTAAATTATTAGTTTGGTAAAAATGAAATGATTTTCTATGACAGCACCATGCTAGAACCCTGCGGTTCCTAGCACAGGCAAATAAATACACACAAATAAATAATAAATCAGACATGTGGATGTGGACCATATTTACTGTGTATGAGATAAAAGAAAATAAACTAAAATAATAATATGATGATAATATTAATACATTTTTTTCTGTGCGCCTTTCATGACATTCAAGGTCACCTTACAAAAAAGATCGTTAAGATAAGATAAGATGCCATGACAATACACTAAAATGATAAAATACAGTAAGTTGAAAAATAAGAGACTACTAATTTAAAAAAATCAAAGGGAGAAGCACAATTTGAAAAGATAGGTTTTATAGCACCACCATCATGTACGCTGTGTTCAGACCAAATGCGATTTGGGTGTCAAAGACGCGCCTGACGCCCAAAGTTGGACGCTGGGTTGCTAAAAGGTCAGACACTTGATTTCCAGTGTCAAGATGCCCCCGATGCGTATTGAGGTAAGTACAGCCAAGACGCGCTCAACACGTGTCGAGGGCGTCAGGAGGGAGATGGACCAAACTGCAGTCACGATACGTTGTCATATATTGAATCCACGCCGGAAGCCACAATTGGAAGTTTCTTCTTCATGTAACTTACAAAAATCTAACGCTAACAATAGGGGACACACTGCATGCGGAAGCACGCTGAAGTGCAGCGCACCGATTTTCTCGTCAACACCGCTCCTTTTTCTGTCCCCATCGGACGTGCACAGTCGGCAGGAAGTCCTGCTCCTCTGCTGCATTTCTACTGCTGATAATTCCACAATGGGTACATCTCCTGTTCTGCTTTCATACTATTTACAAGCAGAAAGCCGACATTTCTGTGTGTGAATCCTTCCACTTGTATTTTAAATACAGATGAAGACATGATTGACATATAACTACACCTATTTAAAAAAGATTGTGTTTTAAAGCTTATATGGGTGTTTTTACTTTGAAAATGGGTCTACTTTGATAAAGTTGTCTCGTGTTCCTGCATATTTTCCGGCCTGGCTTGACCGGCAGGAGCCCTCGCAGAAAGTAGAACAGAAGCCGAAACGATCGCTCCACAGCGCCGATTTTAGCGCTGCGCACCGCGGTGCACCACGCAGTGCCTGATGTGGTCGACACCATCTGTTAACAAGGGCACCAAAATGAAACTGCTGCGCTTCGGCATGCAGTGTGTCCCTAGGGTAACCGTGACCCTTCCTCTAACCCTAACCACCCAACTCCACCATAGCCACAGATAGATACTCTTAGCAGTGTTTAACTAACGTCTGCTTGAGACTTCCTGTATGGATTGGATGTATGATTGCGTCTTTGTCGGTCATTGTAACTGCAGTTAGGTACTCTTGTCAGGAGGAGCCTCCCAGTTTCCCTTTCATACATCTGTTTGCACAATGGCAGATTCAGAAGAGATAGTGGTTCAGCTCTATGTGATAAACAAAGCTAACAGAGCTAGGGACTGGTCGTAGGGCGTCTTGCTCCGTGTCTGGGTTCACCAGATAATTCGAGGTGTTCTGAATGTGATGAGTTTCACTACTTCAGGAGCTGCACGCTGACAAGCGACGCTTTCAGCTGTCGTCTGATCCGGCCCCGTCTAACAACCCGATGCGATGTCCCAATGTGGGGATGCCTTATAAGCCCATTTCATCACATCGGCACAGCAGGTCATCAAACCGCTGTTGAGAAACCGGGACCGGACACAGATGACAGTTTATTGTCCACTGTCTTCAGAGAAGAGATTCCCCTGGTTCTTCTTGGTGTTTCCCGTCCTGTCAGAAAATGTATGTCTGCGTCATGACATTGAGTCGCTCTGATTGGTTGACACCCTGCGTCTATACGCCAAAGTTCACATTTTCCAACTTCAGCGTCTGCCACCCTTGATATGCCTGTCGAATGATCAAAATCTCAAAACTTGACGCGCAAACAGGCGCAACGCCTCTAGATGCCTCTACAGGCGCTGCACCCGACGGGTGTATCGCGATGCAGGGTTTACATTGTCTCCTGGACACACGTCAGCCATTAAACCTGATGCCCTTGACGCCCAAATTGTGTTTGGTGTGAACACATCGTTAGTCTCTGAGGTGAAACTGTCTGTTTTTCCCCCACTGAAAGAAACACGAGCTGTGAGAGGTTACAAAATGCAGACACATTTTCAAACAACAGATTACATGATGGCAATGAGAAACATGTCTTCCTGACTCTGTAATCACACGTTGAAGCCGGCTAAAAATGCTGCCACCACGCCCCCCACAGCTTCATCAATTAAAAACCAGCAAGGAGTACCATTGAGAAGCTGTCTCTCCTCTTCAACCCTCTAAGTGCTGGAAACAGCAGTTGGTTACAGGAATTTTTCTGGATCAATGGTTAGAGTAACCAACAGGCCTTATGGACACCTAATGATCCGCTGGATCAATACAGCACCGGCCACCGAGGGTCGATGTGGCAATACACACTTCATACATATTTTATAACAGTCTGAGTCACACAAGTGCACACATGCAGAGTATTACAAAACCTGCATCTGTCACCATCATCCATCACATCTGATTGAGACATTTATTATTAAGAACACGGAAAAAGGATTTCTCTCCACGGGGTTTGAATCAAGCCAGGCGCAGAGAAATTAAACAACAGAAAAGCCAAGAAAATATAGAAGGGAAGGTCAGAAACACGTGTCCATTAGGAAAAAACAAATAAACAAAATTATCATTTGATCAGTCTCTGTTATTGATCATGCTGGAGTCAGAGTAATAAAAACACACTAAAACAGCAATAAATGTGACGGTGAGGTCATTCCAGCCCCTGGATTACACGGAATATATCTGAAAAGAAGCGTTATTAAGCCTCAGCAGTTTCAGCTAAACTTACATTAAAACCATTTTTATGACCACCAAACACAGTTAAGACAACAAACAAAAGAGCATGTAAACAATTTCCTCAAAAAGGTGTAAACACAAGTAATAGATTCACCTTTTCACCCCACGGCAAGTACCCGGTCTGATGACATCTCTACTGAAAGCACACATCTCTCAGATTCTAAAACAAAGTTTCATCAGGCTCCAGCCTGAACCAGAACCAGAACCTGAACCAGAACCAGAAAAACACAAAATTATGCTTCACTTTTTAAAAACATCTCTATAAATTCTACAGGGTACATCGCCTCCAAAACCTCTATCCACCAGGATAAAACCACATTTACTAAAAAACTGCATTGACCAGAGTCCTTTCAGAGCAGTTTCCCTCCACAATCCGTTTTCTGCCCGGTTACAAAGATCTAATCTGACATGGAGGGCTGTCAATCATTCTGTGTTACAAATATTTCCTTCCTACCATTAATGAGATGGGCGTGAACATGCTGACATTAGTGGAATTCTGTTGGGTAACACATTAAAATGAAATTTTGAGTAAAAAGGAAAACTTCGCTCAGAAAAATGACCCACAGGTGTCACTGAAAAGCTGCAGAGCGTACTTCACCCTCCCCCGTTGCTCCATGAGGAAGCACCATGGGGCAGCTAAGCCAGTTTTTCTCCTGGCTCCTGATTGAAGGCCCATTTATGCTTCCTTATGTACGTAAGTGGTAACGTCCACTTCACTAGGCCCTGCGTGGCTGCCATCATACTTCCATGTGTCCTCTGCCTTCCCATGGTTCATAAACCAATTTGTCCGCTAGGTGTTGAATTGAATTCAAAGCATTCAATTTTTCAATTATAACTGAATAAATTGACTATAGCTATTTAATTATTTTATATACTGTATTGGTGTTAAAATGCTGTGAAATAAAAAAAACGGAATTCTCAAAAATTAAAACGGGAAAACACCATAAATGAGAAAAGTTAAAACAGAATTTTTGAAAAAATAAAACGGATTTCATGGGGCTCTACGTCCCTCCCAGTTATAGACCCACACACACATAGCACATAAAAAGTCTCGTAACAAGACACTGAGGATCCAGGTGAGGAAAAACCACCTATAGGGGGCCACCCACACTGAGGGGCACCACAGGGAATGCCAACATAGAGACCACCCTGACCCAGATAGACCAGGGTAGACTCCACACATGGTGCAGAGCCCCCCAGTCCTCCATGCCCAGGGGATCCCCAAGACAGCAGACCAGACGCAACGCCCAGTGCTCCCCTCATAATTCAGACTTACAGGAAATATGTTGATGCTTACATTAGCATTATTCACAGATTGTTGTGTTTTTGTCCACTTTTTGGCAACTTTTGGATAAAATGTCATAACATAAGAAAAGTTTTGTTGTGGAGATGATTTTAAAGATAGTGGTTTGTCCCAGATCCCTCAGATACAGATTTGATTTGATGAGGAGGACCTTATATCCAAAATGTACCTAACTGAAAAACACCAACCTGTCTAAAACCACATCATTTTGCCAGGTTATATTGAAGCACCATAAATCTTTACACACAAGTTGATTCATGGCTTGCTTTATTTTCTTGTCTATTGCAACAAATTTTCAAAATGCAAATAAATAAATAAATAGGTGAAGAGGAAAATTTGCATTTATTTTCCTATGCGTCATCCTCAGTTACTCCAACACAGTAACATCTGTGGTGATGCTTCCACCTCTGATGAAATCTCACACGTGTCAGATTTATTCTGATACCCTGATGGTTTACTGCGTTTGTAGTACAGAGGAATAATAAATTCTTTGCGGATAATGTCAGTTTTTTTAATTTTTATCAGAAACCCAAAACAGACTTTTGGGGCATCAGATAAGGCAGCATTTGAAGGAGGTGAGAAATTCAGAGGCAGTGACAGTGTTTCCATGGTGATGGCTCTAAACCTCCATGCTGGTCATGTCTGTAAAAAAGTCTGTAAACTGAGACAATTATATTATTTTGAAGAACCACATAGTTTCCAAAACTATATGTTTGTGTAATCGTTCTGTATCAAGTATGTAATTTAGAGTTTAAGTTTAGTTGATCATAGCTGAACACAGTCAAAGTATTTGTGCTTTTATTATGAAATATCCCAAGTTACATCCTATTGTGCTGCTCTGGTGAGAGCTCCTGGTTGGTGACGAGCTGCGCCTCTAACGATATGGATGAAGCACTGCAGGCTGCAACGAATGCGTTGGCTTTGGACATTTTCTGAGGTATTCCCTTAGAATTAGCAGCCAACAAGCTATTTATCTGTTTTTGTCTGTATCTTACTTTGGTAAAAGGCTATTTCGTCTGCAGAGCATGTCATTAAACTAACAGGACCTGTACTTTTTCCCTTTCATATTTTTTTTTTCCAGTTTTTATGGTGAAATTTGGAGTGAAGTCTTTAAATAAACCAGTAACAAGAAAACCACTTGTGTCTGCCTGCTTTAAGGGAATTATACAACCAATGGGTGAGTTGGATGCAGGCAGAGGATCTGAGAGTACGGCTGATATGTTAGTGTGCACTTAGTGCTCATTAAGATACACAGGGTTCAAACTGTCGATATCTTTGAAGCTGAGATGTAAGATCTTATATTTGATGCTGACTTTAATGGGAAGTTTCTGCTCGATGGGTGAGATATGACTAGATGGTAAGGAATACGTCTAGTGTCACTTGCTACGTCTAGTTCACTCTGTAGCATTTAAGAAGATATTAAATCTATATATATATATTTATATACTGTATATATATATGAAAACAGGTCAAATTAAAGACTGAAAGTCATTATCGAGGCTGATACCTGTGAAATGACACCTTGGAGATGTAATATCCAGAAACTGAAAGGGAACAAATCAGACCAGATATAGATGGAGGAAATAAAGCAGATACTATGACCATGAAGAGCTTTACAGTAATAAGAGAAAATGAGCTGAAGGGGTGAAATTCATGTTCAATCTCACAGAGACCTAAATGAAATAGAGCTGTACTAGATCTGATGCTCATTTTCATCCTTTAGCCTGTCACCGGAGGGAAGAAGGTCAGCACGCTGCATCGTGTCAACGCAGACAAAGACGAGAAGGTTATTAAAAGGCTTCAGACAGCAGGTGTTCAATATCACCTGCAGGTTACAAGAAAAACACGAGCAAGACTGAGTCCCTACTTCCAACTGTGTGATCACGCGGTGATAATGCAACCGTGACATTTTCTAAAAAAGAGAACACGGACTACTTTTAAGATGATGAAAATCTTGATCTGTCCAGAACGATTTATTCCAGGATTGTAAAATACAGTGGTTTTATGAAACTTGGTAGCGTCTGTGAAGCTACAGGTGAAGGAGCGGTTTGGCTACAGCTGCAGTTATAGTACTAACCTTAACCTTAACCCCTGAAGCACCCGTGATCTTTGCTCCAAAAACAAGATAACAGATGAGCAATTTTCACCAAAAAACAACAAAATTATTGAGCTTTTCTTCCTGCTTAGCTTCCACAAAATTTACATCATGATTATGTCTGGAGCTTTGGAAATCATGAAAAACATTTATTCTCCTCTCTGGTTTGACTGAGGAATATTCTGGTTTCTGGTTCAAGAGGTAAAAGTAAGTAAAGTAGATGGTGCAAGTTGAAAACAATAAGCTAACCTACTGGATCTCCCTGCAAGAGGGTGTGCTAAGCGCAATCTGAAGACAGTGGGTATGTTTACATGGAGACTTTTTCCCTTTCAGGATGAAATCATTCTGATTGAGGCTTTGAGGGCAGCTGTTTCCATGGTAACTAATTCATTCCGATCTGGTGTGTACACGCGCCAATATTTATTCAGAATAATTCTGTCTGACATGCGCAGAATGATGCTACATCACGTTATTTAATAAAGACTGAGGTATAAAAACTGATCGTCACGGTTGTGGTTTCTGCAGGACTTTAATCCAGCAGCAGTGGATCCTCATTCGCTCCTACTGCAGACAACCAAGAGAAAAAGGCGTAGAGACAGCGTTTGAGTAAAAGTCAAACTTTCTGTTGCTGTCCAGGGAATTATGTTGTTCACCGTCATCTGTGAAAGCTCACTTGTTTCATGTTGACGTCTTGTTGAAGCATGCGCTGTAAGAGCGCAACTTAACAACGTTCCGATTCACCGTTTACATGATACCCCATTCGGTTTGGGGAAAGGAATATTCTACCCCCGTGAAACCGAATGAAAATTAATTGGATGTGAACTAAGAATATGTAAAATCTGAATTTGAACATATCTCCATGAGAAAAAGTTATGTTGGGAAAAGAAGGTTCTGCTTCACAGGGGTCAACCTGGAGCCACACACCAACACTTGCCTTCTTATCTGGAACATTAAGCCTCACAGTTGGAATGATAGAAGTCAGAGGTCAGAAGGGGAACAGTGTGCAGTGCCATAATGCCTGAATGATGTCAGTGCAGTTTAATGAGCAGTGTGAACAGTTTCAGGATGCTGAGAAGCCCATTTTTTGCATTTCATGTCCAGTCACATGAATTCTTTGGAGGACTTTCTACTGTATGAGTAGTAAATTGTCATTTGTTGTCATGAAGAAAATATTCTGGCAGATTGTTGGCAAGAAGTCAACATCAGCAACAAAAGAGAGATCAGTTGCCCACTTTTCTGAAGGTATATTGTGATGTATCGGCCTGTGATAATTTGTATAATGTAGATAACAGTTTTTTTGAGGAAGCCATGTTAATGAATGCAGCAGCCGAAGGGGGAGGTCTAAGTTTATATTTTTGTTTTTCATTGCTGATTGGATGGATGATGAAACCCGTAGATATTGCAGAAATTGATGGCTCCTGATACCGAACTTCTGGACCAGGATGGAAAATGGAACCAGGATGTTATTGTTGAATATATGTTTGAGGTGAGTGATTCCTTTATCTACCCAGGTGCTGACGTATACTGTAGTGGTTATTTATTGCGGTGGTGTTAGTAATGTTGTGGAATTTCCACCAGGCTGTCAGAGCTTTTCTTTTCTTTTCTTTATTAAGATCCCCATTAGTAATTGCAGCAACAATTACTATTCTTCCTGGGGTCTAATTTCACATTACATATTTTACATTTTTACACTATTACCCACACTCTCTTCCTCACCCCCCTCCACCCATACAACCCATCCACCCACACACACACACACACACACATCGTCAAGTCATTTCTTTAACAACAGCTCACTTAATAACAATTTTCAGACAAAACACCTGATGTTGATTTTCCCTTTCTCCAACATTACATACACAAATGACCACATAAACAAGATTACTCACTTTTCAATTCATACAGCAGCCAAGTAATATGCATCTGCTTTCGTTTTCCTGTCTACTGTATAAACAAAAAAAGTTTCAATTTCTTCTTAAAATAATTTCTTTCATTTTCCAACAACAAAAATCCTGGTAATGCATTCCATTCAGCCATTCCTCTGTAATAAAATGTCCTCTTAAACTGATTTGTTCTGCCCGAAGGCAGGACACACCGAGATGTACTTGTCTGTCTTGTTCCATAATTATGTCTGTCTGCAAAAAATTCAAAATTATTAAAAATAACTTCTGGCGTACGAGTTTCAATGACATTTCGAGTAAATGACAACAAGTAATATTTCATTCTATTTTTTACTGAAAGCCATCCCAGGTTTTTATGCATTATACCTGTATTAGTTCTATATGCACAGCCCAACGCAATTCTTGCTGCTTTATTCTGTGCTACTTGTAATTTTTGTAAATTTTTTTCATTTGTGTTTGACCATACCACTGCTGCATAATCCATTTGAGACAGTACCATAGATTGTATTAGTCTTTTACTTAGCCATTGTGGAATATATGCCCTACAATGTTTAATCATTCCCATACTCCGCCCCTTCTCCTAATCATATTATTAACTTGGCTATTCCAAGACAGTGTGTGATCTACCATTACCCCCAATAACATAAATTCTTCCACTTGCTGAATCACATCTTTTCCGATGTTTAAATACAGTTTCGGTGACATTTTAAGATGATAATTAGACCCAATTACCATTCATTTAGTTTTACTTGTATTAATAATTAACTTATTGTCTGTAATCCATTTCTTAACCATCTCCAACTCCTTATTTAAAATAAACTCAAGCCGAGTTGCATTACTGTCTGACCAATACAATGTTATGTCGTCTGCATATATTGCCATGCTTGCAAGTTTGGTAATTAGTGGAAAATCATTAGTAAAAACTGAAAATAAAAGTGGTCCTAAACAACTGCCCTGAGGTACTCCACACCTAATCTTCTCCACCTCTGAGTAACTGCCATTAAAATAGACAGTATACTCACGGTTTCTTAAATAACTTCCTATCCATTTTATAGCAGATTGTTCAAATCCATAACATTCTAATTTTCTCAACAAAATTTTATGATCTAACACATCAAAGGCCGCACTTAGATCTAAAAATACAGCACCAATCAATTTCTTATTATCAATTTCCTTTAAACAGTAATCAGTAATCTGAGTCAGAGCAGTAGTTGTTGAAAAACCTTTTTTAAATGCATGCTGATACTTGGAATTTAGCCTATTCACCTCAAAGTAATCTTGTATTTGATCATACACAATCCTTTCCATTATTTTACTTACTGCTGGTAAGATACTAACTGGTCTACTGTTTTGGCCTGAAAACTTTTCTTTTTGATCCTTAATTAACGGTATAATTTTTGCTTTTGCTTTTGGTTGCCAGTTTGATTTGTGGAGGTTTACTGTTCCAGTAAAATTTGTTAATAGATGAATCAAGGGAGTGAAACCAAGTGAGGGGTGGATGAGTGTGGATCATTGAAAGAAGATAACAAATTTTTGGGAGAATCATCATTTTAACTGTTGCTATTCTGCCCAGAATGGATACCGGGAGGTTCATCCATCGGTCGAGATCATCATGAATTATTTTCATTGTTTTCAGCAGAATATAGTTGTATTTCTCAAAATATGAGACAGCCTCACAGTTGTCTGCATAGATTGGTATTGGTCTATATTGGAAATTAAGAGTTGGACAATATCGATAGGCCTATATTGGATATCGGTAAAAAAGCCAATATTGACCATCGATAAGTGGGAAGGAGTTGGATGTAAACATGCTCTTCTGTATGTGTGTAAAATTGAGTTTTCATTTATTATTTATTTGTAAATTATTTTGATTATTATTTCTCTAAGAATATGTTACGCACTTTCTGTTGCTGAAAAGCACTTCAAAAATAAATGCATTTGAATTTACCTAAAAAATCTGAACTTGAGCATAACTCAGCAAGAGAACACTAATATGGACAAAAGTAGGGAAGAGATGAACAGATGGGGCAGCAACATGCAGGTTACCTGATTTGAAACAATTTTCATTCAGCTTGTCATACTGTTAGCCTGCTGTTGTGGTAATTTTCCCAAATAAAAATGTTTCCTAAAATTATCCCCCTCTCCGATTTTTTGACAATTCACACCCTGACTTCAACTAAGCAGTGTTGTAAAGTTGTTTGTTTCCATCCTTTAGCAACAAAAACGTTCAATTACACCAGCCTTCTATTTATTCACTTGTCAAAAGGCACATTTGATGTGGTGCTGCAAACATCTGGCAACACAAAACAATATTTTCATGTTTGCAACTTATCCTGCCATCTTTTATTTAGACGACACAGTTGTTTGACATCATTTTAATCAAATCTATGGCCTGCAGTGTAATTAATGACACAGCTGTATAAGTAGGTTGTGGTCATTAGATACTGGGTGGGATTTAAGCCCTGAAGACCCAGGTTGGCCAGTATTGTGAAGCTGTTTTTACTTGTTTTAACTCCTTTTGATTTCTGTGTGCAGCTTTTTCTCACTCAAAATTCCTTCCATACTGATGTCAGGAGCCACTGGAGACATGCATTAATGCATCAAATCAAAACAAACTTTCTCTCTTCATAATCCTGTCTTTTCTGAGCTACTTTTAGGATTTGAGACAAAAATATTTAAAATATTTGTCTGGAAATGATACCCTGTTCCCAAGCAGGAGGAAGTAGAAGCAAGAAGACAAATGAGATCAGCCTACTGAGGTCTGTCTACCCACAGTTTGGCTCTGGCCAGGTACAAATTCTTGCCAAATCCGACCCAATGTATAAGCAAGCTAAGTCATTGCTTTGGGCCCCCGATGCCAATAACTAATTAATAACTGACTAATTCAGTTTTTTTTTTTTTTTAATATTGAATAATTTGGTTGATGCTGATAATCTAAGGCAGTAGTTTAGACACAACCCCCCGAAAAACATAAGTTGGCTTTCGAGACCCCCGCCCATGGCGACTGGGTGGTTAAAGTTCTCCTGTTATCTATTCACAAAAATTGATTATTTCGTTCAAAAGTGTTTTTCCATTAATCAGTAATCACTCCCATCAACAAACTTAAGTGCTCCTCTAAGCTCTGAATTTGCCGTTTGTATCATTCATATCGAACATCGAACGGATCGGCTCGGTGGTGGCTACCATGTCGTGTCACCATGTTTTTAAGTTCGTGACAGTAGGAAACCACAGAAACTCACCGGAGTTGTTGGCTCAGTTCGAGGTAATGCCTTTGAAAAGTCATTGCGGGTGAGGAGGAACCAGTGTTACACTGATGCTGCGTTCACATGCAGTCGGGCAGACGGCCGTCGGTAACAGACCAGATGTCATTTTAATCACAGAAGCCGAGAGAAAGACGGTAAAAACGTGGGTCAGGGAAAACAATATGACATCGCCATGACAACGAATCAGATGTGGACTGAAGTCACCGTAACTGACAGACCACGTCTTCACATAGAGGCTTGTTTATGCCTTTACATTCAGCGGCTGTTGTCTGTCTGCCCGGTTTCACATGAACACAGCATGAAAAGTACGAGGGAGCTGCTCACGATATACAATTGTTACACAATGTCCCTTTAATTGTGTGATACATCTAATGGGTCATCCTGTGGCCATCCCCTAATGTGAGGCTGAAAACAATCTTCATGAATAAGGAGGATAAAGTGGATTTTGCTGGATTATGTTAACAGCTGTGGAAAAATTCAGCTTTTCTCATCAAAATAGGGTCAAATGGGGATTTTCTGTTATAACTTTGTTTCTGGACCCTCAATAATAAAAATTCTACATGTAAGGCTTGAAAACAATCAGAAACTTCAAAAATAAGGAGGATAAATGTTTTCTGGTGGATTCGGCACCTACTTGCCCAAAATCAGGTTCTCTCGCTGCCAAATTCAGATTTTAACATGGTATCAGTAAAAAATCAATGTGTCAATTTCAAGGATTAATCTCTTTGCAATAATGTGCTAATTTTGATAGCCCCCTAAATTATTTGATAAATGTAGGCTCTATTTTTTTCTTCCATGCGACCCTGTGAAATTATCCTGCAACCCCCAGTTTGAAAATCACTGATCTAAGGGATTTAAATCTATTTTATAATACTTCATTATGTATTAAAGGTTTGTGCCTAAAGGTAGAGTGCGTAAGAATTACTGACATTATGTAGTAAAGATGGGTATTTGAAAGAAAAGATGTTTTCTTTCAAAAGAAAGAAATCTATGGTGGCCGTTAGTGGCCAAAATTCTCCCAGACATAAAGATTTTTTCATCTGTGAGTGGATCCAGTGGTCTCAGGTGTAGCGATGACTGGACTATGAGTAACTGCTTTTAATGACTTTTAAGGCATTACTTATCCCAAACAGTACTCTAATTCCCAAAAAAGCTGGTACAGCAGTTTTAAAGTTCAGAGGGTTCTCACTTCACACACATTGTTTTGTCCATTCAGGGACACCATAGTAAAAATGGAGGAACAAATATGGCAGCCTCCCTGTATGTGCACTTCCTGCAAGTAGATATTCTAAGAAAATAAGCACATAGCTATTCTAGGGAAGCAAATACAATCCAGTAGAAACACAGTTTTGAATTATATATGACATTTTTCTGCCATTGACATTTGGTTTTGTTGCACACTGTACCTTTAAGATTTTGCATGATTAGGAAAAACAATGGCTACATGTTTGAATACACAATCAAATGCATTTTTTTGTGCGAAGCTTTGTCTGTGTTGCCATGGCAGCAAATCCTGCTACTGCTATCGCAAGATCCCACATGTGTAAATGTGACACTTTGTGAGGTTTAGGCCAAAACTGACTTGGTCAGGTTGAGATATCATGGATAATTGCTGGGTGAGGGCAATGGGGATGGTTTGGGTTGCCTAACATTCTGTGGAGAATGTCATGGACCACTTCAGAGGACGTGGTGTCATCTCTGCCTTGAGGCTTGTCACCCAACCACGTGTGCCAATAGTGATAAACGTGAAATCAGCAGTTTCCTGAAAATGTGTGTGAAAGACTAGAACTCCGCTTACGTTTCCTCTACATTGTTGTGTGAAAATGTTTAATCATTCCACATTTCTTCAGGTGTAGTCTGGTTATGATCTGTCATTGCCAAAGAGTTGGGGATGAAAGTGGGCTCATGAACCACATATTAGCATCATCATGTGCACTCACTAAATGACAGAAATTGGGCTAAAATGTCTTAAAGATTTAACTAAGAAGCACCATTTCTCTTGAGATCAAGTGTTTTTGTTTTTCTTAAGATTCAACCCAGTTCAGCTGCAGCTA
Source organism: Atherinomorus stipes (assembly GCA_023101725.1). NCBI lineage: Eukaryota > Metazoa > Chordata > Actinopteri > Atheriniformes > Atherinidae > Atherinomorus > Atherinomorus stipes. Next base: position 533,950 of record JALJCO010005957.1, read on the forward strand.
TTCATTCAGTTGTGGTTTTTAGTAGGTAGATGGAGAGTACGTGCAAAGAACTGTCTTCTTATATGTCTCTTGACGAGAAGCTTTCAGACTGTACAAACTGCACCAGCTAAACACTGACATTTCTCTTTACAAAGCCTCTCCAGAAATAAAGCATCTCAACAAAACAAAAACTGTTCACTAATTTGCCTAAAATGACTTCAGAGTGAGCCGTGCAGCAACATTTAATGAAAAATGCTCAATCATTCATGAGTGAGCTGCTTGTCATTGATCAGGATCTGTCTGGGTAATGGAGCTAAATGTTCATTTGCTTTGTGTTAATTAATCAGTGCAGTACATTGAGAAGTTGTCAGAGTTTGACTATCAGGTAATAATGAGACTAAACTGATTCATAACCACAGATTCTACATGGGATTCAGATGTTTCCTAAATGCAGCATATTGATTGGGGAAGTGTGAGGTCATTATTAGATCCAACGTCTCATTTTGGGTTTGACCCTCATTTTCCTTTAGAGCAACATTTTATGCTTGGTATCATATATCCAACAAGGTGTTGGAAACGTTACTCAGAGATTTTGCTCCATATTGACATGATAGCATCATACAGTTGCTGCATCCATGATGAGAATCTCCCGTTCCACCACATCCTCATGGTCATGTTCCAGAAAGCAGGTGGAGATGATGTGAGCTTTGTGACATGGTTCATTATCCTGCTGTAAGTAGCATCAGAAGATGCTCCACTGTGATCATAAAGGGATGGACATGGTCAGCTACAATACTCAGGTAGGATGTGGTGGTTAAACCGCCACGTTGGTACTAAGGGGCCCAAAGTGGGCCAAGAAAACCTTCACCACACCATTACACCAGCAGCAACCTTGATCCAGGCAGGATGGATCCATGCTTTCATGATGTTTCCAGTAAATTCTGAGCATCTGAATGTGGAGCTGAAATGGAGACTCATCAGACCAGCAACGTTTCTCCATTTTCTATTGTCCAGTTTTGGTGAGTCTGTGTGAATTGTCGCCTCAGTTTCCTGCTGTTAGTGGAATATAAGCCACATTTGGACAGAGCAGTTCTAAGAGTTGCCCTCCGGTTAAACCAAGCAAAACATTTTGCAGGAAAGTCAGCTGTAATAACAGTTCTGCAAGCTGCGCTAACTTTTTAATCAGTTTCCAAAGAGAAGGATCCATTTTTTTTTATCATCTAAATATACACTTTCTATAGGGGCATTCAGACTGTAGGAGACCACAGTCTGAATGAAATTCACCTCGAATTGCATTTTATGAACTATCCCTCTCCAGGGGAACGGTTTCATTTTAAATTCACACATGCGTCAGGGATCTTGATGGGGACTGATGTGACCCAACCAACTGTGACAGTGACGTGTTACTTTTGCGCCCCAACAAAATTAAACAAAACCCGTGAAAAGTAAGAAGAGAAGACAACAGCAATGTTTTCATGGTCTGCATGACAGGATTAATAATCACGGACGATCATATCAGGTGTCTGACATCGAGGCTGGAAGAGCACCGAAAGAGCAGGAGAAGAAGACTCGATACTTCTTAAGGCGATACTTCATTTTATGGGAGAAGAAAGGAGAGCAGAACACCGCAGATAAAGGAGACAATGTGGAAGTTTAACTTATTAAACATGCAGCGCTTCTATCCGTGTTGTCTCTGTAAACATTTAAGACATTATTCTGTTGTTTGCGTTTAGTGGCGACAAAATAGTAAACACCTTCTTATGGAACCACGAAAAGAGCCTGCCTCAGAGTAGGAGCTAGAACGATTAACTGAGGGCTGTGGGTCCTAGTTCCTGTCTGTCCGAATGTGAAAAAACCCACCAGCTGCGTTCCTGAAAAGGTTCTAAGAACCTCAAAAGGTTCCCACAGTCTGAATGCCCCTATGGAAAGTGTATATTGAGATGATTAAAAAATTGTTCCTTCTCTTTGGAAAATGTTTAAAAAGTTAGCGGAGCGTGCAGAACTGCTATTAAAGATGACTTTCCTGCAAAATGTTTTGCTTGGTCCAACTTTTCTATTTCATTTGTATTTATCTGTAAGAGTCACTAGTGATCATCCTGTCCAGGGGTGGGGTCTTTGTATGCTTTATGTGTTCGAGTGTGTGGGAGGTAATGAATGATTGGGTATGTCTTTTAATGGTTAGGTTATAAACTTGGGTAATGGGAGACTTATTTTGAATTTGATTAATTTTAATGTGATATTTAGTTATTGCTGTCAGCCTTTTGTGCTGATCTTTAGGATGAATAGTGAGATAAAAATAAGATTAGATTTGACCAACTTCTTTGAATGGCAGTGGAATTTGCATTAAACTCTTTTGAACTGGAAAAACCAAAAGGTAAATCCAGCATGTGACACGAAGCTACAGCAGCTGGTTACAGAGGGAAGCATTGTGAGGAAATGTTTAAAATCTGTGACAGAACTATAAGCTCCTTCTACAAAAGAAGACATCTTGTTGTAAACACTGGCTGAAGTACTTTACTGTGGGATGATTTAGTGTTCCTTTTATAAAGCTTAAATAATGATTATTCCTTCAGGAAGCCCAGCCAGGTTCATTAATGGCCCAGTGTCGACTGTCAGGTGGATATTAATGAGCCTGGAGAAATTGAACTGGAAGCTTATTGGCTACTTATGCCAAAATGGATGGAGGAAGAAAAGAGTTATGCATTCTGTTCTTCTTTCAATGTGATATAAATGCACACACATACTGTACGGAAGGCTGCAATGCTCAGTGTGGAACCGAACTACCAAACTTTGGTAAGCATCAAATACCAAATGGACAATTCAGACCAACAGATGGACATAACCCAGAAACATTCAGCACTTTTATACGCCAGTCTGCAAATATGCTAGCGAACAGTGAAATATCTAATACTTGATACGAGACAGGGCTGCACCTCAGGATAAACATTATAGTTTTGGAGTACAGAAGAAGATTAGGGCCACTGAAGAAAAAAAACTGAATTCTGGGGAAAAAAAAAGTCAGAATTCTGATCGAACATAAAAAAATTTAAAAAAAAAAACACACAAACAATTTTTTTTTTTCCAATTTCTGAGAAAAAGTTAGAATTCTGACTTTTTCTCAGAATTTCTTGACCAGGAACAGATGTGTAAAGAGAGCTTGGAAAGAGAAAAAAAAAAGAAAAAAAAGATGGGAAAAAGAAAGAAAAAGAAAGAAAAAGAAAAGAAAAAAGAGATATTGGCAAGAGAGAAATAAAGACAGAAATCTTTGTAGTTGGATGGCTATTAACTAAGCTACGGGGAGTATAAGGGCCTGATTTACAAAGACTCCAAATTGCGAGTCTAATGTCTTTGCCTCGCAAAAAAAAAATAGCGTGCGCTGTCATTTTAGCGTTTGCGGGTGATCTACAAAGATTACACGCGCAATCTGTAGCAGGCGCAAACAGCAGGATTTAAATGAGGATTTAGCGTGCGCTCTCCCTGCGCCACGGAAAGTTCAGAAGAGCATGTGGTAAACGCAAAATGAAATTCATCCTGATAGAGAGATGTTAGTTTCAGAGATATAATGAGGCAAATAAAAAACAGAATATAAGATAAATATGAAGAGTTCATTTGCAAAAAAAAAAAGACAAACGCCATTTAGAAAAAACGGAGTTAACTGCTTTTGCAAATAAACTCTTCATTTACTTTTTGAATATTTTCAGAAAATCAAGCTCACGTGAAGTAGAGTTTTAATGATGTAAAATGGAGATAGGACGTTTGTACCCAACAGCAACAAAAGCAGTTAACTCCGTTTTTCCACAGTGGCGTTTGTCTGTTTTTGCAAATGAACTCTTCATAATAACTATAAATAAAAATAATGCAGCAGGTTTCCCTGTGGATTGTAAGAAGAGGCCAGTTTAAGGACATGGATAAGGACAGGCTGTTGAAGATGATCTGATATTACGCACAGACTGCGCGCTCTTTGGCACAATGCCAGGCGCTGGACCTGTGTAATTGCCCCCCACCCCATGCAAAACTCAGTAAAAAAATAGTATCATTAGTTTGTGCGACGTTACTGGTTATTTTCACTGAGTTTTTTGAGGGGTGGGGGCCAACTTCACGCAGGACAGCAACCTCAGAACACAGCAGCAGTCGCTGCGTGTGGAGGAGCAGGAGATGATTTTAATTTAAAAATATACCATTGGCAAAAAGTAAAAGAAAATAAAAAGACATAATTAATGTCAGCTTTTACCATGAAGCTGCAGCTGCCGATGTTCTGGTTCATGTCTAGAATAACCGTGTTTAACAGTGATGTTGATTGTTATTTAATTAAATAATGAAAACTTGACGTGTCGCCTGAACACATTATGAAAAATGATTCTGACCCGATGTCTGCAGTCCTGTGTGCAGCATTCTTTCAGCCATCAGTGCGTAAAGCTGCCAGTTATACCTGCTTTTCAGACGTGCTAAATTACACGCAATCTTTTGCCCCCGCATTCCTTTGAACAGTTGATAGATCACATTGCGCGTGTTAAACTGAGGTTTTGCATAGTCTCCTCCCAATATTTTGCGCCTTCTGGCAGAAACGCCCAGTTTGAATATTCATCTGCAGCAGATGCGCAAAATGGACAGCGGCGCTATTTTGCCCCTTGACAGGCGCAAACCTCCTTTTGCCCTGCTTTGTAAATCAGCTCTGGCGGATTATTGCGTGCGTAATGAAGATAGCGCCTGTTTTAACAAGCGCAAACCTTTCGTAAATCGGGCCCTAAGTGTTTCCTGTGGTGACAGGCTGAGATTGCTGGTCTTTTGGTCTCTCTCTGCAGACTGGAGCGTTTGCAGTGTTTAAGCAGGAGGGTTTTGATGTGATGCATCTGTTTCCTGTTTGTAGAATATCATATGAAAAGTTAAACACAACATTTTGTGCTTTTGGTACATAATTCCAGCAACACGAAATCAGTGCACCTGTGCATATGTTCATCCTGAAGATGGTTTTAGTCAGAACGATTTCAGCAGCAACAGCAATCTATAGATGGTCCTCCATCACCTATTTTCTTCATCTTTTAACTACGGCAGTCAAAAGATTTATCCTAAATGGGCTCTATGCACAACTCCACTACTTCCTGAACCTAAGGCAGCTCCTTTGTTTCCTGTCTTTCATTATTGGATTAACTGATTAATCCAGATGTGTCTGGCCAGTTACTGGGGTCAGGCACACCTGGATTAATCAGTTTGTCCAGTAATGAAAGACAGGAAACAAAGGAGCTACCTCAAGTTCAGGAAGTAGTGGAGCTGTGCATACAGTAGAGCCCATTAATCCCATTGTCAAACAAGAGATTAATTTATTTTTTCGTACTGCTATATACAGAAAATACATTAACTTTTGTTTTACAAATTAAAGGCTAAAACCAATCCAGTAATCTGGGAGTAGTCCAGGATTCAGACCTGAATTTCAGCTTCACATTAAGACAGTTGTGAAGTCAGCGTGTAAGGGTTGTATCAGCAGCACTCTGGACTAAACTGCTGCCGTCTTTAGGGCTTCAGGGAGACATGTAAGGACAGAGTTTCAGTAGTCTGATCTACTAAAGATAAATGTAGAATTCCTGGTGAGACACCTTTCATCATAAGTATGTTCTGGAAGTGATCAAAGTAATGGGATTAATCAGGATTAATTTCTTGATAGCCCTACTTTTAACACCAGCACTCCCAGAAATTTTCTGATTCCCCCCCCACACCACCTCCACCCCCCTCACCCCCCACTGGCATAGTTAAATTGGCCCATTCACTCCCCATTGTTTTACAAATTGGGTAATTTGAATGTTGCAGCCAGGTTCTGAACGTCACTTCCCTAGTTCACCTCAGTGTGCACTGAACAGCATGTGTATGCTAGAAAAGGATGTATTATTATAATAACTAACTAAAAACACAATTTAAAGAAGTTATGGTGCCACTTTTCATATCATGCTGTGTAAATTTAAAATAGAAAAAAACAAACATTGAAGACGACATGCATAAAGTCAGCAGCAACTGGGATTGAAACCCGCAACCACCTGTACACTAGCAGGCTGTCTTAACCACTACGCTATACTGTACTACAATATGTGCTATAGGTACTGTATTACATGCTGGACTCTTGTCTGCAAGAACACGCTGTTTGTTCCTGGATGCATTTGCATAAGAGAGGCTGAGTTGATGAGGCGTGAAAACCCCCGGGAAATACCAGATGCCGAAAAAGCTCTGCAGTTGGTAGGAAGCCTAGAGGAACTGAACTTTTTCGGCAGCTGTGTCGATTAAGAGTTAAAAATCTGAATTTAGTATCTTCATGGTGATATCAGCTGATTTTCCGCTGACACTGTACTCTGCATGTTGTGTTCATGTTCCTCTGGAACAATAACTGCCAGTTTGTTCTACAACTTCATACTTTTGCATTGGACTAGGTGTGCATCGACAAAGATGTCGATATTTGTCCTCCAAATTATTTGCAACTTTGTGCCGTTTATTTGCATGGGTCCTGGTGTGAAAAGACCTTTTAGAGTTAAACAATCCACAATCATGGACATTCATCAAAGCTTGAAAGAAAGCGTGAAATGCTGGATTTAGGTTCAACCTAATGGGTCAGAGTCTGGGTGACATAAGATGTGTATCAGCTATTATTTCAACAACTGCTGAGAAATGCTGTGAGGAAAATATTATAATGAGTTTTATTGAAGTGAAGCATACCTTCAGATGTTTTGGTGCTGAGATTATATAAAATTTAAACATCATTTAAAGATGCACATGTTGAACAGGTTTTAATGAAGGGTTTTCTGAAACTGACTCAGGAGTTTCACTGATTCCCCAGGTGTTCAAAACTTCACTCAGTGCAGCTCCAGATCATTTCTGGCATCTATATTTGCATACTTGGGTGTCAGACAAGCCGAAATAAATAACTAACTACAACACATCCCACATTTTCCTTCAATGTAGGAACAGCTTTTCATTTTGATCCTGAGGACAGGAATGCAGAAATAAAAAACATATTAATCGTTCAGGAGAAACGAGGATGGATTCAGGACAACACCGACGTACATAAACGTTGGGCATCGTGTGTATTCCTCGGAGTACCAGGAGGATTGTGGATGTGTGTGTTTCCTAAGATAGACGGGGGTGGAGGATGTTTGAAGCTGATCCAAAGTGAAGAGAGGGAGAGAATTGTATTGGCGTGTGTGCAGAGAGAAGATGATATTCCCGCTGCCCGGCATTCTACTCTCGCTGGGTGGGAATGTCACAGTTGGGGCTCTCCTTCCTTTTTCCTCTTTTGTTTCTTTCATTACTTTCCCTTTATCCGTACTCTGTACACCAGGTGCTTACTCCGCTCGCCTCCTCCACCTGCTCCTGCTCTCCATTCTTAGCTCTCCCTAGTCTTGTGCTCCTCGCTCCCTCCATCTGCTCCTTTTGTATGGATGTGGTGCAGCAGCAGTGCTTTTCTTCCAGCTCTCAGGGGACAAACACAGCAGGCAGACCCATGAATTTGGCTGCAAGCCACTGTCTAATGTTTGTGCGTCCTTGTATTTCTTATACATGAATCATGGACTGACTTATGAATGAAATCATCAGGAATTTGAAAAAGTTCTACAATATGTAGAAAATGAGATATTAAGAAAGCAGCTGAAAAATCAACATCCTGTGTTTTAATAATGTGAAACTGCAACAGATGCTTTTTATGTTTATTTAAAAGCCCACGATGTAACTTTGTTTGACCTTAAAAATATATGTTTGACTCGTTTTGATGGCACACCAACATTCTTTGTGCACATTTCTCGAGCCATTACTGCCCAGGGGCGTCTGGAGGCTGAGAAACCGAACTATGCAGCTTTTCCCATCAAGGATGTGGTGTCACGTGCTAGCAAATGTCTGTAAACACACCAGATGTGGATCGCGGCAGATTCGGAAAAGAAACACAAGAAAAGAGGAAAAGAATGAAGAAGGGACAGAACAAGAAAGAAGATAAGAGTCTTTATGGCTGGAGTGAGCTCACAGTACAGGTAGGATGAAGATGGATGCCAGTTTAGCCGTCAGTAGCAGGCGCACTACGTCTTTAACTAATAAACCAAAAATGAAAACCTAATCATTAATGTCCAGTTCCAGTCAGCAACGGTGAAATCAGAGGATTAATCTAGAAATCTGAGCTGAATTTTGTTGACCATAACTAGAGACGTCCGATATTATCAGGCAATATCTGGATTAAAATGTGATATTGGAAAACATCGGTATCCCTTTTTTTGGGGTGGGGTGGGGGCAGATGTTCACAAAATCTCGTGAGGTCTTGTTCCAAGTTATTCTGGAAGAACTTCATATCTCAGCATTCCTTTCAGAGTCATGTGACTACGGTGCAGCTGCTGCTGCTACAGACTGACTTGCTTTGAAGCTGCTTATAATATGCCTGGTTTGTCTGGTTTTAAGTTGTTGGTTAAGTTTCCAAGTTGTCAGAAACATTAGAATTAGCTACATGTTGGCTAATACCTGCTAGTATCTGATATCTGGCAGCCAGATGTCCAAAATGAACTCCTCTGGCTGAGTAAAGGATATTTTGGGATCTTTGCTCTTAGAGTAGAATATAGTTGTATTTTTCAAAATATGAGAGACACAACCTCACAGCTCTCTGCATACATGGGTATTGGTTGATATCAGAAATACAAAATTGGACCAAATCGGTATATTGTTTTTGTTTTTTTGTTTTTTTAAAAAGCCATTATCGAACATCCCTAATATTAACCTTTAAAATTCCCAAGATGTCTTTTGAGCATTGTTGCTTACATTGTCATCAGCTCCTCAGAGACGGTAGTGTGTAACTCTGCGGGGTAAACTGTGATGGATGGTTTACCCTTTAAGTGATCTACGGAAGATTTCCAAACTTTCTATCCCATCCAGGATTGTTTACAATCCAGCCACAATCCAGATGTAGTGTTTATTCAGAGTAAATCCACAATGATCCATGATAACACCTTTATTTATCCCATTTTCATCATAAAAAGATCACCATCACTACTATGTTGCTAAAAGACCTCTACTTAGACCTGGAAATGATGATGAAGACACTTCCTGTTAAACTTTCCACCAATCACAGAGCTTAAATTGATGGTAATGTCCAATCAGGAGCAGCCAAAGATCAACAAGTGAGCAGAAAGTTCTATATGTGTATGAAAAGAAGAAAAATAATGGTCCTCTACAGCTGGAGCAAAACCAAGAAGACCTTTTTGATGCCAAGTTGGTCTTGTGAGGATAGTAGGTAAATAGTAGCACAAGTATCTGTTTTGTTGCTAACTTCTTTCTTCTGTTATCTCCGTGTCTCATAATACAAGTAAATCCAAAAAATTGACAAAATTCTAGCAACAGCTGTGAGGTGCATGGAGTAGTGTGGAGATAGTGACAAGTTTAATTATCCTGAGATGCTACAATTTGAGCTCCTGCAGAGAAGAGACTGAAATGTGGTTGAAACGTATCAGTCTGGAGGATCAGGTGGAAGTTTTTCCCCATGTGTGTAAAGCAGCAGATGGACTGAACACGTTGGTATCTGGTGGTACACGGTGACATGAGGCCACTTGGTCTGACTGGACTGGGCATCCAGAGAAGAGGCCAGATGTTTCCAAACATGGATGGATGACTCAAGCATAATGTGGGAGGGTGCCCTCACGCTTACCCTGTTGACTCTAGAGGAAGGAGGGAAATCAAGCTGTTTGCCTGGGAAGCTCACTGAGGACTTAATGACATAACTACAACCATAAGTCTAATTTTAAATGTCATGAATCCTCTCTTCTGTTTCACTCTTACTGTGATGGAAATGTGTTCTTTACCCTAACGGCCTTTTGTTGAAAGGTGTGTGCAACTAATTCAGCTGTCACACACCGACAAAGCCATAGGCGGAATAAGCACAGAAGCTGTGCCACTGGGAGTAAAGCCATTTATTCCAGGAGCTACAGAGTGGAACAGGGCTGGGAGCGATGGGAATGATGCAGGAAACAATGAAAGTGTCAAATACATTTGACAGAAGTCCCTCTATCACACCCCACAAAACAAACTATCCACAGGCGCAAGTATCGCCGGTGCAGCTGCACCGGGGCCCAGGTGCAATCAGGGGCCCATGAAGGAAGGGGAAAAAATAAGCAGCTGTCCGTCAGATTTAGGGGGAGGGTAAATTTAAAAAAATGCCTGTGTTCTTGTAGCATTACCTCATGCGCACCACTTTACCTTTTCTTTATCTTAAAAATACACACAAAAAACCTTTTAAAAACCGAACAAAGCTGGCAGTGCGGTGCGTTTTAATGGGCGCCCACGCAGAGAATGAACACGTGTATGGAGACGGCTACACGCACTCTGATTGGCTGAGTCCCACCCTCATAAGTAATGAGCTAAAGGTCCAATGCCACATGTTGCTGTTTTTGTGAATGGAATACCTCAGGTGGGTCGGTAAAATACAAATAAGCCATGAGCCCATTTTCTACTGAGCTGGTTCTGGTTCAGAGCCAGAAGCACCGATTCTTAGGCTTTCCACAGCCAAAGCATGTGCTCCTCGCTCTCCAAACTGGTTTTAAACAGGCACCAGTTCTTTGCTCGTTCAGAGTAAAGAACCGTTTTACGTAGCTGGATTCAGCAGGTGGGGACGGAGCACCTGCTGACATGAGAGGGTTTAGTATGGACCGTAATCTTCAAACCAGCGGCGCAACGGATTATAAAACTGGTCAGAGGAAGAGACCTGTTCGGATTGGGAGATTGTTGCATAAAGAAGGTCGGGTGTTCTCCACCATGCTGGTTTCAGCTGTTCTGCTCCTGCATCACATCAGCAGCAGAAACGTCTCCCTCACTGCTGGATGCTGGTGATGCGCAACGCAAAAAGTCACACCCACACTGAGTAAAACACTCATGTCCACAAAGAATTAAATAAAATTTCTGTTACCCGCGACCCGCACGCACCCATGAGGTTTAACTTAATTAAGTTTTTTATCCTAAATGCTGGAACCCGACCTGCTGCAGCACGGCAGCATCTTTGGTAGAAAAGGAATCCATCAGGTGACAGCAGTTCTCTCAAGTAGCTGTGCATGTGTGAGTCCAACAATGTGTGTGTGTGCGCACGCATGCTCATGAGCACGAGCGAGGTTGTGTTTACGGCGGAGGTGGGGCACAAAAAAATATTTGCACCGGGGCCTATCACCATGATGTTACGCTACTGAAACTATCCCTGAGAACATAAACAGGTGTAAATGTTGCAACATGGATTACATGAAGAGATGTTGAAATCCTTCCGTTGACCCTAAAAATAGTTTTTTCTCTAAAGGATAAAATGTTGCAAACTGAGCATCAGAATGAAGAAGAAAGGGGATTTAGTTGTTGTTGGTCTGAGTATTTACAGGGATTTTCACACAACCATCTCTAGGGTTTCCAGAGAATGTACTGAAGAAGACAAAATATCCAGTGAGCAGCTGTTGTCTGGACCGGAATGCAGCAGAAGACCACACCGGGTGCCACTCCTGTCCGCTAATAACAGGAAACTGAGGCTACAATTCACACACACACTAAAACTGGACAATAGAAGATGGAGAAACGCTGCTGGTCTGATGAGTCTCCATTTCAGCTCCACATTCAGATGCTAGGCTCAGAATCTGCTGGAAACATCATGAAAGCATGGATCCATCCTGCCTTGGATCAAGGCTTCAGGCTGCTGCTGGTGTAATGGTGTGGGGGAGATTTTCTTGGCCTACTTTGGGCCTCTTTGGCGGTTTAACCACCATACAGTTTTACACGTGGTGGTGAATAGACAGTTTTAACTATCCTTTCCCAGTTTTTTGTAGTTGTAGGATGTTAAAAAGCTCAGATCATCTCCAACTGCTTTCTTGAACATGAAAATGAGTTCACTGTACTCCAATGACCTCCACAGTCACCAGATCTCAGTCCAACGGAGCAGCTTTGGGATGTGGTGGAACAGGAGATTCTCATCATGAATGCAGCAACTGTGTGATGCTGTCATGTGAATATGAAGCAAATCTCAGGAATGTACCCAACACCTTGTTGGATCTATATCATCAAGAATGAAGGAAATTCTGGAGGAAAAAGAGCCGGTACCTGATAAAAGTGGTTGGGTGAAAAGCCCAATATTTTAAATAAGCGAAGTAGCAGAGATGTCCTGTCTCTCCGACATCCTTTCCTCTTCACAACGTTGCCTCATCTGAGTCTCTTGGAGGTCTGGAAATGAAATCGTCTTTACTCCAGTTTTTTCCTCCCTCTCCATCCTTCTGTCACATTGAAATCTCTGAAGAGGAAATAAGATGAAACCCACTCTGGCAATATTCATATTAAAGCAGCTGTTTTAAATTTAGTCAGTTTGGAATAAAAGCTTTCCCACATGTTAACATGTGCAAATTAAAATACTAATTCAAAAAAATTAATTTAATATTTAAAGTTGATCTTCAGCTTCATCATTTCTGAACGGCATAATGAATTTAAAGAGGCTCTTGAGTGAAATTTAATTTAATGATACTTTTAATATTCTAAGTCAAGACATTAAATTTAAAACAGCTATAAGCAACTATTGAAGACAAGCCATGAAACAGCTTTTTTGAAGCTTTTTGTTAGTTATGCTTTCACATTTCTGTGTTTATGAGTGTGACTGCAGTAAAATATTCCAAAACAAACCTCTCGCATAGATTTAATATTAAATTCATATTAAATATGCCTGTAGGTGAAATGGGGGTATCAACTTTCTCTGCAAGGTAAGAAAGAGTAATCAGTTTTGTAGAAGAGAAGTCAGGTTTTTACAAGTTCTTTCATAAACAGGATGCACTTTCCAGGATGAAAAATACTTTATTCATCCCCTGAGGTAGAACTGTAATTTTATTTTAATTAGAGATGATTCATTCATTGCTGTGACTTGTGATGGCTGCTGGCAGAAATGACCTCTACCGTGTTGCAGAAAGCCTCTGACTGAACACACTCTTGTTTCTTCACTGTGTTGTGTTGAGGATGTGAAAATCATCCGTCATGTTCTTTAGCTTGTGCAGCGTTCTTCTCTGGACCACCAGTTCCAGATCAGTCTCCAGTACAGACCCAGAACTTCCGGATTAGTTTTGGCTTGTTTAATTCTGGTTCTGATGCTGCTGTCCCAGCAGATGCTGCAGAGCTGGTTGCACTTTCCATCATAGACACATAGAAGCTATGAAACATCTTTGTGCAGACAATGGGCTCTATGCACAGCTACACTACTTCATGCACTTACGGTTGCTCCTTTGTTTCCTGCCTTTCATTACTGGACGAACTGATTAATCCAGGTGTGCATGACCTCAGTAACTGGCCAGACACACCTGGATTAATCAGTTCGTCCAGTAATGAAAGACAGGAAACAAAGGAGCTGGCTTAAATTCAGGAAGTAGTGGAGTCATGCATAGAGCCCATTGAAGGATCTCAGCTTCCTCCACAAGTCGAGTCTGCTCTGACCTTTCTTCTAGATGCTTCTGATGCATTTCCAGTCCAGCTTGTTGCCCCACTGACTTCCAGGTATTTGTAATCCACCTCGTTTGTCTTCAAAATGAGGCAATTGTTTTTGCACCACCTCACAAAGTGACTGACCAGTTCTGTCCTCAGCTTCTCGTCCATCACTCGTACACCTCACAGTTGCAGTCATCAGAGTATTTCTGCAGATGACAGGATTCAGACTTGTACTGGAAGTCTGAGGTGTCCAGTGTGAAGAGGAATGGTGAGAGTACAGGATTTTGTGGTGATCCAGTGCTGCTGATCACCATCTCAGACACACAACCGTCCAGTCTCACAAACTGTGCTCTGTTTGTGAGGTAGTCATAAATCTAGGTGGTTGTGGAGGGATCCATCTAGCGGCTGAATCGTATTAAAGGCAAGGTAGGTGATCCTGGAAAAACGATTCAAGCAAGCTACATTTTAAAAAATACACCCACCTGAAACAACGCCTCCAGAGCACAGGAACGTATGCCGATGATTTACAAGCAGGTTGGCGAACATAACTGATTACGGCCGAGTGGATAGCTTGTTACCTTGCGAGTAGACCGTTGAGGGACCACATTTCTAAAAGTGATAAGTTGCTCACCTCCAACTTCTTCTGTGGTTTAAAACATCCACACTGCAAATGTAAACACCTCCATGACTTAATCCACATCTGTTTTTACTTTTTTTTTTCAGTGGATTTTAAGAGCAAACAGCTACACAGATAACAGCAGCCATGTTTATGTGCACTGTGAGACGTTCATGGTGCGGTGCAGGGGGTGGGGGAGGGGTAGGTGGGGAGAGGGAGAGACAAATGGCAGTTCAGTGTGATGGACATCTAATCATTCAAGGATGGGTTTTTTCATTTCTGTCCGTTCCACAGGTGACTAAATCTTTTTATTTTTGTGTCAGAACATTTAATTAATTGGCTGCAGTTGGGGTGTAAAGACGATCATCCACCCTGCCTCCACTTGATAAAAAAAATAAACACATGATCCTCAAAGTGCATGATTGGTCCGGATGAGGGTGGGCTTTCTGAAGCAGGTAGATCAGGGGTGGCAACTCTGGTCCTCAAGGGCCGGCATCCTGCAGGTATTAGGAGTTTCCCTGCTGCAACACACATGACTCCAGTCAATGAGTAAGTGTGCAGAGATTGACATGAAGCTCTGCACATGTGCCACAGGGAAACTTCTAACAACTGCAAGATACCAGCCTTTGAGGACTGGAGGTGCCCACCCCAAGGTAGATGATGGCGTCTTCAACCCCAAGAACATTACGATATGCAAACTGTAAAGGGTCCTGAAAGGTGTTGACTTGCTTGTTGAGGTGAGCCTCAATAAGTTTGAAGGAGCTGCATCATGCTTTTCACACGGTCCAAAAGCCACTTGCAGGCATATATAAGCTAAACATGTTCCCCTCATCACTATAGAAAGTAAGTTGGTGTTAAATATTAGTTTTTATGTGTCCATTTCCTAATGTGGCAGTTGACAGTCCTGTCACTATGCCTCAGAGGGATCATGCTCCCTGGCTACTTGGCCAAGGGGATATCCCTTCAGCCCACATGACTCATGCGGGAGTCTGGGGATCGAATCCCGCCTGGGCTCTCCTTTGTCCTGTCACGCTAACACGAAAATTAAACGGCTGACTGCACCGAACCACCGAAACTCTCGACCAATCACAACATTTGTATGCCCAGTTCATGACGTCTCCATGGAACGGTCACAGGTTCTGAAGGGTCACAGATTTTGATGTAACACTGGCCGCATGACTCACGTGGATAGATATTTTTGAACACTGATGGATGATCGGATTCCGATTGATGGAATAAAATGAGTTACCCTGTTATGGAGCTGTATGCGCCTGACCCAGACCCTGATATGGAGTTTGAAGTACATGCGGCACCACAGAGAACCCCTGACAAGCAAATAAGCTAACAGGTCATAGACCAACATTTAGCATTGAGCTGGCTACATGTTTCACTCACTGGAGTGGATAGGTTTGGATTCTTGGAGTCTCTCTTGAACAAAGTCGGTATCTTGCTACGATACTGCACACATGTATTTGTTGCTTCGTGATTGGTGAAATGATTTCTATGTAGGACCTTCTAAGTCATTTGAAGGGAGCTAGAGCTTGAATAGAAAATCCTTATAGATTCACATAGCTTGCTCAAATATGCATGAATGAAGAAAAATAACAACATAAATGAAGTTTTTATGAATAAATAAAACGCTAACATGGTTAAAAGCTCATTGAAGTCTTTTTCATGATAGGGCACCTTTTAATATAACAGCTAATCCAAACACATGAAAAATGAAAAGCTGTTATTCATTTTTTAACAAGAAACTGGTAACATGAATAAGAAACCTACCTACATGACACCTTTTTAGTGTGTACCTAACCCACTAATCCTGCTTAGCGCTGCAGTACAAGCTTGAATGTGGTTGTATCAGCTGTAAACACACTCATACACACATTCTTTTGAGATAAAGTACCTGAAATGGAGACTGGTCCAGAGAAGACCACAAAAGCACTTTCCTTGATTTCATCCTTCCTGTGAACACTGGTAAGCACAATTCGTTACGTCAGTGTGTGGCTGATGGTGTTTATCCACACTGCCACATATCTGTGTGTGCATGTGTTTGTGCTCGGGCATGTCAGGAGGGTAATGGGTTCTTACATCATTTCCATTTTAGCTCCTCGTCTTTCACTGCTACCCTCAGCTGAAATGGTGTGGATAAGAGCTCTGTGGTGATCTAAAGTCATGAGTACAAAAGGCTGCAGGTCCCCACAACAATGCTCCTCAATTCCCAGAGGACATTCTGTTCACTGTGGCTCATTCTAGAGAAAACATTGCTTGTTCAGGAAGTAAATATTGATCACTGCTCTTTATGAACAAACCAGAGCGACGGCATGCACAACTTTTGCATATTTACACATGCAAACTGTCTATCCATTTATGCACACATGAAGCGTTTTATGTGTTTGTCCAGTGAAGTCAGCAGGATTTCTCATTTATTTGTAAAACTTTGTGCTTACTGTCATAACCAAGATGTGATGAAAGACCAGAGAAATGTAGCGTTGCACATAAGAGCCCCTTCCTATGCTCTCCTTCATCTTCTCTTTAGCTGCACTCTCACAACTCTCCATCTGTCCTTTCATCCACCCCAAGTAGTGCATTATTTCAAAGGCAGAAACACTGGCATCAAAGAGGACGTGTTATGCTTTTGGGTTTTTTTCCCCCTGCTTCAGTGAGTAATTTAGCTTTTATGTCTTTTTTTGTTTTATTTTATGCACGTAAAAGCTCTGCAAACTTTCAAAGTGTAAAATGCACACCAGTAAGAATAATCGTCTCCCACAGAAACCAGCTGCAGGAAATGCTGTTGCTTTTACTTTGTGTCACACAACCGATGATACCCACCTAGATGCTTGTCTGGGTCACCGTCGTATAAATTGGCTGCTTCTACAGATGTGCCTTTTAGACTGAGGTGGTTTCAATGGTGGTATGTAAAGTTGGGCGGATCAGTAGAAATACAGATAATAGTGATGCCAATGCCGGTATCTATATGGATCAGCACTAGTGATACTTCAATGTAAAGCTTGAAAACTATCAGAATCTTCATAGATATGGAGGATAAAGTGGATTTTGATGGATAGTGGATTTTGACAATACAAGCCCTTAATTTACTTGGTATTGGACTGATACCAAATCAGGGTATATATAGAAGTTCTTAAGCTGAAATGAATACCTTTTAATACCTTTTTTAATACCTTCCTAACATTTTTTAATGCCAACACGTCAACCACGCTTTCGGACTTCAGTTATAGACATAATAACTAATAATTACAAAGGTCACTGAGGTGCACAGACTTGCTCACAACACTAGCAGAAAAAGAGACGAATCCTAACAAATGGAAAAGAAATTTCACCCAAATAGAAATAGAAACAAATATGCTCACAGCGGCTTAATATAAGTCTTTAAAGTGTCTATTTTCTTTTAATGCTCCTTCAGCACCCCGCTGTAATGTTTTTAATGTTTCATGTAAAGCACTTTGAATAGTCCTGTATGTGAAATGTGTTTTACATATAAAAAAAATAGCATTATCTTAGGACGATGCTATTTGCATACAATGGCTTTCACTACGTTTTACTCTGATTTCCTGCAGGTAGAAAATTTTGGAGATTCAGCTGAACACATGTTCATGTGTTCATGCACACCTACACCTACACCATATCTACAGTTTGTATATTCCAGTTACGTCTGGACAGTGTGAAAGTGTGTTCTCCACAACAGGAGAGGTATTAACAGAAAAAGAACTGACGTAGTTTGAATTAAAAACGTTCGAACCTTCCAAAATGCACCCAAATAAGGTGTGAAATAGGTAAAACAAACTAAAGTTTACATCAGACATAAAGTCAAAAACCTTTTAACTTTGTTTCAGCAGTGTGTCAAACAACGTGACTTTAGTGTGATACATCTACACATTTTATATACAGATTTCATTAATGCACTGTTCTTTGTATTTTCATTAATCAATACGTGAACATTTTCATAATTTGTCTATCTGTACTTTTTTGCTGTGAAAATAATTATGAAACAATTTGTAAGCAATTATCTCTGTTACTGTTGTGATGGAACAGATTTCTCTCATTCTGAGCAGGTTTATTACACCTGTTCATAGTTACTGGACGTTTCTTTCCAGAATTGTTTCTCATTTCATCCAACCCAAGACAAAGTTATTTTGGGGGTGTGAGGAAGAGTACAGACCGCTTTTCCAGAACTTTATTTGTGTAGCTGGTCTTGTCCTACACACGAAGGGCTTTCCTACGTCTGAATCGGGGAACATGAAATAGATCTGATCCCCACGGTGGGTATGAGCGCTGTTTTTTAAAACCTCGGCACATGTTGTTAGAGTCGTGCACAGTTTTCTGCCTGACGTCTGCATTCACAGTGCTGGTCAGCCTACCTCTGCTGGCGGAGGAGCGGTGGAGGTTTGCGGAGGGGTGATGCTAGCCGTCGCGCGACGTGTCCCCGGATTCTTTCTTGGTGGCATTTTTAGATTCCATGTGGGACTTTACGGTGTTCCTTCCCATGGTGATATTAATTTTCTCCTTGCAGACTTGACAATACGCCTCCTGACTATCACCAACCACTGGCCTGAGCCTTTGAATCTTAGTTACTCCAACCCAACATCGGAAAAATGACACGTCCCCATCTTAGCAGCAAGTCTGTCGCAAATTTGACCAGTTTGTAACTAAAGGGCCAACTGCTTTAAAAAAAAAAACTTCGTCGTGCCTTGTTTTAACAGCAGAGCAAGTCAATAGCGTCATGTCGTTGATTTCCTGTGATCCCTCTCGTCCATTAATTGAACTAAATAAAGGAAATAAATGCAAGTGATTTTTAGGATTGGCCTACACACTTAGCACAAAAAAATCAGTTTGAAAGTGATTAAAAAATTCAATACCTCACCAGAAACATTTATTACTTTTTAATACTTTTTACAACCCCGCGGACACCCTGCAAATCTTGCAGTATTGCACATCCCTATAGTGGTATGCAATTTAGGACCACTTTACAGATTCAACAGCAAACAGAATCTTTACCCAACAAGTAGCGCCATATCCATCATGCATTCATGCACATACAACACCCACAGAATGATGTGCCTTCATTTTCTACTCATGCTGAGCAAGACTGTGGAGCACTTTTTTAATATTTCAAATGCAGCCAGAGATCCAGAGGGTTTTTCGTTATCTGCTGACTTTCAGATAATGGAGGTAACCGGCACTCGAAACAAAAAGGTCCATAAAAGTCCACAAAAACTTGGCAACCAATGTAATCCAAGTGTCCTGAGAGGGTAGCCTCAATAATTTATTCGGAACAACATCATTTGGTATATTTTTATAGCCTAAACAGTAGTACGTAGCACTTCCCCGATGCACGTCCACGCAAGTTCACACTACAGATGCCACGGCAGACACAAACCAGACGAGAGCGCACACTTCTTTCTTTTTCTTTCTTTCTTTCTTTCTTTCTTTCTTTCTTTCTTTCTTTCTTTCTTTCTTTCTTTCTTTCTTTCTTTCTTTCTTTCTTTCTTTCTTTCTTACTTACTTTCTTTCTTATCAAGTGGGTAGCATAGTGGTAAAGTCGCGGGCTTTTCACAGGGGATCCGGGTCCGAGTCCCTGCCACACATCTCAGGTGAACCACTGTGGACCCCAGTGGGCTCTTTAAGTAGCAGCCCACTGCTCTCTGATACATACAGTACAGAGATGGGTGAAATGCAGAGCTCTAATATTCCCTCAGGTATCATAACGGTATCTCAAAAAAAGAAAATAGTCAACTCCTTTTGTGTTTGTCCGCAGCTCGTTCATTCTTAGCACAATGTAAACAGAGAATTTCTTCTTCTACACTTGCATTATTGGCAGAGTGGGCGCTGAATGCGCACTCTCGTCTGGTTTGTGTCTGCCGTGGCTTCTGTAGTGTCAGGAGCGCATCGGGGAAGTGCAATGTTCTACAGTTAAGGCTATAAAAATATACCAAATGATGTTGTTTCAAGTAAATTATGGACGCTACCCACTTAGGACACTTGGATTACATTGGACGAGCAGTATGGAGGAATATTGCCTTGTTTTTTTTTTTTACTTTTATGTCACCTCCATTGTATGAAAGTTGGGGTATAACAAAAAAACCCTGGATCTCCAGCTGCATTTGAGATATTAAAAAAGTGCTCCACAGTCTTGCTCAGCATGAGGGTGAGTACAAAATGAAGGCACATCATTCTATGGGTGTTGTATTCCTTTAAAGGGTAACTTTCTTTTTTTTCCATCATGAACCTTATTTCTAGGAATTTATGCATGTATTAACTCTGTGGTGACATTTCTGTGTCACTATGATTCCTTTGGATGATATTTACATTTCTCATCATCAGCGCATCTCCATATAATACGAGTGAAGGGGACAGAGGAGAATATCCATTAGGCTATGTGGATATTCACTGACGGCAAGAAACGTAAATATTCTCTGAAGGAATCAGAGTGACATGGAAACATACCAGTGAGTTAATGCACATATAAATTCCCAGATTCCAGGTTGAAAAAAAAAGAAAGTTACCCTTTAAATACACTGCAAAAACTGAATCAAAGCAGTTGTTGACTTTACTTAAAAAATTCATGTTCAATTAACACAATTTTTGTCTCATGTTATCCAAACATAATATATATGTGTTGCATGAACACAATTAATTTAAGTTCCATGAACAACAAGCTATGATGTTTTTTTTTTTTAGTTGAAGGAACGTATTATAGTTATGTGCAACTCCTTGACATAAAAAAATTATGTAAGTCAGGGAACCATTTCTTTCAGTGTACAACTCATCAGTCTGTCCTGTGAAGTCTCTAAAAGCAGCAGGAAGTAAATGCACTTCATAAAGAGTGAGCCAAGGTCATTGTCAGGTCTGTTTTCATGAGTAGCAATTGTTTAGAAGTTGGAAGTGCAGTTTTAGGTCAAGGTTTGTTTGTTTTTTTGTTCCCCCCCACCCCCTTTTTTATTTTACTGCCATTTGATGATGCATCACCAGTAAACATTTCTAAATGGCTCTACAAACAGCAATTTGTGGACATCCAAAAAAAAAAAAAAAATCTTTCAGGTCTGAAGCCGGAGTAGTCTCTGGGTTTCTCTGTGCGTAACAAAGCTTTGCACTTACAGAAGTCAGACGGCATCATGCTGTAATTTTCTCTCAGGGTCACGATCTTTGCTTCTTTTCATGCCAGGAACCGCTTCTGCCTTTTTGCTCTCAAGCTTTTATGGATTTCAGCTTTTCCGGCTATAATCAAGCGAAGGATCTGCAGCTAAGTTCAAAGGTTTTGTCCAGATATCCAACACAGAACTGACCTGTAGTTGTATAGGTTAACTTGCCTCTCAGTGGACACTGAAACACTATCGCAGGTATACAGGTCGCTACAAGATGAAGTGTAAATGAATAAAACAGCCTCAATTTAGGCCATTTTTGTTGAAGGTCTTGTAAAAAATGGTATGAAAGATCATATCTGCTGCATTTGGACCAAATTATCATTAGGACTCAATCATTTCTATTTTCTTGGTCTTTGCATTTACCTTCTTTCCAGCTTTTGCAACTAAAATCTCACTGACCTGTAGGAAATACTTCCCATCCAGTAAAGAGCTCCCTCAGGTCCTCTCTTGGGAGATGAGCTTTGTCTCAGCAGAAATGTGCTCGCTCTGCCTGAGTTTCAGACTCATTATTCACAACATAACTACACCAGTCAGGCAGCGACACAAAACACGAGGAGAACACGAGATTTTTAAGGATGGAAAAATCATTTGGTGAAAAAGTCCTATTTTCTAGGACGGTAGTGACGTAACTGCAAATCATTTTGGAACTTTGTTCACTAAAGATGTCGTCTGATAGGATTTTCGGCAGTTTGATGATGGTTGTGACACTCAGAAGGGCTAATTAAAGCTGCAGGACCTCCACTTCCCCCTTAGGACCACTGCAGTTCTCTACATTTAGAGTTTTCTCTACAGTATAAACCTGCTCTGACATAACAGCTCCCACTGGCTTCCTGCTACTTATGTTTCCACTGTACAATGCATTTTTAATTCAGTGTGACACTTCCATCCAAAGGCGTTGAACGAGCAGTCTTCTGATACAATCATGACAAAATAGAAAAGCCTGAGCTTCAGAGCAGGTATGATTTACTGCAGGGAGATTGAATTTAAATTGAATAAGGCTGCAGTGGTGGCGGGTGTGTTTTGTCTGGCTGTTACATCAGAAGTTCAATTGCAACAGGATTTTTTGAATTTGGGGTTTTAAGGTTGCTTGTGGAGTACTTTACCAGAGCAGTAAGGATGTTAAAGTTTAATTATCGTCTGTGACCTGGTTCTTTGTCAGGAATTCCCGACTCCGACTCAAGGCCCCCTGTCCTGCAGACTTCTGATGTTTCCTGCTGTAACACACCTGATTCAGATGAATGGCTCAGTAGCAGACTTGTACAGAGCACGTCAGAGATCTATTTAGCTTGAACAGAGGTGTCAAAAATGGGCTACGAGTAGAAAGTAGAAATCCTGTCCAGCAGTGTCTCCAACCAATGACAGAAGCATTTGGGTTTAATCAGCCCCTCTGCCAGTTAGATGAGCCTGTTAGTGAAAACTTGGACAGGCAGTCTGGAAACATGGCAGGATTTCTACTCAAACTACTTTCACACCTCTGAATTTGAATCGGGCGTGTTGCAGCAGGGAGACATCTGATACCTGCAGGATAGTGGGCCTTCAGGACCAGACTGGGGATCAGTGCTCTATGTGATAAACTCTGTAGGAATGAATTAACTCTAAATTATTCATTCTTCATAGTTTGATGTTTTTAGTTATGATGAAATGCTGAGTGAAGCACTCACTAATATGTTGTTAAAAATGTCACATAACTGGAGCTACACTGATAAGTTGTGTGATTTTTATACTCGTTAATGATTCAGAGGCTTTCAGTGTAAGTTATTGCTTTTTGTGTGTTTTTGATTTGTGGTATACTGTAAACCTTTTTTTTTTTTTAATTCCTGCTTTTATTACCATCTTGACTCACAGGCCACTTTATCACCATCCATGGAAAACAAAGAGTAAAGAAAGGAAAAATGCAGGTAGTAGCCCAGTGCATCATGGGACGGCCCCCCTGCCTGCAGCCTCATTCCACAGCAGCATAATTAATAGGAATGGATAATGGTCATGAGCCTGACCTGACTACAAGCCTGTCAAAAATGAAAATTTGAGACAATCTGATTTGACATTTTTAGTCTGTAAATCATCCCATGCAGCGACTTCTCACATCTGTGTGTGATGAGGTTGAAGAGGCTGAACTGTTTTAGTGAAGCATTGTTGAGATTTATTTCTAGAAGCCTTAAAGGATCTAGAAGCAGGATTAAGGAATGAGACTTGTGAGTGACGCGATTGGCGCTGCAGGTAACTGCAGTCTCCAGCCAAGCCGGCACGGGAGTATGCGCAAACTGATGCTGTAATGCTGTTTACTACGCTGATAAAGTCTTTTCCTTCGTAGTGCCACCTCTTAGTGTCTTTCAGTTGATCTGGGTTGTTTGCTGACAGCAGAAGAATCCATAACTATCCCTTACATTGTTTGAATCCACAGCAACCGTCTCCTTCCTGTATCAAAACTGTCGGGGATGCGGATGCAGCATCATTTGATGTCACATCCGCAGGGCAGCGCGGGAAATTCAGCCACCGAATCTTATGCAGCACACAGCCTGTTCAAGGCAACGGAGAGAGACGTGGGTGGGCTCGTTCTTTTTGGTTTTTAACATTTCATCATCCATTAGTATTAAAAAACTGGACATGTATGTTTATTCTTTCACATTTCCTGCCTCTAATCCCTTTAAATAGCAGCTTTCACTCTGAGCTGTTAATACTTCCAGTCCTGATGGTTCCTCAGTCTCCAGGGATGGGTATCGAATTCTGTATTTTTATTGGTACCGACCGAACTCTGTCGGTACTACCGAGTACGGATTCATGTAAAGTCAAACGGTACCACGTTTCGTTACCTAAATGCATCCTTTTACTGTGAGGGAGTGGAAGAGTTGGTGATTTCTATGCCGAACTTGAACATTGCATCATGACATCAGTCGCTGCGGCCCGCATGTTTAGTAAGAACAAGCTTTTCTGAAGCTTTTCTGGCTCCACTGCTCTAAAACATCAAGTTTGCTACTATATTTGTAATGCAAAATGCAAGGCAAGTGGCGGGAATACGTCTAATCTCAGGAAGCAGCTGATTAAACACAATGTTCATCTCAAAGCTCCGTTCCCGACACGTCGTCTGCAGCCGGCAGAAAGAAGCGGGTGAAGTCAGTCAGCTCCTCAGCGGCAGGACAGATCTAATCGCGGGGCAGATAATAACCAGCGGGGTTCTCAAACTGCTGTTCAAGAACTTAATATGATGTAAATGCTTTATGAGTTTGCCATCAACTAACACGGCAAACCAGTTTGGCGACTGACGAGCACGTCACGTCTCTCCCTCCTTCCTTCGCATCGCATATCTTATTAAACTCATCACAGCAGAGTTTCCGCACGCGACCTGCTGCACCAGCCACAATACTTGCATCTGTCATTGAGTCTGCGTCTGTCTCTGAAGAAGCTTGTTTGATCAATCCAGAACAACAAAAACTGTCTGCACCAAGTTAAGCTGGGCTGATCACTGCAAGAGGCTCACAGCCTCCATCCTACCTCTGCGTAAAATGCTGCAACGGTAAGAATTCATTCCATCTTTTTTCTCATTGGTTTATTTCATCATTAAGTTTCCCCGCTGTATACCAGCTCAGGCTGTAACACCATATAGAATAAAAACAGCTGGATTTTGTTTGAATATACT
Source organism: Atherinomorus stipes (assembly GCA_023101725.1). Classification (NCBI taxonomy): domain Eukaryota; kingdom Metazoa; phylum Chordata; class Actinopteri; order Atheriniformes; family Atherinidae; genus Atherinomorus; species Atherinomorus stipes. Next base: position 558,770 of record JALJCO010005957.1, read on the forward strand.
AGTTAAAAATGATATGTTGAGAATTAGAAATAAATCTGTTGTTGCCATATAGGCACCGAAAAATACTGAAAACTGGTACCGATCAGTCCTGGAAGTTGGTACCGTATCGATTCAAATGTGAACGGTACTCATCCCTAGTCTCCACCTCCTTCCACCCCCTACCACCCACTTTGTCATATCTCTCACATCTCATCTTCGTAACTAGACTTTGCAGTGACCTACGGACCTTTTTACAAGTGCACACCTTTATGCTTCAACCAGCTTCACTTGCTCAGCCTGGATTGTCTCCATCAGTCTTTCTGCAACCTTGTGTTCCTGCATCCACTCGGTATCTTTTAGTGGAGTGGCTCTAATTGGAAACAGCGGAGCGAAATGCCACTTTCTCCTTTAACTCTCCTTCCATTACGCATGCAGACTAATCTTTCCATCTCTCCGCTCTCAGCAAGTCACATCCTGTGGCCATTGTTTCTCCTTTACCTTTCTGAAGGTGATGCCACCCCCTTCCTTTTTCATGTCTGTTTGCTGCATTTATCATTTTGATTGAATTCTTACTTTCCCTTTCTGATTGCTTTATATCACCTTAGCCTCTTATTCTCCTCTTTGGTCTACACTTTCCCTCCCTGCCGCCTGCTTCTCTCTGCTGACGCCGCCTCAGCACTCATCGCATGTCTTTGTAATGACAGGAGATGATACAAGCTGTGGATGTGAATGGACTTGAAATGCATGTTTGCATCAATGTTTTCATTTATTTTCCAAGAACCTTTCTCTCAGCTCGGTGACTACACTCTTCTGTAAATCCCCAGAGGAAATGAATTAGAATCCTGCTCTTTGAGACTTTTTTATTGAGTTTTATCTTCCTTGCTTTTGGCCTTCCCTCTCTCATCCTCGCCCTCTCTTACCTCCTGTTCCGCCTCTTAAATGCTGACCGCCTTTTCCACCGTCACCCGCGTCTCACCCCTTACTCATCCTGTGAGTCACCTTCATACATTTATCTTCTTCATCATTCACCACTTTCCTCAGCTACCCACTCTGTTTTCAGCCTTTTTTCCCTTTTACCTGCTTCTCAGAGAGCAGCGGAAGCTACAACCTCCTTTGTTTAATTGTTGGCAGAACCACACAATTATGTGTACTCATAAATATTAATCGCTATGAGCCCCAACTTCATTTAGAATACTGCCCCGTTGTGCTTCTGATGTGGCTGAGGAATAAACAAAAGTTGTAGTTGAGGGGCAGGGATGCTGCATGTGCTGGTGTTTGACCCAGAACTTGTTGGTTATTAAGCATTCATGCAGAAGGCAAACTGACTTTTACTGTATGACTTTGTTCTGATTTTTGTTAGTATCCATCAGGGTGCTGCTTTCTTTAATGCTGCAATTAAAGGAATGAAACTGGGGCGAATCATAAACCAGCACTGGTAACTGGCAGAAGGACAAATTTACAACAGTATCATCACTATACGAACCTCATGGTACGAGATTGTGGGGAGGCTCATGATAACAATTAGGGATGTCCCGATATGGATGCCAGTATCGGTACTCGCTCTAATCATTGTTGCCAACTTCGTGACTTTGTCGCCATATTTAGCGACTTTTCAGACCCCTCTAATGACTTATTTTCAAAAAAGCGACTAGCGACAAATCTCACGACTTTTCCTGGTGATCATGGAGGCAGATAAAGTTTATATCGCTCCACCCGTTCATCAGGAGCTGCCTCCCGTCAGCCCCTCCCTTCCCTGTTTCCCGGCACTCACTCACTGCTCCCCCCGGCCCCCCTGCAGTCAGCAGCCCTCCTGAGCCAATAGTTTGTATCTGACCACGCCTCCTCATCTACATTATTTCCCATGATGCCTTGTGGGCACAACTGGGTCTTCTTTGCACCATGACTCAAATGTGTATGTCACCCCTTCAGTACCCTTGTAAATAAGCAATATAGTACATCAATAATAGATGTATAAAATGCACTTACATGATTCTGTGCATGGGTGTAATCATGTTATTGGGTTGGTGAATTAATTTGGTGTCTGTTGGGTCAGCTAATAGCGACTTCTCTTCACGAGGAGTTGGCAACACTGGCTCTGATACAGGCCCACTTTGCTGTACTTGTACTTGTCAAATACTTGCTCCCGACAGCAGCCAATACCGCACGTCACGCCACTCATTGTGTTTACGCCTTCATGCCGGCAGAAAAACTCTCTTCAATGTGTGCGGCCGCTTTGGGTTTACATCTTTTCTAAAATTAGTTGACACTTTCTATTACACAAGGATAGAAAATATAGACTTTTTTCCTTTCTCCCTCCCTCCCATCGGACCCGCGGTACTCCCACATACATACACACAGATTTGGACATTTCATTCAGGATTCACTCTGTCAGTGGTAAGTTTACTGATAATTCTGTTTCCTATGCTTTCCAAGTGTATGTTTGTTAAGCTGGTATGAGTTTAAATATGTAAAATTATGACGATGCTGCTAAAATACAGCAAACCGCAGTTGCATCAGGTGCTGTTTATAAGCTTCTAACCACTTATTGAAAGCTTTTATTTTCTTTTATTTCTTACAAGGCAGTATCCCACTTATACCATGGCCACTTACAAAGAAATAAATATTAAATCTTTTTGTTTTCAATAGTTAAAATTGTAAGTTTTTCACGAGCAGTGATGGAGTGGACTATTTACAGTCTCTCGTTGTGATGCTGCCAGCTGTGGACACAGAACCTGCAGCTCGGTCGCTCTGCAGCTGTTGATCAGATCTGATCAGAGGAGGGTCAAATGATTAACGTTATATTACGTGATACAGCTTTATTTCGGAGGGCACTGACAGAGACCAATAAGCCCGCAGGCTGCTTTCACAGCGACGCGCTGTCACAGACATGATCTGGGGCGTCTATTACTTTTACTTTAAGAGACACTGTTCAATGCTGTAGTTTGACAAGATCACGACGACATCGTGGCAATTTGCCTACCGTAATTTGTCCAATATCTTGATATCCTACTTGCTATCATCCCTGGTCCAGCTTGTCCATCAGCAGCCCATCAGGGGGCAAAATGAGTGTTTTATATTACACCTCAGAGAGACAAGACTGAGATGTTGCTGTTGAGTATGAACCACAATATAACAGAGTGAACACAGTCTGTTACCAAAAAAATGAAAATACAAAAGCATTTTTTTCTACTTCATTAAGTTAAATAAATGTTTGATTCATATTTTTGTGTAAATTGGCCTTTACAAAGAAGCTGCTTCCTGGTGCAGGCATGTCTGACAACCACAGATGCCTGCATCTGATGCTGCATTCATTTATTACAAGGAAGTCAGAATTTCTTCTCCTCCTCAACAAGTCTGATTACTGAGATTTTAGCTGAGTTATGTTTTAAGAATTCTGACTTTCATGTGCTTATTAATTTCCCAAAAGGCAGCTTACCACATCATGAAATATTTGCTCGTCTTGATCTGCTGAAACTAAATATACTTGGAGCCTTTAAAGGGGGGATAACATGCAAAATCGACTTTTTTGAGCTTAATTATTAATCATGTAATCATGTCATTCCCTCCCCAAAAACATGCCCAAGGGGTTTCTGGAAACCATTCATGCATATTTGGGAAATCTATGAATCTCTGGTGGCAGGCCCAGCGTCAGAATCACGACTCTGGATGGGTCATACAGGGTGGGCCTCAGGGGACATAGCACTGAATGTCCCATATAACGACCTAGTGGGCACTAGCTTCGCTTTGTCTAGTGCTTGTTTTAACAAAGCCTTGGTATGACACTGGCAAAACTTAAAGGGATCAAATAAACAATTAACTGATGGTGCAGAAAAGAAAAGGAGAAGACACAATGGATGATGGGAAATACTCCAACGATTCCCCCCCTGTGACTACAGAAATGGATGTGTCCCAGTGTTGTTAAATCAGTCATAAGAATTTACCATTGAATGAATTCATTGTGAGACAAAGTTGCGTTGATGTGATGCTTTGGATTTTCTGTTTATTAATATTTTGTGCGATTGTTACGACCTCAGCTCAAGAGCTGCAACAAAAAAAGGGAGGACGCAACGACAGATATGTTTTTAAAACCCTTGGTTGGGCATTTGTTTAACAACATGAGGTCCCCAACTGGGACAGAAACATGTGAGGACACACTTGAAAGTATTATAGGATTAAATCAGAAAGGCCATGAAATAAATAAATATGCTGAAAGTCACAAGTCTTAACTTACTGTTTCAATAGTTACTAGAAAGAAAATGAAGCCTTTCATGCTTAGAGTCCACTGACACCTTTTTTTTTTTTTGTGAACAACTTTTTTATTTTATTGAACTACTGCAGGTGAGTACAGTGACATGCATCTTTATAGACATTTTCCACCCCCACCCCCCTCACCGGCAGCATCCCTCCCTCCCTTATCAAGTCTCCCCTGTACCAGGCATTCAACATGATAAGTGATCACAGTGTTTTATGGTGAGCAGCGTTCCTCTGTTCAAAAACCAAGAAGGTTGACGTTTATCTGCGCAGCTGCGCCTGACCACATCTCCAAGGTGGGGGCTTTGGCATCATTAATCAGCGCAGTAGATAACTCAAGTAACACTTTATCATGAAAGTAGTTCAGCCATTTCCTAGTGTTAAGAACATGAGGCGGCAGCCATCTTTGTACCAGGAGTTTCTTGGCAGCCATGAGGCTGCTCAACAGCAATTTACGCTGTTTCTCATTTAAATGCAATTGAGAATCGTCGTTAAAGCAACCTTTACCAATCTTGCATTTCAGAAAGCACAGCAAGATTATTTGAATATAAACAGTCCACCTCACTCCTAAGACCCGCCCCCGTATTCTCTCTGCCTCCCAATGCAGAAGCAAAGGTCTGACACGCAGATCCCTTGGCCAATCCTAGGGGTGCACCCCACTTCAAGGATTGGTTGGAGTTTTCATTGAATATTTAGAGATTGGAATAATATTTTCTTTTGATTAATGGTGGGTCTGTCTTGTATTTCAAAGTACCATTACCTCATCCATAGCATTTTACCCTATTGAAAAAATAATGTAACAATTCAACATCGGTAAAGGTTGCTTTAAGGAGAAGTAAAAGTGGGTTGGGTGTTGTGTTATTTACCCAGTAAATCAGACAGGATTTCGGCTACCCAGCCCCAGAAGGCCTGAACAGAGGGACACTCCCACATCATGTGTCTGTAACCTGCTATGGCATCAAGTTGGCACATAGTACAGTTTGGACTTGATATTAGTTTCATACAGAACCTGGTGACAGGTGAATGATAAAGTCTGTGACACACTTTAAAGGCCTCCTTCCACTGAAAACCCGTTTAACTTGGTCCTTCTGAAATACGGAGGGTTTCCCCTTGTTTACTTACACATGCTGACTTGCTAGCGTTGCGTTCCCCCCAGTCGGCTGTGCTTTCTCATCAGAGAAACAATACGAAGAAAAGAGCGAATCGGGAACAGCCTTGCACTTCTACGTCACATTGCAAATAATGTATCCCACGTGGGGTTTCTATCTGTCCATTGGAAGGCAGGTAACCCTCCACTACACACTAGAAGTGAAGACTGCGCAACTGTAGCTTTGGAGTTGAGAAGCTAATTAGCTAACTGTTTGTTAGCATGGCGGAACAAACTTGTTTGCCGGCTCTATTTCCTGTCTGTAACGAAATAAAAGCGGAGGGCGGAGCTTCCTTCATACACTGATGGGAGGCAGCCAATCAGACGGACATTCATGAGAAGGACCCGGAAAAGCCTGCCGTTGGACCACAAGCCTCTCTTCTAGTATACAAATACAGCTGGATACAAAGCAACCAGAAGGTTTTTTTAAACAGAAACGATGCAGAATGCATTCAATAATAATGGAGAACACAGAAATATTAATGAAATGACCACGGAAGTACAACTTTAAAATGAATAAGTTGGTGGTTTGGGTTCTTGGAAGCATGGAAGATATTCTCCCAAACCCAAGATGTCATCCTCCTTCAAGCCAAAGTCTCTCTGCCATGCTCTGAGCATCAATAATCTCTGTTGTTGTCCAGATAATTCACAGTAGGCTTTTGTTACAAAGCCCTTGCAGGGAAGAGACTTTATCCAGTTTATCAGATGTATGGGAAGCTTAGACCCCACTAACACACCATGTGCTTTAAGTGCTGATCTTATGTGCAAATAATAAAAAAGGAAGAGTCCTGTAGGTTGAAGCGGACCTTCAAATCTTGATAGCTAAGCATGCCCTTGTCTTCATACAGGTCCCCAATAATGATGAATGAATGGTTTATTTCAGTTCCACTGTATGGTACACAAACAACTTAAATTCTGCATTCAAAAAGACAATTGTGCATTCAACTAACAAAAGTTAGTTGAATGTACAACTAACATTATGTTAATGCTGATGTGATCACTTATAATAATATCCATTATAAATAGATATTATAAATATCTATTTATGATATTAATACCTTTCACAGACCATGGTTTATAGTCCACTGACATCTTTTTTAAAGGTTATTTTCTGTGGGTGAAGATGTATATTTGTAAATTAGCTACTTCAATGGACATTAGTGAGTTATTTTAAGGGATCCCGTGTAACTTTTGACCCAAGCATTAGCCCAACGTAAGTAATAATAGATGATTTCTAGGGTCAATATACAGCACTTGACTCATGTCGGTGCTCTGAGGGGGCTGCCCTCCTCAAAAACCCGACATTGTAACTTTGCAGGAGTGGATCCGTCTCTTATTGGATCATGTGACCTGGCGCGCTTTGCTTTATGGCTCCATGACTTCACTATCAGCTGATCAAAGTGGTCTGCAAACATGATTCCAAGACACAGATAGAGACTGTTTAATTTTGCAACAGTTGTGTGATGTGTAGGAAGTTACAGGTTTAGTGCCCCTATTGCCAAAAAGTTACATGGTTTCCCTTTAATTCACCCCACTTCTGTAGAGTAGGTGGATATACATATACACATAAAATGTAAGAACTTGCCTCAGTGAGAAACGAGAAAAAAAATAATGGTTACATTTTATAGCCTCTATACCAGTAGTTTTCAAACTAGGGGTCTGGCCCCTGGGTTGCATGATAATTTCAGGGATTCAAGATCATCGTAAAAAAGAAAGAGAAGAAAAATAAATTTAGCCTATCTATCAAATAAATGTGGGATTTTTGGGGCTATCAATATTAATATATTATTACAATGAGATTAATCTGTGAAATTAATACATTCATGTCTTAATTATTGCATAAATGAACTATAACTAGTACCATGTTAAAAATCATAATTTGAAAGAATAGGGATCCGCACACCAGAGAATGCTCCTCAGAAAGATTTAATCCGCCGTGACGTTTCAGGTTTCTGCCCTTCTCCAGACACTTCTTCATCACCTTACATTTAATATTTTTACCATGTGTCCAGAAACAAACTTATTATAGCTGCTGCTCTAAAATTTTTAATTTGGCCTTATTTTGGTGAGAAAAGCTGAACTTTTGGCATTTGGGTGCTTTTTCCACAGCCGTGAACATAATTCACCAAAATCTATTTTATCCTTCTCATTTATGAACATTCTGACAATTTCCAGCCTCACATTAAGAGGATGGCCACACTTACCCCAGCTTTATACGGGGTCCATGAGCACAGCGCCGCGCCATGCGCGCCGGATCGCACCTGTTGTAGCCAATGATGTGAAATAAAGGGAGCATGCCGCAGCATGTGAGTGGTCCATCATTGCTCTGGCATGCCGCGCCGCTGCACTAAAGATATGCGCCAGCTCGCACCGGAGCACGCACCCACACCACGTAAATTTCAGTAGTTCAGATCAGACCAGACAAGAAGTCAGACACGGGATTCAGTGTAAAACATCCGGTACCTTCCTAAACAAAAGCCACTGTGCAGGTTTTCAACTGCTGAACTATCTAAACGTGACACCATCTCCGTGTACACAAGGTTTCAGTGAAATAAAAAACAATGACAAATGTGGACAAAATTAAACATTTGGATGAGAATCACAGGCAATCTTGCAATCCCTCTCGTGATACCGTAATTTCACAGATCTAGCAACAGCTTGTGCACTCGCAAGAGCTAATGCTTGCGCTGTGGAGGTTGGAGCAAAGCCGCTGTGCGGCGCTGTGCTCAAGGACCCGGTGTAAAGCCGGGCTAGACATATTACCCAGAGCCGGATTAACGCAAAGGCAAACTAGGCACATGCCTAAGGCTTGATTGGCAGGGTCAGTCCCAGACAGAGGGACAAAAACAAAAAAAACACTACCACTACAGCACACTTCCTCTTACTGCAAATTGTGTTGATCTTTGTATATCGGATTACTTATCTATTCAATTTAATCAACGTTATTTTAGAGGGGCCCTATCACGTCAGCCTTCATCAGAAGTACTTCTGATGAAGGCTGACGTGACAGCCGAAACTGTCAAGGTAAGAACAGCTAAAACAATTTGTCTTACAAAAAGAAAAAAGTCAAGAAGATTGCAGAGTAGATATTTTTGACATGTGCCTGAATGCAGCATAGCTGCATGCGTCTCACCCAGCCTCAACTTAAAGGTATAGTCCGAAGTTTTCCCCCTGAAAATAAACGTTGGACTTGTGCAAGTGAAATCCGTCTCAATCCGCACATTTGGGCCTCTACTCGCGTGCAGTGGTGCGTTTGAATGCAACTCCCTCTCCCCCTGTCTGAAATTCGCCATTTCTATTTTTTTTGTTCTGGTCGGGACGTTTTTGGGTGGAGATTTCTGTTTATATCAGCAGCCAATGACAGAAATAAGGACATGACCCTGTGCGGGAATAAGCTCATGATTGGAGCAGACGCCAGTCACTCGAACTCTCGAAGGAAAAAAAAAAGAAAGAAAGAAAAATGGCGGATACACAGAAGAAAAGGTAAGAGCTTTAGATAATGCACGCTGGAAAACCAGGGTTAATATTAGTTTGGCTTTTACCGCTTCTGAGCTCTGAAGGAGAAGCTTGAAGCTGAATAAGCTGAAGAACAAGGCGGCCATTAGCCTGAGAGGGAGGGGGGCTCAGTTTGAATACTGTTGTTTGCAAACAGAAACGGAGGGGGGAACTTCGGACTCTACCTTTAAGTTTCGTTTTAATGTACTTGTTATGAGGCCGGTTTGAATCGCCTTCTTCTGTCGGTTTAGTGTTCATGGACGTCATTAGGCCTGTTATAGTTTAATGTTTGCTTGTAGCACCGTGCGCTACAAATCCCAGCAGCTGGGTAATTTTTTCATCCTGACTACTCGACATCTACTCGACTGCAGCTGCACATGCACATAACACCACAAGGCTGTCTGTGGTTGAAATGGATGTAAGGAGTCTTTTTTTTTCCTCTCAGAAAAAAGTAAGTCATCTTTCCTGCTGGTTGTGTACAATTCAGATAAATCCAGCTTATTAACAAAGGAAAACAAAGACTGATTATTGATAAAACTTGGTCCTTGTGATACATGAATCCTTCCTTATCCCGTAAAATTGTATGATGCTGTTAAATTAGCATGATACTGAGTTCTGGATATGTTAACTCTGAAAAAAAAAAAACGTTTTTCACCATCATTTTCTGTAAAATCATATTCTTACAAAGTGCAGCAACTGGTGTGATTAATATTCTTAAAACATCTATTCGGCTGAATGATGGTAATTCCTAGTTGAATCTCGACTCTGACCATAAGAGTATTTTCTTTGTTCTTGGGGTCAGGATGACAGTTAATTTGGGGATTGTGAATTGATCCACATAGTTACTGTGGAGAGAAAATTCCTCTCTGGATAGATCTGCATCTGATGGAATAACACATGGCTTCCTGCATTTCTGAAAATAGTTTAGTATTTACAGATTATTTCAGCAACAGCACAGTGGTCCATGTCACACAGGCTTGATGTGTGTAAAAGAACTTTAAAATAATGCTTTAGAATTGGAGAAAAAAGTTTTGATTTTAACTGGCTTTATGACCCCCCCCCCCCCCCCCCCCCCCCCCCCCCCCCCCCCACGACCTGATGGACAAAATATTGTATGTTTTTTAATGAGAGCTAAGCTCCCCCTGTAATTTAATCCTAGAGATGTTGGAATTTTATGTCATGCCACTGACAGTTTTTTTGTTATAAACTTTTCATATTTTCATTTTTGTTTAATTTCATATACATGAATATGTTCTTTTATAACCATGTCATAGCATCCCACCATCAACAGAGTTAAACACTACAACTGAAAAAATAGAAGAACATAAGAAATTGATGGAAACTTTTTTTGCTTTCTTTTATTCGGGGACCCATTGAATTTTCCAGGGACCTGATCAATTCGACACCTGTGGGTCCCATGGACTTACTACATTGGAAACCTATCAACATCACTGCTTAAAGCTTTTATCCTATTTGCTCTGTTTACATAGTTTACTGACATATTTACTGGTACTACTGCATTAACAATGACACTCCCAATAAGATCAAGATAATTTAGTGGCATTTAATAGAAAGGGGGCCCAAAACATACAGTCTGCCGAGTGTAGTCCATTTATTTAATCCGGCTCTGATATTACCACTCAGTTGCTGGGGGAGGGGAAGTGTCACAAACACCAAAGTATCTTATTTTGGTTGTTGTGGCTCAAAATGTTTGAAAACCGCTGCTCTGTATAATGTGGCTTTATATGGGCTCTACGGTGGTGGTGTGGTGGTTACCACTGCAGCCTCACAGTAACAAGGTTGCTAGTTTGAGCCTTTGAACAGTGAGCTACCAGTGTTGAGTTTGCATGTTCTTTCTGTGTATGCATGTGTTCTCTCCGGCTTCCTCCAACCATCCAAAGACATGCATCTCCCTCTAAATTCTTCCTAAGGGTGAATGTGCGTTAGAGGTTGCTTGTCTGTGTGTTGGCCCTGCGATGGGCTGGCGACCGGTCCAGGGTACCTGCCTCTCTCCTGATAACTGCTGGGATAGACTCCAGAAACCTGCCAGAAAATGAATGAATGTTTATATTATAGAAATATGATCAAGGTAAATCAAAAATGAAAATTAGAATATAACTAAGAAATAAAAAACATAGTACATGTCTGCAGAAATAAAATGGTGTGTGAAAAATGTAGCAGGTTTTTCAAAGTTCATGCATGAAAGGCTTAAAGATATTTCAATGAATTATTCATTCATTAGAAATCCAAATTAAAATCTGACTGAAAATTAAATGAAGCTCATTGCGCTGAGAAAAAAAAAAGATGAAAAATAAAATAAAATAATGATGATAAAGAAAATGATGAAGATTAACGATAAATAATGAAACATAAACGTTCAGATGGATGAAAAATGAAAAGATTTTGAAAACATTAACAGTCTCTGCTGCTCCAGGTTCTCAGGAAGGTTATTTCACAGTCGTGAGCACGGCTCCTCAAAGGTTTTTGCTCTGACTGCACGTATCATTAACGGATCTCTGGTAGTTCAGACTTCAGGGGTAAAAGCAGATCAAGGAGTTTTAAAAAGCAAAACTGAACCTTTAAAATGAATTCTTACATTAACCCATTTATGCCCAAATTATTTAGGAGTTCAAAGGAATATAATTTTATCAGTTGAGTCCCTCTGAATCATATTATGTATTTATTTTTTCCATTTTGTACTTTGTTTGGAAGAAAACAGCATTTTTATGACTGTTGCCAGTGTTCATACAGCTTGTCATCACGTCAAATGTAACCTAATAATAATAATATAGTGATGAAAAATAATTATACAGTCACAGAAAATAACAAAAAAATGTTAAATTGTAAATTAGATACTGATAGATCCCAGGACGGACTGAACTTGGCCATCCCTGATGTATGGTTACGTATCAAACCCTACAGAACAAGGCTGCGCACACCCAGCTACAATCCTGCAACTTTTAGATGCATCCCTTCTCCAGCACACCTGAATCAAATGAATGGTGTGAACATCCCTGCTATAGACACATAACTGTGAATTTATTTACTGTAGATAGGAAGAATGTTCTAAGAGGACTAAATGAGCCATTGTGCATCATTGTACAATCTGAAATAAATAAATTATGATAAATGGTACATAATTAATAATTATATATAATTAGAAATATATAATTATGATGATATATGATATATAGAGTTATATATCAATATAATATTACATATGATTATAATTATATATAATTAAATAGAAATAATGCACAATCTTGCAGACAGTGTTTTCCTTTAGTTAGCAACAGCCTATGTGCCCACTGGCAACTTTCGTTTCCACTCACAGAAATAACCCCATGAACAAAAATATATTCATCCCAGGTACAATGTGGGGGGGTTACTCTAGAGACTTGAATGATTGAATAATAAATATGTTTTGGGGGGTAAATTATAAGAAATGTATGAAAATAGGGGGAGTGGATAGCCCAGTGGTAGCGTTGTGGTCTTGGGCGCGGAGGACCCGGGTTCGATTCCCCGACACGACTCCTGGGTGAACCACTGTGGACCCCTGAGCAAGTTCCTAAACCCCCCACCAACTGCTCCCCGGGCTGCTTTAAGTAGCAGCCCACTGCTCTCTGATACTCTCAGTACAGAGATGGGTAAAATGCAGAGCCCTAATTTCCCCTCGGGGATCATACAAGTATAACATTAAAAAAAAATTAGCTCAGGAGTTGCCTTCGTCATGTCTTCTGCCAGAAGGAGTAAAAAACAGATGTCATGTGACGGGAAACACTTATTTTTTATAAACCAAAACCTCAGTCTAAGTTGTCTACGAGCATATTAAGTGGAAAAAGTTGCATTTAATACCTTGAGATTTTTTATTGTGAGCAGACAATGACAGTGATAAACTTTGGCAAGAATTGTTGCCAGTGGGGAAAAATGGGTTAACAGCCATCGTCGCTGGTGTCATCCATCCATCCATCTCAGTCAGTTTTGTTGGTATCAGGTCATTTTCACCATTCTCAGACATGTCTGCACTGTAACTGGATTTAAGACCAAATTTTCATGTCTGTGTCCCACGTTATAAAACAAAGGACTAATTTGATTCATGCTTTTTTAAATGAAAGGCCTCAACTTGAATCCTCCGATTGGCGTCAAGAAGGCAAACGTCAGATTAAAGTTTAAGCTGAGACGCTTGCTGGCCGTTTCCCACGTGGGTATTGAACACGCTTTGTAGTCGGCCCAGCAGGCTGTTATTGAGCCATCTCATCTCAGCAATTACTGGCAGAGTTTGTAAATAACAGCACGAGAAAATAGATGAATAAATTAGTGGCTTAGAGCCAATCCGCTGGAAGGCAGTCCATGGTCTGACTGTGGAATAATGGTAGTATTTCTGCCTGGCCAGGCCTCCACATGACAGCATCGTGATGAATCCTCCATGAATGAAATGAAATGAAATGAAAAATGAAATGAAAAAAACTTTATTCATCCCGGAAGGGAAATTTAATATTGTAAAATTTTTTTTTTTTTTTTTTTTTTTTTTTTTTTTTTTTTTTTATAAAAAAAAAAAAAATAAATAAGTTTTTTTTTTTAGGGTGATGGTTGTGGGGGGGAATGAATTCTTGAATTCCTCCGGCTCAAAGGGAAATTGGAGGCGCCCCCCAAAAAACAACTGATGATTATTCTTTGTGGTGTTGGGGGGGGGGGGGGGGGTGTCCAATATTCTTCATAGCTTGTGGAGGATTATTTTTTAAAAAATCATCAGCGGTGGCGGGAGAAATCTCAGCAAAAAAAAAAAATCATTATTAATAATCTTTTTTTTAATTTTTAGTTTTTGGGTGTTGATGGTTCGGCCGCGGCAGAAGGAGAAGAAGGCAATACAAATTACTTAAAAAAAAAATAAAAAATATAAAAAAATATATAACATAAAATTAAATATATTAAAAAAAATAAAAGAAAAAAAATATACATATTATTTAAAAGTAGATATTGAAAATAAACCAAGAAAAAAATCCAGTTGAATGTAAATTAAATTGTAGTTCTATAACATCTTCCTCCTCTCCCACAATCTTAGATGGTTATAAAGAATATTCTTAATCTTCTTCCTCCTTAAGTAATCAACTCTTAAATTAATCTTGTATTTAATAAGGATGGGTTGATTTTAAGAGCAGTATAATATAAATAAACAGACACGTAAATTGAATGAGAATTCCCCTGCATCAATAATAAAAACAACAAAAAAAGAACAAAAAAAATGAATATGAGAAGAAAGAGAAGAAGAGAGGAGTGAGGGGAGGAGAGGGGAGGGGGGGGAGGAAGGGGGGAGGGGGGGAGGGGGGGGGGAGCGGTGGGCAGCACCACTAACAAAACAAAAATTATATTTTAAAGATAGGAGAGATGGGGGGGGGGGGGAGGGGAGGGGGGGGGAGGGGGAGGAGGGAATAGGGAAGAGGGGAATAGTAAAGAAGAAAGAAAAAAATAAAAAAAAAAAAAAGGAAGGAGGGAGGAGGGGGGGGGAAATGATGAGTAAGCTGATTTCCATAATGTTCTGCAGGGTTCTTTATCACCTGGACGTATATATATCATAAGAGGCAGGACAGAAGGTGTACGATGACAGCCGGATGCTTTATTGGTTATTATTTACTTGCAGATTTAAGAGACCTGCTGATCGTGGGGTGGCCGAGTCTATATGTGACCGTGAAACACAAATGCATCATAATTCAGGATTTTCATGCCTCTTGCTTTATGCACAGCCTCAGAAATTATGCACACAAATCTGTCTGCCCATATTCAATAACCATAAATATACACGGCTTGTCCTTCTTGTCACAAGCGGGCGCATTGTTCCGCATTTGTTTGTGCTCGTGCGTGAATTCATGATGGCAGAAATCCTCCCCCCGTGTTTTCTGAGCAAGATTCTCCCCAGAGGAGGCTGGCGAGCCACACAATGCCAGGTTGGACTGATGCTGGCACAGAGGGTGAGACATGGAGTGAAAATAAGGGGGGATCTCAGTCCACATGCTGCTGTGAGTTTTTCTGATTTGGGAAGAAATAAAACTCTTTCCTTGAGCTCTTTGCCTCGCTCTTCACTCTGTTCCAGTTTTATCATTTTGAAATGTGTTTCAAAGAGACTCTTCTCAACCGTTTCTTTCCTCCTTTATTTTTCATGCTCCTCCATTCTTCTTCTTATCCCTCAACTTTTCTTTCATCATGCTCTGTCTATACTGTATCATCAAATTAAGCATGACATGTATCCAAGCAGAGCAGCATGAAAAGCTAAACATTTCAAGCCTGCTTTTCCCATCTGTCTTTCTGGGGGCTCATTAGCCGGGCAGTTTTGTCTTCTACTTTCCTCCTATATGTCCAGTCTTTAATTTTTATTGGTTTTAATTATCATGCGCTTCTTTTACTACTTATTCTTCTAGAGGTTCCTGTGAAACAAAACTAGTGCACTGCAAAAACAGCATATCTGACCAAGTCTTTAATTCTTATGTTCAGTAAAAACTGTCTTGATTTGAGAGTAATATAGCCTACTTGACAAGACCAGAATGTGTAAGATTATTAATCATATTTTGGAAGCATATAACTTTTATTTCTTACTTAGTTGCTGAATCTTAAAATTGGTTATTTTATATGCATATTGAGTTTAATTCTCTCAAAGACACTGTTTCAGATCACATTGTGTCTTTCACTTCAATTTTAGCTGTAAAAACTTCCCTGTACCAGTTCATAAACATGTGTCTTTAATAATATATATATATATATACATATATATATATATATATATATATATATATATATATATATATATATATGTGTGTGTGTGTGTGTGTGTGTGTGTGTGTGTATAGACGCTAGACAAATGAGAAATGGCTTAAAACAAGCTGTGAAACATTCATTTCAAGTTTCTGATTAAGTGAAAAACTCTTAAAACTAGGCCGGTAATGCTTATTTTCAGTGTTGTTGCTTTCTCAGTTTGAGAGAAAAGATCTTAAAACAAGAAAAACTAGCCAGGAATTCAAGAACTGGTAGCACAGAGGTGCATCTGTTGCAGTCTGAAACAGTAACTCAAAATCTTACCAAGTATATTTTCTAATTTCTAGTCAAAATATCTCTTCACACTCAAAATAAGACAAAATCACCTGAAGAGAAACATTTCAGTGAGATATAGGAACTTGTTTTAAGACAAATGCATCTTATTTTAAGAAATCTTATCAAGGAAATTTCACTTGCTCTATTGGCAGATTAGTTTTTGCTTATAAAAGAAAAAAATAACAACAACAATAATAGTTTTAAAAATTATTTTTAGGAGTGGCCAAGATTTTTTTTTTTTTGCTTGTGACTAGAAGTTAGAATAATATACTTTGTAAGATTTGAGTTTTTGTAGTGCAGGTGGTAGCGCAGAGTATCGGGTAACCCAAAGAGTGTAGGTTCAACTCCCATCCTCCCATTGGTCATCCTAACCAATCTGACCCTTAGAAAAAAAAAAGTTGGCAGGTTTTGTGTGGTGCTGCACCTCCAGTAACAGCCTGTCAATAAATAGCTTTTTAGCTTTTCTCAAATTAAGAAAAAATATTTTATTTTAAGATATTTTCTTGTAAATGAGAAAAACAACACTCAAAAGAAGTAATACCATTCAAGTTTTGAGGGGTTTTTGACTAAAGGCGCTTTCGGACTGTAGGAACCTTTTGGAGTTCCTATAACCTTTTTAGCTCCTACTCCGAGGCACAGTCTTTTAGTGGTTCCATAGGAACTGAAATACTTAGATGTTTGTTGATTGGTAGAACTGGCAAGCCCCGCCCCTTGCGTGAGCTCCGCTTCTTCCAGCCCCGCCATATTTAAAAAGTCTCACAGCTGTTTACCAAGATTGTAATTCGACAAGAACTAATACAATAGGAGTGTAACAATTCATTATTAAATAGATCACAACGGTGCACGTTCTGAATTAGGCGATATTTGCGTTTTTTGGTAGTATTGGCATCGGCCTATACGTCGGGTGCGTTGGCCGATACGCGCCCTTCGACATAATTTACAGACAGGCATCTATACAGGGAGCAGTTGCTGGAGATGCTGCACCCCCCCCTCCTCTCCTCCTCCACTTACAGCAGCTCTGGCCTACCGAAGCTTTCCTAGTAAAAGTTGTAGAATTAGTTTTAATCATATTCAGCCGCAGCCGCAGCCAGCTGATTGACAGCAGTGAAAAGCGCCGCCTGACTTTACACAATCAAATAAAAATTATTTTAGGAGGTAAAAGCGCAAATGTGTTCCAGCTGTCTTCTTTTATCCATCCATGAATCGTAAGTGTCACTTCGCACTGTGGTGAAGACGAGCGCAATGCGAACTGAAAATGAAAAATCTCTATTTACAGTAGGCGATCTCCGTCAGATTCACATAAATAAGCTCCAGAACAGAAGCAGGAGGAAAGTTACTGCTGCTGCTTCTTCAGACCCGAAGCTGAACATTAGTTCTCCTGATGAAGAGAAACAGAAGCAAAACCACTTGATCCAGCCGCTCTGGTTACTCACCCACTGAAAACGCAAAACTCTCTTTTTTGCGTTTTTGAAAAAAAAAGAGAGAGGGAGAGAGAGAGAGATCCCCTTTCACCTCAAGTAAAACTGAGAATGAGATCAAAATGAAATAAACAAAGCTGAAATTCGTTAAGATTTATCTTCCAGCTTGATAACAATTCAATATATACATGAATAGGCCTGCATGCAGTGCTGTAAAAATCTAGTTTAAATCACAGTTATATTGGTAATTGTTTATGATTATTTTCTCTTTTTTTGGCTCCATCTCATTAAAGATATATATTTGACATCTAAAACGCAATGGGCCCATCAACACAGAATTGACTTGCAATCTTTTTATCTTTTTATCTGATCTGAAGTTAATTAAAGCAACACGACTAAACTTCAGCAGATTTCCAGGAAATAGTTCTCATTCAGACGTTCAGATCTACACCATTTCTATTAAGCTTAAAGGGAAAGGTTTTTTTTTTTTTCCAATCTGGACGTATTTTCTAGCCTGAAATATGTTCATTTACTCACCCAGACAGTTTTGGTGCAACTTGAATTCCTTCAGGAGATATTTAGATCCATTCAAGATCTAATATGTGATATATCCAATATAATAAGTGATGCAGGCAACTTCGCACAGCATCATCCACCACAAACTCCTTCATTTCACCAATGTTTTGTTATGAAACATTAGTCAAACTAGGGATGGGCGATACCAAAATTTTTCATGTCGATACGATGCCAGTAGTTTATGGCACTTATTCAGCTATACCGATACTTTTTGTCCTTTAAAAGAAAATCACGATTGTACATTTTACATCAATATCTTGAATGCAAAGGCAATATTAGATATAAGTAAAACCTGAGAACAGAAGTTCTGGAAAGAAATGCTTTTAAAACAATAACAAATTATGATAAAATTGAACAAAAATAGATTAAAAATGTCTTTCAGTTATCAAATAACATAATATATACTAACTTAAATAATCAAATTTATTAAGTGGAAATGTTAAAATTGAAAATGTAATAGTTATATTACAAATTTACCAAAACATAATGTACAATAACCTGCATTAAACCACTGAAAGACAACAAAACTTCATCATCATCATCATCAGTAACAGTAGCAACATCATCATGACATCTGATTGGCTACCACCATCATGTGATACGTAAGCTAGAATCTGGCTGCTTTCATCATTTCATTGCCTAAAACTCTCAGAAGTAGAAACAAATTGCATGTTTTGTATTTTTACAGTGGCATCGTGATACTCACAAAAGTATCGATTCCGATATTTTGTCTGGCTGGTATCGAAGTATCGACTCCAAGGTATCATTATGCCCATCCCTAAGTCGGAACCCCTGTGAGCTTAAAGTGGCTATTTTTGTCGTGATTTGTCCTCATTTACAGACATTTATTTGCTATGGTGATGGTGTCGCGTAACAGTGACGTCATCAAGTCATCCAAGTTTATAAGGATGGATCACCACAAAAAAAGCCACTTTGAGCTCACAGGGGGGTCCGACTAATGTTTGGTAACAAAACACTGGTGAAATGAAGGAGTTTGTGGCAGATAATGCTTTATTTAGAGGCTGTGCGAGGTTGCCTGCATCACTTCCATTATATTGGACATACGCTGATCTGGAGTGGATCTAAATATCTCCTGAAGGAATTCAAGTTGCACCAAAACTGTCTGGGTCAGTAAATGAACGTATTTCATGCTAGAAAATAGGTCCGAGTTGAAAAAAAAAAAAGACTTCCCCTTTAAATTGTTTATCTGTTTTCTTTTTCTTTGAATTTTGAATTATGCTTAGTAAATCAATTTTAGTTCTTTTTCTTACTGTATATAGAGATGGAGGTTTTTTGTCATTGTGACTGGAACAATGAAAGTCAGTTTAGCAGCTGCATTGGCTGCATGTTTAAAGTGAAAAATAATAAAGGAATGTACAAGGTAAAGATAAGGTTAAATGATGTATACAAAGACTGTGCAACAGAATAGATAAATGAGAAAATAAAACACATGCAAGCTGCAAATCTAGAGTAAATATTAAGACTTTATGAATCGCATGTATGAGTAAATATTGCACTGAGGGAGAGGTTATGTAAACAGTATACTTTTTATTTTATTTATTGAAATTGCTCAAATTATTGCTTTCAATTGTCAGGACTTCAGATAATGCAGTTGTCCTCTCACTCCAGCTGCCTCTCATCTTACACTTATTATAATGTTTATACTTTCTACTGTGAGGGTTTCTATACACTAGTTTAATCCCAGTCAGCCTGAAGCTTTTGTGAAATTTGGTGCAAACGTATAAGTCAAGGAGAGTTCATCCTCTCAGAGAATGTCAGCTTGAATCTTCTGTTGGACATTGAGAATCCTCTGTTTCGCCAACCTATTCCCTACCTGATGACACTTTATATTTATGCTCATATGTTTTCAGACAACAGTGTCTTTAATAATTCATCTGTCTGTTATACCTCTGGCAACTTTGTGTTTATTTTACTGTGTTATTTGGGCTCCTCTTGAAGAAAATTCAGGTTCAAAATGGTTTTCTATTTTCCCAAAGAGTCTTGTTGGAACAGAAAGCCAAAACCAGGTTATAAAGAACTGTAGAAATGATGTCCAAAAGGCTGCAGGCTGGCTCTTCAAGAGTACAGAACAGGTGTACATTAGAAAATACGTAGATTAACAGGGAAAAAAAAGATTTGAAAAGTGATTCGTACTGTTTTAGAAATGCATTTTCCTTCCCACGTATGTCTTTTGTCCTCTCAAAATTTTACAAATGCAAATCAAATATGTCTTAAAAGAAAATTTATTAAAGAAGATTATAAAAAATGTATAATTAGCCTACAGTAATAGATTAAATCTATTAATCTATTAAATGGATCATTTGTCTGGCTGCACTGGTGTCGTATTCCGCCTCTGCAGGTCCGCACATGTTGAGACAACACTAACTGCTGCTAAAACATGGAGAGCAGGTGCCTCTCAAACCCCAACTCAGAATCCAGTAAGGGCGCATTCAGAAAGCATAGTCCGCGAGTCTCGATCTGTTTGGGGACTCGGTTCGTTTGGGGGTGGTCTTCCGGACCGAGATTGCGTTCACGTTGCACTATTGCCAAACGAGCCAAACGGGCCAAGAATGAGAATCTCAGGTGGCGCTGCTTTTGGATTCACCGTAGGCGAGGACAAGACGCACGTACAAGAAGGTTCTCACAACTTCTGTTCCCTCCACAAAGCGACATTATTTTTGTACGAGGAGCTGGATATGATTTCATCAGATCAAATATCGATTAAAGCTTTTACTTCCTCGTAACTCCACGTCTGACCACGAGCCATCTTTATAAGTACTGCAGTCCCACACGTGTGTTTGTTGTCGTTGTGTTTACTCACAATGTCCAACGTTTGACCCACAATGCCATGCAATGTGTAGTCCACTTCCTGTCTTTGGTTCACTTGAATCGGACCGAGACCTGCGTTTGTAGGTGGACCGAGTCCGGTTGTTTGTTCCGGGTCAGAGTCCGTTTGCGCATTCACAACACCCCTAATGAAGCGGACTTTCCGAGCAAACGGACTCTGATTCAAATCAAAAATGCTTTGTGAATGCGCCCTATGACAAAGAAGAAAAGTTTTGTCTTGTGAGACGAAGAGAACCAAACTTGAGTCTGATCCGTCCCCACGGCAGGGGGGCTTTTGCCGTACAACACCGGCACCGGAGTAAGATGGGAGTAAACAACCGAGCAGCTTTTGTTTGTTTCTTTCTTTTTTTTAAATTGGAGGAAGCTCCGATCCAGTGTGGGAATTAAACATTAGCCAGAAATAAGGATGCAATGCTAAGTTTTTAGCATGTAAATGCGGCAGTATGACAGCCATATGATTGTTCCCGGGGAAGAGATGCACTCTATTCACTTGTTTAATTTAGTTGATGCGGTAATTTTATGAGGTAATCGTGCTGTCAGCCTTTGAATTTGGATATCTGAACTACAAGCCAGCGTTAGCCTGTTGTTACCGTTAGCATACAGTCTGTCAGTTTACTCAACAATCAAACCTTTCAGATTTATAACTTTTACTTCGGTTGACATCGTGGCTCTAACTCTGGGCTCAGACTGAGTGTAATGTGGGTTAAATTAGAGACCAACGCAGTCGAAGCAGCTCATGCGTGTGCCTGACATTAGCATCACTTCCACTTGTCGCCAGAAGGGGCGAACGTCTGGAAAAAAGCTGGAACTTGCTCTGTATTGTAGATTTTTGTGTGTGTGTGTGTGTGTGTGTTTCTTCCTGGCAACAAAAATGTCTCATCCTGCAGTAGGTACAACATCCTTCTGTTAGAAGTTTGCACTGGAAAGGTTTGGTTCTGCTTCAATGCAGAGGAGGTTGTCATTCTTCAGATACAAAGCGTATTCTCAGATTTCTCTAATCTTAACCAAAGTGCTTTTGTTGGCAGAAACCTGCCATCAAACCCTTGAGTCTGGATGTGAACCCCTCTTCCTGCTAAGAGCTTCCGAAATGAGGAAAATTACCTCCTTCTGAATGAATTCATGTTCAGCTCTTTCACAGAAGCGGCTGCATCCTCAGCACAGCCTGGGGTGGGACTCGTTACCCAGGTAACCAGGCAGGCTGGTGTGAGACCGAGGTGTAATGACGGACACTTCTTTACATTCTGCAGTTGACAGATGAAAACTTCGTCATCACTTTGTCCATTTACATGCCAGTGCTGCATAATATGGTGTTAAGACGTGGTGCTCATTTCCTGTCATTGAGACCAGGTTGAAAAAAGGTTATTTATGACCAAAATCCAATCGGAGATTGGAATCCGATCCAATCGGAAGATAAAATTCAGGACAATTATTCTGCTATAACATCTGTTTAACAGTTTGTTCATTGAAGTCAAACAGAGGGTCGTTTTCTCCTGAGAAAGCAGGATCATAAAACAGAAACAAACACTGTTTCAGACATTTCGCTTTCATGTTTCATGTCATGTTGTTTAAAGCAACCTTTACCAATCTTGCATTTCAGAAAGCACAGCAAGATAATTTGAAGAAAAACAGTCCCGCCTCACTTCTAAGACACACCCCCTTATTCCCTCTGCCTCCCAATGCAGAAGCAAAGGTCTGACAGGCAGGTCCGTTGGACAATCCTAGGGGTGCACCCCACTTCAAGGATTGGTTGGAGTTTTCATTGAATATTTAGAGATTGGAATAATGTTTTATATTGATTAATGGTGGGTCTGTCTTGTATTTCAGAGTTCCATTACCTCATTCATAGCATTTTACCCTGTTAGAAAAATAGTGTAAGAATGCAACATCAGTAAGGGTTGCTTTAAAGGGCCTAAACATAACCTGCAATGCCTAAATCTAACCAGATTAGACCTTATTAGACAGTGCTAGTTTCAAGTGCTAGTGATTGAATTATTCCCCTAAGAAAAGGGAAAAACCCTTTGAAATCCTCTTGCATCCCCAATAGTCATCTGTGCAGTAAACTGACCTCACAGCTGTTTCTGAAAGAGTTTGCAATGCTGCCTGCAGCAGCAGTAATCTCCTTTTCCTGGGTGATTGGATTATTTTTTTGGCTTTTGGCTGAAAAACGTAACAATGAAAGGTAAAGAAGAAGCTTTTGACTCAAGTTTAAAGTTAACGTTACATTACAGACATGAGCAGATGCACGTAACGTTACAAAACTAGTGTTTTTTTCACATTTGAAATTAAACTGTCTGTAATACCTTAAAGCGATTTTCATATTCTATTTACAAAAAAATACTCACATTTGTGCGTTTCTCTGGCTGCCGCTGCCGATATCGTCGCCATTTTGCCTGTATTAAACTGGCTCGTTTTCTAGTGTGCCCCTGGGAAATCTCCATTTTGAGGTCCAGATAGCCCACTTCCCCCCTCCCCCTCAGTCTGAACCAGAATCGGACACCACTACCCCTTCACATGAATGCACAAACAAAGGGTAAGGGCCAAGGGCTAGGGACAAAGGGGGGAACTGGAATTCACCCTTAAAGGAGCCCTATTATTAAAAATGGACTTTTAAGAGCTTTTAAGAATGTTTCTGTGTTATTTCCTCATAAAAACTTCATTCAAGTAGTTTTTTTCTTCATTTGTGCATATTTGATTAATATATATGAATATCCAGGCCAAGCTCTAGCTCCCTTAAAATGACCGACTGACCACCGGTGTTCGTAATGAGGTGGCACCAATCACAAACACACACGCGCAGCATCGTAGCAAGACGCCCACTTTGTTCAAGAGAAACTGGAGGAGAATCCTAACCTATCCACACTCTCTGAGGAAGAAACAAACAGCCTGCGGGAAGATTTCCTCAGAGACAAACAACCATCAGCTAACAGATGTTTGCTCCAGAGTTCAGGAGAAAAGCTTTTTTTTAAAGCTTTGACAACAGCAAGTTGGAGAAAATGTGGTCGCTCAGTGTGGGAGTTTATTCGTTGTATTGGACAATGGACTTGCCAGAAGTGGTTAGATTCCATCTTCAGGGGCAGAAAAAAAACCTCCACTTTGTGTGTGAACTTCACTCCTGTACTTTTTGAATCTCAGGCAGTAAAGTGTATTTTCTTGGGGATTACTTCTGAAACATGACACAGTTCCCACCATAAAAACGCCTCACAGACAGACGACGACACTGGTGAGTGAAAAACATCTCTCAGCTCAATGCTAACTGTTAGCCTATGACTTGTTTGCTACTTTACTTACTTGTCAGGGTCTCTGTAGTACTGCATGTACTTCAAACTCCATATCAGACTCTGGGTCGAGCATACAGCTCAATAACAGGCTGCTCCGTTTTATTCCGTCTATCGGAGTCCGATTATCCATAAATGTTTACAAACAGTGTCCACGTGAGTTTCGCAGGTGCTAAAACCAAATCTGTTACCTTTTAGAATCTGTGTCTGTTCCGGGGCGACGTCATGAAATGGGCGTAAAACATGTTGAACTTGGTCGAGAGCTTCTGTGGTTCAGTGCAGTCCGCTGTTTTCCTTCTGTGTTGGTAATTAGACGCATAAAAAACTAATATTTAACACCAAATTAGCTTCTATAGTGGCGAGGGGAACATATTAAGCTTATAAATGCCTGTATTTGACTTTTGGAACGTTTGAAAAGCTGATACAGCTCCTTTAACATCATATGCTGTTGTTTAACACATTTTGTTGTACAGATGGTGCCTGTGAGGGTTTTAAATAAGCAAAGATCAACTCGCTATCCACCTCAAATACTGTGGAAGGTATCATCTGGCAGGTCAAGAGCTCAATTCACCTGCAAATAAAGCCTGATCCTCCTCCACAGTGAATGCGGTGCAAGCAGTGGAGTAAGTAGTGAGGCATGGCCGTGTCTTCTCTCCTCTAATTTTCCTCTCCTCATCTGCTCTGCTGCATCCAACACCAACCTGTTAGCAGAGGATCCACAGTTAGCTGCAGCTGTGTGTTCTCATGGCTGCGGCTCAGGAGGGACAACACCTCATGGATTAATCATACGGTTGGTGGTTTAATGCCAGGCTTCTCCTGTCTGCATGTCAAAGTGTCTTCTAGTAAACCACTGAGCCCCTAAATTGTTCCTAACATGCAAGCCGATGCCTCGGGTGGCAGATCTGTGTGGGAGAGCGTGGGTGAATGAGAGGCTCCATGAAGGGCTTTGTCCTGCTCTGTTTAAAAAGGCCTGTAAATGCGGTCTATGCAGTCAGCTGCTATTTTTTCTGCTCTTTTTCACATAAACAGACAAATGTAGAGACACCAAAGGAACAAAAGGGGTGTAATTTCATGTTGCTTTGACAGTGTGAGCACTCGGAGATGATTCTGGGAAGCAGACATCTGCGTCTGTGGAGGAATGAGTGATGGATGTTTTTCTTTCTGTCTTCAGCTAAAATGAAGCGATAGATTCATGTGGGTTTGGCTTTTACCTGCAGCAGCTCAGCTACACAAGCTTTGCGATCATTTCCAATACATAAAACTGGCATTTTGAGGATTAGATGACAGTGACTTTATACTCCACTTACCTTTAGTTAATGCACTGCACTTAATTCTGATTCAAGTGTGTTACCTTTAAAAGGAAATTACAGACAAATCATCCGCTCCTCTGGCAGTCTTTTGTTACCTGAATAGAGAAATAATTTGTTAAAATGATATTTTCATTTATAAAAGTGCTTTTACAACTTGACATAGTAGACTACAGTGAGATAAGAGTTCCAGGATGTTTCAACATGGTGTTTCCTACATTACCGGGTTGCTGAGGTCATCCTAACATTGTAAAAATCTGCCTGTCTTAGAGAAACAAGCACAAAGCAGCACATGGAAGCTACAGCGAGATTTCTGCAGCATTTTAAAATGTTAAGATGTTGTTTTGACATGCATTATTTCAAAAGTTTTTTTTCCTCCAGTCTGCCCAGAGGTGACCAGAGATGACTGTCTATGGAAATGTCATGTTTTGCTAAGTAGATTAGGGATACTTGGCATTTGCTCTAATCCAGCATAGCTAGGGCCCATGCTTGAGGGCCACCTAAAGGGCCGCAATAAGATGTTTGGTTTTGCCCCTGCATACTAAGACCAGCCTGCAGGACAGCGTAGCTGAGGGGCGTACAGCTCAAGTCCTTAAGTCCTGCAGCTTTTAGATTCCCTTAAAGGTAGAGTCAGAAGTCCCTCCATCGTTTCTGTTTGCAAACAACAACTTAGCACCCCTCCCTCTCAGGCTAACAGCTGCCTCATTCTTCAAACTATTTGGCTTCAAGCTTCTCCTTCAGAGCTCAGAAGCAGGTAAAAGCCAAACTAATATTAGCCCTGGTTTTCCAACTTGCATTATCTAAAGTTCTTACCTTTTCTTCAGTGCATCTGCCGTTTTTTTCTTTCTTTCCTTTTTTCCTTTGAGAGTTCGAGTGACTGGCGTCTGCTCCAATCATGAGCTTATTTCCACACAGCGCCATGCCCGTAGCTCTGTCATTGGCTGCTGATATAAACAGAAATCTCCACCCAAAAACGTCTCGAACATAACAAAACAAAGCTAAAGAGCAAATTACAGGCAGGGGGAGAAAGAGTTGCATTCAAACGCACCACTGCACGCCATTGGAATAAGTTGCCATTGCACATCCAACAGGCTTCTTCTTTAACAGTTTTTAAGTCTCTTCTTAAATCTTATTTGTTCGCTTTGGCATTTGGCCCAACATGACATGTTGACATTTTGATTGGTTTTGATTTATTTTAACTTCTCTCTAGTTTTTTATTTTTTTGGTAGTTAACTCCATTGATTTTTTTTATGATTATGTTGTGTTATCTTATGTTTACACTGTAGCCCTTTGGTCAACTTTGTTGTTTTAAAAGTGCATTATGAATAAAGTTGCTATTGCTATTGCTAATAAGCAGAAGACGACACCCAAGTAGCCACCAACATAGATATCTACTGTTTGTTTATATATCGATATGTCCCCCAGCTGTTGGCCAATGGAGTCGAACGTGCGCACTGCCGGCCATCTTACCTCAATCATTGATTGATCATACACTGATTTTAATGGTACGTGTACTTTTTAAATTACCATAACTTCCTCAGTTTCCTACCTATTTTCAAACAGTTTGGTTTGTTATAAACGTCAGAGATGTGGTCATAAAACCGCATGCTTATCAATTATTATAACCAAATCTAAGAGCCATAAATATTCTTTTGGGTTTCTGATCACTAGGGATGGGCGATATGGGCTAAAACATATATCTCAATCATTTCTGGTTTTCATCACGGTAACGATAATTGACAATAAAAATATCATTAATTGCTTGTGTTATAAATCTATTACCACATTCATTCTTGAGAACCCTAAAATAATACTAGAAGCCACTAAACTACATCAATTAAGTTCAAGTAGTACACCTGTACTGCAGAGTTGTAGTGACACCAACCAAACAAGTCTGAAATATGAGAACAAATTTGACATTTATTCAAACAGTGCAAAAAGAAAAAAATAACCATGTAAAAAAAACCTGTAAATGCAACTGACAATGTTCAGACATTGTGTTAGAGGCTTAAATCTGTCACTTCTAAGCTTTCAGTTTATTTAGGTTTCTGTAAGAGGGGAGCAGGAATTATCCTGTCATGTCTGTCAAAAGAGCACAATGACACAGAAAAACCTGGAAAGAGAAGTTTAAAGTATTTCCTGAAAGGGCTAATAGAGGACACTGCAGGAGGTTGAATAGAGCACACAAGGCTGCAAAATTTTAACTAGTCCATTACCAAATCTTGAGCACATCAAACTTCATGACAGGTATATCAGCAGAAGCCAAGAGGTTAAATGTTGAGGTTTCAGACAGGTCAGCATTTTATCGTGGTTTGAACATATTCCCCCCTTGCTATTTTTTCTCATTTTCTTGCCTTACAGTTGGGCATTAAAATATATTTTTTGGACTTTGTGCCAACTGATCAACAATACGGAAACCATTTTTAGGTTAGAAAATATTTTTAATCATAAAAGAAACAAGAATTAAGATAAAACCAGTAAATCTAAATGGACATAAATATTCTCCAAAGTCAAAACTTTGTAAAGACCATCTTTGCAACTTGTACAGTTGAAAGTCTCTTTGAATTGTTCTTTGGATTTTATAGTTAGCTACTTAAATTCTTGCCTATTCTTCACAAAACTCCTTTAAATTCTTCAGACTTGATGTGTTCTGCTAGTGTGCAATCCTAG
This sequence comes from Atherinomorus stipes, assembly GCA_023101725.1. Taxonomy (NCBI): domain Eukaryota; kingdom Metazoa; phylum Chordata; class Actinopteri; order Atheriniformes; family Atherinidae; genus Atherinomorus; species Atherinomorus stipes. The sequence goes on from JALJCO010005957.1 coordinate 586,815, forward strand.
CTTTGGCTAAACCGTAACAACACATTAAAATGTTGCCCCTTAAACCACTCTGTCAATATGCATGAGGTCATTGCTGAAAATCCAACCCCTGAATTCCTCTCGCGTTGCTCTATAGCATGTTGTTGGTCTGTGAAAGATGAAATTGGGTAATAAATGAATACTACAACCCAGTGGTGAACCGTGAGCCCCACAGCTGGGCCTTCACCTCAGCCATCAGCGCCAAAAAACCCCACAGACAAAACTCCCAGCAGCAAGACATCTATTCAACATTACCACCAGAAAACTAAATATCATTCAGGTTACATAGATGATCCAATAAACATGCTCTGCAAAGCCACCCTCTGATAGCTTTGCAATTTCCTGGCTTCAGTGAATGCAACGCAGGCATGTCGGTATGACCAATCACAGGAGTTGTATGGAAGCGGAGAATCCTCCGTGTTGGCAGACAGCGCGGTGTTTATTCTGAACTCTGGTATTATTTCGAGCATCCCGGCAGAAAACGGGCATTAGACAATTTTTTTTTTTTTGGTTGAAGAAAAAGAGAGACAATTCTTCAGTTGTGGTGGCTGCAGTGGGAAACAAGACTAAACACGCGAGACAGGTAAACAAACAAGTCTTTATTCCATATGTCTTTGAAACTGTATGAACATTAAACAGCTCATTCATGACAGCACATGAGAGTGGAAGGTTACGCTAAGCTAATGGGGATCCTAACAAAAAATATAGAATAATGTAATGCAGCTGATTTGGTGATGTCAAAGAAGAGAGGACATGAAGAGGGAGAGTATGTTGGGACATTTGAAGGCAGAGAAGACGTTTTCCAGAAGAAATCACTGAAGAGCAAAGTTCTTTGTAGTGTTGCATGTGGTTTAGTCTCTGTGGATGTAACGTCTGTAGCTAGGTTGTGGGTGGACGACGTTTCAGCTGGCTGCTATCTCTGACTTAACTACTAGGTGTCACTAGTCATTTTACACAGTAACCTGGAAGGTTCTTACTGCAGCAGGCTGAATGTAAAAAGAAGTGCACCTGGGAGAATTTCTTACTGCGTTTTATATTGGTTACATTAAAGATGATAGTGATGACTTTTTCATAATTTCTTTAAAAAAAGATACATCCACAGAACATCTAGAGGGGTGCAGGATAAAAGTAGGCCCACTGATTTTATCCCCCAATTTTTTGTAGCATATAAATAATTGCTCCATCAACTTTGAGAAGTCTAGAAAGTAAATATTTACATCTAAATACCAAGGAAACATCAGGATTTTTCACTGTTAGCATTAGCTCCAGAGTTGCTCACTTGAACGCTATGTGTAGAAATAGCATCTTCCTTAACTTACATTTCGATTGAAGTTGTAACTGTCCCCTTTAGATTAACAGTAACAGATTAATAGGGGGTCACAACTTTTAAGAGATGACATTAGTTGTATTTCCATTACTCTTAGAATTACACAGAACCTAAATATCACAATGTAAATGAATGAAAAATACTTTATTCATCCCTGAAGGGAAATTCAGTATTGTAAAAGCTCACTTTTTTTTTTTAGTTTTTTTCGCATTTATTCACCACATGACCAGTTCATTTCAAGTAAAGATGGAAAGTATGGACAGAGGAGCGGATGGAAATCTTTTTACATACAAGTATGAGAGAAAATCTAATTGCCATCCTTGATGGCAAACTGCAAGTTTCTGCAAAAATCTGTATTTTGCAGTCTACATCCTCGGGTGGAGTCTGAGAATGAATGAGAATAATGTTTTATGGGCTGAACACCATTCAAAGAAAACACCTGCTGAATGTACGCTATATTCACTTCTCCTGTCTCACCCAAATGCCTACACAAAACAGAGTTGTGAACTTTCCACATTAAATTATTGGCTGAATTAAAAACATAGTGGTTAGTCTAAAGTTTTCTGCTTACTTTGTTCATTAAACATCACTAGAAATATTTCCCCTTTTTTTACTCTGGGCTCTTAGAATATCCATATAGCCTCTATTACTTGATAAAATGCTTCTGTTGAAGTAGGACGCTATTTTATCTTCCTTTTCCTCAGCAGATGACAATCATCCCCAGACACTGATCCAAAGGTCAGAAGTTTTTTTCCCCCTCTGCTATGATATGACCTTTCTTTGAACGTCCACTGACACAGCTAAAGGCTTTAAGCTTCTTTATCTTATACACCTCACTTCAGTTAGTGCAAAATAGAATAAATTTAAACTTTCAAGGTCACCAGAAACCAGTCAAGAATATTGTATTTCCCCAGTTTGACTCTTGATTTGAGGAAAAACAAGCGCACCACCACCTTGTAATCTGTCATCACTGCTCACTGTTATGTAACATTTGTTAGTGCAGTGTGTACATTTTTTTTTTTTTTACTACAGATTCATATACATGGCAAATACACCCATAGATATAGAGTAAATATTCAACTTGTATTCAATGCCAACACTTCACTCATCTTTTAGAGCAGGGATTACACAGATTAAAATAAGCAACACTGCTAACATCTGGCTTTTCAAGTTCAATGTAAATGTGTGTTATAGTACATTTATTGTACAGTGAATGGCAGTGCATTGGAAGACTCACTAGTGTCCATTGAAGTTAATAATTTAGAAATATACCACTCACACCCATGCATATATTAGAAAACAGCTTTTAAATAGGTGTCCACTGAAGTACACTATGCATGAAAGGGTTAATGCAATCATCTGGAAAATGTTAAACAAAATTAATTTAAACTCTACTTCTCAGATTAAAAGAAGTACTTTTTTGACTGGTATTGCCACTGATTGCCATCTGATTCGAATGTTTCTGTTACATAAACAAGTGATATTTGAAATGAATTTGGTCCATTAACTAGCTAATCAGCACCACCGTGAGGGTAGCACCTTTTTCAAACTGGATTTGATTGATCTCAAGCTGTGCACTACTGTAAGAGTGAACATTTTAATTGGGCAGCTTTTTTCCCCCCTAGTATCTATGAGGCTATTCAGTTTAATTAATGATAAATGGAAGGAAATGATCAGCTTTTTGTTCTATGCTACCTCAACAACTCAGACAAATAGGACTGTTTTCAGGTTATGGAACTGTGTTAACATAAATGGTTAGAGGTTTGTACTGTATACTGGCTTCAAGTAAAGGGCTGAGGAAAAATTCTCTGATCGAGGTGTGGTAATATTGATATATGTTCAGATTATCACTATGACATTGCCCATTGATTGGTAGATTTGTCTTGGCTCTCCTGGGCCTCTGAAAATGGAGGTTATGTTCATCAGGTTTATATATGAGAATGAAGAGTAGCTGTTCGTCACAATGTTCAGTGTCAGTAAACTAAATGTTGTGCTCTATCCAACAAAATGAAAGTTAATTCAGATAATTAACTTGTTGAGGCTTCAGCCTGTGTATCCCAAAGAGAATGGATTTACTCTTGTTTCCAGAAGCATGGGCCTCTGCAGTGCATTGAAAAAAACACAAGTTTCACACTTTGCTTTTCAACAGGAGGCTGCATTCAACTTTTATCCACCTCTATATTTATCATTGCATTCTACAAAGTGTATTTACGCTGTAGTTGATGACTTTGGTTATTGATAACATCCACATTTGTTGATTCAATTAACTTGAAATCAATCAAACTGCAGAACCACCTCAAATGAATTGCTTCCACTTTTTTAACAAGTGATTGAATTAATTTTATACAGCTTCATGAAGTTAGTTTAACTCAACAGTCAGACCTCCTGAGATCATTTCGTACCAGTTGTGTGAGATTGCAGACTCCTGGGAAATGTGTATTCAGTGGTTGTTGGATCTAAGTTATGTGGCTGTGTTGTTTACATTTAGACAGTGTTGTTTAGATGTTTTGGTCTGTTTTAAAGCTAAAGATGGCATCATGAGTGTAGGGGTCAGAGCAGGGAATGACACCCAGCAGAACCAAAGCTGCTGACTGACATTTAAAGACACTACATTACTTTTTTCTCAGTATGTACAGTATATTTGTGTGTATGTATACAGTATAGTATGTATGTATGGTATGTGTATTGTTATGTATTTATTGGTATGCAGTATATATACATATATATATTTTTCATAGAGTTATGTAATGATGAGATTATGTTATAAATTGACATACAGTATAAAACGTGACGTGTAGGAAGGGGTGGGAATTCCTAAAAAGTTTATACTTCATCCCCCTCTTTTTTCTAACTTAATATTATAATTTGAATATCAATCAGTCAAATTTTTTTCTTAGGGTCTTTTACATTGTTTTCTTCTGTCTTGATACGTATACTTCTTTTTCTTTTTTTCATTTGTTCAAAATAAATTTTCGTTTCGTTACATTCAGTCAGTAATTTTCTCCCCTACTGGTGGCGGATCCAGCATCCTTCTTGCATCTGATCTGTGCTCTGAGTTCTCTCCAGCCAGCAAAAGTTATTTGTATCTTGACCCACTTCATGTCTCTTGCTGTGTTTCTTCCTCTCATTCTCCTCTCATCCTCTGGTAATGTATTCTTGCCTTTCTTTATTGAATCTATTTATGTCCGCTTGCTACCCTGACACAGTGGTTAAAGCAAAACTTGGCTGCAACGTCACGCACGAGCGGCAAACTCTGCTGGAGAAAAGTGAAGCCCGGACGTGACCTGAAATATTTGTAGTTCTTTCTTCATCCACTAGGGGCTGGCTACAAAACAGAGCAAATCCGCATAGACTCCCACGTTAAAAAGACCAACTTCACAGCAGAAACAAACATGTTTACAGCCTGGTTCAAAAAATCATTATAGGTTTAATAGGTCAAGTTTACCTTCATGTCAACTGTGAGGGGGGTGAATTTTTTCATCCATTTAGATGTTATTAACCCTTGAAATAACATCTAATTAGGGGCGTGTCCTTTTGATTGACAGGCAGCAGACCGGGTGCTGGTTTTAGCTGTGGAGGCTAATGGTTAGCTTCTTGCTTGCTCCCAGGAAGACCTCAGCCTGTAGCAGAGCTGCACAACGGTGGTTTTTAGCTGGTCAACAGCAAGTCTGAGCGTGTTTTACCTTTATACCGCCTATCTTCATTTGTTTCTGTTCACTTCAGGTTAGCTCAGTTAGCATTTAGCTTGGCTGTCAATCATTTGCCCCGCAGCTCAGGGTCGCCCTGTCTTTGCCCATTTTAGTATTTTCCAGGAGTGACGACACATGTGACACGGCAAGATGGAGACAGTGGGCAACGCCCAACTTGCTTCACTTTTCCCTCTTCAGACATGACTGGATGCTACAAAATCTCCATTTCTAACAGTCTTGGTCACACAGTGTCACAGAAGATAAAGCAGTTTAGTGGATTCTCAGCCTGGGATGCTGCTGGGCAACAACTACTGCAAACATGCACATAATAGGTGTCTCAGTATACTTTCCAACAGGTCCAAAAGTTGGATTTTTAAAGAGGGGGTTTCAATTCATTCTTAGATACTAGGGATGTAACAATATGAAAATTTCATATTGTGGTTATTGTGACAAAAATGATCACGGTTATCATTATAATCACAGTATTATTGAAATCCAGCCAATAAGTAGCATCATAGTGAGTTTTAAAGTGCAGTAATCAGTCATGGTTATAACGATAATTAAAATTTGAAACGGTATTACTAATCGTTGGGAATTTTATCACAGTTAACCATTTTATGGGTTATCATTACATCCCTATTAGATACATGATTTCCTTTTATGGCTTAATCAAATAATTGTGTTACCTTCAGTAGTTTTAAAAATGCAGTCTACATAAAAAAAAAAAAAACTTAAAGAAATGTAACTTCACACTATGTCTGTATCTTACACCTTAAAAATTCACCACTGTCCCTTTAAGATGCTTCCTGCTGTTTCTGACATTCTCCATTCATCACAACACTCTCATGCTCTGGTGGGGCAGAGTTCGGCAAGGGAGGGGGAGGAGCTTTGTGGTATTGGAGGTGCTATGTAGTAGCAGCTGTTTTGGCAGCCATGTTGGTTTCCACAGGAGATTTAGGGAGTTCTCAAATATGCACGAATAAGTCAAAATAACCCCCAGGACATGTTTTATGGGGAGGGAATGACAGGATAACATAATAAAAAGCTCCAAAAATTTAATTTTGCAAGTTTACCCACTTCAATTTAAAGGGGTGTCAGAAAGTTATGTAATGTATCTTTAATGTCTTAATATGTCATATTGTTATACTAGTAAGATCCCAGAGTGGAAATTAGGGCTCTGCATTTTACCCATCTCTGTACGGTAGTACCAGAGAGCAGTGGGCTGCTACTTAAAGCGCCCGGGGAGCAGTTGAAGGGGTTAAGGACCTTGCTCAGGGGTCCACAGTGGTTCACCCAGGAGTTCGAGGAGTTCGAGGACTCCGGTCCTCCGCGCCAAAGCCCACGACGTTACCACTAGGCTACCCACTCCCCCATTAAATATTGCTGTTTAATACTCTAATTATACTGTAGGAACTATAATGAAATTACACAATTAAAATGGTTCCTTTACATGTTATCAAGTACACGGTGATTACATATTTTGGATATTATATTTTGGATGAAATAGATATTTGATTTGGTACAACTTGAATCTTTAAAGCTGACTTTTCATTAAGTTGAGTTGAAGTGATTCAGATTCTTTACTTGAAAGAACCGAAATTATTTGAGTACAGTTTGGCTTGAAACTTTCAAGATGAGGGTACTTAAAGGTAGAGTCTGGAGTCCACCCCCCCCAACGTATAAACCTTAGACCTGTACAAGCGAAATCCATCTCAATCCGTGCCTTTGGGCCTCTACTCTCGTGCAGTGGTGAGTTTGAATGCAACTCTTCTCCCTCTGTCTGCCATTAGTCTTTTCCGGTTGTTGTGGTGCGGTCAGGAGGTTTCTGAGATTTATGTATATATTGCCAGCCAATGACAGAGCTAAGGGCATGATGCTGTGTGGGAATAAGCTCATGATTGGAGCTTGAACTCTTGAAGAAAAAAAAAAAGAACGAAAGAAAAACAGTGGATGTAGCGAAGAACAGGAAGTACTCTGCGGTAAGAGCTTTAGATAGGGCACGTTGGAAAACCAGGGTTAATAATGGTTTGGCTTTTACCCGCTTCTGAAGTTCTGAAGGAGTCGTGGAAGCTGAATAGGCTTAGACAAGACGGCCATGAGCCCGAGGGGAGGGGCGCACAGTTTGAATACTGTTGTTTGCAAACGGAAACATGGAGGGACTCTGTACTCTACCTTTAATGTCTGAACATGGAGTAGGTTAATTCAATCACTTGTTAACTAATGAAACTAATTCATTTATTTTGGTTAAACTATTCTCTCTTTACATTGTGGTGAAATAAAGACAACGTCAGATCAAAGCTTGAATGGGAAAGTAAGGGGTACAAAAAGATGGCATCCTGTCTGCTCCCTGATATCCGGTGAGTTTGGAGTTTTTATTTTGTCTGATGTTCTCTGACAGGCAAAATTGGGGCTTTTTTCAAATATTTCTCCTCCCAGAAAATCTTTGGCTATATTTAGATATGCAAAGCTCGTTTTTCTCAGTTGGATTGAGATTGTCAGAGCCTATTGTTTGACTGCCGATCCAGTGTGTGATTACACATAGCTCCTAGTCATCATGTCCTTAAATCTGCGAGGAGCGGATAGACTTCAGATTAGGATTTGTGTCGCTGCTCTTGTCTCAAATTCAGGAGTTATTTTGGCGAACGAAATGTTTTCAATGATATAAACAGCATAAATACTTGTCAGTCTGGTCCTTATACTCTAAGTTGACAATAAGAAGATAAAGTCAGACATCCTTCATGTATTTCTTCTCTTCTCCTTCATCTGTTTGCATTAGTGATTCCCTCAGGGAGAGTGACTCATCAGGAGAAATGATTACAGTCAGAGTGCAAAAATAAATGTTTCCCTGACTTTCAATATCACAGACTTCAGAATTAAAAATGGATCATTTAGTGCACAGATGCCAAACTTGGGTCCTCCAGGGCCGCCATCCTGCAGGTTTTAGATGTTTCCCTGCTCCAACACACACTACTGAAGCTTCCGGAAGTTGAAATATCTGAAGCTTCCTCTTCCGGGCCAGGAATGGCTCAATCCAAGTCTTGATGTTGCTGCTCTGTTCCATTGTGTACATCTAATAAACAACGCCAGCCGTACCTAAGTTTTCATGGATTCCCGACTGAAAAGACACTAAGGAAGAAGTGGATGAAAGCGATTTGTCGGAGTGAAGGACCGAAATTTAAAATAAAACAAGGTTGCACGTATGTCTGTAGTCGGCACTTCAATGATGCAGACTACACTACAGCTAGCGTTAGCAAGCTCGCGTTAGCTGACGTTACCAACTTTTCGCTTGTGAAAACATACAAGCGTCTGAAAACTGGGTCTGTACCCCCCCGTTTCCAGTGGAACAACTGGGGACTGCCAAAAAAAGGAGACGCTTTCAGATGCTTGTGTGTTTTCAGCCGCACAAAGTTAGGCACGTCATCGAGCTGGCTAATGCTAGCCTGCCAACACTACTGTGCAGACTGCCGGCTACAAACAAACGTGTGTCGTTTTATTATAAAGTTCGGTTCACCGCGGCGAATCGGTCGTTTTGATCCACTTCTTCCTTAGCATCACTTCAGTCTGGAATGAAAACTTGGCATTGGCGTTTATCCGATTAACAAAGTTTAACAGAGTAGTAGCTGGCGGACTACTGTTAGCAGGTTAGCATTAGCCAGCTTGATGACGTGCCTAACTTTGTGCGGCTGAAAACACACAAGCATCTGAAAACGTCTCCTTTCTTGGCAGTCCCCAGTTGTTCCACTGGAAACGGGGAGGTACAGACCCGATTTTCAGATGTTTGTGTGTTTTAAGACGCACAAAGTAAAGCACGTCAGTAAACGCTAGCTGGCTAATGCTAGCATGCTGTGAAGTGCCAGTGTTGTGCCCCACCGGCGACAAACAAACGTGTGTTTTATTATAAAGTTCGGCCCTTCACCGCGGCGAATCGATCGCTTTGATCCACTTCTTCCTTAGTATCACTTCAGTCTAGAATGAAAACTTAAGTATGTTTGGAGTTTATCCGATTTAAACAGTATAACAGAGCAGGAACGGCTGTTGTTAACATGGCCCAGAGGAAGTGCCCAAATGCCGGGAACTTCCGGTAAGCGTGATAATCCCCTATTGTAGGGTAAATGATGAGGATTAAGTGTTTTTAGTGCATTCGGTTCACCACTGTATCAATCCACCTACAATACATGCTAAAATCAGCTTCTTTCAGCAAGGGCCAAATTCAGATTTTTGATAACTTTGTTAATATCTTGAAAAAATTCCCAAATGTATTTGCTTAAAGACACACAACGTAACTTTTAGACCTTAAAAATCTGCATTTCTGACTCGTTTTGATGGCACACCAACATTCATTTTGCGCATTTTCGAGCCGTCAGTGCCCAGAGCCGTCCCGGGGCTCAGAAACAGCACTATGTAAGATTCCCATCCGGGACGCAACTGTGACATTGCAGCCGACTATTGGCTGCAGCACCGCGTCACTCACTAGCAACCGGATGTAAACCAGGGATCAACCCCGCGACTGTTTTGAACGCACATCATGTCGGATTCGGTAAGGAAACATTAAAGGAGGAAGAGAGGAAGAGGAAGAGAGGAAGGGACAGAACAAGAGTCAAGATAAGACTATCTTTTACTGGCTGGAGTGAATCACGGTGCAGGTATGATACAAGATGGTTGCTAGTTTAGTCGCCGATAGGGGGCGCGTCACTGAGAAAACTGCAAAAAGTTCCGTTGCGTGTCTTTAATGTAGGTTGGCTATGCAAATTTTCTTAGTTTTCTTCGTAAAGGAGTGATGACATAGCAGTAAAAACTAGTTCAGGTTGTTGGCATTGCTGCATATGTCAAATCTCCAAAGAAAAAAACAGCATTTTTTACAGCGGGGTATTGTTTTGAAATGCCAGACCTCACTTCCTCAGGAAAGCAGTTGGGTCCGGTGATGATATGGAGCTTTACCCAGAGACCAAGTTGACATTATTTTGATTGGCTACACCTTATTTGGTTATAACTTTATTTGGAGAATCTAAGTCAAGCTGCGGTCGGAGTTTGCTAAAGGCTATCTGCTAGCAACATGGGCACCTCAGACAGTGAGCTACGTTTATCAGGCAAGACAGCATTTAGAAAATAAATAAACTTACAGGTAATGACAAGGTTGTGGTCGCCTCCCTCAGTGTTGCTGCAGAAGTTTTCTTTTAAATCCATTTGTTTGTTAACACAGACCTGACTGCTTAGCAGTCACTCTCCCACAGTTGAAGCAGACCATAAACAGGAACTTTGATACTCACTCTGGACATTCACATGGCCTCATCAGTGCACAACAGATTATATTATACACCCAAAACCCCAGAAAAGTGAAATTTGATGTCATGGCACGTAGTACGTATGAACGTAGCCAACAGGCTAGAGACGCACATGAACATAACAACACAAACCTTTTCATGGGACAGGTCACAGGGCTTAGTGGCATAGATTTAATATCACCCCAAAAGGTGTATGTAATAAATAAATTGACAAAAACTAAAACTAAGGACGTTTTTGTATTAATTGCAGTTAATTTTTTTTAACACACAATACAGCTTCATATATATATATATTTTAAAACTGTCATTTTTAATTTCATTTCAGTTAACAAAAATGTTTTTTCAATTTTAGTTTTCTTTATTTCGTCAGTTTTCGTTAACTGTAATAACCTTACTTGGTGGTAAATATAAAGTGATGTCTCTGCTGGCAGAACCCTGATTGCTTGGCTCTGTAGGTAACACATTAACACGTTCTTCACATCCTCCCTCTATCTGCCAGATCATTGGGCACATGTCTGGGAGAAAGTCTCAGATCTCTTTCTCACTCTTCACTCTTTGCTGACCTGAAATCTCTCTCTTCACTTTCCTCTCCCTCCGTTACTGCAATGGAGGGAGAGGTTCAATCCTCACAGCACAAAATGCTGCTACGAATGTTTTTTTTAGCAACAAAAGAGGCAGAGATGACAACTCTGGTAGAGATACTCATCACTTTACTGATGGGTTTGTGCTTTCCTTTGACATCTCCAACTCAGATTTTTGTCTTTTATGGACGGGAAAAGGACCATTATTGGACAAGAGGCTGTAGCTGAAGTTACATTAAACTTTAGAGTAATAAAAACTAGAATAATAAGATATGAAGGAAAAATAGATGACTTCTGTGTTGCAGTCTATTTTGTTGACCCATTGAATTTCCAGGCATTTATAGTCCACCACCTCTACTTCAAGGGTATAAACAGAACTTTTACTCCTGTTCCGCCTAAAGTCCGGAATCCTCTTGTTTCGTCTCTAAGATAAGGTGATTTCTTATTTGCACTATCCCACAAACAGACTGACCAGTCCCCTGTACTAATTTTCTTGTCAATCACTGATACTCCCCACAGCTGCAAAGTAATTCGAGTATTAGATGACAGCACTGAGCTGTACTGGAAGTCTGAGGTGTATGGTGTAAAAATAAATGGTGTGACTGAGTACAGTACCTTGTGGTGCTCCTATGCTGGTGACCACATTTTCAGACACACAACCTTTCAGTTTCACAAACTGTGGGCACAAACTAGGTTGCCATAAACCCAGATTGATGTGGAGATGTCTGCATTGTTGCCAAAGAATGGCTGCAGGTCCTAGAAATCTTGGGTTGACCCCGTTTCTATCAGAACTTCCCTCATTCTTCCACATATGACCACGGAGCATTTCTCCTGTCCAGAGCCGCCTATCATCAAATTAAACTATTTATAAAGAACTTTTCCTGACAAGGGCACCTTAAAGTTCTTAATGATAATAAAACAAATGTATATCAAAGATAAAAACAAGCCTTCACACACCCAAGTATACTGTACCACAGTAACACATACAAACACTCCACACAAACCACACAGACCTCCGACCCCTAATTTCTCTAAAAACACTAAGAATAATAAACATCTGGCTTGATGCTGCTGTGAGGAACCGATATCTTGGGGATCCATTCACACCAGGAGCCAGCCAACCCATGGTCACAGAGGGCATTATTGCAAGGACCCCCTCAGATCAGGGCAGGCCAGGGTCCACACGACAGCAACCATCAGGACAGGGACATCCACCTATACCATCTCCCTCCAGACTGACTAGGCAAAGCCCCCAGAGTGAAGGATACCCATGAGTCATCAGAGTTCGTACTGGACATTCCAAGCAAACAAGGTTTCAAATCATAAGAGTCAGTGGGAATGCACCTAAAGTGAGCTAACTAGGCTTGACTCTCAACTAAGTCTGAAAAAAGATGCTACTGGCAATGCAAAGCAGACCCAACTTACCTGGAAGTTAGCCTCCACCCCAACCTCCATTTGATTCTCTGTCTGTTGAAAAGAACATGAAAGCAGCTCTTCAGATGTACTCATGTTACTGAGAGCTCTCACTGCTGATAGGCTGAAACTAAAGGAATCCAACTCAAAGCAGGCCTGGATTAAAAGGCTGGAAACCAATCAAGCTGGGAGGGAAAGCGGAGGAAAGCAAGGTAAGGGGGGAAAGTCGAGTGGAGGGAAGGACACAAAGACTTAGTAAAACTAAAAACAATGTTGCTGTTGTCTAGAAGGCTTTTAACAGGATTAATATCTAATCAGTGATGGAACATTTTCAGAAAGATGCAGCATTTCTCAGTTCAGAAAATCTGAATTAAACTGATGACATCATTGCAATCAGAGTACGGAATTCACATTCAGCTTTTCATTTACACTCAAGTTTACACTGTCTTGAATGACACTGTCAAAGTCAGTTTTTCTTTTGGAAAGGAAAAGAAAAGCTGATCAGAATCATCAGTTAACTGATTGATTACAGTGGCAGATTAACGATTATTAAGACATTGTATAGCTGCAGCCCTATTGCCAAGTTTTTGTGGACTTTTATGAAACTTTTTGGTTCGAGCCCCGGTCACCTCCATTATTTGAAAGTTGGGGGAAAACGAAAACCTGTCCGATCTCTGGCTGCATTTGAGACATGAAAAAAGTGCTCCACAGTCTTGCTCAGCATGAGGGAGTAGAAATTGAACGCACATCATTCTGTGGATGCAGTCCCGGCGGCATGGGCGGGCATTGACGGGCCGTGCCCCCCCCTGGGAGTCAGCTGTGCCCGCCCTGGACTAATGCTGTTATTTTATGCATCTTGTTTGCCAATCCTGCGAT